>VDFB02109042.1:7380221-7551763 GCA_007258455.2 Sequoia sempervirens
TAAAATTTTCAGCTAACTATTATCTGTTGGTATGTGGCGACTGATCATGCTATACTGTATAGCCCATGGTATACTGTATCATAAGTTTTCTTCCTACTTTTTCGCGTGATCACCGAAAAAGGGAAAAATGAATGAAAAAAGAAAAATCTAATTTTGTAGAACCTAAAAATCTGGAAGCTTCTAAGCTTGGTAAAAAGGGGTTCGGATGGGTATTACTGTATGATGAAAAACGCAATTATTCGCAAGATTGTAAGAGGTTTTTTCACTGGATAATAAAAGTATTGGATGGCTGCGGTTTGGTGGATGTAGCCCAGATTGGGTGAACCACGTTAAATTCTGTGTTATGATTTATTCTGTGAATGTTTAGTTTCTCTATTTTTGTTTATTAAATCTGCATTTAATTGTTAGATCTGCTATCTCTAACCCTAACATTATCCGCAGGGATATGGAATAGCTGAGTCTTCAAATAAAAATTTGTTGGATATAATTAGAAAATTGATTGAAAAGAATCCTAGGGAATGATATTCTTTGCTAAAATTCTCCCTTTGGGTAGATCGTACTAGGATGAAAGTTGCATTAGGTAATTTTCCTTATCATTTAGTCTATGGGGTAGATCCTATATTACCAATAAACTTAAAAATCCCTACTTGGCAATGCGCACATGAATATATTGCGTTAGATGACAAAAAAAAATCTTGATTGTTGTAACTCATGCATTTAGTTGAAAAATGTACTCGACCTATAGATCATTCTGCTAGGCATCAATTTGTGGTAAAAAGATGGTTTGATATGAGAGCTAGACTAAATAATTTTAGAATAGCTCATTTGGTCCTATATTGGAATAAATCCCACAAACAAAAGGGTGAGCATGGTATGTTTGACACGTTATGGACATGTCCATATCAGATTTCTAAAATCTTGGGTGATAACACTTATAGGTTGAAGTCTTTGACTAGTGAATATTTCCCATTTCCTATCAATGGGTAGTTCCTAAAGCATTATTTCCAATCATGAGTAAATAGTTTTTTTTTGTAAATATGTTTTGTTGTTTTGTAAATACTAGCTTGTTACTTTTGTTTTTATTTATTTTTGTTGTTGTGTTATTTAACTTTATAATGATTAGCAACTTTTGAAGGTGAATAGGTTAATAGAATGTCAATTCCATAAATTTGATCTATGTCTTGATTGGAAATAGTCCTCTCTTTATAAATTATCTGAGAATTATTCAACTCCTTATACTTAGGTTAGCATGAATCATTTAGTTGATGTTGAGCAACAAATGAATACATTTAAATCATTCTACTAAAATTTGGGATAGTAGTTGTTTGCATTAATTTAAAAATAAAAAGACTACCTTTGCTACCATTGTAATTCCCAACCTAATAGTGTGCTTCATTGTTTCCAATTTGATTAAAGAGCTATCTTTGAAATATCAAAAGAGAAAAATGAGCTATCATTGCTATATCTAAAAAAAATCAACTCTTTAGGCTATCCAAATAACTTTACTGGGGTTATGGATGTTTGACTGGTAGTAGAGCTATGTTTGGGGGGAATTACAGAGATAACCTTGTCAGAGCTATGGATGCTTGACTGGAAGCAAGGCTCTATCCCTAGTTGGCTTAAAAGGAATTGTCATATTATGTAGGTTAATGCAAATGGTTGCTATTTCTAAGTTTACTCTTGCAGAAATAATCAATTGCACACATGTGAGCTCAGTAACGTTTAATCTTTTTTTTTTTGGTTGATTAACACTCCTAGGGGCAGTACCCATGTATTGATTTCAAAAAATTTACAATAGAGCAAGAAAGGTAGAATGGCAGGTCTTTTTAGTAATAATGACCTCCAGAACCATCTGAGAAAAGTTTACATTACAATACAAAAATGGCTGCCACAACAGTAACAAGCAAACTAGCTAAACCAAAAAACTAGTGTCAAAACCATATGCCCAGACACGACACCAAGTCAAATTATACAAACCAAAGGAGAAGACTATAAACTACAAAAGTAAACAAAACCATAAAAAAACTGGCCAGACCTCAAATACCTTCTTCTGCATCCACTTCTTCGCAATGCTTCAGGTAAGCCTTGCAGTTAGCAATTGTGGGGCAATCTGGGCCACACTTTCTATGTGCCTCAGCTTTCAATTTCTCTTCAGGGTCCCTCTAGTCATTCTCCAACCAGTCCTCACCTTCTCCTAGGTCCCATTCTTGAAAGTCATCAGCATCAAAATACTCCTCTAATTCTTCATCCTCAATATACCTCTTTACCCAACCCTTTGGTAGGTTAGTTGTCATCTTTGTCACTCTGAGAAGGAAAAAGATGTTCCTATCTCTTACTTCCCATAGCTTCTCAAAGCCTTCTGGGTCAATGGTGCAAACAAGCAGAAATTTCATGACCTCACGACCCCTCACACACAACATGTAGTAGTTTACTGGCATTGGGATATTTCCGTCCTCATCAACATTGTCTAGTGCCACCTCTATCTCTCCCAACCATGCATGAATAAAAAAAATTTGGGTCAATTTCTTACCTAATGCTTTAGATACACCCATATGCAGAACAACAACAAGAAACATTGCCAGAATTTTTGTGTTGACCTGCGCCCTGTGGAAAGCATTCAAAAATTCACGTCCCAAAATGTGTTTGACAACTACCAGGATGAGTGGATGGGTGGATTGAAGTAAGCCCATCAGCCGCTTATCCATAACTTCCCTGCGGACCACTTGCATTTGCTTAGATGATTCAAGGGCTAGTGGTGTCTCCATGTCGTTCTTTCTCTTTATTCTCCTTCTAGAATCCTCACTTCAATGTTTGTTTGGTTTCTGTGTAGTATGAAGGCAGCGATTAATGGCTTTAAACCCACTTGCATTCGGTGTAAACACACTGAAGTACCTAGCTCCATCACCACTCGAGTATGATGATGCTTCGGGTATGGGGTGTCCTCCACATTTGAGTGTGAATTGATTAAAACCGTCACCCATTTGAAATAATAATTTCTTTTTTTAAACTTTTTAGTAGATGATTGTGATTACATCGTCATACATGATGGGGCTGACATCTAAATGACATCACAAACCTTGTTAAGGGGCCACCAAAATAAAAGCAATGCCATCTTGTCATCCTATTCATTAAGCCCTTTATTTCCTAGCTATCCATTGACACGGCTTCCTTAGCCAGCACATATGCCTCGGTGTTACCTTCTCTATAAATGTGGCTAAGTTTGATCACTATAAAACCTGTATCCAAATCTTTAATCTATTGGAACAAATGATTTAATTTCCAATTTGATGTGGAGCCTTTGCATATAGCATTGATTGTAATGAGGGAATCGCCTTCTAGATGGATCTAGTTAAAAAGAAGTTCTTGACCTAGTTGCAGCCCAATTGTTGTTGCCCTGAATTCAGCCTCATTGTTTGTGCAACTGCCCAAGGAATCTGACCTTACTGCAAGCACTTTTCCCTCAAAATTTTGAGCTACACACCTAGCCCCCCTGAGCCCAGGTTGCCTTGTGAGGCACCATCAAAATTGATTTTTAGCCAACCAGGATCCGGGGCTTGCCACTTAGTTGACGCTCTTGTTGCTTTCCTGGATTGAAGGGAGCTACTCCCACATATGGATGGTGGTTTTAGGCCTAGGAAAAGTTTGATCAAAGAGTCATCCCAACTAGTGAATATTTTATGTGTGTCTTCCTTTCAAAGAGTCATCCCAACTAGTGAATATTTTATGTGTGTCTTCCTTTCTCCTAGCAGACTCATTCACCAGTTCTACTATTTCTCTTTCCATCTTATCCCATAATCTATTCCTTTCCTTCCACAGTTCCCAAATTACCAATGAGGGGTTTATTTTCCAAATGCTGCTGAAAACTGTCTTACTACTTTTTTGAGGCCACATTTTGAACCAAGTTGCTAGATCCACAGGAATTGGGCTTTGGAAATTGAGCTTATTTCTTAACCAGTTCCAACAATCTGTCGCATATGGACATGAAAGCAACAAGTGGTCTGCCGATTCCCAGTGGTTTTTGCATAGGCTACATCTACTTGGGCCTTGGATTCCATACTTGGCCAATCTATCCTCTGTAAGAATCCATTTTTGCACTGTCAGCCATGCAAAAACACCTACCTTAGGTAGATAGTGGTTACCCCAGAAAAGCTTGCTTGGCCAATATTGATGAGCTATCACTATTTCTTTGGCCTTGTAACTAAGCTTCACTTTGTAAGTCCCATCTGATGATCCACACCACCTAATCTGATCTTAATCACTATATGGGATGAAATACCTATCTTTGAGGATTTTGGACAACAAAACCTTTTGAGGTCGAGGGGCATTAAGGTATTGGGGATCATGCCAAGCCCAGCTTGTATGGCCATTATTGTTTACTTCCTTACCATAATTGGCCACCTTGCTACCCCATACTCTGATTGTTTCTTATTTTAGCCCTTCCAACCCTTGTGAGTCACTTATTGGTTCATTCCCACACCAAGAATAATGCCAAAAGGAGGCACTCTATCTATCCCGGATTTCCCATGTGACATGATCAGATATGATGTCTCTATTATCAAGAATGAAGTTCCAAATAGTTGAGCCTCTCAGGGGATTCAATACTATAAGAATTATAGTTGGATCCTCTGAGTAAAGGTACTTTCTGGTCAAAATTCTAACCCATTTATGTTTTTCTTTAGTATGGATGTCCCAAACCAATTTGGCTCCCATGGCCTGATTCATGAGGGAGAATTGATGTAAACCAGCTCCACCAGAGCTCTTGGGGAGGCATATCTTATCCCAAGCAAGCAAAGGGATTTTGTTTTTCTCCCCCACACCACTCCAAAAGAACCTCCTAGCTATTTGAGTGAGTGTGTCCTTAGTGACTTTAGGAAGTTTAAGACAAGACATCGAATAGATAGGTATTGCTGACAAAACCATTTTAACTAATAGGACTCTTCCCACTTATGAGAGCCATTTACCTTTCCAAGAGCTCAACTTGTTCTTGCAGTTGTTAATTAGTTTGTCCCAATAAATTTTTTTGTTAATGCCAGCAAACAATGGAATCCCCAAATAGTGACCAAGAAGGGTGGAAATTTTCAGATTTAGGATTCTTCCAATGCCCTTTTGAAGGCTTAGTTGAGTATTTAGAAAAAAGATCTTTGATTTTTCCCAGTTGACCTTTTTCCCTAATGCTTTGCAATAGGAATTTAGAAATTTTTTTATCACTCTTGCTTCCCTCCTACTTACCTCCCCCATTAGGACTGTATCATCTGCAAACTGTAGATGGGTTGAATGTTCTAAACCATTTTCAACGTGAATTCCTTTCTAGTTGCCTTCTATCCTTAACCTTTGGATCCCTCTCCCCAACACTTCTGCCAGTATTATGAAAAGAAACAAGGAAAAAGGATCACCTTGCCTTAGTCCCCTTGATGAGGAGAAGAATCCATTTGATGTGCCATTAACCAGAACCGAGAAATTTGGAGTGGAAATGCAACTACTGATCCATTTTACCCAATTTAGGCTAAAACCAAATTTTCCTAATACTTCCAAAAGAAAACTCCTATCAACCATGTTGTATGCCTTAAGGATGTCTAATTTGAGTAGCATACAAGCCTCCCTATTTTTTTGGTTGTTTAGATTGTTTCATGTGCTATAATGATTCCTTCAACTATGGATCTACTAGGAGTGAAGCCACTTTGCTCCTCAGAGATGATGTCCTTGAGCACCCTTTTGAGCCTATTAGCAATAATCTTTGTTACAACTTTATACATTGTATTGCACAGGGCTATAGGCCTGTAATCACTCATAGATTGGGTTACTTTCTTTTTTGGGATTAATACAAGGAAAGTATGATTTATATCCCCTAGCATCGTCATTTTTCTTCTTGATTCTTCCATGGCTAAGCCAAGATCTTCGCCAATTATATCCCAGAATTGTTGGAAAAAACCTATGGGGAACCCATCTGGACCTGGTGCCCTATCTGGGTTCATATGAAATACAGCTTCTTTGACTTCAGCTAGGGGAATTTCTTGGATGAGAGCTTTATTTTGGGAATCTGTAATAATGGATGGGATTGCCTCAAGAAGATAATCCTTTATATTTCTATTAATTTGAGACTCATCATTCAGTAAGGAATTGAAGAAAGAGACTGCCTCCTTATTAACTTCCAAAGTTGATTGGGCTGTGTCCCCATTGGCTTTTTTGATTTCATGAATCCTCTTTTTGTTGTTATTTTCCAATGTTGGTTTGTGGAAGAATTTAGTATTTCTATGCCCTTCATTGATCTAGACTTCCCTTGATTTTTGGCACCAATAACATTCTTCTCTCTGCAATATTTCCGCAAGTTCTTCTTTGAGGATTTTTTTCATTCTCAAAATCAACTACATCCATGCCTTTGAGAATTACATGCTCATTGAGAGCCCTAATATCTTGTTCTATTATGGCTTTTTCATGGAAGATGATCTTGAAGTGGCTTTTATTCCACTCTTTCAGTTTCATCTTTATATACCTCAATTTTTTGCTTATCTTGAGGAGGGTTGTTTCCCCATTGTGATTTACTTCCTTCCACCATATCTTAACTAGATTTGGGAGGTTGGAGTCTCTTAGCCACATATATTCAAATTTGAAAGGGTTCCCTTTCGGAGCTTCCGTCAGACCAAAGGATAGTTGGACTGGGAAATGGTTCGAGCCAATGAAGGGGAGGATTAGTACCTCACGTGATCCTTCGAACTCCCCCCATTCCCCCCATAGCAGGAATCTTCCAAGCCTTTCAACGATGTTAGTGAAGCCTTTCCTTCTATTGGACCAGGTGAAAATTCCATTCCTAGCCTGAATATCCAAGAGGACATTGATATCCAAAAACTCTTGAAAGTCTTTGTACAGCCGTAGTCCTTCCTGCCCCCCCTTGTTTTTCTATGTTGTTTAACATGGCATTAAAATCCCCTGCTATGATACCTATCTCATCTTTCCTATCTTTTATTTCACTAGCAATACTATCCTAGAGTCTCTTTTTACCTTCTATGGAGACTGGGCCATAAACATTGATACAAAGGAAAGATAGGTTTCTCCTAATGCCTTTAATTCAAATAGTTTGCCATTTCTCATATTCTACTTCTACTGATCCTATCATTGTGAAGGGGTTCCATATCACCCCAAATCCCCCAAAGACCCCTGTGGCCTCCAACAAGTGACCACTCCATAGTTTCCATCTATCTAGCCTCCTACTTCCTTCTTCCTTTCTCCACTTCATTTCTTGTAATAGTACCACACCTGCATTCAATTGATCAATTTGATGCTTGATCATGCACCATTTGTTAGGGGTGTTAACACCCCTGACATTCTAGGTAATGATCCTCATTATATCAAGGGAAGGATGTCCTCCTTCCCTAATGACAATTTCTTTTTCCCATAGGCATTGCTAGCCATCACTAGCTTAGTCTTGTTGGATTTCCTTCCTTTGTTCTTTTTTGACTTGATGTTTGGGTATTTCAGCTTTGATTCTGTTTGATGCATCTTTCTTGTTTCCAGCAGTTCTCCCTCTTTCGCCTCCTCCCATTGGTCCTCAGCCTCATCTGATAAAAGGTCCCCTTCCTCGTTATTAGGTTTATGACTCCCTTCGAGTAGTTCCTGCTGAGGGATGACTGAGTTGTCTAACTTAATTTGAGAGGGCACTTGGATTGGGGGGACAAATGGGGGTTGAGAGAGCTCATGCTCAACTCTATTGTCAAATAGTTCCTTCAGCTCTTGTTGGATCACTTTTTGGAGATTATGAGTGTCATCCATGAGCAAATTGAGGGATTTCTCAGCCTGAGTATTCTCTTTCTGTGAACTACCGACCTCCATTGATGTGCGATTTGATTGATCTGACAAAAGGGTAGTAATTTTGATTATAGTGTGTGCTACCGCTTTTAGGGTAGATCTATCCCTTACATTCTGGTGCAACGGATGGATCATCATCAGGTCATTTTGTATAGGATTAAGGGAACTATCTGTTGTTGGCTTATTTGAGGTGCTCTCATGTAGTGTCTTTCTAGAAGTGTAGTTTTTCTCTTCAGAACCTTCCCAGACTTCAATTTCTTGCTGCCAACTTCTGAAATTTGTTAGTAGCTCAAGTGTTTTATATATCCCTACTCCCACATCTATTTCAATTAGAATGCAAGGTTTTGATCCACCTGCCACATTGAGGAAATCTTTGTCTACTCGTATGCAGACACCTAGGGCATCACCCAATTTTATCATAGCTTCCAGGTTCCAGAATTTAGATGGTAAATCTACTAACTTAATCCAAGTCAGGATTTGGGACACTTGGTGGTTCCATGGATCGAAGTTGGTTTGCCATTTTGTGTAGTAGAACCAGTGCCCTTTCACGAATAATGGATCCCCTTCTAGGATTGCCATATTTAGGTTTAGGTCTATACATTTTATCAGAAAGAATGAGTTCGGAAGAGGAGTGATACTTACATGATCAGGGTATTTGCTCAGCCACCATTCCTTGATCTCTTCCCTCGAACTACCCAGGCCAGTCCATTTGGTGAAAAGGGCACGATCTAAAAGCCTTGCTACCCTTTTTTCAATCAATTATGCTGGCATATGGAATAGTTTGTGGCCTCTTGGCTGCAATTTCAGGTCCTGTATAGTGCGGGTTTGATTGTCTTTTAGGTTTACTTTCCTGTGCAGAAGATCACGATTCCATTTGGTTCTTCTTTTACCAATTTCAAAATCCTCACCCATCAAATAGGGTGACTTGTCAAAGATATTCTACTTAGGAAGGATTGAATTTTTATGCTGCCATACTTTGGTAGTGCAGTTCTGAATACACCCTTCATTCATGTTCCATTTTTCATCTAGCTGTTTGTCTATATGGTTTTCTACCCGATGCCATCCATGCCTTCTCCTGAAATTTGAATTTTTCCCAAGATTCCAAAACGCAACTGTATTATTTGGATTTTGTTCTATAGTTCACTCCTGCCCTCTCCAAAATGTATTCCACATGAAATAGGGTAGGCATTTGTTGACCCAAACCCCCTTCTCAAAAACCCATTGAGGAGTATAGTTTGGTTGATTTTTTTCTGATGTATTGTATGGCCTTCCAACTGGCTCCACTTCTTCCACTAGATCTGAATCACCCTAGCACCTTCTTTGTCTGGCTGTAGAATTTTTCCTCTCTTCCCACAGTCGCTCCATGATTTGACTTTCCTTTAGTAACGCTTAATCTTGCATTCTAACCAAAGTGGAATTTGAATGTGGAAAAAGGATCCAATGATTTATAATTAGAAGACTAAAGAAAATTGATGCACTGATGTTAGATTTGGAATTGAATTTCTATTATTTTGTTTAGTTTTTTTGGTTGCTAGTTGTTGTGTGGTCTCACAACACGCCCCATTTTACCCCTTGGAAAAATGTATACACCCTTTTTTTCCTTTCCTTTGTTCCTCTTTTCTTTTGTTTTCTTTGGTGTCATTTTGTAACTTGGTTGGTTGTTGATCTCACTCTCAATTTCACTTGGCCTTTTACTTTATTCTTTTGTTCCCCAAATTTGATGTTTCAGTCTTTTCATAGAAGTTTAATATATTACCAGAAACTGGAATCTTGGAATCCCAGAGTCCTATTTTTGCACCAAGGAGAATTGTATCTTCTTTTGGTCTTGGCTCCACCTAATATTTCATTAACCAAAATTGTCAATCTCAGTAATATCCTTTTTACTAGAGTCTGGTATTTTATTATTTCCTTTTCTTTTTCCTATTTAGAAGCCAAAAATTAGAGATTCGGCTTTGAAATTTGTTAATCATTCTTGAACTTGATTCCTAATCTTTTCTTTCATTTTGGTTTTCTCTTTCTGAAGCTAGACATAAATTCTCGGATCTTGATGTTTCTTTTTAAAATTAATACCAAAAAGTCTCAATCCTGATGATTATGAATTGATCACATACCCTTAATGACCTATACCTTATAGAGAATCAGTGTGACATCTAATTTCCATGTATAATCATCGTGCCATATTTCTCCTCTAGTAGTGAGCCCACACAAAAATCTAGGTAAATTCATGATTTGGACCCTAATTCGTAATGATTGCACCTTTATTTAGGAATTAATGTGAAATAACAGGTAATTAATGAAGGTGGTGAACTACCTATTTACTTGGCATGACCTCAAGCATGTAATTGCTTTTGCAACACTCCACTTCACGTTGTGCTGTAAATTTGCAAAGGACATTGAAAGAACAAAACGACATTGGTGCGCAAAGAGAGGTAAATTTTGAGGAATCAAGAAACATAGCTACCAAGGGTTTTGAAAGTTACATTCTGAAAGATTATCATCATCGAATAGAACCAGGTATGTTTTGGATAACTAACACTTTGTTAGTGATTTTCAAGATAAAAGATCTTGAAAATGGTATTTCCCTTTAGAAATTGAAATGCTAAGTATTCTCTAATTTTATGAATTTAATCGAAAATGAACTTAAAATTTTATAAATTGTAATTTTTGTTTAAATTTAGCCCTAACTCGCACAAAAGACACACATTTCGAAAATGTAGAACACACCAGAGAAAATGAGTACTTCTAATGCAAGGCTAGAAGATGAATTCAAATACTGTAATTCGCAAGCCATACCAATCAATGTGGTGGTTATAAACACTCATATGAGTTAGTCTTCTGATATTGATATCTATTCATGGGTATTACAAGAAAATTCTTCTCAATGAACCAAGAATGTTTCTACAAATGGGATATTTTTAGCAGGAGGGTTTTCACTAGCAATGAAGGCCCCTTAATTAGTAATGCAATGTATAAACTACTACAACCTAGCCAAAAGGGTCATTGAGAAAGAAGGGAGAATTTATGAAGACCTCTCACAAAAAGAAATTATATACACATTCAGTCTCCCTATTTAAACAAAAATGTACAATGTTGATATGAAAAAAAAGGGAAAGACTTATTAGAATTTTGAAGAATGCAATAGAGAAATTATGAGTAACTAATGATGCCAAGAGTCGATTACACCACAAACTAGAGTAATTCAGAGGTCTATGTTCAACCAAGAAGTGCAAGATATTATAATTTTGTTGAGCAGGATATCTGGTTTAAGGGATGCAAGTAAATTTGAACCTTGAATGTTTGTAATAATATCCATCTTGATGGAAAGTTCCAAGTTATGTCTAGGATCATCTTGGAAAAAATAGCCCTTGAGTGGCGAAAAAATCAAAAAAATCAAAGTTAGGCTTACTTGATGTAAATATTTGAATAAGTTATCAATATTATTTCAAAATTATGTAAGAATAGAATCTATAGAAAATTGAATGTAGTTTCTAAACTACTAGGTTTATTTAAAAAATATATATATTATTTGGTGAAAATTTGAAATTTCAATGTAGTAGTGCTTAAATTTCAAGGAAAAAATAAGAAGTAGGTGTTTGTTTGATGACCCTAACCACAATAAAATGATAATATTCTTTTATAAGATTTTAGATATAAGTAGAGGAATCATGTCTCGATGTGATGAACATTTTTTTGTAATTATTTTTCAAGTAAATAACTAATTATGAATTTTTTATTACAACTTTTAAAAAATATAAAAACTTGTATGTCTGACCACCTTAACTTGGTCAAAACTTCATGAAATTCATTTTTTTTTTTAATCCTATAGTATGCAAAGCAAAGAATGTGACGTATATTTCAAATTCAAAAAATGTGATACCATTTAAAAGTTATAGATGTTTTTCAATCAACCTATCAATTAGCACTTTAGTCGTAATTCAAATAGAAATGAATAATAATTATTTATTAAATTCAAAGTAAAGCATAATTTATATTGGTGGAAATCTAAGAATCACTTTTAAAAACCCTTTTCGTTTCATCAAGTTTGGGTAAAAAAAAAGTCGTCAACCACATACCCTACACATACCCATCATATCACCACTTTCTAGTCCATCATGATCCTGCACATACCCCCTATGAAATTTCCTTGGGGAAATTTTATAAGTGACAAATTATATGAACAAATAACAACATTTCCCAAAACCAAGTGCTTTTATCTGTCAACATATGTTATTTACTCTTGTTCCATGAGAGCTAGCAAGAAAGGGTTGAAACAGATTGGTACTCTAGACACAAAGGTGGGAAATAGTTTCATATATGCACATTTACCCCAGATCACATCCATGGATATAAAGATAATTATAGGAAATTCAATGATCTATTCTCCATGAAACTGGTCAGAATGATGGAAGGTGATAAAGCCAAAATATGGTCCTTGGAAGCACAAAGTGTCATTCAACCAATGGGAGGTAGGTACATTTAGTTCCCTACTTACTCCTACATTAGGGTGGAGGGATTTGAGGGACATCCATTTATACTACATAGGCACCCATCAAACAAAATTGTTTTGTTAGAATTGGTGAGACAGTTGAAACCATCTCAGGCTCTCTATCGCCATGCTCGCAAGAAGGCCTCTTTTCAATTCCCCATTGTGATAGGAAATTATAAATGTAATATAATCAAGGTGACTGACTTGTGTGAAGAAGAATTAAGGACATATAATTTTGAAGAGTTCCCACTCCAGAGAGTATATTAGGATATTGAAGGGAATATTTCCAAAGCCATAGCTGGATTTCATGCTCATGTACCACACGTGGAAGATTATTAGCTTAATTATGAAGATGAACATATAGTAAGAAGAAGAAAATATGAAATATTATCTCTAGAATCTGCCTAGATTCTCAAGATTCATGAAATTTCAAATGAGTTGGAAGAGAATGATGATGAAGTGTTGAATAAGGTTTATAATGAAGATAGGGTATATGATGAACCCATCCCAGACCCTGGTTTTGATGATGAAGATATGACATCAATTGATGATTTCTCTAGACCAATATTAGTGTATACTCAACACTGGATTGATGATTTTTGTAAATATTTAAGAGAAAGAGGAATTGTTCCCATATTATTAGAAGATAAAAGGAGGAAGCAAAGAGATTAAACAACATTTGAGAGTGGAGAGCCTACTAAGAAAAGAAGGAAAACTAGTAAGGCAACTCTTGTTATAAGAATTGAAGAAAGAACCCCTAAAGTTTCAAGACAAGAAGTTCCCATAAAACCATTTGATAAGAAAAAAGATGCAAAAACAGGTAAAGATAAATCAAAGGTAAGACCCAAAGGTGTATATTCCTCTAGAAAACAACCAAGAACTAAACTAGTTATTGATGAAGAAGCAGGAGTAACATAAAATGTTGGTACACAAACTAGGTCTACGTATCAAAGGGCTACAATAGTTTTTACTTCTCATCATTCTCTTAACATGGCTAGTATGAAACAAGAATTGGGAGGAACTCCTATGGTTTTAAAGGAAATTTTTGAAGAAGATGAAGCCAAAATTAAAGAACAGATGGATAGATGGGGTGCTATGTGGGAGAAAGTGAAAGAAAATAAGTCTAAAGACAAACCCATGGTACATCTAGTGACAAAAAAGATTCAGGATACAGATTCTAATCCTATAAATGTTGAAGAATAAGAGTTTATACAAGGAAAACTCACCTCAAACACAAGAAACCTTGATGTCCTTGAGATGGAAATAGGGGAGACTACAAAGCAAGATCCTATTGATGAAAGAATTGTTGAAGATACTTTTGATTCCTAGCCCTCACTCAGGAATGTTCCAAATGTTAATGAATAGTCATAGGTCTTTGAAGAACTAGAAGAACTCCATGTTGACATTGAGTTTGAAACTAAGAAAGAAGAAGCTACATAGTTTTTAGGTGATGGAATTGTAAATGAAGAAAATCTTGATGTAGCAGTGAATAAACAAAGCAATGTCCATAGATATGATATTGAACATCTAAATAGATGGGTATGTGTAGGATCATCATGGAAAACATAGGCCCTTAAGTGGCAAAAAATTCAAAAAAATTAGAGTTAGGGAACTTGACGTAAAAATTTGAATAAGTTATCTATATTATTTCAAAAATATGTAAGAATAGAATCTGTAGCAAATTGAATGCAATTTCTAAACTTCTAAGGTTTTTTTTTTTTTTAAAATCTATTTGGTGAAAATTTGAAATTTCAATGTAGTAGTACTTAAATTTCAGGGAAAAAATAAGGTGTTTTTCTGACCCCTAACCACAATAAAATGATAATTTTTTTTATAATATTTTAGATATAAGTAGAGGACTCATGTCTCGATGTGACACATATTTTTTTGTAAATGTTTTTCAAGTAAATAATTAATTATGATTTTTTTATTACAACTTTAAAAAAGTTTTAAACTCGTATGTCTGACCACCTCAACTTGGCCAAAAATTCATGAAATTCTAATTTTATTTTTTTAATCCTATAGTATGCAAAGCATAGAATGTGATGCATGTTTTGGATTCAAAAAATGTGATACCGTTTGAAAGATATAGATTTTTTTGATTAGCCTATCAATCAGGACTTTAGTCATAATTCAAATAGAAAATGAATAATAATTACTTATTAACTTCAAAGTAAAGCATAATTTATATTGGTGGAAAGTTGAGAATCACCTTTAAAAACCCTTTTTCGTTTCATCAATTTTGGGTTAAAAAAAGCCATCATCCACATACCCATCATATTGCCACTTTTGGCCCATCATGATCTTGCACATACCTAGATAGGAAAATATAATCTTCAAACAAAGGAGACAGTGCCAAACCCTACTAATCCCAAATATGTGCCATAAATTATTGAATAAATTCCCATTTCAGATGATGTGATAGGTAAAAGAGAAGAGGTTCCTAAATCAAGTGGAAAATAGGAATAAAGAAATGTTACAAAGGCAGAGCAAGATGACGACACACCTAATTGGTTGACTAGAGAATTGGCTTCCTCAATGGAAGTAGAAGTATTGCCTCTGATTCTTAATAGTTTTATACAAGAAGTAGATACTCCTAAACCTAGGCACAAAGAAAAATAAAAACATCTCATACAAAGAAATGTAGATCGTAATAGGACCATCCATATAGCTAATCCAACAATTGATAAAGAAAAACATGAAATAATGCCTAAGGAATACAAGATAACAAGTATTAATCTTGGAAACTCATCCTAGAAGCAAGAGTTAGAAGAAATAAAAGTGAATTTGAATGCTACTGTTGCCAGAGTATAGAAATATATACAAAAGAAAAGAGAATTGAAAGAATAAGTTGCTACCTTTGAGCATTTTATAAAGTCATTAATTTTTTCTTGTCAAGCACAAGTTGAATTGCCACAACATCCAGTATTAATGTCGCAAGAACAGGTGGACACGATTGCAGCAGTTCACCATAAAATGAATATGTTCAAAGAATGGATTGAGTATTGGGTAAAGAAAGGAGAAGAATTAATTACAAATTCCATATGGAATCGCAAGGAAGCATAACACCGATCAGAGAAATAAAAAAGATTTGAAAATGAATGCACATTTCACCAAGAGAAAGTCTTTGAAGAAAGGCAAAACATTGAAGTTCTCATGCAAGTAAATATCCAAGAGTTAATACATGACAATGTAATCTCAAAACAAGAAATTCCATTGCCAGAAAAGTGGAATAAAAAATTGAAATGGGAAGGTGACATGTTAATACAATGCATTGGAGGATTCAAAAAAGTCACTGTTGAATGTAGAAAATTGATTGATGAAGATTGAGAGTTTATTGAAATTCTAGCATGTCAAAGTAGTGATTCCCAGACATTGGGATAGGAAGAAAAAGAAGCTAAAGCCTTTAAGGAATGGATTGAGAGAATAAAAATAGTTCTTGTATAATTGTTAACGAGGGAAGTCATTGATGAAATTATATAGTGTAGAAACACTATAACTAAATATGAAACAGATAAAGTGCAGAGAAATGGTATTATACTCCAGGTATATGAAGAATATACTAGGCTCAAAATCATTTGGAGGGCAGTACAAATAATTTCAAAAGAACATATGCATCAAGTATTAAATGCTTTCTAAGAGTATCAGTTGAAGAAAGGCAAAGAAAGAATCCTCGAGCCTGAGTCTTGAGAGAAGGGATGAAGAACCAGATACTAGACACCAAAAGTGTGATGGGTTTTGTTTTATTTGCAATTTTGAGTTTGTAGGTTGATCCTGGTCCTAGTAGATGTTCCTCATTTTGATATTTTTGAAGGAAGCTTATAGCCTCGACATGTGTGAAGTGTTTTGTGCTGGAGTATAAAGTGAAAGTGTTGTTGCTAACAAAGTCAAAGTTTTGACTTGATATAGAATATTCTAATGACAGTTGGCAAATGTCATGTGCTACAATTTAATTTGTTGTTTATGATTCTATGGATTGAATTTAAGTTGAACATTGAGGCCTTGTTTTTATAAAATTTCATTTCCTGCTTTATTTTTATTTTAAGTTTAGAATTTGTGGATGTTGAAGGAGCATAAACATTTTCAAGTTTTGTTCTTTTTTCCTATTTTCTGAACCATTTTGGTGTAAAACTTTGTATTCACGTAGACATTAATTAATATCAGAGCTTATTAGATAGCTATCTATCTTAGTATCTTTTGTATCTAGTTTTGTTAGTTCAGTCGAACAAGACTGTATGTTGCATCATTTAAGGGTGCATACAAAACCTACTTGATGTCCATAAATGAAACCCTTCTCTTTAAAAGCTTGCACTATTTTATATGTAGTTGTGAAGCAATCTAGTGAAGTATAAAGTAGTTTGCTCTATTTTAATTGATTCTTTGGGGCATGCATGGAGAATAACTCGGAGAAACTTTTAATTTTTAGTATCTTTTATGCTCTCTTTTAGAGTAGATGTTTAGATTCTTGAAAAATGTTCCAAATTTTGAATGAATGGATGGAATTTAATTGAAAATATTTTATTTTCCATAAAATTATTGAATACTTAATGCTAAATCTACTTAAGTGATAGTAAAGAATTTGTGATGTTCATGAATTATTATTGCAAATATTTTGAATTCATGAGGTTATTTTATGAATGAGGTGGAAATTTTGTGTGAAATGTTTATGATTTTTAACAAAACTAGAAATAATTGTAGTCCTATTAAGATTAACAACAAAATATCACATCATTGCGTGAGAGTGACCCTAGTACAATCATGACCTAGTTATCAAAGACTTGGGATTGAACTAAAGCCAATATTTTCTTTTTAATATAGAATTGCCCTTTAGTTTGTCTTTGTTCCATATCTTTAAAGATGGATAGGTTCTTTGTGGTCTTGTCTGTGAAGAATTTATTTGCCTTGTTTGCTGTGAGTAAAATCATCATCAATAGGTAACAAGGGTCATCTAAGAACACATAACACAAGCATGGGATAACACATCACAACACACACACTTCTAACCTAAAGATAAAGAAGGGGCCTCCCCCTAACATTCATCGACCAAGAGGTCATCCACTTCCCAATCTAGATCATTGTAAGGGGAAGTTAGATGAGCCTATAGTGGTGGAATATTAAGGGGAGGAGCTTCTAACCCTCCCATAATAAGGGCTAAGGAAGAAGGCCCCACAAGGTCTTCTCCACTCAGCTCTTATGGAGCTATGGTCAGTGATTTCACCAAGATCACTGACAAAGATGAAACTTCATCTAGAGAGTTAAACATACACTTTCCATATTCATCACTAGGCTCGCTGAGTGACTTGAGAGCGGTGACAAACTCAGGGGAAGCCAAAAATTTCTCTGTAACTAGGACAAAACAACCTAGTATAGGACCACCCTTTAGAGAAGGTGGGCTTTTCTTATTCCCTTCATTTCTAGAAGGGCTAGCCTCTACTTTCTGCTTCGTGGGGGGATGTGAACTCCCCACAGATGAGGCAAGAGGCATAGTGGAGGAGGAGAAAACTATGACAAACACCACTAAGGTATTCATAATGTCCACAGGTTTAGGGAATGGAGGGATGTTTGGAAGGGACATCAACAGGTGTGGCTCAGCCGAAGGAGTGATAAACACCTACACCTTTTTGAGGTCAGACACATTCAGACTCACAGCAGGAGCCAAAATCAAGACTAAACTCAATTGAAAAAAACCAAAGGGGAGGAGAGAGGAGGATGCATTAGGAGGCTCTAAAGCAGGGGTGGTTGTCTCCTATTCCTTTTTCTACAAAGCGGCATGCTTAGTATCCATAACCTTTTTCTAGTGCTTGTGCTCATGCACAAGGTGGTTTCTATGACTCTTTGAGCTAGAGGTTAAGAGCTATGAAGTGATGATAGGCTCTTGCTTAGCCATAGAGGTGTCCATCACAATTGTCTCTGATGGAGGGGTAGACTCCTGAATGGGAGTAGGAGGAAGAGGTTAAGAAATAATGGGGGGAGTTGGTTTTAGCACCTCGACTATGGGCCTCTTCCCATTCACTACTTTAGGAGCACAAGCAGTGGGAGGCCACATAGGAAGAGACATAAAGGATTCCTCATGGGGACCCGGCAAGATGGGAAGGTCCTATATCCTAATCTTAGCTTTGTGCCAAGTAGGGATAACTTTATGAAACCCTCCCAATCTTAGCTTTGTTCCAAGCAAGGATAACTTTAAGAAACCATCCCCCTTAGTGAAGTTGTAAAATTTTGGCGAATCTTGTATACTTCCCGATAAAAATAGTAATATTAGTGGCAATTTTTTTCATTTTTCAAAAAAAAAAATCTCAATTGGTGAATATTTTCTAATTGCTAGAAGTCTGTGGAAAATGTTGGCAAATTGCATTTTTTTTAAAATCGATAAAATATTTTCATTGGCAATTAAAATCTATCTTCAAACCTAGAAAATATTTCTATTGGAAAATTAAACCTATTTTGAAAACATAATTTTTTTTTTGTTGGTGATTAAAATGTTTTTCCAAACCAAAAAAATATATTCATTGGAAAATTAAACATATTTTCAAATGCAAAAGAAAAAACATTGGTGAATTGGCATAGTCTCAAACTAATAAAAGAAATCAGTGGTGAACTATCAATACAAATCAATATAACCACGACCATTCGAAGAATTTTCAATGGACGACTATAGTTGCATTCCAGAAGTAAATCTCTAAAGTTCTAGATTTGCAAATTGAAACCTCTGGAATAACACTAGAACTGTTAGATGCAGACACATGGTGAGATCAAGGCTCATTTTTCACTAGGATAATGAACCCAATGGGTTGAAGGATTTTGGTGATGACTCATGAGAGATAGAAGAACCTAAGTGGCAAAAAATTATGCATGTGCATAAATTTTGTTTTAAAAGATGGACCGTTCGATGAATTTTCAAGGGATGGCTATATTTGCATTATATAAGTAAATCTCTGAAGCACTAGACTTGTGAATTGAAACCTCTAGAATAACACTAGAACCATTAGATTTTTAGAAATTAATGGTTGAGATTTTATTACTTATTTAGGTTTTTCGGTCATCGTGCTCTTGTTTACCATTTAATATTTCCTTAGACTAAAATATTTTATGCAAAAATCCTTAAATATTAATTCTTTAATCTTGAGGGTCAAGTCTCATCAACATGGTGATGTCCCCATTTTAAAAATAACTTTATTTGCGTGTGCAAAATATAAATTGTTTGATCACAAGATCTAATCCTAGATGTTCCCTGCCAGCCCCGTGTGATTAAAATAAGGATTTAAGAAAAGCCTTGGGGTCAGTGGGCTATCGATGCATTTACTGCCATACGTGTGGGTCCCATTCTTCAATGTGGAACCTGACATTCTTAAGAAAATCAATATAACCATGACCATTCAATGAATTTTCTATGGACGGTTGTTGTTTCATTCCATAAGTAAATCTCTAAAACACTAGACTTGTGAATTGAAACCTCCAAAATAACACTAGAACTATTAGATTTTCATAAATCAGTGGTTGATATTTTATTACTTATTAAATCACTTAAATTCATGATAACCAAATTAATATTAAGGAACAATCAAAATCATTGAAGGAACTATAGCAAGGTGTAAAATATTAAAGAAATATTAAGGAACTAGTGTTAAAGCCTTCACTACTAAAGGGGCCTTTTAAGTGCATGTTTTATTTTTATAGTTAAAAACTTAAATAGCTGCTAAATGGGGAAACACCCTATATTAATCAAAAAGAGTTTTTACATTCCTTCATTTCCATAAAACATTAAAGACCCAAGTATGGAACGGATTGAAATTGGACACTTATACGGACTACAAACCATCACAAACCAAAATGACCTTTCACAGACACCAGATTATGCATTGCTAGAGCTAGCCTCACTAGTCTTTTGGGCTTTGTTGTAGCCAACCTTTCTAGTATTCTTAGCTTTGATTGCATTCAAAATCACTTGGAAATCACCACTATAGGCACCATGGGCATGATGGTTTGCTCGTTCCTCCAGCTCCTATTGTCATTTTCTACCCATTCTTCACTAGTTCCCAGCTCCCAATCCTCCTCGTACGAATACCCCATTTCCCCATCGAGAGCTTCGACCACCACAAATGCCTTCACCCAACCCTTTGGTTGGTCTTTGCGAATGTCAATATTTTCCAACAAAGAGTGGAAAAATCATTTGGCATAGCTTCTCCCCTTGAGCTTTCAAGACACCCATGTACATGATCATTGCCAATAACATGGCGGTTATATCTAAATTACCCCTAAGCTTGTGGGTAGCCAACAAAAATTCTAGGCCCAACACACCCTTCACCGCCTGGAGCACTAGTGTGTGCTTCAACACAATTATCCCTTTCAGTCATTTCTCAGTGATTTCACTACAAAAAGTGTTATCCTATTTCATTTAGTTTAGAAACAGAGGAGTCTCCATTGCCCCTTAGTGTTTATTGAGAGTGCTAAGCCAATTTGAGAAAAATGAGCATAACAACCCCTATTTGTAGCAAAACTTCCCGTAGCCTTATGGAGACCGTACCAAGAAATGAAAAACAATGTCAAATGTGCCATGCATTCTTTATGCACAAATATTTTTGTGATCCTACTAGATGCTAGTTGTCATACATTCCTTGCAATTCCCAATCGAATTATCTTGGAAATTAATGCAGATTGATGCAACCATCTTGTCATTTGTCACATAAATAACTTTTAAGCATTTTTTCTTAAGGATTCAAGTGTTGAAATAAATGTTAATTGTCACATCAATTATAGTGGTGAATTTAAAAATGATAAGTGTGATGTCATACTCATTGTGTTCGAGCTAACTTCTATATATACTTCACCAACTTGATGTTCTTCATATCATTTATGATATATTTGGCTTTGATTTATTTCTTCTATATTCTCCATTTAACTGAGATATTATAGAGTCTTCATGGTGTGTCATGCTACCCAAATGTTTTTGGGAGAAAAGAAGGGATGATGCATATGACAAACGAAAGTTGGGTATGGTTTTTACAATTCCTTGTGTGTAGGTTGAGGATGCTATAAGAATAATTGTGGGTAGGGAATGGCTTCAGAACAACTCTCATGCTCTATATTTTAATGTAACTTTGGCTTTCTTGTCCAATTGCATGGACATTTTCCTCGATAAATATTTGGTGAAGACACTAGCAATATGTTATTTGCAACCTTTCATTTACTCTATTTCTTTGTTGGAGTTGGCGCTGGAGCATTACAATTTTGAAAGTGGGTTAGTGCCTATTGGTGGAATCTTCAAGAAAGTGTAATTGCATGCTTCTACAGCACAAGATCTTGCCCTAGTTAATATGAGATGGGGCTTGCTATGTGATATGAAAACTAAATCATTAAAGAGTCTAGAGTTTTAGAGGAAGGTTTTGGGTGATTCGCTTTTCTTCTCTACTGTTAGTTTGTTAAATTCAATTTACATTCTACTCAAACACCCAATTGATGGCCTCAGCTAATGTTACAAAAACTTTAGGAATGAATTGTGTGATGTGTCACGTGTCTATATTTTATTCTACAAAGTAACAGTTCTTGTAATATGTACTTCAGTCTTTAGCAATAGCCACTTAAATTAAAACACTTTTTGTGGCTCCATTCTTGTAAATCCTTTTTGCTTTGATCAATATAAAATTGTGGCTTTAAAACCAATAGTAATTATCAACATATAGTTTTGTTCTCAAATGAGTGAAATTTATTGTGACTTATTAGTGGACATTGATAATTATTAAAATTTAAGGTAAAAAATACAATTAATTCTCTCTTTTCAATGCATCAAATTACTCTACCTTTCATTTATTCTATTGAAATTATCAATATTTTTGAAGAAAGTGTTGCTACGGTATTGCGGCCGGTGATGCAAATTAATTCCATATGAACATCAAGAGAAATTGATTGGATAACTTTATATTGAAAACTGCATGATGTATTGTAGAATCATAGATGATGATGCCAATAATCCAATGATCTAGTGAAACAATGTTTGTAATGATTTCATATAATTTGAGTGGCACTGGTGATTTTGATAATTGATAGCTTGTTAGCCTAAGGTACAGTTTGCATGTAGCTAAGCTACTAGAGTCCAAACATCAATCAAATTAAACATTTAAATTGTAAATGTAAGGCTTAAGTTACACAAATTGATTCAATTGGTTTTTTGGTTTGCACAAATCATGATTATGGTTATACCCAATGTCATATGTGGCATGTGTGAGTTATACACAAGGATTAGGTTGGTAGTGGCACTATTGGTCCATAAATAAGGATAGTGAATGCAACTGAAATCATTCGTTGGAGGTTAAAGGCTTTACTATTGAGTGCAATGTTCTAAATTTTCATAAGGGTTTTCATTTTGTATTGTTAATAAGGATTCAAAAAGAAGATGATGTGGTATTATTGGGGATACTCAAAATTATCATACCTCCAGTTATGTAGTTATAGAGTAAAAGACTCATTTCCTTTAATTTTAGAATGGGTGGAATTGGAAGGAAGTTGATTTGGTTCACCTGACTTCTGAGGCATGTTTTAAACCAAGATGAGGAGCTTTGATGGAGATAAGTGTTATCCTAGTGCATGGAGGTTGCATGTAAAAGATGGGGGCAATCTTACTACCCCTCATCTTTTGTATGACTCTTGTTTTCAAAGGGGATACATTTTGTATCATCATAGCTCCCTTTTCCCCAGCATGGTTGGAAAAGCAAATCCCTTGCATTTATTTGGAGTTCCCATGGCCTACTAGGAAAGTCCCATGCATTTTTTTATAGTGCATTGTTGATCCCACAAGTCCCACACATTTATTTTCAAACAAAAAATTGTATTACATTGTCACCAACAAAATCTTGGAATCATGCATTTATGTTTAGAGTTACATTTGTATTATGGTATCACCAATAGAAGCTTGGAAATTGGAATCAATTTATAATCCATTGTCACGAGTAACATCTTGGAATAAATTGTGTCTAGATGTAAAGTGACATATGTTATTTATACAAAATAGAAGCTTGCTTGCTCTACAACTACTCATCTTTAAAAGGATATGTAATAATGTGACATTGTAATTCAGCTGTGGGTATGTACAGGATCACGGTGGGCCAAAAAGTGGCAATATGATGGGTATGTGGCCGACGACTTTATTTTTACCCAAAATTGATGAAATTAAAAGAGTTTTTAAAGGAGATTCTCAAATTTCCACCAATATAAATTATGCTTTACTTTGAATTTAATAAGTAATTATTATTCATTTTCTATTCAAATTATGGCTAAGGTCCTAATTGATACACTAATTGAAAATTATCTATAGCTTTAAAATGGTATCATATTTTTTGAATCCAAAACATGCATCACATTATATGATTCACATGTACTATAGGATTAAAAAAAGAAAAATTGAATTTCATGAAGTTTTGACCAAGTTAAGGTGGTAAGACATATGAGTTTTTTATTTTTTTAAAAGTTGTAATAAAAAATTCATAATTAATTATTTACTTGGAAAAAAATTACAAAAAAAATATGCATCACCTTGGTACATTAGTCCTCTACTTATATCTAAAATATTATAAAAAAATATTATCATTTTATTGTGGTTAGGGTGGTCAGACAGACACCTACTTATTTTTTCCCTGAATTTAAGTACTTGCATTGAAATTTCAAATTTTCACCAAATAGATTTATTTCTTCTTAAAAAATCCTAGTAGTTTAGAAACTACATTCAATTTTCTACAAATTCTATTCTTACATATATTTGAAATAATATAGATAACTTATTGAAATTTTTATGTCAAGTTTCCTAACTCTGATTTTTCTTAATTTTTTGCCACTTAAGGGCCTATTTTTTCTATGATGATCCTGCACATACCCTTGTAATAAAATAAATGGTTGTGTTATTCTTCATTATTCATTTACAGTAAATAATTATTTTTTGAGTTCAGTGTCTATGAATCTATTCAAATCATTTTTTTTCCTTTAAGAAATTAAGTATTATCTATTTATGAAATAATTGCATGCAAATTTAAAACTGTTACACTATAATTTTGACGTGGAATTATGATATCTCAAGGTACCCAATCTATTAGCCAAAAAAATTAGAAAGCAATACAAATGAAAAAGAAAGTTTCCATCAAATTGACAAAAAACATTATACACTAAAAGTTGTCACTCTTGTTAGGGTTTATCGAAATGTTATTAATTTCTAATTTTTCGTTGACCTTCTCCCCCGGTTTTTAGTATTATTATTCATTTTATTAAGTACTTTGCAATGTTAAGTTACCGGCCCATTGGCCTTGATGTCAATCCTAGTGCATTAAAGTTTAAAACTACTTTAAAACACATGTTTATTATTTATATCATAACTTACTCAACCGTTTGATGAACATTTGATGTATGGTTGTAGTTGCATTCTAGAATGAAATGCATAGAGCAGTAGGCTTGCAAACCTAAACCTCTAGAATCACCCTATAACTATTAGATTTACAACTTGATCAATGGTTTAGAATTTTTAGTTAATGCAAGACCAAATGGCTTGTTTTAAATGTTGTCAACCATGTACTAATTGTGTAGTTCAGAAGCAACACGTAGACGTTTCATTCACTTTAATGTTAGAAAAAAGCACTTTCTACTGCTAAGTGATTTTATTTTTATGTGAGAGGGTCAAGACATAGGGATATTTCAGTCTTCAGTTTACTCATTGTAGTGCACCACCTTGTTTTAGGTTCCATAGTTCTACTTCCTCCATTCTAGTAACCTAGTTTCCACAACTATCAACATTAAGCTTTTCAAGAATCAAAATTCGGGTAAGTGAAAGAATTCCTGTGGCTATGTTTCATCGCTTGACGTTTCTTAAAATATTATTTTTTCAAACTTTGAAGTTTGGGTTTAGGGTTGAGAGACTTAATAATTAAGAAAAATTAAGGAGGAATAATAGGGAATTCACAATTTCACATTGTATAAGCATGTCTACAACAATACCACTAGAGAAATGTCGAATAAAAAAATACATTATGCAAAATTGCTTAAAACCCCATGTTTCACTGATGAATACCATGATATTTATGATCTTGATACCTATGGTAGGCATACCTCAGAACTTATATTTTCATCTTAGAATAAGGATTGAAAGAAAATGCAAGTTAATAGTATCAGTGCACCATGGGTAACTGGATTAGGGTGCATGATGCTACATGAGGTTTTCCCTTTCCAAGAATTTATCATGGTCTATGCCCAAAATTATGATGATAACAAAAGAGAAATTGTTAATAAAGATAGCAAAGAAGAAATGTTATCCATTAATGTAGAAGAACTTGGAAAAGTGTTGGGGTTTACAACCGAAGAATTTGGAAATGTCCACATTGACCTAGAAAAGCTTGCTAGTGATTATGAAGCAATGGATGAAATTAAGAAAAAATATTTCTTAAATAAAATATTTAGGATAGAAAAAAATTGAAAGGTGGTCATAAGCCTCCTTATGATTTGGATATTTTTAAACCATGGGTTTAGGATACTATTTCCATGCTAGCATTTTTCCTCAGACTGGATAGCAATTTAGAAGTGGGTGTAAGCCTCCTTGAAATGGTACATAATATCCATTATGGTGTTCCACATGTCAAATATAATTCTATTGAGCAGATTATAGAATCCATGCATAAACATTTTTTAATGATTAAAGGAGGTTCTACCAAGACATTTAGGTTCACAACCTACTTGTGCTATCTTTTTCTATTCAAATTTAGAGGAATGTTTCAGAACAAGATTTAGATTCAACCCTATAGTAATGGTAAGGAAAAGAAAATGGCTCCAATATGTGAATGGACCACTGAGATAAGGATGCATGATTATCGAAGGAACTAAAGTCATTTTGTAGACTACTTTTTGGCTCCATTGCATCAAGCAATTATAGATACTCCAATTCCTAGATTGCCTATGTCATGTAGAAAATTCATTCAACTAGGAAAATAAATACAATTGGATGTTTTTTACTTAATGGAGTAATATATTGTGCTAAGATTTTATGGATTGGGATTACAACCATACAAACTTCCAATAAATGTGACAGAAAGAGTTTTTTCATTGGAATATGTAAGGTAGATGTAGAGTATTATGAACTACAATTTGTTGATCATCAAAATAAGACCTTATTTCATTCTTTACCTTTTTCGTTAGGCTTAGAAATGGCATATATCTAAAAATTAAATGTAGATTTAGTTAATAAACAGAGAAACTAAAATACTTATAGAATAAATTATAACACAGAGAATTTAACGTGGTTCACCCAATCCGGGCTACATCCACCAAACTGCATCCATCCAATGATTTTATTATCCAATGCAAAAAACCTATTACAATCTTGTGATTAATCACATTTTTCATCATACTGTAACACCCATCCAAACCCCTTTTTAACAAGCTAAGAAGCTTCCAGATTTTGGGTTCTACAAATTCAGATTTTTCTTTTTTCGTTGATTTTTTCCTTTTTTGTGATGACACAAAAAATTAGGATACATTTCAGGGTGTATAGTATACCATGGGATATACAGTATAGCATGATTAGTCGCCACATACCAACATTTTTCATGTGGAGGGTTCTCATTTGAGATAAAAGCATTTAGTGTGGAACATAATCTTTTGATTTTTTTTTATTTTGATCCTATCTGTCACTGGTAGTGTGATCCATGTGACACCATTAAATAAATGATTATGCTCAATAAGAATGTTGCAAGTAGAATTCAACATCAAAGTAAACCCTTGCTTGAAAACTTGAGAAACAAGGATTCCTGGGATGAGGTCAAAATTGAAATGGAGAAAAGTGTTGTTGAGAATGGTATTTTGTTTGAACATTTGTTAACAAAAATTATGGAATTACATCAAAAGACAATCAGGAGGCACAAATTTTTTTATGAAAAAAGTGATAAACCATCTAGTAGAAAAATGCCAGATTCTCTAGATAAGGAAGTTATAGCTAAAAATTGGTCACAATAAAAAATTACTTCCTTTTGGAGTATGAGGAACGAGCTAGGTGATCCAAGAGCTCTTGAAAAGTATGAAGATAATGAAGAAGATTGTGAGTTTAGAAAATTGTGGAATATAGAGCATCCAAATGAACATGAAGATAAAGAAAGTGATGATGAATCTAATGATGATAGGGAAGAACAAAGCCATGTCAATTTCAAACTTGGTTTAAGTGAGGCCACAAAAGAAGCATATACTTCAGGGGTAGCCATAGCTGAAAAAATGGATTATGAAGGTGGTCCTTTGGGGTCCCAAAGACAAGGCCCTTGGATGGTAACAAATATAGAGCATAGAAAACTAGTTGATAAATCTGGCCTTGGGGTTGGAGGTAAAAAAGTAGACCAAGGGAATACAAGTCAATTTGTTAAAGCTTCAAATCGTCATCCTCATGGTTAGATACAATCACAACTAGGACATGCTCATGGTGTAGAGCTTAATGCAACTAGCATTTCCTCTAGTGGTGATGGTATGGGTCGTAGTACTAGTAGTGGTCAACATGTGTTACAAAAACAAATTACACACAAGAGGACAACAATACAAGATACCACAGAAACACTAGGTGATCATGGCATACAAAAGAGGAAAAGGATTTTGATAGGTCCAAGTCACACTACCAGTAGATCCACCACAAATGAGTTATTTCTAGGCACTCCCTCACTACTAGTTATTGTGGTTGCAACATCATTAGCAACTGAAAGTACTCCTATTCCTTTGCAATTGAAGTATTCCATTGTTCTTGTGTCCCCAAGTTTTGATTACATTGAAGAGTTTAAAAAGAAATCAAACTTGGAAAAGAAACAACTGATGGAGAGTGCATCTTTTGTAACTTTACAGCCTACAACAACCATTGTATTATCCACATTTGACACAAATAAAGAAATCATGGAGTACATGATTCATGTTCCCATAGTTCAAAACAAACCAGCAAATCAGATGGCTCCATCTAAATTCTAGTTGACCAATTTTCAATCAAGATTTTTCTAGAATCAAAAATACTAACAAAATTAATGTATCAAAGAAGAATAATGAATTGGTGTACACATCATTGCTAAAGCAAGATAGAGATAAAAAAGGTTGCATACTCAAATAGAAAAGTTACAAGTGGACCTAGAAAATGAGAAAGCAAAGACGAAAACGGTAGATAAAAAGACCAATGAATTGGAAAAAGGAATTAAAAAATCTACCTCTATGTCAACAAGCAAAGATGATAAGAAAAATGAGAATGAATTGAATGAGCTGAAGAAAAGGCTAGATGAGAGAAACAAAAAATATGATGAGGAAAAATCCACTTCAGAAAAATTAAGACTAAGCATTGTGAATGGAAATGCATAGTGGGAACAAAAATTGGAGAAAGAGAGAAAAATAAATAAAAGGTTGGAGGCAGAGCTGATGGAAGCAAAAAATGAAATTAAGTCTTGTCAAAATAAGTTATCTGAATTTTGTAGAGAAAAAATGAGGCATATGAAACAAAAGATCTGGGATGAAATATTGTAGAGAATTGATCATTTTTGTGACATGTTTCAATTGATTGACACTACGAGACAACATTATAAGAAGCTCAACAAATATTTAGTGGACAAAAAAATTGTGTTGGCATTAGAGAAATCTACAAATAAAATTTAGCAAATAGTCTACAAATCCATTGACAATGTTTTGAAATCAAAAGGGATTGCTAATTGGCTTGCTACATCAATGGCATTGTCATCTATCATTGAAAAGTGTTTGAGAATGCATGAAACAAAGGAATATTTGCATTTGGCTACAAGCAAGATGAAGAAGCCAGATGAAAATTTAAGGAGCTTCATAGAGCTTGGTTTTCCAAAGACTTTTGACAAAAATTAGCAATTCATTGGAAAGAGTGATTTCAAAAAGAAGATGGAGGGTGCAAGGAAGATTAATTTGGATCAGTTTCCTCAAAACCTAGATGTGGTGAACTATTTGGATTCCATCAAACCATTGCTAACCTTGAATGCAAAGTTGAATGAGGAATTCAAGATAGGTTCCAATTTCAATAATGAATTGTTATCAAATCTTCAAGTCAAACAACATCAATTAGAACAAATGACAATTCCACCACCTGAATAGTGGAAGTTGCTAGAAAAGGTAATGCAGTGATTTGATTTTTGATAATATGAGTTTCCAAGTTCTAACTCAACTCTATGCAGAGTTGTCTTTGAGTGAGATTTTGCATTTTCAATGGCTCTATGTATTCCTTCATGTGAAAATCAATAAAAAAACTCAAATTCATACTTTAGTAATGTATTGATGTTTAATTATCTATATTATTTATTTTATCATTTGAAGAAAAACTCTGGTAGTGGTTTCAACTATTAGATACACATTAAATGATTGTTGATGTTCATTGTTGTATATGCTACTAATACTATTTTTAATATTTTATCAAGCATTGAGTTGAGTGATGAATCACTGAGTACATGTTCAAGTTTTACTTTTAACATAATTAAAATATGAACTATAAGGTGATTTTAATTCCAGGCATCCATAATCTTGGTGAAATTCCATTACAATTCACACATCAATACTCAAAATCCATGACTACTTATCATATCCACTAAACATTTATATGAATTCATGATTTAATCAAGGTAATTTAACTGGTTTATTAAACCAAAGGCAAAATTAAAACATACATCAATGCATAATGATAAAGAAGATTAATGAAAGATCATTGATCAAATTTCATTAATAATTCATGAAAAATGTTACAACTAGAGAGACACTAGACTAAAATTAAGGGAGAAAAACAAGCTTCAAGCCGAGATGTACACATGTCAGTTGCTTTCACCTTGTCATGTTTCTAAGCTTTTGTGTCCATGGGTAGGGTTTAGGGTTTAGAATGAAAACCCTTTTTTCAAAATCTTGCAGTCATAAACCCCAAAGGTTCTATTTGTGTGTTGACCTATCATACCCATTTATTGGTCTTTTAAGTTGCAACTTGAGTCATTGAGGTCATTGTATTACTGACCCTTTTATTTAGGTATGTCGGTCATCATGCTATTGTTTACCATTTAATATTGCCTAAGTTGGACCAAAATATTTTCTGATAAAAACCTTAAATATTAAGTCTTTAATCTTGAGGGTTGAGTCTTGTCAACCTAACAATGTCCCCATTTTAAAAATAACTTTAATTGCATGTGTCAAATATACAACCATCTGATCACAAGATCTAATCCTAGTCATTCCCCACCAACCCTATGTGATTAAAATAAGGATTTAATAAAAGCCTCAGGGTAAGCGGGCTATCAACGCATGTAGCATTGTACATGTGGATCCTGGTCTTTAGTGTGCAACCAAACATTCTAAATATTTCAGATCAATAGATGGGATGCAATGGTGAGATTAAATCTTATCCATTCCCCACTCACCTCATGGGATTAAAATAAGGCTTTAATAAAAGCCTCGAGGTCAATGAGCTATTGCTACATGGATTCTATGATTGTTTGGAATGATAAAAGGTGGGGCCTAGGGAGTGGATGATTTGGCATCTATTTGGTGAGCTTGTGTTGGAAAATTGAATGGTGCATGATGGTGATGTGAATTCAAACTTTTTTGACTTGATCTGAGTTGTTGGAAAGGCCATCTCACCTCAAGATCGATGGTGGAATTTTAAAATTGGAAGTACGACCATGGTAGCCATTTTTTCTTCACACAAGTGAGCAATAATAGTTGAAATGAACTAAAAAGCTACCCAACCTTGCTCATGCTGGACATAAATGATTAATTCTTGCATAATTGAGAGCTACAATTTGCAAATAAATCCGGAGTGCACAGGAGATTGAAAAGAGTATCTGCAAATTTTAGCATGATAAATATTAAGGATTTCCTATGATTAAAAGTAGTAAATGAATCAAATGTAGTTTTATGTGCTTTATTTAGATTACCTAGGATTAAGGTTAAAATTCACCATGATTTTAGTTGAATTGGATTTGTGCTTTGTTTTAATTTATTTTTTGTGGTTTGAATTTGCTTTAAAAAATCACAATTTTGTCAAACCTTTCAAATTTTGCACCTTTAAGCTGAGCCCTAGGTTTGAATTGAGAATTTGAGAAGCTTAGTCTTGAACCCATTTATACCAAAACCCTAAGTTTAAATAAACTAATTTTGTTACCAATGCCGCCCAAAGAACAAACCGCTAGCCTTGTAACCTCATCCAAATCGCTAGCCCAGGATATAGTCAACCAATTAAAACCCTCCACAAATAAAAAGGCTGAAGGAAAAGTTGTGTTCTATGTTCCTAAAATTATTGATAAGTTGATGGAAAATTAACGCTTCATTGAGGATGCAAAAGTTCCCTATACTAGATGGCAATTGTTCCTATACTATTTAGGGAACAAAAATATTTGGGTTCCTTTCTGCAACCCTTGGAGACTAGACATGGGAAAGATGGTAGTTCCCAGTGTGTACATGGATGTAGATTTGTTGAAGGACATTGCTACACGATATGACCCAATTACCAAGATGGTTAGAACATTTGATGGAAAAGAGATGTTGTGGATGACAAGAGAAGAGATTATAGATATTTTCCAACTACATGAGTGGAGCGAAGATATGGTTCCTCTTGACATGGATTTTTTTAGAAAGGAGTATGAGAATACTATGGTGCTACTCAAAACATCAATGTTACTTGTGCACACTGCTAGCAATAGAATGGGGAAGAATAGGAAGAAAACAAAGATTGGTAGGGATGAACTTGAACCCTTCCCCACGAAATTATATTTCTCTAATTACTTCAAGAAGACTATATATTATTTTTGCTAGATAATTGGTTTCACTCCACCTGATACCTTGATAAGGGAATATAGTTACATGGCATGCCATCTGCAACACCCAACCTTCAATGTAGTCTATGGCTATGCCACATATTTGTCAGAATGCATTCACAGAGGTTTGGTTCATTTGAAAAGTGGAAAGAATTGGGTACATTTCTTGTGTTATTCTTTGTTGATGCATATGTTCTTGCATAAGGGTGAGAATAATTTTGAGGTCATGACATTGAAGAAAAGGGAAGATGGCATTGATCTACCTGTCCAATGATGGACCCAAATTTTGGACAAGGATGATCATAAATTTGATTATGTGGTTTTCCATAATGTCTTTGCCTCAAAATTGAGAAGGTTCCTAGTGTATGATCCACCTCAGATCCCCAAGGAAATCCATGACTTTCTGAGGCCAATGGAAAGGAGAACATATTTGAATATGAGTCACAATTTGGGATACATAATCCCATATCCCCACATAACAATCTTCAGAGTCTATGGCACAAATTTCATTCCATTTGTATTACCAAGGGATGTTCCATTGAGGAATGGATTCTTGTAAATCATGAGACAATTGGGAGGATCTCAAATGTCACATTTTCCTGAGACATTGAGAAAGGGTTCATTCTTCCCAGAGTACACAACATTTGCAAATTTTGTGATAATAAAGGGAGGGTGGATATATTTGTTGAAACTTCTTGCACCTTACAACTTGAACACCATATGCCCAAGGAACCATGATCTTACGAGCTTTATTGCAGCACTAAAGGAAAAGAATAGGAGTGGTGATTTCATGCATTTATTACTATCCTGAGGATGTAATCAAGAATCTTTCAATAAAATTGTGGATAATGTTAAGAAATATAATCCTAACTATGACCCTATGCCCAATATAAGGGGTGAGTTCAATAGGATTATGCATGTTATGAATAATTTTGAAATTATTGTGGGAATCTTGAGGGAAGGGTGTGTGGTTATAGATAAAGGGAAATTAGTGGCAGTTGAGGATAATCCAATGTAGTGTTGGAGGAGAGACCTACTTACCAACCACCAAAGAAGATAAAGATTTACTCCAAGAAGAAGGAGGCAGTAAAGAAGTAGCAAAATTTTCCAACCCCTGCTACATCAGAGGGGTCAAGGGTAACTTATCTTGTGAGGTCAGTGACATCACCCCCAAGAGGTGCCCCTCCTACTGTTATTGATATAGACTCACCTCCAAGAGGCCCCCCTCCATCAGATTAGCCACCTATGAAAAAGCAATAGGTTGAGTTAGAAAAAGGTAGTTGACTACCCAAATATAGAGGAGGATTATATTATCATTACTCATGAAGAAATGCAGCAACCTAAATGCCTTCTCCCATCAAGGATGTTGCCTCAAGTTCAGGAGGAGATGGCCTTAGAATTGCAAAGGTTGATCTTAGGGGATTGAATATTGCAAATGACTTGCTCAAAAAGAAGCATGTAAATCATTCATGGAAGATGATTCTTTCATTGAAACAAAGGAATTTAGAGATTTTGTGTGGAGGGAAATGGCCTTTGAATATGTAAAGAATGTTGCTAGATAGATGAGCTTACATCTGGAGCTACCTGAGAGTGTTATTTAGGCAGATGTAAGTGTACCATAGAAAAATGGCCCCTTGTCATTTTCATGGACTTTTAAGCCTTTCTTCATGATTCTTGGTCTATTTTGCTTTGATTTAATGTTGCAATGTGGCTTAAACATTCACATTAAGTCCTTAAAATTCAAATTATAATGTCTTGTGAAAGTGTTGTGAAGTGTTGTAAAACATTTCTACACTTTTCTAGACTCTATTTATTACAATTCACCTAAAAATTACCTTTTTATTCATCATCAAGTCCTATTTTGAAGTGTTGTAAAGTCTTCTAACAAGATGTCAAACTTTTCAAGGCTTATTTTCACTTTTTACACCATTTTTATACTTTATTTGACCCATTTATGCCCTTATAAGGCTTAATTAAGTGTTTTTTTGAATGTAAACCCCAAAAAACAACATTAAATGCAAGATAATTCCCAACACCCACTTTCAAGTCCAAGGTGGGAGCCATTCGCCATGGGTGGTGAATGAGTCCCTCTTGGCTCCAAATTCAAAATATTTTAAATTTTCTTTTAGTTTTTTATTTAAAATCACCTTATGTCAGCCTATGATGAGGTATCATCAAGTTACTAAGGCACAAGTGTATAAATAAGTGTTTTTACATCTATTTTAACCCCCATTCATCAAGTTCACTAATTCACTCATTCATTCAAGTATTCAAGCACTTGCATCATTCAATCAAGCATCAATCAAGTATCTTGGAGAAACCATTGATACATCTTCATATTTCCTCAATAAGGTTGGTGAGTTTAGGATATTTTCATGTTGTTCACCTTTCCTTGTTCTTTTCATTTCATTTCTTCATTAAGGGTTTGATTACCAAAGTGGGATTTGAGCAAGGCAAATCCCTAAAACCTAACCTGTAACCATTTTTCCCCTTTTGCATGTGTGTTTGTAGAATTTTTTATGTATATTTGATAAGAATTTAGGTGTTGAAAGGTGGATAAGAAGTCAAAAAAGTGTTTTAAGTCAACTACAACCTATTTCAAGCTTGGAGAAGACATTATGTCCATTTTCTACAGAATTGACCCCTTCAACCCAATAAGTAGAAAACCTCAGATCTGGTGCTATAGAATTGGTTCCTGATTTCATAGAATTTTGGGAGTGGATTGATTTTCCATTAGTGGTGAATGAGTCTGAACTTAAGGCTAGAAATATAGATTTTGTCAGATTCAAGATCTTGACACTTAGAAACCTATTCTTTGAAGTTTTCAACAAAAGTAGGACTGATTTGCCATCAATGGCGAATGAGTCCCAATGGTGATTTTTTAGTGATTTTTACAAACATTCAAGACACTCCAGAGTATTCATTCTCTTCCCAGGTGCACTCTGATTCAACCTTCTTCTTTTCTATTTTGCATTTGTTACTTTAGTTCATGCTTGCATATCACATTGTGTTTTCAAACATTACATATTACTTAGGTTTGGCGTTCATAATCAGTCAATTACTTAGCTTAGTTACATTTAGATAATCTCATTTAGCCTTAATAACATCATACACATCTTAATTTGAGTGAACCACCTAGACTTTTGAGTGGGGTTTATCTCTCCCCTTTTAGGTGAAACATCCTAAGAGTGCAAGAGTAGCTTATAAATCTTATACCCAAAAAAATGGTGGTTCATTTTGGTGAACCTACATATTGAACACTTTACATTTTTGGTTTTCATTTTATCTTGCATCCTAGGTTTCATTTTCTTCAACATTCAATTAGGGTTTGTTTTGTTTTTGCATCCTAGGGTTTCTTAAAATTGCATTAGTGAAACTCATTTAGACTTCATTTTTTCATATCATATCATTGAAAAACTAAAAATATACATTTGCATCCTTAGTTTGCATCTAAAAAGCATTAAAATAATTTTAAATTTTCTAAAAAACATAAAAAAATATCATAATTAGACTCATTTGCCACCCTCTAGGTGAATTAGTCCACCTGCACATTTCATACTACATTTTCAGGCATTTTCTGGGTATTTCCTGCATTTCAATTTTTTGTACTTGCTTTCTATTTTTCTTTCTAGAATATTTTTTTGCTTATATTTATTGCATCTTAGTTTACTTGCATTCATTGTCATCATGGTATTTTATTTTAATAATTTTTAGAATTCATTGAAATCCTTAGTAGACATGTCCAATTGTGCCTTTGGTTGTGATCATAATGACCTTGAGCTTCCACATGCTCCTTCAAATCCTCATGATTGTGCTCCTTGTGATGTAGAAATCATTGGAGAAGATTATACTAGCATGAACAAGTTCTTAAATGAATTTCTCAATCACCTTGAAGCCAATGTCGCCTTTTACCCATCCATGAAACCACCAAATCTTCTTACTATTGAACCTCTTGATCACTTTGGATACTTACATCCTGAAAATCAAGGACCTAAGATCCCTCCATCAAGTGGACCTAGTTCCTCTCAACAAACACATCCTCAACCATTTTATGATCACAAAGCCACAAACACTCCCATCAACCTTGAAGAAACATATGGAAAAGGATTTACTATCCTAAGTAAACAAGGGTGTGATACAACAAATGAGCATAACATTCATCAACTTCTAGAACAAACACCAATAGAAGAAAACACAATAGGAATAGGATATTGGAGACTTCAAGATGATGGTACCGTGATCTTTGATTCTCTTCCTAACTTGACCATTCTTCTTCCACATGAACAACCTTTACATGATTCAGATAACAAGCATGCTAGGATCCCCATGGGTCTTCTTCCTCCCTCCATTCATGAAAAAGGAGAATCTAGCAAACAAAAATGACCTTAAAATTTGAAAAATCTCAAATTTCATACTCATCCTCCACTTGAATGTGAAAAGAGAATTCAGCTGATTTTAAACAAAGGCCTTATACTCTTACCACCTATGAATAGGTTGGTTATCCATCCTAAATAATCTAACATACCATATTAAAAATATCATCATCTTCTTGGACATTGAATAGAAGAATGCCATACATTGAAGGACATACTAGACAAGTACCACTTAACTGATACTAACTACTTTCGCATCATTCCCTAACAAAAACCCTCTCCTCATGCTATAGTTGTAGAATTTTATATGCTCACTATTGCATGATTCCTTTCACATCGCCCAACCCAACTCATTCTTTCCCTACACTCAGTGGGGAGCAATAATTTTTTAGCCTTGTCAGGTATGTGTAGGATCATCATGGAAAAAACAGGCCCTTAAGTGGCAAAAAATTCAAAAAATCAGTATTAGGCAACTTGACGTAAAAAATTTGAATAAGTTATCTATATTATTTCAAAAATATGTAACAATAGAATCTGTAGAAAATTGAATGCAGTTTCTAAACTACTAGGTTTATTTAAAAATAAATAAAATCTATTTGGTGAAAATTTGAAATTTCAATGCAGTGGTACTTAAATTTTAGGGAAAAAATAAGAAGTAGGTGTCTGTCTGACCACCCTAACCATAATAAAATGATAATATTTTTTTATAATATTTTATATATAAGTAGAGGACTGATGTACATATGTGATGCATATTTTTTTGTAATTTTTTTCAAAGTAAATAATTAATTATGAATTTTTTATTGCAACTTTTAAAAAATATAAAAAACTTGTATGTTTGACCACCTTAACTTGGTAAAAACTTCATGAAATTTAATTTTTCTTTTTTTAATCCTATAGTATGTGAAGTATAGAATGTGATGCATGTTTGGATTCAAAAAATGTGATACCGTTTGAAAGTTATAGATTTTTTTCAATCAACCTATCGATTAGGACTTTAGTCATAATTCTAATTGAAAATAAATAATAATTATTTATTAAATTCAAATTAAAGCACAATTTATATGGTGGAAAGCTGAAAATATCCTCTAAAAACCCTTTTCATTTCATCAATTTTGGGTTAAAAAATGGTCGGCAGCCACATACCCTACAAATACCCATAATATTGCCACTTTTTGGCCCATCATGATCCTACACATACCCTATCCTTGTAATACATTTTTCTTTAGCTCTTAAGTACATTATTCATTTTCCACTTATATTACTTAAGATTTTTAAACCAATAACTCGGTTAATGGTTGACTTACATTTGCATTACTTGATCCTTTTCCCCTTTTCATTTGTTTTATGTGTGTACTATATTCCCCCATAACGTGTGTTTAATGTTCTCTCTCTTTGTACACTTCTTTTATTCATACCTCTGTTCCTCTATATGTCTCTTCCATGTTGACCCAAAAGGTCCCTTTTCCTTTTTCATATTTACTTTTGTGTTTTCCTTTTGGAGATGGAGCAAAGTGTTGAGGCTACAATGTCTCTTCCATATTGACCTAATTGGCCCCTTTTCCTTTTTACTTTGTGTTTTCCTTGTGTTTTTCCTTTTAGGGATGACACAAGGCATTGAGACTAAAATTTCTCCTTCCGTTGAGCCAAAATATTTTTCTTTTCATTTTCTTTTCACTTGTGTTTTTCCTTTTAGGGACAATGCAAGGCATTGAGACTGCAATGTCTCTTCCATGTTGAACCAAAACAAAATCTATTTTTCTTTTTTTTTTACTCTCTTTGTGTCATTCTTCTAGTTCTATGTGTTTTGGGGAATGATGATTGTTCCAAGCTCTTTAATAAAAACATTGCAGCAACAAATATATTGACCCCAAATCCATAGATCCCTTATATGTTTGGTGTGTTATTTTCTAGGTGGAAACTCCCTTTTATTTTGTTTTCTTTTTCATTTACATGATGCAACCTTATAACTTGGAAACATATGACTTGGCATAGGGGCTTTCCAAGTTGGCTCTATTGTCTTGTTTTCTTTTTTCATTTTCTTTCCTTCGCTACTTTAAAGTACTTGCTCATAGAATAGTGTGTAGAAATTCCTTTAAAGTGGAGGGAATACATTGGCATAATTTCACCTTTGGTTCTTAGTGCAGCCTTGCCACTTCATACGATGCATTTGTCACTTTGTGGATGACATTGGGTGTGATGTCTTTCATAAGTGTGATCTATCTTAGCATATTATATTCCTCTTAGTGGCCTAAGGTGACGCACTGCATCTCCCTAAGTTGCGAATATACTATTCTTTAATTGATCCTCTCTTGGAAACATTAGACATAATGTTCCCTAAGTGACAAACCTTGCATGAACTTAACAAGACTCCTTTGAACATCTTTTACATTTTACATTTTTACATATTTTCCACTTTGCATAACACAACTTGCATGCCTATGGTACCCTTCCTTTTTGTTCATGAGTTCTAAGCACATGAAGCTTTGCTTGTATCATGAAGCACGAACTGAAATTTTCCATTTGTTTTTCCTTGTTAAAGTTATCAAGAGGTATAACTTTGATATGGTGAAGCGGGAAGCCCATTCAGTGGCATGACTTTCCCCATAGCCACCTATGTGTTTGTGAGTGCATACCAACTAGCATATGTACTTCACCTTTTTGGGTCTTCTCACTTGGTGGATCACCATGAGTTCTATCACCCCAGAGTGAGTATGCATTCTCTTTTTCAAGAAAATAGCCTACATCTAATCGACAACTAGATGAACAGATGATCGAAGCTCAATTCAGTTCCCCCTTTTCATTCTCTCTTGCACGTGCATGCCCTTGTTCTTATGTTTAGTTTTCCATGGGATCTTCATCCTGGGGGCTTGATCATCCCTCTTGATCATTGTCATTTCATCTTGCTAACATAAGTGCATTTGGATCCTTCTCAATATTCATGGCTACTTTAGTGTTAGTTTGAAGTAAGTTCATCCTCTCACTAAAGTGGGGGATAAATGTACCATAGAAAAATGGCCCCTTGTCATTTTCATGGTCTTTTAGGCCTTTCTTCATGATGCTTGGTCTATTTTTCTTTGATTTAATGTTGCAATATGGCTTGAACATTCACATTAAAGTCCTTAAAATTCAAATTATAATGTGTTGTGAAGGTGTTGTGAAGTGTTGTAAGACATTTCTACACATTTCTATACTCTATTTATTACAATTCACCTAAAAATCACCTTTTTATTCATCATCAAGTCCTATTTTCAAGTGTTGTAAAGTCTTGTAACAACATTTCACACTTTTCTAGGCTTATTTTCACTATTTACACCTTTCTTATGCTTTATTTGATCCATTTATGCCCTTATAAGGCTTAATTAAGTGTTTTTTTGAATGTAAACCTGAAAAAAACATTAAATGCAAGATAATTCCCAACACCCACTTTCAAGTCCAAGGTGGGACCCATTTTCCATGGGTGGCGAATGAGTCCCTCTTGGCTCCAAATTAAAAATATTTTAAATTTTCTTTTAGGTTTTTATTTAAAAACACCTTATGTCAGCCTGTGATGAGGTATCATGGGGTTACTAAGGCACAAGTTTGTATAAATAAGTGTTTTTTTATCCATTTTAAGCCCCATTCATCAAGTTCACTAATTCACTCATTCATTCAAGTATTCAAGCACTTGCATCATTCAATCAAGCATCGACCAAGTATCTTGGAGCAGCCATTGATATATCTTCAAATTTCTTCAACAAGGTTGGTGAATTTAGGACATTTTCATGTTGTTCATCTTTCCTTGTTCTTTTCATTTCATTCTTTATTAAGGGTTTGATTACCAAAGTGGGATTTGACCAAGGAAAATCCCTAAAACCTAACCCTTGACCATTTTTCCCCTTTTGCATGTGCTTTTACAGACTTTTGTATGTAGATTTGACAAGCAGTTAGGTGTTGAAAGGTGGATAAGAAGTTAAAAAAGTGTTTCAAGACAACTACAACCTATTAAAAGCTTGGAGAAGACATTGTGTTTGTTTTCTATAGAATTGATCTCGTCAACCTAACAAGCAGACAACCTTAGATCTGGTGCTACCGAATTGGTTCCTGTTTTCATAGAATTTTGGGAGTGGACTAATTCACCATCAGTGGTGAATGAGTGCCACCTTAAGGATGGAAATCTAGATTTTGTTAGATTCTAGATCCTGACACTCATAAACTTGTTCTCAAAAGTTTTCATCAAAAGTAGGACTTGTTAATAAATAATTAACCAGCTCCCTTCGGGTTTATTTTTCTATGCACTGGCCTATACATCGCTAGGTCTGTTTGGCCTTTTACCAAGATTTTGAATCTGCCGCTCCATGTGTCTACTCTTCACAACTTTGAGTATCGGCATTCCCTTCGGATCTCGGGAAACTCTGCTGTGCTTCCACATGTTGTGGCTGCAAGATACTTTTGGTTCTTGTTTCCTTGATGCCTCATCGGGCTACAAAATGCTACCATTGAGCCATTGTTCCTCAAAGGTGCTGGTAGGCCCCACATTTTCTACCTACAGTGGACACTTACTATGTGTCAACCAAATGCAAATCTTTCAGCACAAAGATAAAATTCTAACCGCAGGCAGCATTATGCTGCCACACATCTTTTTGTGCCTAGCTGATAAACATTCCCTCTGTTGTGATAAAGTACTCGACCCATTTGACTTGTGTTGCATGAATGCAAATCCTCTATAGTGAAGGGAGAAAGGTTCAAGCGGGCATTAAAATCTTTCCATGCGCCTTACTAATAGATCTCATATGCAGGCAATGAACCAAATGAACCAAATAATGCTATTAGTTGCTGATTGTCATAATCATTTGCACCAATGGATGACACTTGTCTGATCAGGCCTAGCTGGGACCACCGCAATCATTGCAGAAGATGCACATGAGCTTGGGATGACATGATGCTTGCTTCTTGATTATCTCTTTTGTAACGACTTTGGTGAATATTCTTTTTATAGCATCATTGCAAGGGATTGCGGTATCTTTTTTGTTATTCCTCTCCAAAGCGGTGGGAGGTTTTCCCGCTATATATGCTTTCTCTATTGATGGGAAACGGTCTGGAATTGGGAACTACAATGCTAGTTTTAGAAAAAGATGTCAGGCCTTTATTACTATTTTATTTTATTGCAAAGCTCTTAGACTATGCCAATTGTCCGACCTTTTCATTTTTCATGCTATTTGATCAAACTGTGAATTGTGCCTTTATTGTCGTGACACTTCATTTGAGAACTTCTATATATATTGAATGCAATTTTTCTTACCTTGATCATGTCTAAGGACTCTTCTTGGCAGTAGGAATGTATGCAATGTTATTTTATGTCAATGAATGAATTGTCTACACTATAATCTTAAGAGTTTGATGTTTTGGAACACTACAACACCATTCAGGCCCTTAAATCTATGATTTATCATGTCCATCATTAAATCTTGGCGCATCGCCTTAGGTTAGAATTTATTTTATTATATATGCTTCTTTTTCCCTTTCCAAACCCCATTATAGAAGAATCTAGCTTCTCTAAAAATCTAGAGGTTACTCAGTTTAGCGCAAAAGGTCCCCCTTAAACTAAGTTTCCCATAAGACTTTGTTACCTCATCAAATTTTGGCATCAACAGTTTGTTCTTTTTCTTGCACACCCAATGGGACCAAGCTTAAATGAAATTGCATTTTAGAAGTGTGTATGAGCCATCGGCATGTAACTAGATCCCAAACCACAGGCGACCCTAGTTTACTAGTACCTCCGCTAGGGACAATTTAGGTCACAAATCAACTAGTAACCATCCCATTCCCACTGCCCTTGCATCTCACCATGTTGTTGGATGCCAACAAAAACTATGTGGCATGGGACACTAGAAGTCCCCTGGTAGCCTTGGTAGCACCCGCTATTTGGGGTGCTATCTTGATTTCAACCATGAAAGCTATACTGAAGTTTACCAGAGACAGTTCAAGAACGCCAACAAAACATTTGCAGGATGTGGCAGACATATGTTGGTACACGGGATTACAATGCAGAATGTATCCATAAGGCTTCTCGCCACGTCTTTTAAAGGAAAGGCACTAGATTGGTATCGAACACTGACACCTAATTCAATTCACACTTGGGATTAACTTAGAGATCCATCCTATGAGAGGTTCTCGAATGATGAAGATCGTTCTTCATTGTATTATTAGCTATCCATCATAAAACGAGCCCCCCAAGAGGCTCTGATGGACTTTAATGCTCGATTTCATGCAAATTGGTAGAGGATCCCTATTACCATATGCCCAACTCCTGAGTTGGCATTTATATTTTATCTAAAGTCCATCAATTCTGACATTTCTGTGATGATCAAGTCTTTGGGAGGAGGTACTCTACTAGATTCCTATGGTACCGCTATCAAATCCAAGAATCATTTAATAGATTGTGGAAAATTTCCTCCTTGACCTATTATGCTGATATTTCTTGAAACATCAACTTCCGTGCAAGAGGTTACGTCAACTAGTGTGCCCTCAACCGCCCAGTCAGTGTACACATATGCAGCAAACCCACAAAATGTGGCTTCTACATCAAATTCTTCAAAGGATAAGATGAGAGACCTCAAGGAGATGTTGTGAACCATGGAAAATGATATAAATACTCTTAAGTGAAATGAATCAACACCTCTGAAGCCCACATATCAAAACTATTAAGGTGGGCGGTCTTCTTATCAGCAAAATCAATATCATGATGTGCCTCACACTAATCTGCCAACACTAACTACAAACCAAATGGTGCTAGTGCCTACTCCACTAATGATTATATCACCAAGCTCGAATAGGGAGTTAATCTTGGGAGAGAACAACCTTATTGATGATATTAATCCATGGTGCTTCCCTTGCAGTGATGCATATATGCCCCAGAACTGCCCACGTGGCAACTTACAACAAAAGGTGGCGGAGCAATGCAACCAAGGTGTGACAATGGAACATGGAGGTTATATATATGCCTCACCACAAATGGAGAGTGCTATCATTACCATGCAAATGCAAGGGATGTCTTTAGAACAAGAATATGATATTTTTCCTGATCATGCCCTGTTCTCCTGGATGGAGGAAGAAGAGATGGTGTTCGCTAATGACGCATTCATATCCAAAACACCGCAGGTGCAGTCTAATTATAGAAAACACTCAAAAAGGAGATTCACCAATGATTCAGTTGTTTTGCATCTGAACAGCCTGCAACTTGAATGTGTTTATGATCAGATTCCCAATTCTTCAATTGTCCCTTCTACTTTTCAACCATGGAAGGACATTAATATAGAAAGAACCAAGGAGCAGAAACCCCCAAGTTTTTCACCTTTTAATGTGGTAGAGCAATTGAATAAATAATCTACTAATGTGTCTCTATGGACTATTCTAGCCATCCCAGAAGAAAAGACACTATTACAAAAGGTGCTTCAAGAGGAGGTCAACCCGGTACCAATAGGGCCATTTGTCAGAATAAAGATTGTTTATCAAATACCGCTAGCTAAAGTCCTTGCAAAAAATACAAAGGAATCCCTTGCCAAGGATAGAAGTAGGTTGAAACCTCAACCCTTCTTCTTGACTCTCATTATAGGAAATAAGTTATTGCACAATGCTATGATTGATTTTGGTGCTAGCACCATAGTTATGCCCAAACAGATAGCCGAAGCTTTGGGACTCAACTACAAACCTATGAAAAGAGAGATAATGTAGCTTGATGGGAATAAATTTTATACCATAGGTGTCATCAAAGTGCTTCCTTTAACTCTATTTGCTTGTCCTAGTATCAGGGTCTCGCAGGACACGGTGATCATAGATGTTCCTCCTATGTTTGGTCTCTGTCTATCCCAAGAATTTACTTAAAAAATGGGTGGATACTTGTCCTTGGATTGGTCACATATGATACTTAGTACCAAACATGGTGCAAAAATGAAGATAGAATCAGAGGTTTTACATTCTAAACATGTAGCAGATGAAGCCTTGATCAATTTTGAAGTCACGCATACCTCTATCACCAAGCAAGAAATGTATTGTGTTGAATTTCTAGAAGAGGAGAAGGTGAGCAGAGATCAAAATGATAGAGGATAATTTTTTGAGCGAACACATGGAAAATGATCCTTTTGGTAATTATCATGCTACAGGATTGGGCACATATGTAATTTATGATGAAGACCAAGTGCTTTCGAGGGTCACCAAAGAATCTGAAGGTAGCCAAGCAAATGAGATATGGACACTGTACTTTGATGGAGCAAGAAGCAAAGTGGGTGTTGGAGTAGGAATATATCTAATATCCCTACAAAATAAAAAATTGTTGAGGTCTTTCTACTTTCATTTCGCCTGTTCAAACAATGAGGCTGAATATGAAGGATTAGTCCAAGGCTTAAGCCTTACAAAATGAATGGGCATTAAGAAATTAATTATGTTTGGAGATTCTAAACTGGTAGTTAACCAGGTCTAGGGAATTTTTGTGGAAAATAATGTCCGTATGAGATCCTATCAACATCGAGTCTGGGACCTGATTGATGGTTTTGAAGCTTTCAACATCCAAACCATTCCTTGAAGACAAATAGCAATGCAGATCACATGGCTATGATTGGTGCTCAATTTGATCCTGTCTCTAACCTGCTTCATAATGAACATTCAGTATAAGTACTAGTCCAACCAACGATCCCCAAAAATGATCAGAGTTGGAAAGTCTTTGAAAGTGATGAATACATTGCCTCATTTATCCAACACTCAGGGGAGTTCACCAATCAAATTCAACCAAAGATTGTCAAGGCTTATGAAGGAAAAATTATGCAACTCAAATCTAATAAACTTCTAAAATGATTATTACTCTTGAATTTTTTTTGACTGTGATGATTCCCAAAATGATAAGTGGAAGTTCATAGCGAACAAAAGTGATTATGTGGACCTTCGGGTCTCCGATGGTAACAATCTCTGAGTGGGGAAAAATGTCTTGCACCATGATAAAGAAAGACTCATTAGTTTTTGCAAAAAAATATGGAGTTGCCTGGTCCTATGATGACCTGGAGGGATATGATCCTAACATCATTCAACACACTATTGAGCTAACAGAAGGTGCAAAACCAGTCCAACAGAAATAGAGGCCCGTCAACCCTAAAATTGAAGCCTTAATGGCGCAAGAGCTAACTAAGCTCATTGAGTCACGCATTGTCTTCCCGATCAAGCATAGTACTTGTGTATCAAATCTAGTCTCGGTTTGAAAGAAGAATGGAGATATCCATTTATGTGTCAACTTTTGAGACCTAAATAGAGCATCCCTAAAGGACCACTATCGACTACCTTCGACGGAGTCAATCCTACAAACTGTTGCATGATCAGAAATGTTTTCTCTGCTAGATGGTTTCTACGGCTATAATCAGATCTGAGTTAAAGAAGAGGATTAGTACAAGACTACGTTCACCACAAAGTGGGGAACATTTGCATATTCTAAAATTCCTTTTGGTTTATCCAATGCATGGGTAACATTCCAGTGGGTGATGGACATCACATTCAACAAAATAATCAATAAGTTTATTCTAATCTATTTGGATGACCTTACTGTGTTCTCTAAATCTAGGGATGATCATTTTGATCATTTTGAATTAGTTGTTCAAAAGTGCCAAAAGTTTAGAGTTTCCCTAAACCTGAAGAAATGTGTATTCAGAGTGCTACAAGGTAAGTTGTTGGGGCATGTTGTGTCTAGAGAAGGTGTTTCAATTGAACCCAAACAAGAAAAGGCTATCAAAGAATTTCCCCTTCCTATAAATAAGAAAGGTGTGCAATCTTTCCTAGGCAAAGTAAATTTTGTCAGCAATTTTATTTCCAATTTCGCGGGAATGATTAGGCTGATCACCCTAATGCTAAAGAAAGATAAAACATTCAAATGGACAATCAAAGCTTAGGAAACTTTTGAAAAGGTCAAGGAAGCTATATCCATAGCTTCAGTTCTGGTTACTCTGGATCAATCCAAGGATTTTATAATGTATACGTTTAGTAGTGCATCCAGTATCACTACTGTCCTAACCCAAAAGGATGATGAAGGAATAGGAGAACATCTAGTGGCGTTATACTTCTAGACCCTAAAGGAATATGAGGTGAATTATAATTTCGTTGAAAGGAAAGCCTTTGCAATAGTGGAGGGACTTAAGAAGTTCTGCCATCTAATTTCTTGCAACAAGGTGCTTGTGTATGTCGCACATTCTAGTGTGCGTGAATATATCATGGAAGGGGAGATCACAAAAAAATGGCTAATTGGATCACCAAGATCTTTGAATATGACATTGAAGTCAGACCTACTAAAACTATTAAAGGAAGGGGACTATGTGAGTACATGGCACAAAACGAGGAGGTACCTACCACAGAGGAGCAATTGGAGCTCATCTTGATGAATGAACCAGAATTAGAAGGTGGTTGGCTGACTAATAGAATGAGTTTCATGCAAACTAGAAAGTATCTACCAAGTCTCTCATCCCAAAAAAGGAGGTATTACCGGCTGCAAAATTGTGGATATATGATAATAGAGGGAGTCCTTTTCAAAATTAATTTCAATGGCATTCTCCTGTGATGCGTAACTTTGGAGCAAGAAAACAGAATCCTCAATGCATTCCACAATAACGCTGTGAGTAGACATTTCTCTACCAAAACCACTACCATTAAAATCATGCGTGTTGGCTATTATTGACCTACACTTTTTAATGACTCCCACTCTTTGGTGAAGGCTTGCAAAACATGCCAATTGTTTGCTGACAGAAGGAAAAGTTTTGTAATGCCCCTCAAACCCATAGTGGTGGATGAACCATTTGCACAATGGGGCCTGGACTTCATCAAAATGATCAACCCAATTTCTAGCGCCAGACACAAGTGGATTTTGACCACCACGGATTACTTCACAAGGTGGCCAGAGGTTGTTCCCCTTAAAAGCGCAACAGAAACAGAGATTGTAGATTTCCTCGAGAAACTGGTGACAAGGTTTGGCCCTCCAAAAACTATCATTTCAGATAATGCCAGAGCTTTCCCAGGAAAAAAAGGTATGTCACTTTGCATTAAATAATGGCATATACCTCAAGACATTATCAAACTATTACCCACAGGGAAATGGTCTAGTGGAGTCAACGAACAAGAGCTTAGTTTGAATCCTTAAAAGGATTGGCTCAGAACACCAAAGGGAAAGGCATAAAAAACCTCTAAGCAATGCTCTGGGTAAACTGTATAACTTCAAAGTACTTAAGACTTCACCTTATGAGTTGGTATATGGGAAAGAGGTGCTATTACCTATCTCCATGGAGATTCCAGCAATACAGTTGTTGAAATATCTTGAGATAAATGTTGAAAAACAAGGTGAAGAAAGCTTGCAATATGAACTTAAATGTGTGAATGCAAATCTGAAATATGTAGATTAACCTTAGCCTTAGTGTGAAGAAAGAATGAGAGAGAGAGATAGAACAATATAACACATGCAACAATAGATTTATGTGGAGAAACCCTGAAGGGAGAAAACTCTACCACCGAAAGAGAGGCAAGTATATTACTAATAATCTAAAATATTACATGCAGCAATAGACTTCTCTTATCAATTCCTATAAAATCCGGTAGCACTGTGTTACCCTACAAAACTGAATTCTTAATAACTCTAGCTCAAGGCCCCAATTTATAGAGAATTGTGAGGATGAAAACCACCATGGTTTCACCAAACAATAGGAAGAAATACCACCTAGAAAAACCCATGCCTCCCTCCTTGAAATGGTCAAAAAATACCAAAAATAGCCTCTTACAGATGCTCTTATAGCTGTCAGAAGGCATCTTTCCTGCATGGGCGCTTGGGTCTAAAAATAGCATATTCTATCATAGGTAATATGTCATACTGTCATAGCATCTTATGAAAACTTGCATGCATGTCATATATGCTCTTACAACACCCTAATTTGACCCAACAACCTTATTTTAAAAGATTCCAAGGTGGGATGCCTAGCTAATTTTTATTTTTCCAAAAGGATAAATGGTAATGGTAACACTACATTTACATAGTCTCTTTCACCACTGTTGCTCAAACAGTTTCACCTCTTATGGGTAAATGTACAAAACACTTTAGGAGAATAATAAATTAAAGGATTTACAAGGTTGATGACACCTAAATCCTAACATTCTCCCACTTGACATCATACATTGTAAATTACACGCATAGAGATACAATTACATAGAATTAAGTACAGTGATCAAGGCCCATGGCCTTTCTGCACCAAGAGAACTTTTCTGTGGTAACTGGCTTCATAAGAGAATCTGTAACATTATCCAAAGTGCCAACTTTTTCAATCAAGACCTGTCCATTCTCAGCCATTTCTCACACAAAGTGATACTAAACATCAACATGCTTAGTACGAGCATGATACATGAGATTTTTAGCCAAACATATGGCACTCTAACTATCACATCCGATCCTCACTATCCTGCAATCAAAACCAATACCATTACCAAGTCTCTGTAACCAAACTACCTCCTTAGAGGCATGTGTAGCAGCCATATACTCTACTTCAGTGGTAGACAAAGCAACTATAGGTTGTCTTTTACTCATCCAACTCACTGCTCCTCCAAACAAAGTAAACACATAGCCACTAGTAGACCTTCGACTTTCCAAGTCACCTACCCAATCCGCATCAATAGAATCATGTATGTCCAATGACTTATCAACATTTTTAGTACCATGATAAACCAAACATTAATCAGAAGTGCCTTGCAAATATCTAAATACCCTTTTAACAAAAGTCCAATGTTCTTTACCAGGGTTAGACATAAACCTGCTTAGAACTCCCACTGCTTGGGCTATATCTAGTCTAGTACAAACCATTGCATACATTAAACTACTGACAGCACTAGCATAAGGAACTTTAGACATTTCATCAATATCATCATTCGATTTAGAACACATTTCTAAACTCAACTTAGTACCAACAAGAAATGGAATATTTACTGGTTTACAGTCCTGCATATTAAACCTTTGAAAAATAGTGTTAACATACTTACTCTGACTTAACCAAAGCTTTATGTGAACTCGATCCCTAATGATTTCCATCCCAAGAATATATTTAGCAGCCCCTGAATCTTTCATATCAAATTTTCCAGAAAGTTGAGTTTTAAGTTCCCTAATCATTGCCTTACTGTTACCAATGAACAACATATCATCCACATATAAGACAATAATTAGTATCTGATCATCAATAACTTTAAAATAAACATAGTGATCCTCTTCACTTCTACCAAAACCCATATTTAATGCAAATGCATCAAACTTCTGGTACCACATCCTAGGTGACTATTTCAAACCATATAGAGACCTTTTTAACCTGCAAACCAAGTGTTCTTTTCCTTCACAACAAAACCGTCAGGCTGTTGCATCTAAATTTCTTCCTCTAGATCCCCATGCAAGAAAGCAATTTTAACATCCATTTGTTTTGTTTCTAAATCATAAGCAGAAACAATGGATAAAAGGAATCTAATAGAAGTTAACTTAGCAACATGAGATAATATGTCACCAAAATCAACTCCCTCTCTCTAGGAGTAGCCCTTGGCCACTAATTTGGCCTTGTACAATTCCAACTTTCTGTCTGCACCAAACTTCTTTTTATATATCCACTTACAACCAATGGAATTTCTTCCTTTGAGAAAACTAACAAGATCCCAAGTGTCACATTTTTTCAAAGACATCATCTCATCATTCATGGCTTGCATTCAAGACTCACATTCTTCTGAAGAGAGAGCCTCCTTGAAAGATCTAGGTTCATCATCAGTACATAACAAAGAAAATTTACAATGAAAATTAGGTGGGCTATACCTATCAACTAGATTTCATTGTCTTGTGGATCTTCTCAAAGGTGGAGTAAGAGGTTCCTCCTCATGTTCATCCTCATTGTTTTCAACTTCTTATGTTACAATAGATTCTTCAGAACTCTCTTCTTCTTCTCCATCTTCTTGTCCATCTCTCTATTCTTCCATATGTGCATCTTCTTGCTTAGTTTCAAAATGCACTATCTTTGACTTTTCCTTTGGTTGCACATCTTTAGAGTTAGCTCTAAATTCCCTGAAAATAACATCTCTAGAAAATATCATCTTTCAAGTTAGTGGATTCCAAAGTTTATAACCTTTAACATTTTCACCATAACCTACAAAGTTGCATTTCTGAGATTTGGGATCCAATTTAGACTGCTTCTCTTGAGGCACATGAAAAAAAGCCTCACAACCAAAGACCCTTAAATGTGAAACTGGAGGATTTTTACCCAACCACATTTCATAAAGAGTTTTATCAATAAGAGCTTAATAAGGAGATCTATTAATTAAATAACAAGCAGTACCAACAACTTCTTCCCAAAAGCATTTATCTAACTTAGCACTACTTAACATGCTCCTAGCTCTTTCCATTTATGTACGGTTCTTTCTTTCTGCTACCCCATTTTGTTGGGGTGTGTAAGGTGTAGTCTTTGCCTAACAATTACTGCATGTTTGCAAAACTCATCAAATTCCTTAGAACAATATTCACCCCCATTGTCAGATCTCAATAATTTTATCTTATAATTTGTTTGCTTTTTAGCCAATGCCTTAAATTCCTTAAATTTGGTGAAAACTTTAGATTTTGTATGCATAAAATAAATCCAAGTATATCTTGAGTAATCATGAATGAAGGAAACATAATAATGAGATCTACCCAAAGAATCTGTATCCACTGGACCACACACATTTGAATGAATTAGTTCTAACAATCCATTAGCTTTATTAGTTCCTTTAGGAAATGCTAACCTATTTTGTTTACCAAACACACAATCCTCACATAAATCATTTTTACCAATAGAATAATTAGAAATATCGTCTACTAGTTTCTTATCAAGTATGGTCCTAAGACCTTTTTCACCAATGTGACCCAATCTATGGTGCCACAACATACATGCATTTTCAGTGCTAGTTACAAAAGAGGAGTTACAAAAAGTAGAAGCATGAAGCATAAATAAATTCCTTGTCCCAGATCCTTTAGCAACCACCAAACTTCCCCTTACCATCCTACAACTAGACTTGTCCAATGTCACATGCATCCCAAAATCATTCAACTTGGAAAGTGAAATTAAACTTTTTGTAAGTCCTCGAATATGTAAAACATCATCAAGGGTTTTAACCCTCCCATCACTAAAACACAACTTTAACTTTCCTTTACCAATAACCTTTTGTGAGCTATTGTCACCTATGAAGACCTCTCCTCCATCATATTCTTTGTATGTAGAAAACCACTCCTTATGAGGAGTCATATGGAAGGAAGCGCCTGAATCAATAAGCAAAGCATCATTACAAATTATGTTAGATGAAATAATCAAAGCATCAAAATCACCATTATCAGAGGACTTTTCCATGGAGGAATCTGCATTCTTTTTCTTGTTTCTACATTCCTTCTTCATATGTCCCCATTTACCACAATTCCAACACTTCACTCTACTCTTTCCAGGGGTCTTAGATCATCCTTTAGACTTATCCTTCTTCTTATCCCCTTTAGGCTCTTTCTCCTTGGGCCTACCTCACACATGTAAGGCATCTTGGGAGCCACTACACATGGTCTTTCTCTTCATCTCCTCTAAAAGAAGTATGGGAATAATAGTATCCATCTTAGGTTTTGTACCACCACTTTTTATAGCAATAACTAAATTTTCCCAAGATTCTGGCAAAGAGCAAATCAATAAAATGCATTTATCCTCAGCTTCTATTTTAACATCAATAGATGCAATCTGACTTATAATCAAATTAAAAGCATTCAAATGTTCAGCAATAGATTCACCATCCTTCATTTTTAATGAATACAAAAATCTTTTGAGATACAACTTGTTAGACAAACTCTTAGTTTGGTAGATTTCACCTATATTCCTCCAAAGCTTGTATGTTGTGTCTTCTAAAGAGACATTCAGGAGGACATAATCTATGAGATAGAACCAAATAGTCCCTCAAGCCTTCTTTTCTAACTTATTCCAATCTTCATCCAACAAGGTTGAAGTAGATGACTTCTTATCAATTGAAACTGGTAACCATTGATCTCTTTTCTCAAGAAGTTCCTCCACTTTCAACTTCCACATCTAGTAACCAATTCCATTGAACTTATCAATATCTAGATGAGAGGTGGATGCCATGGTATGCAATCTTTCACAAATCTGCAAAAAACCCACAACACAAAAGCTCCCACTATAGCAAAAAACCTTCAACACTTTAGAAGGAAAGCGTCACTTCCTTAACATAACTGTTAGCTCTGATACCAAATGTTGAAAAACAAGGTGAATAAAGCTTGCAATATGAACTTAAATGTGTGAATGCAAATCTGAAATATGTAGATTAACCTTAGCCTTAGTGTGAAGAAAGAATGAGAGAGAGAGATAGAACAATATAACACGTGCAACAATAGATTTACGTGGAGAAACCCCGAAGGGAAAAAACTCCACCACCAAAAGAGAGGCAAGTATATTACTAATAATCTGAAATATTACATGCAACAATAGACTTCTCTTATCAATTCTTGTAAAATTTGGCAGCACCCTGTTACCTTGCAAAATTGAATTCTTAATAACTCTAGCTCAAGGCCCCAATTTATAGAGAATTGTGAGGATGAAAACCACCATGGTTTCACCAAACAATAGGAAGCAATGCCACCTAGAAAAACCCATGCCTCCCTCCTTGAAATGGTCAAAAAATGCCAAAAATAGCCTCTTACAGATGCTCTTACAGCTGTCATAAGGTCTTTCTTGCATGGGCACCTAGGTCTAAAAATAGCATATTTTGTCATAGAGAATCTGTCATACTATCATAGCATCTTATGACAACTTGAATGCATGTCATAGATGCTCTTAAAACACCCTATTTTGACCCAACAACCTTATTTTAGAAGATTCCAAGATGGGACGCCTAGCTAATTTGTCCTTTTCCAAAAGGATAAATTGTAACGGTAACACTACATTTACATAGTCTCTTTCACCACTGTTGGTCAAACAGTTTCATCTCTTATGGGTAAATTTACAAAAAAAATTAGGAGAATAATAAATTAAAGGATTTAAAATGTTGATGACACCTAAATCCTAACAATAAAACAAAATGAAGGCATGGAGGTTCGGCTCGCCGAACTGTTGGAAGTATAGGAAAAAAGGGAGAATTCCCTAATAGCTATGACAAGTCATCAACAGGTGGTCAAGCGATGGTTTGACAAGAAGGCTTCTGACCAAGGTATAAAATGTAGAGACTTAGTGCTAAAGTATGATAAAAGGGCTGCTAAGCAGAGTCAGCACTATAAATTTGATAGCCTATGGGAGGGTCCCTTTAAAATCATTCGGTGTAAAGAACACAATGCTTTTGAGCTAGAAAATATGGAATAGGAACCCCTAGGAATCCTTGTCAATGGGATTCATCTTAAGCTGTTCCATTAGGCAATGAGCTCTATTTTTTGTACATATGTGAATAGTGCTTTTATTTTATTTCCATTTCTTTGGCCGGTCTTTTTCGAATTAGTTTGTGCTTTTGCGAATTTAACTCATTATTATTAGTGGGTGGAATACTAGAATTGCTTTACACAGAACACACCCATGTGTGGAGAAATAATAGAATGAAAGTTGAGAGCCCTTGTAACTAAAATACAAAATGAAGGAAAGAGCATGGATTTTTTTTAAATGATATATATCTATTCATATATATTTTTTACATTGCAAAATTGGCTAGGAAGCCATAACCAAAAATTTACAAGTATCTAAGCTATTATATATATGGTGGCCTTTTTTAGGCTTATATATAGCTATAGGTAGGCATTCTAAGTAGTAGCAGAAAATGGAGTAAATAGGGAGACTTTTGAGCAAGTAGGGGAGTTTTCATCCAAAGGCATGGCTGGTGGAAATTGACGCATTAACAATAGCATCAATCTCTTCCTCATCCACATGTTATTCAGTAGCACTGGCAGCATCATTCGACACAACCGCCATTAGCAGAGGGAATACAAAATTTTGGAAATCAATATACCAATCTACATCATAGAAGGGTATTATGTTGTGGCTACAAAATAGGAAATGTAGGGCCTGGGTAACCCTTTGTTGGTGTTGGTCACGAGTCTATAGGTGGAATCTGCTGAGGAATGATAGCCAAATGACATAAGCTTCTTCCTTAATGAAGTGACATAGGTCGCCGGTTGACGGTAGACCTACTCCATAGACAGCATGAGTAACAACCTCACCAAGACCATTCAGGTACTTTTTGGGGAAGATTTCTTTAACAAGTTGATGTTGATGTCTAGCATGGATGCTACAAAGTGGTAGCATATGTTGGTGTTCTCCTAATACTTGTCCTTGTACTCTATGCAATCTTTGCCTAGAACCCACTTTATGGCTATTAGGACCAAAGAATGCTTATTCTTGGTCATCTGTTTCAGTCTCCTAGTAGAAACCTACCCTAGGAATGTCATTTGTGACTTATATGAGGTTAAACGAACTGGAGTGTCCATAGTTCTGACACTTCCTATGCTTTTGAGCTATGCTAAAATTTATCTATCACCTAACCTGTGAGAAGGCTTACTTAAGACTCTGCTACTGACCTATCACTACTTGAATGCTAAGTATGTTTTCTTCATTACTTATTGGCCTATTTATAGAAAAATGACAAGATGCATGCTAATCCATTTTGAGAAAACATGATATTAAGTTAGTTGCTAACTTGAAAGGCGTGCCTTTGTTTGCTCACATTGTTGGGCCAGTTGCATATGTGATAGTACAACTCAATGCATGCTAGATTAATAGGAGCTAATTAATTAGCTTTAAAGGGTGTTGCTCATTGGAAGTGAGACATATGGTCGTAGGCTATTGTGTCATCTCTCAAGTGTGTCCTAGAGCCCAAGGTGATACTCATATCTTTTCAGGCCATGCTTCCACTTGTCACAGCTACGGGATACTTTTGGTTCTTGTTTCCTTGATGCCTCATTAGGTTGTGAAATGCTACCACAAAGTCATCATTCCTAAAAGGTCCTAGCGGGCCCCAAATTTTCTAGCTGTAGTGGACACTTACTACGTGTCAACCAAACGCAAATCTTTTAGCACAAAGATAAAATTATAACTACGGGCAGCATTATGCTGCCATGCGTCTTTTTGTGCCAGTTGATAAACGTTCCCTACATTGTGATAAAGCACTCGACCCATTTGACACGTGTTGCACTAATGCAAATCCTCTGCAGTGAAGGGAGAAAGGTTCATGCGGCCAGTGAAAGATTGCCACGTGCCTGGCTAGTAGATCTTATATGCAGGAGATGAACTAGATGAACCAAATAATGCTATTGGTTGCTGCTTGTCATAATCATTCACACCACTAGATGACACTTGTCTGATTGGGCCTAGCTGGGACCACCACCATCATTGTAGAAGATGCACCTAAGCCTGGGATGACTAGATGCTTGGTTCCTAATTATCTCTTTTGCAACGACTTTGGGGAATATAATTTCTATAGCATCATTGTAGGGGATTGTAGTATCTTTTTTGTTATTGCTCTCCGAAGTGGTGGGAGGTTTTCCTACTATTTATGCTTTCTCTATTGATGAGAGACAGTCTGGAATTGGGAACTACAATGCTGGTTTTAGAAAAAGATGCCAGGCCTTTATTACTGTTTTATTTTATTGCAAATCTCTCAGACTGTGCCAATTGTTCGACCTTTCTATTTTTCATGCTATTTGATCAAACTGTGAACTGTGCCTTTATTGTCTTGACACTTAATTTGAGAACTTCTATATATGTTGAATGCAAGTTTGCTTACCTTGATCATGTCTAAGGACTCTTCTTGGCAGTAGGAATGTATGCAATGTTATTTTATGTCAATGAATAAATTTTCTATGCTATAATCTTAAGAGTTTGATGTTTTGGAACACTACAACACCATTCAGGAGGTTACTCAGTTTAGCACAAAAGGTCCCCCTTAAACTAAGTTTCCCATAAGACTCTATTACCTCATCAAATTTTGGTGTCAACAGGACTGATTCGCCATTAGTGGAGAATGAGTCTCGCTGATGATTTTGAGTGATTTTTTCCAGCATTTAGAACACTCCAGATTCTTCATTCTCTGCCTAGGTACACTTTGATTCAACGTTCTTTTCTTTTTTACATTTTTTCATACTTTAGTTCATGCTTACATATCACATTGTGTTTTCAAAAATTGCATATTACTTAGGTTTTGCATTCATAATCAGTCAATTACTTAGCTTAGTTGCATTTAGATAATCTCATTTAGCCTTAATAACATCATACACATCTTAATTTGAGTGAACCACCTAGACTTTTGAGTGGGGTTTATGTCTCCCCTTTTAGGTGAAACATCTTAAGAGTGCAAGAGTAGCCTATAAATCCTACCCAAAAATTGATGGTTTAGTAAGAAAGGCCATGAAGAAAGAATTTAAAAATATGACAACTAAAGATGGTAGAGTCCTTGTAAAGAAAAGTGGTGTGCTATTGTTGCCTAAATGGGACATTGCTAATGAAATTGTATTTGATACCATAACGAGGTCTGAGAAACCCTTATTTCAAATTGAGGAGGAGGCATAATTGGATCTTCAAGGATCAACATTTAGTGAAGAATTGGATGCCCTAGTTTTTTGGTCATTGTCCTTTGGATCTAGGAAGCCAGTGGTTGCAGAACCAAGTGATTTTAGTGGGAAACTAGTTATAAAGAGAGTGGCAGACACCCCAACATTGGAGCCACTTGAAATTGCAATAAATGTTACTAAGTTCACAAAAGCAATAGTGAAGAACCTCACTAGTAACAAAGAGGTGTATAGAAGCAAATATAATGAACTTATAGTGGAAAAATATAATAAGAGTCAACAAAGTGTTGTTGAACTAGAAACTAAAGTAGCATTGTTGAAGCAACAAGTGGAAACATTGAGAAATCAAGGTTCAGCTAGTTCAAGTCATATAACACCTACTCCTCCTCCACCACTAGAGAAATCTCTAGCAATAGTGCCTTATAATATGGTTCGAGGGCCACTGATAGTTGAAGAGCCAAGTACATCAGGTGAAGTTCCACCAACTGAGCCCACTAAGGAAGAATTATTGCAAAAAATTGGAGTATACAAAGAATTTCTTGAACAAGTTTAGAACACCATGCATGAGAACAATTCAAAGATTGTTCATACTATTTTTAAGCATCTAAATAAAAATATTCAAGGTAAATTAAATAGTGTTCATGAAAATTATTCTTTAATGCTAAAAGCAATAAAGTTATCTCAGAGAGATAGGTAATTGGATACTCCAATCCTAGATAAGTGGATTCCTAGGGTTGATAATTTGAGAAGCATGGCAATTGGGACTAGACAATAGGAAGTTAGATATCCAAGGGTGGTCCCAACTTATAAATTTGTTAGTGAGATTAAGTAGCAGAAGTTTCAAGGGTATGGTGTGCCATTAGAACAAAAGATAATAGAATTGAAGTCCAAGTTTGATGAGGAAGATTTGAAATTGTTGCCTGACATTTAGCATCCCTATGATGAGTTGAAACCCTTGCAAATGTGGAAGAACTAGGTGGAAACTATAATTGTTTCTCAAGCAGTTCCTATTTGTGGAAAGGTTGATATTGATAAATTAAAAGATGCTTTAGAGAAATTGCATTTCATCATCAGCTTTCTAGAAGATTTTGATAAGGAGTCCAATTCAATAATGACAAAATACTCTCCATATAGAAAGAAGAAGGATGAAATCATTGATTTCAATTGGACATCTAGTGCAGAGTATGAGTAGTGGAAGAGAATATTTATTGATGCATTGGATGAGGATCTATGAGTATAGGAATGGAGAACACATATACTTGGTCAAGTATAGTATAGGTTTGGTCTTTGAGATTATAATGCATATAAGCTATGTGTCTCTTGACTAAAAATACCATAGGCGAATGTTGATTGTTGATGATGTGGATGATGATTGGGATGTTTGTTTACCTTTTCCATCTTTGCACATTTTTTTAACTTTGCTCAATGGGATGAATTTTCTACAATGGTTAGAAGGTTATTCCTTTCCAACAAAGTTCCTTTTGGAATGCGGTTTTATTTTCTTATGCAAATGGATAATCTTTGTCTCAAGTATGTTCTCTCCAATTGAAAAGTGTAAATATAATTGTAAAATGGAATGTGTTGTATTAGTCAAATAAAAATGTTACATGTGTACTATTCAGCATCAAGCTTGTTTTGCTCCCTTGTTCTTATAAAAGTGAATTATGGGGCATTAGTATAGGTCTCTTGTTGAATTTTGGATCCAAATTATGTAAATTGTGAACATAGAGAGAACACATATGAAGTCTATATCTTAAGTTTTGAGTCTAGCAAGTGAATTTTGTTAATTGTATGGTTTCTAAGTATATCTAAACAATAATGAGATTCTTTTGAGTCTCTCTTTTCTCCAACTTTACTCTGTATCTGAATTATTAATGAAAATTCGATCAAGAATTGTTTCATTAATCTTCATTGTCATTGTGCTTTGATGTATGTTTTAATTCAGTCTCTAGTTCAATGGATCAGTTAAAATTCTTTGATTAAATCATGAATTCATATACCTATCTAGTGGATTTGATAAGTAGTCATAGAGTCTGAGTATTGATATGTGAGACAAGGGTTGAAACACCAAGGATTTAAGAATTAAGAAATTTGAGACAAAGGTTTTAGACCTAAAACACTAAACCCTACCCTTGGGAATGAATGAAACATACCATTATAGGGAACATAACAAGCTCAAATTTTTCAAAAATTTAGGAGCTCTACTAGAAGTAAAAAAATTCTTGATTACATCCTCAGGATAGCAAAAATTATACACAAAAAATATTTTATTCCCGCAGGATAAGTGAGGAATGGTTGAGATTAAATCACAACATTGCATTTGGATTGTCAATTTAAATCCTTAAGGCATCGGGCATGTGAGTGGAGATCGGGCCTCACACCTCCAACGGAACACGTTTCTTTAGCCTGCCGACCCCACAACATTTTTGAAAGTATTATTTTATTCCTGCAGGGTTGGTAGGGAACAACTAGGATTGAATCCTTTGATCTAACGGCTATGATAAATTCCTTATATCCAATAGTTGATAAATCTTAACCATTGACTTGAACACCTTTATTCATTAGTGCCTTCGAGCAGTGGTAGGACCTACCAAAAGGGTGTCTAGGTGTCACCTTCCTGCTATCCCGTAGGATGGAGGGGAACCAATAGAAAGCATTCAATGGGACCCGCCAAGCATAACAAAGGATTTTAATAAGCACATGCACTTATTACATGACTTAAAATGGGCTGCCTTCCTAGGTTTATAACATGAATGATATTGAGAAAATATTAAAACCCAAACTTTGGGAAATAACAAGAATTAAAGAATTTTATGACCCGCATAACACAAGGATTCTACAGGTAGCAACCAAGAACACTAGGCTCAAGGGTTCAGTGAGTAAACAGATGTAAAGGCATAAGATATGACATAAGAGATTGGGAATAAGTAAAATCTAGTCAACTTTGAGTTATATTATTATAATGTAGGTAAAAGGAAAAGAAACTATAATATCTTTAATTTTAAATATAATATTGACCTATCATGCTCTGTAGTATTGTATTCACTATCATCTAACTCAAAATAATCAATGATTATTTATAAGTTATGGATGTTGAATTGTTAGCTTCTATTCAAGGAATGGATTAATATTCCTTTTAGTTATTTATCAAAGATTGTGTGAATGGAAATGCAATATGAATTTATAAGTAGTGTGATAAGCGTCATTCTTTAAAAATGATGCAGAATCACATATCAAATTCAATACCATGGAATACAATATTAAATATAAAATATCACAATATCATGAAATACAATATAAAATTTCATCAATTCTAGTTTGGAATATGATTCATGAAGTGCAATATAAAATAAAATATCATGAAGTGCAATGATTCAAAATTTCATTGAATACAATATAAAATATCATCAACTACAGTTTGGAACAATGAAAACTAATTTGGGAAGTGTAGTATAAATACCTAAAAGCTCCTAATTCGCTTCCATTTCCCAAACAGAGTCAGGGTCCTCAAACTAATGTTAATGTTGAGATAAAGTAATAGAGTCATCTTGATTTTGAGTTTGTTGATGCTCTTCATTTTCTTCGGCCTGTGTCTCAAATTCAACATTCATTGTGTGATTTGTGTCAATATCATATGTCCCAGTCCCACTGCCACTGCCACTGCCATCAGTACCAGTGTTTGGAATTGGAGTGTTGCATAGCTTGGTCCCTCTTCTTTCACATGTGGACCTCTAGATTGTGAGTGCCCTTTCAAAAGAACAATTTTTGACATTATATGTAGTTCCTTTAATCCTCAAGCAATTTTCCAAATTCTTGTCTATTTTTTTTCTTAACTTTAATTTCAAAAGTGCCAATTTATTAAAAACTCTCTCATCCTCCATTGACCCCAATATCATTGTTTGACATAAATCAATAATTTTGAAATATTTTGATATCGAATCACACAATATTTCACTCTAACCTAAGTTTGTCCAAACCTTTTTTTATTGATCCTAGTTCAAAGGCCTTCTCTTTTCCCATGGATTTATACTAGTCCTTCATTGATATTGAAAAAATCCTAAATTGTTTTCTAAGCTTAGCTTCATTTAAATTTCCTTATATTGTCTACTCATTGTATGTTACACTTTTCAATAATTGTTCGATCAAGATTTTTACTTTATCATGAAAATATTTTGGGTTATCTCAGTTTACAAAAAAATGAGGATACACACTACCCATGGCTTCAAGTATTTCATGTCGAGGGAATCTTTCACAAATCTCTGAGGAAAGATATTTTGCAATTTCCTTCAAATTATCACCAATAGATTTAACAATTTCATTAAAATCTTCCTCGTTAACAACTACTTCTCTTCTAGAGCACCTGGCTATCTTACAATGGTACATTGGTATCTCATATCCACACACACAGATACATAAGTGCCCACTTGCATTAAACTATAAATAATTATCAGGATTATTCAAATCAGTAATTTTTTGCTACATGAAATAATTTGGGCCTTCTTGTGTTAGATCTAGATATAGATGATCGAGGTCCAAGCATGTATGTTTATGTAGATTGAAATATTAATAAATATAAATAGTTTTTTCTTGGGATTTCTTCACAAGATTTTTCATCACATCTAGCATGGGGAGAAGACTAGCTAAAGTTAAGATTGTCTTTATATCACGTAACCTATGTAAGAGGTTAGGAGCTTTGTCTACTATGTTGTGATGCTCGTACATCACTTCAATCAAGGATTGATATTCTAAAAGAACTTGCTATGCTCATCCATGCAGGGAGATCCATCTAGTATCAACATCCTCAAGAAGCTTGTTTTTGAGTGTTATTCCCTCAGTAAAATTTTGAAATTTTGCAAAATGTTTTGGAATTTAGCAGAAGTATGCGAGGATCTCACAAACTAGATTTTCAAATTTTGATACTTTTAGAAACTTGCTTACAATTTTGAATGCTAAATTCATTTTATGGGCCACGTAGTGAATGCAAAGCATGTATGGTGCACAAGTAGTTTGTAAATTTGTGAAAACACCTCTCCTTTGAACTTGTATCATTTTAGCTCCATCAGCTCCTACACACACCAACATTTTGGAAATTTTCAACTCATCCATACCTTCCCTTTCATTCAAATATTCCTTGACTATTTCAAATAGATTTTGCGATGTTGAACTATTCTTCATTTTATGAACATAGAGAAGATAGGCATGATGAACATGTCATTCTACAATATACAAATTCATACAGACCCAAGATGTATTGTCTACTACAGTAACTTCATCTAAAGATAATGCAATGAAATTTGACTCTTTTACTTTCTCCTTTAAATCTTCCTTTTCCACTGCAGCAAGACGATTTTCCCATTCCCATCTAGCATTTACTGACTAATGTGAGAAGGGATAGTGAGTAACACCCAAATAAGATAATAAACTAGAATATTCTAGGTAGTCTATCATAGGACACCCTTTGGACAAAATATGACTGAATAGTTTTTGACAGATTTGCTACTTCCATTGTTTTTCCAAATTGAGCCTCAAGTGTACCTTTACATGTAGCAAGCTTCAAAATTCTTTCATCATGCTCTTCATAATGCACATCATACCTAACATGAAGACATTATTCCTTTGATTTCCATCATACGAATGATTGTTCCTTTCTGTCTATGATTTTTTTTTCTTAAAATCTACTGATATGCTTTTCTATAGTGTCAAGCTTTAGCTGCAACATCTTGTCTCTTCCACATTTCCAGCTAAAAATTGTACATGTGGTCAATGTTGCACTTTCAATATCATTTTCTTTCCCCACTGGTACAATGAATGGGTATTTTGACAACCAACCAAGTTGAAAATTCCTTGTTATTTCCCACTCACACCCCATTTTTTTATTTGCTTTTTCTTTTCTTGCTACCAACATCATCCTCATCCAAGTCAATTATCTCATTCTAGCTAATGAGGGTATCCTTTGGAACATATTCTATGGTATTGACATCCTCATTTGATACAATTTGATTCAACTTAATGATAATCTCAACTTGACCTTTCAATGGAAGTGAGGTATTGTGAATGCCTTCATTAATATTTGGTGGAAAAGTTGATGATGTAGCTCCATCTTGATCTGATAGATCAGAAGCTTTTCCAATTCTAAATTAAGACTATATGGTACCTCTACATTTTGGGTGTTTTGATGGCCTCCCGGTCTCTTCACTACCATAAGCAGTCTTACCCTTAATGCTCGACATATTGATCTCTCACTTCGAATAAAAGCTAGAAAAAAATGTCTTCTTGTTTAAGAAGGAAAAAGAATATAGATCCAATTCCCTACTCAATATCATCTTTAAGACTAAAGCAAGAATGGAAAAGAGATAAATAAATCTTATTATTATAACTAATAACACTATGAAGAAATGATCACTCACCTTTAATTCTATGTTTTTGACTTTCATCGACTTTCGAATTGAGAAGTACAACCTCAGAATTGAACAAAATGTGTAAGAATAAATGACAATTTTTATTTTATTTATATCAATCCATATTTGAAAAATTCGGCAGGATTTTCAAATGATATATTAAAAATTTGGTGAATCTTGTGTGCTTATACAATGATACATTGTAATTTTCAAGGTAAAATGTGTCCTAAAATGTTTAGACACTTTAAAATGACCTAGGCCTACAAGCTCTATTTTTACCACTTTCGTCCTAGCATAATTATGACATTTAGTTATGTCCTTTGTCCACATTTGATTATTGATTAAATAATTCATAATTATTTAATTAATTCATGTCCTTTTATTCTTCATGTTTATTAAATAAATAAATTTTATTTATTTATTAAATATGTCATTAATTGTCTAAATCTTCCCCTAATTAAATAAATTTCTTAATTTATTTAATTACCTTTCTTCATTTATTTCTTCCTGATTATTAAATAAATAAATTTTATTTATTCATTTAATATGTCACTAATTCTCATAATTAAATGAATTTATTAGTTTATTTAATTATTAATCATATCTTCTAAATTAAATAATTATCCTTAATTATTTAATTGCCAAAATTAATATTTCCCTCATTTTAAATAAATGAAATTATTTAAAATGATTTCACATTCTTAACTATCAGTCCATTTTGGTAAATAATCTAAAAATTGATTATTTATTATCTCACAAAATCCATATTTTGAATTAATTTAATTCAAAATGGTAATATTCCTCCAAAAAATCAAGTAATGGGCATGTGCAGGATCATGATGGGCCAAAAAGTGGCAATATTATGGGTATTTGTAGGGTATGTGGCTGATGACTTTCTTTTTACCCAAAATTGATGAAATGAAAAGGGTTTTTAGAGGAGATTCTCATATTTCCACCAATATAAATTATGCTTTAATTTTAATTTAATTAATAATTATTATTTATTTTCTATTAGAATTACGACTAAAGTCCTAATCGATAGGTTGATTGAAAAATATCTATAACTTTCAAATGGTATAACATTTTTTGAATCTAAAATATGTGTCACATTCTATGCTTCACAAAATATAGGATTAATAAAAGAAAAATTAAATTTCATGAATTTTTACCAAGTTAAGGTTGTCACACATACGTGTTTTTATATTTTAAAAGTTGTAATAAAAAATTTATAATTAATTATTTACTTAGAAAAAATTACAAAAAAATATGCATCGCATCTAGACATGAGTCGTCTACTTATATATAAAATATTATAAAATATATTATAATTTTATTATGGTTAGAGTGGTCAGATAGACACCTACTTATTTTTTCCCTAAAATTTAAGTACTACCGCATTGAAATTTCAATTTTTCACCAAATAGATTTTATTTATTTTTAAATAAACCTAGTAGTTTAGAAACTACATTCAATTTTCTACATATTCTATTCTTACATATTTTTGAAATAATATAGATAACTTATTTAAATTTTTACATCAAGTTGCCTAACACTGATTTTTCTGAATTTTTTACCACTTAAGGGCCTGATTTTTCCATGATGATCCTACACATACCCTAATCGGGCAGATTCTTGATTTTTGAAAATCTTTATTTTCTAATTAATTATCTCATTTATTCTCCACCGCCGATTCGATCTTCTCTAATGACATCTCAACCACTTGCTTAAGGATTTTTCCATAACCTTGATTAGGGATTATCAAATTTAATCTCATCCTTTGATTTTAGGTCTCTATCAAAACTCGATCTCATCGGTCCATTCAAAATGGCATTTTCTATAAAATGCTATTTTGCTCTCATTTTTAGATTATGCACTGACATAGATATTTTCATAGAAATTGTTGAATTTATTGTCATATTTCCTTAAGTTGTGGGAATATTTATGCCTTAGGATGTTTCCTTGGAAATATTATTTCCAAAAGAATAGAAAATAAAGCCATTATCATGATATGTCATTGTTTTTCTAAATCTCGAAATCAGGACCTTGCTGAGAAACTAGTAATCATGTGTGTCAAGAGATAAGACAATCATCATGATACGTCGCTACTTCTCTAAATCCTGTTGTTGGGATCTCTCTAAAAAACTAGTAACATGATAAAAATCCAAAAGACAAGATAAGACAACCATGATACGTCATTTTTTTCTAAATCTTGTTGTCAGGATATCGCTGAAAAACTAGTAACATGATGAAAGTCAAAAGACAAGTGCCAAGTGCTTGCCAAGTGTGTCTGGATGTCGGTTGTCTTAATGTCAAGTTGTCAAGTTTGATGATGTCAAGATGCTAGGTGTCAAGGTTTTGACGATGCCAAGATGACAAATGTCGAAAGTTTCCAAATTCAGGAAGGACACATCCTGAATAATGTTGATGTCAAGAGGATTGATCCATAAATGTCAAAAATGATTCTTCAAAATGCCAGATGACAAATGATGATGCCTAGGAAGGACACATCCTAAGGAATAAAAATAACCCTTAGTTACATTGGTGATCCTGACATATTTGGACAAATAAAGAGCAATTTTTGGAGTTGGTTTCTTTTTGTTGCAAGTTTTGTTTTCTTTTTGCTGCAAGTTTTGCATCATTTTGGATAAAGCCCTAGTTTCTAAATATTTGAACCATAACTTTCAAACGGCTATGTATTTCCTCACAAAAAAATTTCTACAGCTTGGGGACAACATCACACACTTTCATTCCAAAAATCATAATTTTTGGATCTTTTTTAAATTTTCTATAATGTTTTTGCTATTTTTCATGAAAAGTCAATTTGGAGAGAAAATTATCAAAATTGTTAGATATGTTTGCATTTCTAGAAATCTCTCTAAATTTAATAAGGGTTTGTTCTTTATTTTTTAAATTTGGATGCAAAATTATTAGTCAAACAATAGATTTTTTAAAATTGGGCTTTCAAAAATATTTGCTTATATCTCACAAATGGTTGCAGATCTACTCACAAAAACATTTCTACTGATTTGGGATGACATCAGATGCCTCCAGTCCAAAAATTAGAATTTTAAGATATGGTTTGTATTTTTTATTATTTTTTTATGATTTTTCATAAAAAATTAATTTTAGGTGAAAAATAACAATTTTTTTATTTCTTTACATTTTTGGAAATATCTTGAAATTTTAGACCAGTGCTATTCTCTATATTTTTAATTTTACTATCAAAAACATTTCCAAAAATTAAATTTTTCTTGACTAGCTAACCCTCTAATAGTAGTGATCAATTATCTTGTTAGGGTTTTGGCTTTGTTGTTGGTTTTGTGCGTGTGCATAAAATAAACACTTCAAAAGACACATTGGATCAAGTGGACAAAAATGACTCATCTAACTATTTTTGTAGATCGATAGTCAAAGATCATTATCAAAATACTAATGAATCTTTCTGCATAATGCATGTCAAAGACCCTAGTTAAATTTTTGAAACAGATTGTCTAGTAGTGTAGCAAATTTTTCACTTGGATTAAAATTAACAAGTTTCTATTGTGTTTGGTGCAAAAGCATATTTTTGTTATCACCCTTATGACTTAGTAATCGAAATATCCTCTCCCCTTGCACTTTCGAGCGATCTTGGGTGTAAGAGAAACAATTACTAACTCTAGAACTTGGGCCTATTTTGGTGGGAAAAAGTACTCACCCCAGGACGACTCAGACCAGTAGAACCCTGAACTCGAAGGATTTCCAACCAGTATATAAAAGTCGATTCTTGGGGAAAGCCCAAGAATCACATGTATGGTTCTAATGAGATGGATCTGAAAGGGGACTCTCATCGCATGGATCATGCCCTACGAATGGAATGCCCTTACTAAACACCCACTGTTGTAGAGGCCAACCATTTTTCACCCATTGCTTGGTATAGTATAGGGTGCAATATTATGCCTAAAGACACTCACTACTGATCCCCTTGAGTAGAGATAGCAGTTCTTGGGAAGTCACTACCCAAGAATTTGAAGTTGGTGTGCTCAAATGACAATAATGAGCCATGGAGGGGAGCCAATGCCACCAAAATTCTAAGCTATCCGCTCTCGAGAAGGAAAGGTGTTTAGCACCAATCCAAGGTATCTTGGTGGGCTATACCAAGTATACAAACCCTTGGCCTATTGGCCCATTAGGATTGTGCTTGTCTCATATGCGTTTGCAAACACCAAAATATTGTGCTTGCCAAGTGTTTTCAGACATTCAAACAAAACAAAACATCACTGTGACAAACCATAAATCAAAGTCAAACTTGTCCAAAAATTTAATCACGAAGACCTCCATAAATATTTATGCATAGACATAGACTTGGATCAAATCCTTCAAAGCTTGGTGTAGGACTTAGACTTTTATTCCTAGATTGCTCACATGTCAAATCTGAGGGCAACACGTCAATCGACAAGTTAAAAGGTGTTACAAAGGTGAATCATGGAGGTCTCGGTGATTAGTTGGTATAATCATTTTGTTTATGTTTACTTCCATTGTGTTTTGTAATTTCTTTGGGTTTCTTAATTTGTATTGATTTTCTCACCTTAATCTAATCTACCTAAAATTAACCCTTAATTACATTGGTGAACCCGACTCTATTTTTTGTTATTATTTCTATATGGATTTGTGTGTTCTTTGTCATTTTTACAGGCATAGATACAGAGTGACATAGTTGTTTTTTTAAATCATGATGCATTTGATGCATCACGATGCACTTGCAGACTCAAACATCACAATCGATCTGTCATGCCACAATCGAAGTCTGGAAAACTGCATTTGTATTCCTGAGCCGTAGTTGACACATAGAGCGATGCATCCGCTCTATCATGATGCATTTGACTGGTAATATTTTTTGTTTATTTGCATTCAGGTTTTTACTATTTTCTTTGATCTTTTTATTTTGGTTCTTCTACATTCTGCCTAGTTAGGTTTTTGTGGTACTAATTTTCATTTGTAGCATTTGGCGGTTACTTTTCATGGGTCAAAGGCAAAAAATTCAAATTCCTAACTTGTGGTCTTTTAGGTTTGAACATCGAAGACTGAACACTAAACCTTTGTGCCTATATTTTTCTTAGATTAGTACACACTTAGTTTTAGTGCAATTAAAAAGAACATGTCTTCTAATTTGCATGATTGTGTTTGTAAAATGGTAGGTGAGTATGCTCTCACCTTATGAAAACTTGGTGATTAGAAAACCAGACCTATTTTTATATGTTATTACCCTTACGACTTAGTAATCAAAGTATCCCATCCCCTTACACTTTCAAGTGATCTTGGGTGTAAGAGAAAGGGTTACTAACTCTAGAACTTGGGCCTGTTCTGGTGGGAAAAATTACTCACCCCAGGATGACTCAGACTGGTAGCACCCTGAACCTAAGGGACTTCCAGCTGGTATATAAAAGTTGATTCTTGGGGAAAGCCCAAGAATCACGCATGTGGTTCCGACGAGATGGATCTAAAAGGGGACTCTTGCCGCATGGATCATGCCCTATGAATAGAATGCTCGTAATAAACACCTCTTGTCTTAGTGTCCAACCGTTCTTTGGTCATTGCTTAGTATAGTGCAAGGTACAATATCATGCCTGAAAACACTCACTCCTAATCCTCTTGAGTAGAGATAGTAATTCTTGGGAAGTCACTACCCAAGAATTCAAATTTGGTGTGCTCGAATGACGTTAATGAGTTGTGGAGGGGAACCAATGCCACCAAAATTCTAAGTTATCTGCTCTCGAGAAGGAAAGGTGTTTAGCACCAATCTGGGGGATATCAGTGGGCTATACCAAGTATAAAAACCCTTGGCCTATTGGCCCATTAGGATCATGCTTTTCTCATGTGCATTTGCATACACCAAAATATTGTGCTTGCCAAGTGCTTTCATAAATTCAAACAAAATAAAACATCACTATTACAAACCATAAATCAAAGTCAAACTTGTCCAAATTGTGCATAAAAATCTTTTTCTAGAAGCATAGGGTGGTTAGGAAACTTTCTTCCAAGTCATTTGGACCTTTGGATTTCCATTCTTTAGACATTCAAGTCATCTTAGTCATCACCTTGCATAATTTATCCTAAAAAATTAAAAAAAAAAAAAAATATTGTCATAACTTTCATCATAGTCCTCATTTGGCATCTAGACTTGGCATTGGTCATTTTCCTTAGTCAACGTTTTCATATTAGTCTTCATTTTCACCTTGGAATTTGGCATCTTTTCTTGACAATTTTATCACCTTGCATTAGTCATTTCCCTTAGATAGACATCATTATCACTCTGCATTTAACAACATGACATCCACCACCTTGTCTTCCCTTCAACAAAATATTGATAGGCTTGCTAGTAAAGTTGAATATCAATTACTTTCTAGAGGTCAATACCAACAAGCCTTCGACTTTAAGAGACAATTCCTCCAAACTAAAAATCAATTTCCTTCATACCAACAATCCATGAGTCCTAGTCCTCTGTCTGTCTACCCTCACTACCAAAATTCTCTTAACACCATCCATGAGATTAGTCCACAACAAACATCCATTAATCAGCCTTATCCTAACTTTGACAAGGGAAACCAACTATCCACTAGTCCATTTCAAGTCTCCATGCCATATGCTAGTCCTTCACCTATCAATCCCATCCAAGTATACATGCCTTATCATCCATCTACCAACTTATGTCACATTCCCACATTATACCATATCAATCTAGTCCTAGTCTCCACATCCTATTTCATTCAACCTTACACCAATCTAGTCCAAGTCCCTATGTCATATCATATGTCATCACCAACTAGTCCAGTCCAAGTCCCCATTTCTTATCCTAGTCCTTCACATACTAGTCCAGTCCAAGTCCCCATATCCTATCCAAGTCCTTCATCCATTAATCCTTTTCAAGTCACCCCCTCACAAGCCACTTCTAGTTACTCCAAGGCACATCCCATTGTCTAAACTTGAGGATACATGTCAAAACAAAAGACCAAAGTATGACCTTATAATTTCATCCTCATGTCAAGAACAAGGTAGTCCATCCCATGACCCTATCTTTCAGTCCATCCAAGAAGTCCTTCAAGACAATCATGACATCGAAAATATACTTATCCTTGACAATGATTATATTCCCAATTATATCATCCATGACAACCCCATCTGTGACCAAGACCCTACCATTGACCAAGAAGTCCAAATCCATGACAACCCCATATTTGACCAAGACCCTACCATTGAACAAGAAATCCAAAATGGTTCACTCCTTGAACCTTATGCCATTTATGATAGAACAATTGAAAAACCTATTCAGGCCCTGACTATCGACACTTTCCAAGATGAGACACTTTCCTCCATTGGACCCATGGATGATCTTCCTCCAAAAAAAGAGTCTTCCACTATAGACGTATTTTCAAATGATGAAGCTATAGCTAACTTCATGCGACTATATGATAATGACCATCTAGACAATTTTGAAATTGACTTGCTATCACCAGTAGAATCAATTGAACCTGACATGTCACAAGATCAAACCAAAGATATTAGTCAGAAATATGTCCAACATGACAATGAAGCTAAGACACTTTATCAACTAGGTTCATCTATCTTTGTCAGAGCAAGCTTCCTTGCAGATGAAAGTATTCCAAGTGACAGTGTCCACATATACCATGATGGGTTAGCATCTTGATTTTAAAACAATAAATACCCCATTGTAAACAGAATCTGTCAAAACATGCAATATCAAGGAAAAGGACTAGGCATACATGAGCAAGGCATTCAAGAACTAATATAGCTTCAAGAAAATTATAGACATCAAGGTCTTGGCTATTCTTTTGTTAGAAAATCAAATGATGTTAGTGGAACCTCCACAATACTAGGGGAAACCTTATCATATACAAACATCAAAATAGAGTCCATGAGAAATTCTTGTCATAAGATTGTTGCCAACACCTCATCCACCCACACCATAAACCATCATTCTCAACATCTTAAACCTTCCCTTTGGAACCAACAAAAAAATGGTCGTACAAAGTCAAAAATAAAATGTCAAAGGCCATCAAATTAGAGAAAAATACAAGTGGACAGATGAAATTAAAATGGATCGCAAAGAAAAGTGGATCAAGCAAAGAAAAAATGTCAAAAGGAAAAGTTAATTACAATGTGAAGCCACAAGAAAAAAGGACTCCCACATATAACAAATGTCCACCTCCTTCAAAATGGTCATCAAGCAAGGCAAATAAAAGTATTGGTTCCAAACATCATCCCAATCAAAATTTCAAAATCCGTCATCCACCATCCCAAGTTTGGAAAATAAAAAGTGATTCATCCAAACATCCAAACAACCTTTCCATGTATACCATCATTCGTCATAATCCTACATCTCATCTAAAGTCCAAAAATCCCACGTCACACACCTGTCACATCTTGGCAACAACTCTTTACCATAAGGACTCTCATGGCACTCTATCACGGTTTGCGTATTCTGATAAGGCCAACTCCAGTGTCAAAAAGAATCACAATGACATTGATCAGTTGTATGCAAGCACTATGATCCTGACAAGACAATTACTTCAGAAAGGACATTATTGATATATCATGGCACCAGTCTATGCATTGACACCGTCAGTGGATTCAGAATAGTTAATGGTCATCTAAAGCATCCTAAAATATCAAAAATACAAAAAAATTAAAAAATGTAAAATATCGTCACCTTGATGGAAACCTAGCAAATAGGCATCTTGGTGACACCAAAAAAATCAAAAAGTCAAGAAAATAGTAAAGAGAAAAAATTCATCCAATGGTGAAAACTTGGCAAACAGGTGCCTTGGATAAGTACCATGATGAAAACCTGGCAAGCAGGTGTCATGTGTAAAATAAATCATCTATGTGGACTTTTACACTTGGGGCCAAGTCGTCTCATTTCCCATGCCTTCCTCATGGAATTTATGTCCATCTAAGTCCTATCATTTTCGTACATTTTCCCACCTACCTTGGTCTTGACATAAAAATGGCACACATAAATCATGCTTTGGGAAATTTTTTGACATGCCTATCCTTTGGTTATACATTATCTATGAAATTTCATGTCATTACTGACATAACCTCATTATCCTTAGGTGACATAGTCCTTAAAAATCATATGAAAATTCCCTTAGTCTCATGTCTCTTGTCCTTTACCAGGGCCACTTCTCATTAGATTTCCCTTGTCAAACAATCTAAGGATACTCCATCATCCCTTTTAGTCATAACCAGGTCATTCCAAATGCAACGAGTTTAATCTATACACACACATTATCCAAAACATTACTTGACCTTGTTCCAGACCTGACTGTAAACCTTGATACTTTTATCACATTATTGTCATCCTCACATTGTTTTGGGATGCGTCCTTCCCACATCAAACAATGTTGTCATCACCTGTCAATTGGTATTCAACTTGACTAGGGGCACAATCATGTTTTTCCTTGGATTCTCATGTGTAGGCATCAATCACATGCATTTGTCATGATCCCCTTAAACCATTCAAAAAAGACAAAAATATCATAAAAGTCCTAAAAAAGATAAAAACATCACAAAAAGTCCTAAAAAAGACCAAAAACATTACAAAAAGTTTTGAAAAAAAGACCAAAAACATTGCAAAACGTTTTGAAGAAAGACCTAAAAATTGAAAAACATCCTGAAGGAACCACAAGGAACTATCAAACTGTCTAAAAATCCCAAAAACAAAGTCACATTTCATCATGTCTGTCATATTATTCAAGTCTTTGTCATTTTTTTGAACTACATTGTCTCTGTGCATTTGCTACGTAGGAAAGACTTAGTTTTGAGTCCCTAAGACATTAGGTCAATCCTTTTAGGTTTGTCAAAATAAAATCATGGCACAATATTTGGTCATCAAGACAAAGTCATTGGTCATGTTGAACTACGAGGTCTCTGAGTGTATGACGTAGGCAAGGACATCTATTGATGAGCCCTCGAGGCCGCACTAGGTCAATCCATTAGGGTTCATGACACTATACTGACACACACGTCAAAATTCTACAAGTCAAAAAAAATCATTAAAACAAAGTATGGCAATTGTTTATTCAAACATGACAACCATATTACCATGACATATCATCATATGGACAACACAAGTCAAACTTTGGTCAAATTTTAGTCAAATTTAGTCAAACTATCAACTCTTGGTTATTCTTTTAGATGTGTCCTTCTAAAGAATAACCACAATCATTTATACCTTAGGATGTGTCCTTCCTAGGCATTGTCATTGTCATCTGAAATTTTTGAGGGATCCTCTTGACATTTAAGGATCACTCTTCTTGACATCAAAGTTCTTTCAGATGAGTCCTTCTGAAGAACAATCCCTATCATTTATGCCTTAGGATGTGTCCTTCCTAGGCATCATCATTTTGTCATCTAGCACTTTGAGGAATCCTTTTCAGTATTTAGGGATCAATCCTCTCAACATCAACATTATTTAGGATGTGTCCTTCTTGAATTTGGCAACTTTCAACATTCGTCATCTTGGCATCACCAAAACCTTGACACTTGACATCTCGACATCATCAAAATTGACAACTTGATATTAAGACAATCGACATCCAGACACACTTGGAAAACACTCAGCACTTGTCTTTTTACTTTCATCATGTTACTAGTTTTTCAATGAGATCCTGACAATAGGATTTAGAAAAATAGTGACATATCATGGTTGTATTATCTTGTCTTTTGGTTTTTTATCATGTTACTAGTTTTTCAGCAAGATCCCAACAATAGGATTTAGAGAAGCAACAACGTATCATGGCAATTGTATTATCTCTTGACACACATGATTACTACTTTCTTAGTGAGGTCCTGATTTCAAGATTTAGAAAAATAATGACGTATCATGATAATGGCTTTATTTTCTATTCTTTTGGCAATCATGTTTCTAATTTCTCGAGGATGTCCTAGAAAAAGGATTTAGAGAAGCAATGACATTTCATGACTTGTCCTTCTTGTCTTTTTTTGTTTGCAGTTGGTTATGACAAAAAGACTAGGGCAACTGCACTCTTATTATGAGTCATGATCATCCTTGTCTATGACTATTTGTCTCATGTGATGGTACAACCTTGTACACCTTGATCTATGTCATATCATGGGGTTTGTTGGCGATTACAATAATCTTCCCAGTGATGATTAAGAGCAAAACTATTAAAATCCTATGATAATGTTTTGAAGGATTTGGTCTAGGAACTAACATGCATATCCTTCTATCTTGTCATCTTCTCTCGCTCATCTCATATAGGAATTGCATCCATATCATCATCCATATCTTTTACACTAACATTTATTTGTCTCTTCATATTCTAGTCTTCTCATCAATTTCGAGAGCACACCCGTGTTCTTAGAACTAGGCTGTCATCTCAAGGGGGCATACCGCTACATCCCTCATCATTCTTTCTCATCCTATTTTGCACTGGGGCATATTTTTTACTTATTTTCTTTGTCACAATGCGACATGCTACATTATGACAAAGAGGGGAAAAATGTAGACACTTAAAAATGACCTAGGCCTACAAGCTCTATTTTTACCACTTTTGTCCTAGCATAATTATGGCATTTAATTATGTCCTTGGTCCACATTAGACTATTGATTAAATAATTCATAATTATTGAATTAATTCATGTTCTTTTATTCTTCATGATTATTAAATAAATAAATTTAATTTATTTATTAAATACGTCATTAATTGTCTAAGTCTTCCCCTAATTAAATAAATTTCTTAATTTATTTAATTACCTTTCTTCATTTATTTCTTCCTGATTATTAAATAAATAAATTTTATTTATTCATTTAATATGTCACTAATTCTCATAATTAAATGAATTTATTAGTCTATTTAATTATTAATCATATCTTCTAAATTAAATAATTATCTTTAATTATTTAATTATCAAAATTAATATTTCCCTCATTTTAAATAAATGAAATTATTTAAAATGATTTCACATTCTTAACTATCAGTCCATTTTGGTAAATAATCTAAAAATCAATTATTTATTATCTCACAAAATCCATATTTTGAATTAATTTAATTCAAAGTGGTAATATTCCTCCAAAAAATCAAGTAATCGAGTAGATTCTTGATTTTTCAAATCTGATCTTCAGTTCAACTCTTATCTTCTTGATTTTTCGAATCTCACAAATCAAGCAATCTTTATCTTCTTGATTTTTGAAAATCTTTATTTTCTAATTAATTATCTCATTTATTTTCCACTGTCGATTCAATCTTCTCAGATGACATCTCAACCACTTGTTTAAAGATTTTTCCCTAATCTTGATTAGGGATTATCAAATTTAATCTTGTCCTTTGATTTTAGGTCTCTGTCAAAACTCGATCCCATCCATCCATTCAAAATGGCATTTTCTATAAAATGTTATTTTGCTCTCATTTTTGGATTACACACTGACATACTTAGATATTTTCACAAAAATTGTTGCATTTATTGTCATATTACTTAAAGTTTTGGGCATATTTAGGCATAGGAATTTTTAGTCGTTTAGGCATAGACATAGACTTGGATCAAATCGTTCAAAGCTTGGTGTAAGACTTAGACTTTTATTTCTAGATTGCTCGCACATCGAATCTGAGGGCAACATGTGAACCAACAAGTTAGAAGGTGTTACAAAGGTGAATCATGGAGGTCTTTCCAATTAGCTGGTATAATCGTTATGTTTATGTTTACTTCCATTGTGTTTTGTAATTTCTTTGGGTTTCTTAATTTGTATTGATTTGCTAACCTTAATCTAATCTACCTAAAATTAACCCTTAGTTATAGAATGTAATTATTTTTTAATGTTATTGGCGAAATAGGTCCTTATTAGAAACTATTTAGAAATTTTAATTGGTGAAATGGGTCTTCACAAGCAACTATTTGTAAATTTTAATTGGAAAAATGGGTCTTGATACAATGTTGTTTTAATAGTACTAGCGATTATGTAGCTGTTTTATTACATGCTTCTAGGATTCCAGGTGAAATTATTATTTTTTCCATTTGAAACATGTTTGTTATGGAAATTTGTTTTCTTGAATATGCCTCATAAAAAAAAACGTTGGTGAATGGACATGCATTGGACTGATAGTTCATAAAATCTAGGTGATTTGGAGACCCTGTTGGGTGCGAATAATTTGCCAATTTTGACTTGGCCAATTTCTAGAATTTTCCAATTGGAAAAGATTCACCACTAAAGTTTTCCCTAGTGCCAAGCAAGGACCATCAAAATTCTCATATAAAAGCTAGGAGTATTCATCCAAAAGTCATCTTTAGAAAGAGGAGTGGAAGAGGCGCCCTGAGAATGGGCAGGCATCTCCTCTCCCTTTCGAGAAGAGAAGTTTGTTGCACTACCGGAAGGGTCAAATTTGGTTGTCCTTTTCCCTCGGTCTTGTACTTCACATATTTTTTGTGAAAAAGGTCCGTTCTTGGGGGAAGCAGACCAACCGGGGTGGGCCAAAAATGATCCAATGGGTAGCCCCCATGAGACACCAATGACAGGTATCCAATCTCATGCATGACACGCACAAAAAATTCATGGGAGAACTTAAGACATTTATGAATGATAGAAGTGATTTTGTTCACCGAAGCTATCCAAGGTATGCCTAACTTTACTTTGAACAAATCAGATTTTGGGATAACATTAAAGGTTGTGTTCATAGCCCTAGGTCCAAAGAGGATAGAAGGAATTATTGAGCCATACAACTTGAGAAAGAGTTCATTGTGTGTACGAATGGTATATTTTGTTTCTTCATACTTCTTTGTTTTTAAAGAATGCAACCATAATGTCTCCTCATTAATGAGATTCACTTGACTAGCAAGTTCAATTAAGACCCTTGTCACAATGTTCCCATTGAGATGAGTAGGAATGTAGAGGGGAGATGGATTGTTGTTCAAGGGCATATCCTATGAGGTGAATGTTATGTTCAGTGAACTAGTCACAAGCTATGTAGGAGTAACTATAACCATGTTAATGTATGCCTTAGGCTAAGTGGTAGAATCACATGGATCAATAATTAAGTTAGCAAAATGTGACAAAAATGGGTTTGTGTATATCTGCAACTCACTATTTTCTTTTGCCACCAATTTATTCACATTTTGTTTACTCCCATTAAGATGAAGAGTATCGTCCTTAATGTGGTCTTGTATCTTGTGATGCAAGCACATACAACATTTGGTATCATGTATGTTGACTCGATGGTATTGACAGAAGGAATTTTCATCATATCAATCAATTTAAGGTTCTTTGAGAGGTCGAGGAGTTTCCAAGGTTATGATCTTATCCTTCAACAACTTCTACAAGATGGAAGAATAATATTTTGCTAACTTTGTGAAATTTTTGTTGCATCTAAGGCTGTTATCATTCGTTGCGGCTACTACATTCAGAAAAGCTTTACCGTTTCCTGAAATTGATACAATAAATTTTCCTTCTAAATGAGAGCATGAGGAGGATCCCCCGAACTAAACTACCATATGTTGATATTCTCATAATTCCACACATAGATGCATGAAAGAAGGGTATTTCATTAGGGAAAAATTTTCCTGCAAGGTCTCTACAGGTTCCCTATGAACATCTTCTACACATTAGAATTAGGTAGTGGGTACGAGATCTGAGAAAAGAGTGCTTGATACCGCACTATGAAATCAGTAATCTTCTCATTATCCCCTTTCTTGCATCAGACGAGATCCAAAAGGTCATCTTCGATCTGATGTTGGCTTGGAACTATCAGAGAAATTGATTTACAAATTGATAAATTGAGAAAATAGAGTTGTCGAGTAAGGAACAGTACCATTCAAGTGTTGTATCCTTAAGGGATCAAGAAAATAATTTTTTCATCAATGCAACATGATGGAAGAAGTTTGTACACATGGCATTAAACATGGACACATGTGTTTTCAGGTCCCCTTTGCTGCCATACCTTTCAAAATTGGGAATCTCAATTCCTTGACCTAGAAGGGAGTGCTTAAGATTGTTATCGACAATGGGGTATGCCAGAAAAAAGGTTGAAAGATAGGCTAGACAAAGGCCTGGGAGAGACTCGCCAGTTGGTTTTGCATAAGACCCATATTCTGAAGCAAAGTTTTCAAAATAGGGTTAGTAGATGACAAAGGACTAGTGGAGCCTCCAGAACCACTACCATCAGAACCACCTTTGGAATCACCTCTAGAGCCATCGTCGTGACTGTCGCTGGAGCCACCACCACTAGTAGGGCCTCCATCAAAGCCACCTCCACTATCGAAGCCACTTTCATGGCCTCCACGAGAGCCACTTATACCAATGCCACCTCTGCTACTAGAACCACTGCCACTCATTCCACAAGAGCCTCCATCGTCAGGAGTAGTAGGAGGGATGAAACTAAACCCAAAGGGAAACTTACTTTCATTGATAGTGGGGGGCTTTTGGGAAGTAGAAGAGACACTAATCAAGGGACCTAATTCAACCATGCAGGCAGACGTAGTGGGCATTGAAATTCCTATTTGTCTTTCATAAGTATCAATCACTTCTCATCAGGTGGCACCTAATCTATGCCTATACAAAGGGACATAATCATTGAAGTTAGATTGGTAAGGCCACATAGGAATTATATGCTTGTTCAATCCTTCCCCAACAAATGTCTCAACTCGCTAGTAAGCCTAGTAGCTCTTTCCATGTTTGGTACTTTCTCCAAATGGTGCACAAGGTCTAGTAACCTGTTATCCAATGCCAAAAGGTTTTCCACGGGGAGATGCACAGCCTCATCCTCATCCATAGATGAAGTTGTGGGGGATGCTGGAGGAGTAGGAATGAGAGTGATCTCATCCAAAAAACCCATCTCATTAGTGAATGATGCAGAGGAAGGAAAAATAATTCAAACAAATTTCCTATCACCTTCCAACAGGACATCAAAACTTAAGGTTGTAATTATGCATTTTGTTCATCCTAGACCATGAGTTCTCAAACCCAAAGGTGGGGCAATAATTAAAAAAAATTTGGTCATAATTTCCTTCAACTACTTGTTAAAGGGAATGTGAAAACTATTTTGGATACCCTTTTGGACCTTACTAAATATATGTTAAAATTAAGTAGGTTTGTTTTGTATGAAATAGGGAAAAATAAGGTGTTCATTGATCAAACCCATAGGCTACCTTACTATGAAATGAAAGGAATAGTCATTAATAACTTTAACAAAAAAAATTAATGAGCATAATCACTTTAGTGGGATTGAAGATAATATAATTACAAAAATTTCCTCCAATTTTCATAAAGATCTAACTACAAACCCTACAAACTACAAATAAGGTGTTCATGGAAAAGAAAGTTATGGCATATTTTCTCAAACTACAAACCCTAGGCAGCTACAAACCTGCTCTCACTAAAAATGGCACAACTCATTCAAAACTTAACAAAATTTTCTCAAACCAAAAGCATATGAAACTAGACTCATTTCTTCATATTTTTCCATTGTTTTCATTCCAAAAATGTATCATATATTTCCGTACTATCATGTTTTTAGACTAAAAATTCTAGAAAACATTGTTAGAATAGCGTAGCCTTCACCAAAATGGCCATATGGGTGGGTGCATGAAGTTGGGTACCAATTTTGTGGCCATTTTTGAAAAATGTTTTAGAAAAAGTTAGTGCGTTATAATGCGCTCACATTATTTCATGTTAAAAACAAAGAAAAAATTGAAATTATTTTCCTTGGGATACCAACCCAAAGGCTTGGAGGGCATTCCCAACAAGGCCAGAGACGTGTTTTTGCAAATTCTACAATTTTTCACATAATTGAGTTTGTGCTCACCATCAAGATTGCATCTAGTTCAATATTGACAAAATAGAACACATGGGTAATGTTAGGTTCTCTCTTAGGTATCCAATGATGAATTTTTTTCACTTTTTGACAATGTTAAGCCTTTCATCCATAATTTCTTTTGTTTGTATGTCTATTTTTTTCTAAAAAGTAGTGTTTGGTGTTTTTTTTGTTATAAATTAACCATTCATCAAAATTTCAAATAAATTACATTTTTAGAAACTAGACTCCATTCTACAAATTTTACAAAAAAAAGGAAAAAAAAATCAATTATTTTCAAAAAAATTTAGTGGGAGCACGGCCAAAATTCTACTTTTCAAGAAGTGCCCAATTAGAAAATTAGTTAAAAATCAAATATTCATTAAAAAATTATTAGAAAAATTGTGAAATCAACTAGATGCTGTTAGCTAACTTCTAACCATAGCAATTTTAAAAATACTAAAAAAAATTTCACCATGCTCAGGTCGTACAAGAGTTGCTATGTTATGTTTTTCTGACAAAAACAACACCAATTTGTGTACATCCCTCTTTTGAACCTCTTAATCTCAACCATTTTCAAAATAAATTAGTAGTTTAGAAAGTAGACTCAGAGTACTTCGATCCTTGTTTTTGTTCCATCTCAAAATTTTGAGTGTAACTATCCTCAATTTCATGTCCAAGGTCAACATTTCCTGATTTCAAAAAAAAAGTGGCCACTTAAGCCCCCTTTTTGGGAACCATCTTGGTGCACTTACCCATATATCCCACAAAACTCAATGAAATTTGATACCAAAAAAAAGAAAAAGAAAAAATATTGACATGCCAAAATTATCCAATTGGTTTTAGATCTGCATATAGGCCACAAAAGTCATGCTAATAGATAGGAAATGCTACAACTTTCAAAAAACACCAAAAAAACTTCATTCCATTCACTCCAAGTTTGAAAAATCAATACAAAAATGCTTGCAACATTCAACCATTTCAACATATTCATATTTTTTCCAACAATTTACAATTAATTCCAGCATTCTAACAATTGCATGTAACTTAAAACCACATTTTTGACAACTTTCTAAAAAAAGTTGCATGACAATTTGGCAACTTTTGACATTTTTTGCATTTTTCCAACTTTTCCCACCAACGACCAAACCCACAACCAAAAATGAATTGAATACAATAGAATATGGTCATAAATGACCTTATGAACAACTAAAAGCCACTATCAACCCAAAATTACAAAAAAGAACAAAAATGAGCAAAAATGAAGCACTAGTGAAGCTCGTACGAAAGCCAGTGATAAATTCATTAGCTAAACTAGTGGAGAAACTGGAGGTGAAACTAGAAGTGACCTTCATATTCTCCATCAGTAAGTGTCACACATTTCATATAACAATGTACCTAGAAGTTGTGGATTGGGTTGTGATGCTCATAAACCTTCACAACACTCAGGGTTACAACAATGTCAAGGCATGAGGGACAAGCCCCAACATAGACAAATGGGATGACATTGTTCACATTGGGTTCACCAAAAATATGAGGGGGACCAACCACATCAAGGCTACAAGTCACACAAAGCTAAGAGAAAATGGTTTCCCTAACTTACCTTACTCTAAAAGTATAGGGATTGAGAATGAAAAGCACTATATAGTACTTATGTCACTCTACAAACCCAGAGTTCAGGTTTAGGCTAGGCGAGTTGGTTTTTAGAGTCGATATTATACCTCAGAAAAATCTCTATCCAAGGATGACAACATAGTTCAGGGACAACAACATGGCACACTAGCTTCCATATGACCAAAAAAAACCAAGTACAATATGACTGCCTAAAAAATAACTGACAGCCTAGCTAGTTGACTGTGACAAGAAAAATAGAATAAGAATGTACAAGAAATAGAAACAAAGATGATAAAATAAGTAGATAAAGGCTAGGGTGACTAAGATAATCTCACAAAAGTGCTATCTCGCTAGCTAGCTCCGTAGATACATCCACCTACACACAAGCAAGAAGTGGAAAATTGTTGGGGTTGGGTATGTGCAGGATCATGATGGGCCAAAAAGTGGCAATATGATGGGTATGTGGCTGATGATTTTTTTTAACCCAAAATTGATGAAACGAAAAGGGTTTTTAAAGGAGATTCTCAACTTTTCACCAATATAAATTATGTTTTACTTTGAATTTAATAAGTAATTATTATTCATTTTCTATTCAAATTATGACTAAAGTCTTGATTGATAGGTTGATTGAAAAAAATCTATAGCTTTCAAACGGTGTCACATTTTTTTAATCAAAAACATGCATCACATTCTATGCTTTGCATACTATAGGATAAAAAAAATTAAAAAAATGAATTTCATGAATTTTTGACCAAGGTGGTCAGACATACGAGTTTTTAATATTTTTTAAAAGTTGTAATAAAAATTCATAATTAATTATTTACTTGGAAAAAAATAGAAAAAAATATGCATCACATCGGGACATGAGTCCTCTACTTATATCTAAAATATTATAAAAAAATCTTATCATTTTATTGTGGTTAGGGTGGTCAGATAGACACCTACTTCTTATTTTTTTCCTTGAAATTTAAGTACTATTGCATTGAAATTTCAAATTTTCACCAAATAGATTTTTTTTTTTAAACAAACCTAGTAGTTTAGAAACTACATTCAATTTTCTATAGATTCTATTCTTACATCTTTTTGAAATAATATAGATAACTTATTCAAATTTTTATGTCAAGTTTCCTAACTCTAATTTTTCTGAATTTTTTTCCACTTAAGGGCCTATTTTTTCCATGATGATCCTACACATACCTAGCTATGTAAGGGCCTACCTTAGTCAAACCCCCATTTTGGTGTTTCCACCTCTATGGACAACCAAAAAGCAACAGAGTAGAATATGTGATAAAGGAAAGAAAAGATAGCAATGAACACTACAAAACAATACTATGCTACTCTATCAAAACACAAAGGAGAGGAGTGTTTAGCGTTATCACCTCCACCCAAAAGCTCACTAGCTAATGGAGGAGAATGCAAGGTATGGACTTGGAAAAATCATGATAGCCACAATGGTGATGAAGGGAGGTCTCACAAGACTCCAAGTCCACACTTATATGGCTTTCCTCACACTTACAATGTGGAGTTGATGGAGCTTCAAGGCTACTACAATGCTCAAAGATGGAGTGCTATAATGCTTGAGAAGCTATAGAAGATTGCTATAAAGTGTGAAGGAAGGATGAAATGAAGTGATAATGGATTTTTTTAAGGTGGGATGAGAAGGAATAAGCAATTTTTGAGTCTGTTGGTTGAAGAGGGACGTTAAAATTCAGCCCCAATCGGATGTGTAATGCCTTTTCCAACTTTAGACATAGGAATCCATTAGGGATGGCAATGCAACACATAGAATTCCATGTGCCATGCATTCATCCCCAACAAATATTCTCTCACTGACACAAAGAACGAATGCCAAGTGGATGGAAGGTAGGTGGGTGATGCGGAATTTCACCTCCTGATTTGATTTTCTAAGGTTAGGGTATGTGAAAGAGGAATTTGCTAAAGGGATGGAAATTCACTCCTATACAATGTTTTGTATGATTGTGTAAAAAAATTTCACATACATTATAACTTATCTAAAATTTTATTTTGAGATTTGTTCATTAGATTTTAATTTTGGGTCTTAGATTAATGATATTAAAATGGTTTGCCTTGTTTAATTAAATAATTGTATGAATCTTGGATTCAAATATTGAGATCCATCAAACAATTTCAAGATAGTTAAGCCTACACAAGAGGAGATATATGTGATAAATGAGACTAAAGTTGAAGAAGTGTCCATAGATTGAAAAAATCATGTTCAAAATTTTGCAAAGGTTGTTGAATGGGTGGGTCCATCTACATGATCTTTAAGCAATTTTTTTACCAATCAAGTCCATGTAGGTTTCAAGTAAACATAGATGTTCCTACATTTAAGGGTAATATCATCCGTGATGTTGGAGATAACTAGTTAGATCAATTAGATTAATACTTATCCATAAATGACTTCTCTCATGAAGAGAAAATTAGAAAATTTCTCCTATAGGTCTCATCACCTATCAAACTAAGGCAACTTAGCTCTTGCAATACCCAAGATTATGTATCATGATCTCCAATATCATTTTTCATATGATATTCATTATTTTTAGAGGAGATAGTTTACATGTAGTGCCAATGGAGGTCTAAATTAAAACTCCTTGGGCATCCATACATGCATAGTTAAAAAATGTGTGTAGAAAATCAATCCTCATAGCATGGTTATGATCTAGTGGACAACAAGAGGTATTTGACTCTTAGATTGAATAAATTCTCAACCTCTATTACACTAGCTCCAAAGAAGATTGTACCATACAACTATGCATACTCAACATTTCACACCACGCCTCTAATTAAAGACTAACCTCTTACAAAAAATATAGATCACATTCTAGAAACCATGTTTACACAAAATTATTTTATGCATGTAGAGTTATCAAAAAGAGTTTTCTACCACAAAAGTCCAAATGGTTCTCTAAGTGGTTGCTAGAAGTTAAGGATTTGCACTTACTTGCTACATAATGTAATTAGGACCATTGCTTCACAAAGAGGGATGATTGATCCAATAGGATTCACCAACAATGCTACCTATCATAACACCTAAGTCAAGTGTTCTCATGACTTGCAGTAATTATGGGGATACATTTGTAGTTATTAGTACACCAAATCACCTCTTGAATACTTATAACAACACAAGGAATGACAACTAATGTCTAACAAATATTGCACATGCTCTATTAGTAGTGGAGAACACTCTATAAAAGGACTCATTCAATAACCATGCATCATATGAATATTAAAAAATTATGAACATGGATTTGTAGGTTCCCAGACACTTTATCAAACCATAAACTTCAACTTTTAGAGCTTCTTATTGCATCATACTTAGTGTCACTTTGCAGAATTTAGACAATGTGGTCAATGCAACATCCAAGTTAGTACCCAAAAAGATCACAATATGCCAAGTTATCCACTATATTATTAAGCAACCCATTAGCAATTGATTCAAATGTGTAACCAAGTTGAGAGATAGGAATTTAATCAAGAATTTATGATTCCATTTATATAAGAGACAATTCAACTTCTTAATGACTCTTGGTCATCATTGCATGAATTTATATAACTTATATATATATATATTTGTGTGTGTGTAGCATAGTTAAGGTGATGACCATAAGATAGAAGATAATCAACCATACACCTTTCTCAAGGGTGTGTCTTGTATAAAAAAAATAGCTAAATAAAATCACATTTACAAATTTCAATTCTATATATCTCTCTTTATTTTTGCATAATTACTCATAAGCTTTGACATAAAACATAAATAATCTAGATCTTCATTTGGAGAGTTGTCTACTGAGACTCTGGCCCTGGGCCCTAGATCATTAGTTTTACTCATGTTTTCTTGTAAATCACAAGTATCACAAAATGAACTCAATATATAAATATTTCATTGTAACCTACAACACTATGTGACATGAGTAGTGTCATCTACAAATAATCAAGTAGTTATTGTTGAATCATAAAGAATATAAACATCTATTTTCCCTAAATTTGCAAAAAAATCCTCTAATTTATCTATAATGAGACCAAATAAAGTAAGATAAAATGGACAACGTTTTTTAACACTTTGGAGACAAACTTAGTCTATATCCTCTATCTAATTAATCTATATAGAGACCAAATGAAGTAAGATATAGTAAGATATGAAACAACCATTGTAAACACTTGAGAGACAAACTTAGTGGTTGTTTACGAGGGAGTGTGCTAACTTGATCAAATTCATCATTTGGATCAATCAATAATCCATGAACTCCATACCTTAAAATTGTTATTTTTAATTAGTGATTATAAATATTCACAATCTACATATAGTAACAATCATTTACAATCTAAATAGAAGCATCTTAGAGTAAATCTACAATAGTTTACTATATCAATGGGTAATTTTTCCAGATTAGAGTTAGCTGATTAAATCAATAAAGAAAAACCCAAAGAACTATGAAGTACAATGAAAGCTAAAACAAATTAAAATGGTTATACCAGCTGATCTACAAAGCTTCAATGATTCACCTCCATAGCACCTTCTAACTAGTTGCAAATGTAATTGTTTCCCTTAAATTGAGTGTGTGAGCAATTTGACTATGACAATGTCCTAAACAAGCTTTGAAGGATTTGAAAATGACCAAATGATCACTATGCCTATGCCTATGAGATGCTCATGTGACTATGTCTAAGACTCAATAAATAATGAAAATATTTTAAATGTAAATATCAATAATTGTGCGTAATAAGTTGTAAGTCCAAAATGTGAGCAAAATTGGCATTTTATAGAAAATGCAATTTTGGACGGACGGTTGAGATTAAAAGCTGAAAGAAGCCTAAAATCAGAGGTGAAGATCACATGTGACAACCCATAATTAGGGTGAAGGAAAGATTATTAAATAAGAGGCCAAGATTCCATTTGAGAAAATCAAATCGATGGTCGAGAATAAATGTGACAATTAGCCAAAAAGATAATATTTGAAAAATCAAGAAGATAAAGATTGGACAAAAAGATAAGATTTAGAAAATCAAGAATTTGATCAATTACTCGATTTATGGAAGAATATTACCATTTTTGAATTAAAATTAATTCAAAATGTGGATTTTGAGTGACAGTAAATAATATTTTTAGATTATTTACTAAAAGGAAGTGACAATTAATAATGTGAGCTTATTTTAAATAATTAATTTATTTAAAATGAGGGAAATGTAAAATTAGGGAATTAAATGATTAAACATAATTATTTAGTTTAGAGGATATGACCAATAATTAAATAAATTAATAAATCCATTTAATTATAAGAATTAATGACATATTAAATAAATAAATAAAATTCATCTATTTAATAACGAAGAAGACATAATGAATAAAGAAAATTAAATAAATTAAGAAATTTATTTAATTGTAAGAAGATAATAGACCATTAGTGACATATTGAATAAATAAATATAATTTATTTATTTAATAATCATGAAGAATACAAGAGACATGAATTAATTAAACAATAATGAATTATTTAATTAGTAGTGGAAAGTGGACCGAGGACATGTCATAATTATGGTAGGACAAAAAGTGGTAAAATAGAGCTTCTAGGAGTAGGTCATTTTTATGTGTATATAGTTTTCCCCTCTTTGTCATAATGTAGCATGTCGCATTGTGACAAAGAAAATAAGTTAAAATCATAAGCATGACCCAATGAAGGTACAGAGTATTGATGCTCCCTTGGGAAATTTTTTGAATTTTGGCCAAGTGAGAAAAATTTGGAAAGTGTCCCGATAAGTCAATTTAATGGCCAGAAAGAGAATGGCATTGACGGTGTCGGATTTTGACATGTTTAGAGCAAGAAAAAGGGTGGTCAAAGGTGGTCAAAAGGCCCTCCAGTAATAAAAGAGTTGACAAATGTCATTTTGACCTTATAAATAGGTTGAAAATGGGGTAAAAGTCAATTCATTTTCATTTTACCTTTTCAAATTTGGAGAGCCGAGAGCAAAGAGGACCTTAGCAAAGATGGTGATTCTAGTGATAGAGCATCATGGGGAGATCGTTAGGACCTTTGGATGGCCAAAGGGCACAGACCCAGTGTTGAGTGTATTGAACCCACTTAGTCATTTTTTAGATTTGCATGTAGATTTTAGGTTTTAGGTAGGCTAACGAATGCGTTGTGCCGTATATGTATGCGTGTAAGGGTATGTGTAGGATCATCATGGAAAAATAGGCCCTTAAGTGGCAAAAAAATTAGAAAAATCAGAGTTAGGCAACTTCACGTAAAAATTTGAATAAGTTATCTATATTATTTTAAAAATATGTAAGAATAGAATTTGTAGCAAATTGAATGTAGTTTCTAAACTACTAGGTTTGTTTTAAAAAAATAAATCTGTTTGGTTAAAATTTGAAATTTCAATGTAGTAGTACTTAAATTTTAGGGAAAAATAAGAAGTAGGTGTTTATCTGACCACCCTAACTACAATAAAATGATAATATTTTTTTATAAGATTGTAGATATAAGTAGAGCACTCATGTCCCAATGTGATGCATATTTTTTTGTAATTTTTTTCCTAGTAAATAATTAATTATGAATTTTTTATTACAACTTTTAAAAAATATAAAAAAATTGTATGTTTGAACACCTTAACTTGGTCAAAACCTTATGAAATTCAATTTTTTTTTTTAATATTATAGTATGCAAAGCACAGAATATGACACATGTTTTGGACTCAAAAAATGTGATGTTGTTTGAAAGCTATTTTTTTTTTTCAATCAGTTTATCAATCGGGACTTTAGTTGTAATTTGAGTAGAAAATGAATAATAATTACTTATTAAATTTAAAGTAAAGCATAATTTATATTGGTGGAAAGTTGAGAATCTCCTTTAAAAACCCTTTTTATTTTATCAATTTTGGTTAAAAAAAAGTTGTTAGCCACATACCCATCATATTGCCACTTTTTGGCCCATCATGATCTTGCACATACTCGTAAGCTGCATTCAATTTCACGTTCGAAGCATTTGATGCATCGCAATACAAGTGAAAAGGGTAATTTCATTTGAAATAAAGTATGACACATTTGTCAAATCGAGTCGCAAATGAGAGAGATAACGCCACATATGGCAAAGCGCGATACATTTGCAATTTGAATCAACACATTTGTATTAAATGACGCATATACAAGATATTGCGACATGAGTGCTCTATTGCGATGCAAATATGGAACAAAATGATGCAAATGTTGTTTGATAATGCAAGAGAAGTCAACTCGATGCATTTGACTTTTACTTTGACCAAGGGTGACTTTGTTTGAATTCAAATTTTGAATGCGTTCAAATTTAAACAAATGATAATGATGACCTTTTAAGAAGATCCTAGTGTGTGTTTTTCCTTTTGCAGAGATAGGAAGAGCCCATCTATACATGCGAGAGTAGGTCATTGACTCACTGATTTCAAGACCAGCTAAAAAATTGAGAGGTCAGACGACTTATGTGATTGGGTTTATATTATGTTGCCTATATGCCCATTGTATGGGCTAATAGAGGACTACTCAAAGCATTGGTCGAGTGATAGCATTCAGAGAATTGTTCATTCCACTTGCTAACATGGGAGGTGACCATTACCTTAGAGGATGTATACCAAATTTTGCACATTCCTATCAAAGGAGAGTGAGTTGTATATGATCCGTAGCAGGGAGTAGAGGCCATGCTAGAGGTATATGAGGTTGATGATGCCACATGCCTTGGTGTGATTGTTTACGAGATCCAATGGGAGTACCTTACAAAGAACTACCCATAATGGGACACCATGATATGCACACTGATTGTTGAGGTCCTCATGCTAGATCGCTGGGTACATGGATTCCTGATCGGATGGGGGAATTTACTTGTGTGGATGTGGCAGGATAGAGTTGTTTTTCCCTGGGGGCCATGTCTATTAGGGATGTTATATCACTAGTTACACGAGTTTTTCTATAGAGGGGAAAGAAACTTTAGTTGTGGTACGACTCTACTGATGATCTAGGCATGGGAGAATATCACCATCTTCTGTCCACCAATCTAAAGGACATAGTTGGTAGCATATATTCCATATGTTTATTTATACATAGGAGCTCTTCAATAGACGAGAGTGGGAGAGACAAGCTATTGGAGGCATAGGATTGATCTGGTGAGATCATTCATGTGGAGGCCTTATAGGGATTGTGCACCATGGGCTGATTAGGGAGACCACCTACCCTTTTGTAGATAGTTTCATTATTTGATTGGTCAGATAATGCTAAATCAACTTATCATAGAGATGTATTTTCCACAACATGTATTTTGGTAGTTTGGGGAGAAACAGGGTGTGTTGATAGGGATAGCAAAGTATGCACGATCATCTCATGATCCTGGGTGGGTTCCAGCCATATCAGTACCCTTCACAGAGTAGTAGATAGAAAACTTAGTGGCGTAATAGTAGGGTTGGAGGGAAGGTATTGCAGATCCTGGGATGACTGTAGACATTGACTTGTGGTGGCAGTCCCATAGACCGATTCCATTGACTGATCCTGGTGCTCCAGTACCTATTGGTTGGAGATCTGTTATTCTAAGGGTGCGGTGAGGAGGATAGAGAGGTAGGGGGAGAGGTAGGGATGGTGGTAGAGGTGGTGGGAGAGATGGAAAGGATGATAGAGGAGATGACAAAGGTGATGGGAGAGGTGGTGGGAGGAGGAGGAGAGGGGGAGACCAAGGGAGAAATTCATGGAGAGTAAAACAACATGTCGAGAGAGCGACACTAGATGCTATCCCTGAGGTGCTAGAGGATGAGGAGAGATGAGGGGATGAGACAAGAGGAGGAGGGACCAAGATAGGAGGAGGAGGCCCTCGAGGTTGGAGGTGGAGAGGAGGAAGTGATTAGGGGTGAGGAGGATACTGATGATGAAGAGTATGTGGATATTAGAGAGGAGATGGATGAGGCAGAGCAACAGCTTTGAGAGCGGATGATCGACGGGGATCCAGACATAGCTAGTGTGCCACTATTGTTGTGGGATGCCACCATAGATCATAGACTAGAAAACATGTAGAGGAAATTAGATGCAACAATGACAAAGGTCAGTGCCCTATGAGTAGAGCTCAAGGTGACACGAGTGGAGAGGGACTAGGCAGAGATCTAGCAGTGAGAGACAGAGAGCTGGTTGAGTTAGTTTGCACAGTTATGCGCAGGGCCAATTGAAGATTGTTGGTTTCTTTTTACACTATAACTAGGTTTGTCTCCTAATATACCTATGGGACTACCAATCCCAATCAAGGGTAGCTCAAAGGACCTGGACCAACTAACAAGGATTTTAAGAAACCTCCTACACCTTGGGCTATGTAAGACCTAGGAGGGTGATCCCTTAATGTGTATACAACCTCTGCACTATTATTATAAACAACATTAACAATAATAGATAATCTCACTTAAAAGCTCAACACAATAGGATAATACTAAAATAAATTGGCCTTTTACCAGTAATATCAACTACTTGGAGCATGAGATAACTACAACAAAAGGTAGTATAAGATAGTCATTGATTTACAATTTGTAGTAAGCTCTAGGAAAAGAAAATAAAAAATTGAATCATATGGGTGATTACAACTTGGACCAGTGTCGTATATCTATTGGACAGTGAGATGGATAAAACAACCCTTGGTAGTTTTATTCAAGGTTCAGATATGCAAGTATAATGGAGAGACAAGAGCCTGAATTTTTTATTTAAAATCAAATGCTAGTACTATTATACAATATCAAACCTCTATGAACTCAAAAACTATTATAGACTAACCCAAAAACTAAGTTGTATTTCTTTTTAGATGCATCAAAATTTTACAAATTGCTCTGCAACTTCACCTACACTCAAAAAAAAATTTATCCAACTTGCTCCCCTGTACCTCTAGCCTTGAAATCCTTCTTATAGAGAATGAAGGAGCAGACAAGCATCGAGCTAAAGAGTACACATGTAATTAGCCAATTTGGCACCTAGAAAAAAGTTGATGCAGCCATAAATATCACTAGAAACCCATGCCAAGACTGGCATTAAAGCAAAACTAGAAATCTACTGCAATCATAACATCTGAATCATTGAAATATTTTGTGCCTATAAACATCCTTCCTACCATTAAAACTTCACCCGCTCACCTATGCAAATGGCTCCAACCAAGCTTTGACCCTGACTTTAAAAACTAGTTGTTGATCCTCCAGTTAGATCAAATAATACAATGGCCACCTTCAAAATTAGCTGACACAATCGCCAACATGGAAGACAAGGGCCCATCACACCATTCGCTATGAAGGAAATCCATGTGGTGGTCACTGGCAATACCATAATCCTAAAATTATCGACCATGGGATGACAGGAAACTGTTGATCTTGAACATCGGTGATCTTGTCCCTCCAATACAGTTGACATCCTTATCATTAACCATTGAGCAAATTTTCCATCAAAATTAAAACATCTTCGTTGATCTATAGCAAGTGCATCCCGCAAACACTTTAGTAACCTGCCCTTTTACTCCTTTGGCTTCATCGACTGATACACATGGCAGTCGCCTGCAATGTCACAATCCTTCAATTTCTGATAACAGGATGGTGGGCAACCATTGATCTTGACAAACCTATCTCCATTAGCCCTACCAAGGAAAAGACACACGACGTCATCTCATGATATTGTGATCTTGCAGTTTTGGATCACGGGATGGTGGGGAATGGCTAGGATGTAGCCGAACCTAATTTTCAATCTCCGCCATAGATGTTCATTGACTTGATTGGTTGCCCTAATTTCTCCACTTGACAATTTTAATGAATTTTCCTAGCCTTACCAAATATTTCCTTTTTTTTTAAATATTTCTACTAAAAGCAAAATAAAACATTTAAAATACATCACCAATATCTTTTAGGGCCCCACCCTACACACGTGGCAATGCCTCACTACTTCACGACAAATAAAAACTAAGCACCTTTCGATTGTGAAATAGCAGGAAAGCCATTAAGATCAAATGATAGTTGATCAATGGTGGCGCAAGTTTGATCCCCCAGATAGAACATGTGGCGACCTCCTGCGATACCGCAATCCTTCAATTCTTGACCATGGGATAGCGGACAATAGTTGATCTTGAAGGTAAAAGATCAACGGTAGCACGAGCTCCAAACTTCTACAAAATATAACAATTATTGAGAACAAAGGGGAAACCACTAGGCTGATGAGACAACAATGACATAACTTATTTTTTGAAATGACAAAGCACAAGGTCAACCTAGACTTAGGAAAAATATAACCTACAGAGGCTGCAAAATTAAAACCAAAGGGACCAAAGCCTAGATGAGATAATGGGGCATAAGATGTTTTAAAAGCCCCTCAAAAAGTAACATTGAAATAGAACCTCAACTAGGGTAAAAAACAAATATTAGGGTTTTACATGCAAACAAGGCTAAAACCCCAACCCCCAGGAATTTTGATACCATGAAAGACCAGTTTGACACCAAGCAAGGTAGAAATGAAACATAAGGAGATAATTTTTGAAGCTCCAATAGTGGCTCCAGTTGGGGATGGTCATTCCACTGGAATGAAGCAAGTATTTAGAATCTTAGGTGGAGCAAACCAAGAGGCAGAGACGACCAAAAAGGATTGTTCATAAAAAACAACCCAAACCACACACAAGATATATACAAGACATAAAGACTTAAACTACTATTCATGGAAAGGAATACTTCAGGTGAAGTATAACTTCAAGAACTATCCATGAACTATCAGTTCAAGAATATCCCCTGTCATGTCTTAGAGAAAGTAAGAATCTTCACCCCAATTACTATCAATCAAAACTAGACCCAGCTAGATTGCATAAAATTTCCCATGTTTCCCTTTATCTTCTAATTTGGCATTCCACAATAAAACCAAGTCTCCATCTTTGAAACTCCTTGCAGTTGCCCTTTTGTCATACAAGTTCTTTATTTGCAACTACAACTGTGCATTTCTCCTTTGAGCTTCCCTTCTATATTCATCCAATTCTACAAGAGCTTCCACTCTCAATTGCATCTCATCATCGATTCCATTGTCATACATCTAGAAAAACTTATACATTTCCATTAGACTATTTTGGGGTAGCCAAAATTTATCACATAAACCAAATCAAATGGGGCACAACCTATTGCCTTATTTACAGTTATCCTATCTACCTAGATTGCTAATCTCAGCTTAGAATCCCAAGCCCTTTTTTTATGATCTAGGATCCTTTTAATGATTTTCATCAAGCTTTTATTGCTTGATTATTCCTGTCCATTTCCTTGTGGGTGATATGGTGATGAATAAGAAATTTTAATGCCATGCTTCTCATAGAATTCTATGTATTCTTCATATATTAAAACACATTGCATTATCTGATACAATATTTTATGGACACCCAAATTTGGTCAATATATTGCTCGTCAAGAAGTTAATTACTACCTTACTAGTAGCTTTCTTTGTTGGAATTGCTTCATCGATGAGTGGCCTCCACTAGATTTTCCATGCTATCTCTCCTACAAAATCAATACCCCATTGTTGGAACAGAGCTTGTACTACAATTGGTTTTAAAGGAAAGTTACTAGAGAATTTTAACTTACCAGAGAAGCATTGACAAGCATCACATGTCTTCACTAATTGGTGTGCATCCTTCAAAACTATAGGCCACCAAAATCTAGCCCTCATTATCTTATGTGCAGTTGTTTTGGCCATATAATGCCCTCCACAAACTCCACCATGTATCTCCCTCAAAATTTCTTTTTCTTGATTTTGGTCAACACACTTCAGCATGACACCTTCTCCATCCTCCACTAGAGCTTTCCATCTACAATAACATACTTGATAACATGCAACTTCAATGTCCTTTTTTTCATTTTCACCTAAATTATCAGGACATTTCATTCTTTGCAAATAATGTATCACATCTTGATACCATTCAAAGTGCTCCATATCACATATATGTGATCTACTCTCTTATTCTAGCAAATTGATTTGGTTTTCTTCTAGATTACTTTGGGCCATAAGCTTGGCCAATCCTTATCCTCTTACTAGTTTAGTAATCTGGACCTCAATGTTGAATTTTGAGATCTTATTTATCCATCTACATCTTCTTCCTGACACTTCTTGTTGTGTTAAGATGTCTTTAACAACAACATTAGGCACATAAGCAATTATAGTAGCCCCCATCAAATAAGGCCTAAAATCCTTTACTGCTTTCACTAGTGCATATGCCTATTTTTCATTTATATCATATTTGAGTTTTGTAGCTTGTAAGGATTTGCTGAAAAAGGCTAAAGGTTGCTTAAAACCTTCTACATTCTTTTGTAATAGCACAACTGCAGTTGTTTGGAATGAAGCAAATGAGAAAATCCGCAAAGGCTTGGAAAATTCAGAAGTTCTTAACATAGGAGCCTCCTTTATTGCTTGCTTAATGGCTTGGAAAGCCTATATAGATCCTCATCCAATTCAGCTTTAGCTCCTTTCTTGAGAATTTTGGAGATAGGGCAAACTATCTCAGCAAAATTTGTCACAAACCTCCTTAAGAAGTTTATCAGTCCAAAGAAGGACTATATCCCTTTGACATTTCGAGGTTGTGGAACTTTATCAATTGAAATGACCCTATCTGGATCAATTTTTACTTCGTCCTTGGAAATAATATGTCCCAATAATTTTCCCTCTAGTACTTTGAACACACATTTCTTTGGATTCAAAGAAATACCATATTCGAAGGCTCTAGTGAATATCTTCTCCAGGTGCTCACAATGATCCTTCTCCCTTTTAGAAAATGTTGTCAAGTCATCTTGGTAGATCACCAAAAATAGGTTAATGAAATCTAAGAATGCCACATCCATGGCTCTCTGAAAAGTAGCTCCTACATTTGTTAGGCCAAATGGCATTCTAACATAGACATATGTCCCCCATGGTGTGGTGAAAGTTGTCTTAAACTACTCAGGCTCCTTGACCATAAGTTAGTTATAGCTAGAAAAACCATCCATCATAGACATTAATTCACAGCCTGTCACCCTTTGCAACATGGCTTCCATATTGGGTAATGGATAATTGTCTTTTAATCAAGACACATTCAAGTTTCTGAAATCTACACATAATCTGATGTCTCCATTTTTCTTCTTTGCAAGTACCAAATTTGACACCCAGGATGAATGTCTAATTGGCTTAATGATTCCTACATCCCTTAATTTCATTAACTCTTCTTGCATTTTTGGGGCTAAGGTGGGATTAATAGGCCTCTACTTTTTTTTGAAAGGCTTGGCATCATTACACAAAGGAATTTCATGTTGGAAGAGATCTTCCCTGTATGATTTAAGATCATCATAGGACCATGCAAACACATGCCTAAACTTCCTTAATAAATAAATTAGCATCCTTCTTACCCTTTGTGACATCTTCTTTCCATATATACACCTTCTTTGGGGATGCTTCTATTATGAGATTTATCTCTTCCAAGTCATCGGGATGGGAAGCAGTGTGACTAGCCTTTGTCTTATCTTGATTATCAAACACTCTTTCTAGTACAACTAGACCTTTGGGAATTGTGTTTTTTTTCAATTGAATGACCTCATTTCCAAATAGAGTATCCTTACCATTAATTTTTCAGCAAAATCTCCAAAATCAATTTCTTGATTTTCATACTCTCCCACACAATTCAAGAATCTTAGGATATCATCATCATTATCAAAGACTTGCTAATTTTTTATGTTATCGGGGACTAATGGCCTGGTTTGCACCTCAACCTTTGAAATTATAGCATAAGACAAGTCATCTGGTTTTAATGCAATATTAGCTAATAGGTCTGCCACCTTATTTTGACCTCTCTCCATCCATGTTATGCCAAATCCATCAAATCTCTCTAATTCATCCCAAACAACATTCCTATACTGTTTCAATATCTTTTTCTTTGATATATATTTGGATCTAACTTGGGAAACCACAAGCTTAGAATCCCCAATTTCCTTGAACCTCTTAATCCCATGTTTTGCAGCCAATCTCAACCCCAATAAGCTTCATACTCTTCCACATTATTTGTACATTCAAATAATAAAGTAAAAGAGAACCTAAATGTCTTTCCACTTGGTGATCACAGCAAGACACCTGCACCAGAGCCTTCCTTTGAACTTGCACCATCAAAGTACATAACCCACAAGTCATCAGATTCTGGCAATTGTTTTACTTTTGTGTCAATCAATGTGGTAGGCCTATCACAATTGTTAGGGAATTCCTCAACCCTGAACTCATCTATACCATTGTCAATAAAACATTTCATGTTCTCAATTGGGCTATGCTCAATCATATGAGGTACTTTTGATTCCCTTTCAATTTTGAAATTTTTACTATTAATGGAGAAAGTAGCAAATGACAAATCACATTGCATGCTAGCCCCCATTGATGCACTCCATTTCCTTGAAAAAAGCATCCCAAAATGAGGTGGGATTTCTGCAACCAACACTGTCATAACCAAATCCTTGTCAGGGTACTGAGTCAATTTATAAGGCAATGCTCTAATAGTGCCAATAACTGGCACTTCTCTTGAATCCATAGCATAGCATTTACCTTGAGTAGTATCTACTGTTAAGCCTAGTTCCTCCTTTATTTTGAATGGAATAACATTATTTGACACCCCTGAATCTACCATACAATTCCTCAAAATCTTCCCATTTATATCCACACTCAAGAAAAAAGGAGTTATGTTTTCAAGGCAATGTTAATGGAATTCCCTAAATATACAAGAGGAATTTGTGACACAATTCCCTCCATTTCCTTTTCTTCTTTTGTATTTCCTTGTTTAGTTTTATTACCAACAACATTTGTGATCTAGGCTATCATTTTTTCATTGTGTTCATTTATTCTCATCATTTCTAACAAAGGTACAATTACTTTAACCTAAGAAAGCACATGAAACATATCTACAGGTATGTATTTAGGTAGATTAGACATCATACCTTCATCATTTTCCCTTTTCTCCTATTGATTACCTCCTCCTAGCTTCCTTTGCTTCTTATCTTCTGCAACAGGTTCAACTACCTTTGTAATCACCTTGGTCTTTACCAGTGAGGCAGTCATATCTTCTTGAGGCTTTGGGGTTTCATTCTTTTTTGTCCAAACCACATCTCTCTTAACCTCTTTGACTTTCACAACATTTTTATTGTTGTCAACCTTAACACCTTTTCTTTTATCTTTTTTTTCTTTAATAAATAGGCTAGTAGGTTTACCTTGTTCACCACCCATAGTTCTATTTCTCAATTGAAGTGAACTTCTCATTTGGGCAGCCATTTCTTTGGTCAATCTTGCAATCTCTTCTTTTGATGGTCTCCTTAAAGACACTGAATCTTCAGCCTGTTCCATATTGCAAGCATTATGATCAAAATCACCTTCCTCATCAGAAAAGATCTATTGATGATACATCTCACTTCTCTACCTTTAATTTTCCACATTATCTTCTTGTACTTCATCATCAGAAGAACATTCTATGTCATCAATGTATGATCTGGTCATACAAACATCCACATCATCCTGCTCATATTTAGATGTTTGATTATGGACATCCTCTTCTCCTTCTTCAACAATAAGCAACTGAGAAATACCACAATAATTTTGATCATGAGGGTATTCACACACTTCACACCATGGTCTATCTACTACAAGATTCATTGAATTTTTCTACAAGGGGTTAGGCGTATGCTGATCATTTTTAGGCTTTTGGCTAGGCAAGATTGGTTTCCCATCTTTCCAATTTGTATTATACGGATAATTTTGCAACCTGAGTGGCCTATCATTCCTATTATAGGGTTTCCTTTCATGTCCTATACCCTTCTCTTGCTTAGCAATAGTTTGCTTTATGTCTTTTAGAGTATTATAAACCTTTTCCCACTTTTCATCATCCATAGGCTTTGCAGCCAAAATATTTTCCATCTTATTCTTAGGATTTTTCAAAAGTGTAGGTTCTTCTCTCCTACCACACTTCCCAAAAGCTCTTTTGTTACTTTCAATATTTATAGCCACCCTAAATGCATCCCTCATAGTTTGAGGGTCCTTATCTCTGAGAAGATAAGCCATTTTAGCATCAAAAGCATTGAAGTATGTAGTTAAGCAAACATTTTCATCAAGTTTTAAAACCTGAAGTAATTTATACATTGCCTTTTGAAATATTAAATTAAACTCTATCAAAGGTTTATTCAATGACTTCTTGATGTTATTAAATTCATTTAGCATAAAACTAGCATTAGTTTTATCACCATACTACTCCTTGAAACACTTTTCAAACTCATCCCATGAACCAAAACTAGAATTAGGTAGACCTCTATACCAATCCCTTGCATCTTCTACCAGAGATTGTAAAAATAATTTCATGAAACAATCTTCATGTTCTACCTCATAATCATTCAACATATCTATAAAAGATTTCAAGTGTTCCTTTGCTATTACAACATCATTTCCAACAAACTTATTCATCTTTTCTCTCAAGTCTGTAGGGATGGGATTTGGATAACCAGGGATACCATCAAAGAAAAATGGCCTATACCTTTCTAGCTATATAGGTCATCATTGAAATAATCCCTCATTCTTCTGAGGATCAACACCAGACCCTAAATATTGTACTCTAGAACCATCCTGATTTGGATTTATAGACCTATTTGCATGAGTCTTCAGGCTAGAGTTATTTATGGTGGGGTCTGTATTTATTTTAGGACCGCCCCTTAAAAAATATTGGGGACTTGATGAGGTGGTAGCTTGTGTAGCCTCATCCATGATTAACATCTTTAGGAAACTTAGTTTCCTCTTCATTTTTGCATTTGCAGCCTCAATTTCTGCTTTCTCCAACTCTTTTGCCAGAGCTTCATTCTCCTTTTTAGCCTTTTCTAAGGCAGGTTCTATTTGTAATGACACATGTGGTTGAAGATCTTGTTGAGTGGAATGGGGAATCACTTTCTCATTTATTTTTATCCCCACAACATTTTTCTTTCCCTTATCTAAGACAAGCTTATTCAGTTGAGACCTAACATGACTTGAGGGTTTTGGGTTAGCAGGTTTGGGTTGAACATCAATATGGCCTATTGGGTTTTCTTCAAACATAGGCCTTGTTCCCATATTATCAATCCTCTGTACAACTAGACTCTCAACACTTGGTCTAGGCTCTTGTTGGTTTAGGAACTTCATACTTTTCAACTATCTCATTAGCCTACCCCTTTCAATCACGACATTTCTCAACTATGCTTCTCTTTCTTCTTCTCTTTTCCTCTAGAGCTCAACTTGCTTTTGGATTTCTCTCCTTAAAGAATTAATATCTCCAAAAACATCATCAGGGTCAGGAAAAGTCACTTCAAAACTTGATGTGTCACTTAGGTCTATTAAATTGACCTCTTCCAATACATGTTTAGATAATAAAGGGTTTACATCATTTTCAACAAGAGGAGGCACATCACTGGTGCATTTTCTATGATGGCTTTGACTTCTACTCCTACTTCTTGTCCTTTCAACATATTTGACACTATCGGGCCCTTTATTTTGGCATGTCACATCTTCTTGAACTGGTGTATTAAATAATGCATAAAAAAATCCACAACTATCAGAATCTAAACTTCTAGATACTGAACTTCTAGACACCTTTTCAAGATTCTTAGGGATAGGGTGTAAAAAATTACTTGTACCTTGATGTATAGGGCCCTATGACGTGGGAGCATCATTACTAGATTTAGGTCTCTTCTTTATCCAATCCTTCTTCATTTTGGGAAGTCCACCCTCCAATCTCTATTCTGGGTGATTCCTCATGAATGACCTGGTGTTCTTCATTTTTCGTACTAGTCCACAAGTTTTCCACTTATAATAATCTTTTACAATAAAATGCACATTGGTGCAGAGACTTCAGAGTCGCCACCCAACTAGCTTGGGAATACCAAATACCTAAAGGCACGTGGTGGAGAATGAAAACATTTGGAAATTTGTACTGTCAACATACAAATGTGTTTTATAGAAGAAGTGGACAGACTTAAGACAAAATTTTAGGCTCAACCTTCAAATCATAGAAATACTATGAAAAATCTATGCAAAATGGACAATTGACACACTGACAAGAAAATTAAAGCTAATTCCCTAGCAGAGTCACCATCTTGTTAGTTTCTTTTTACACTATAACTAGGTTTGTCTCCTAATCTACCTATGGGACTGCCAATCCCAATCAAGGGAAACTCAAAGGACCTGGACCAACTGATGAGGATTTTAAGAAACATCCTACACTTTGGGCTTTGGAAGACTAGGGAGGGCGATCCCTTAATGTGTTTACAACCTCTGGACCGTTATTATAAACAACATTAACAATAATAGATAAAACTCACTTAAAATCTCAACACAATAGGATAATAGTAAAATAAATTGGCCTTTTACCAGTAATATCAACTACTTGGAGCATGAGATAACTACAACACAAGGTAGTATAAGATATTCATTGATTTGTAATTTGCAGCAAGCTCTAAGCAAAGACAAGCAAACACTAAATCATATGGGTGATTACAACCTGGACCAGTGTCATATATCTATTGGGAAGGAGTCAAATTCATCAACATTCAAAGGGATATAACAGATTTAACACATAACACAAAATCTTTGATAATATTACCTTATAATCTTATCAATCTGCATTCTAGCTCAATACTACTTACCAAATCCTTATACAGTACATATCCTCCTATAATCTCATTCAAGGATTTTAATTAATTCTTTGAATTAAAGCCAAAAAGAGGATCATACACACAATAGTGAGATGGATAAAACAACCCTTGGTAGTTTTATTCAAGATTCAAATATGCAAGTATAATGGAAAGACAAGAGCCTGAATTTTTATTTAAAACCAAATGCTAGTACTATTATACAACATCAAACCTCTATGAACTCAAAACCTATTACAGACTGACCCAAAACCTAAGTTACATTTCTTTTTAGACACATCATACTTTTATAAATTGCTCTGCAACTTCACCTAGACTCAACAAAAATGTTATATAACTTGCTCCCATGTACCTCTGGCCTTGAAATCCTTCTTATAGAGAATGAAGGAGCAGAAAAGCATCGGGCTAGAGAGTACACATGTCATCAGCCAATTGGCCACCTGGAAAATTGTTGATGCAGCCATAAATATCACCAAAAACCCATGCCAAGACTACCATTAAAGCAAAACTAGAAATCCGCTGCAACTACAACATTTGAATCATTGAAATATTTTATGCCAGTAAAAATCCTTCCCACCATTAAAACTTCACTCGCTCACCTGTGCAAATGGCTCCAACCAAGCTTTGACCCTGACTTTAAAAACCAGTCGTTGATCATCTAGTTAGATCAAATAATTGAATGGCTACCTTCAAAATTAGTTGACACAATCACCAACATGGTAGAAAAGGGCCCATGACACCATTTGCTATGAAGGAAATCCACGTGACAGTAGCCCACGATACTGCAATCCTAAAATTCTTTACCACTGGATGGCAGGAAATTGTCGATCTTGAACATCGGTGATCTCGTCCCTCCAATACAGTTGGCAGCCTTATCGTTAACCATTGAGTAGCTTTTCCATCAAAATTAAAACATCTTCATTGATCTGTAGCAAATTTATCCTATAAACACTTTAGTAACCCACCCTTTTACTCCTTCAGCTTCATTGGCTGATACACATGGCAGTTGTCTGCAATGTCACAATCCTTCAATTTCTGATTGCGGGATGACAAGCAACTGTTGATCCTGACTAACCTATCTCCATCGACCCCACCATGGAAAAGACACGTGGCATCATCCCGTGATATTGTGATCTTGTAGTTTTGGATCATGGGATGGCATGGAACGGCTAGGATGCAGCCAAACCTAACTTTCAATCTTCGCCACAGATCTTCATTGACTTGACTGGTTGCCATAATTTCTCTGCTTGACAATTTTAATGAATTTTCTTGACCTTACCAAATATTTATTTATTTTTTAAATGTTTTTGATGAAAGAAAAATAAAATATTTAAAATACATTGCCAATATCTTTTTGGGCCCCACCCTACACATGTGGCAATACCTAGTTGCTTCCTGATAGATAAAAACTGAGCACCTTTCGATTGCAAAATAGCAGGAAAGTTGTTAAGATCAAACGACAGTTGATAAGTGGTGGCATAAGTTTGATCCCCCAGATAGAACACGTGGCACCTACCCCCGATACTGCAATCCTTCAATTCTCGACCATGGGATGGAAGGCAATTGTCCATCTTGAAGGTAAAAGATCAACGACAGTGCAAGATCCAAACTTTTGCAAAATATAACAATTATTAAGAACAAAGGGGAAACCACTAGGCCGATGAGACAACAATGACATAAGTTGTTTCTTAAATGATGAAGAACAAGGCCGGCCTAGACTTAGGAAAAATAAAACCCATGGAGCCAAAGGGACCAAAGCCTAGACGAGATAATGGGGAATAAGATTTTTTTAAAGCCCCTCAAAAAGTAGCATTGAAAAAAAACCTCAACTAGGGTGGAAAACAAATATTAGGGTTTTACATGCAAACAAGTCTAAAACCCCAACCCTCAGAAATTTTATACCATGAAAGACCAGTTTGACACTAGGAAGGGCAGAAATGAAACATAAGGAGAAAAAAATTGAAGCTCCAGTAGAGATGTTGCACAGGAGCTAGCCAAAGTGATCAAGAGTAGAGGGAAGTATAGGATGTTGTATGAGCATGTCATGCCTACAAATAAGAGAGATCTTGGATTGTCTATATTAGCTAGTCAAACAGGGACATGGTGAGGGAGTAGCCATAGTCATAGCAACCGCAGCTAGAGCAGTTTGGGTGGATTGACTTCCCTAGGGCACACTTTAGCTCACAGATCCCATCACAAGAACTCATCTAGCCACAGGTCCGGGCACTCACATGGGTCATTGGGTTCAGGTCATAGATTAGTACATGGTTAGTCTCTAGTGGAAAATCCTTTGGTTATAGTGGCAGTACAGTCTCATGTTACCACAGAGACGGTGTCACCAGTGGCCATTCTGTTAGTGTCATAGGTACAGGCCTAGTGATAGATCCTTCAGCATCATAGGTGCAGGTGACATTTACCATGATGGGTTTCATTCTTTTGATAGAGCATCGGTCTCCCTGATCTTCTCCACAAGGGGATGAGGAGAGAATTACATAGAGACATGCTTTTTTTTTTTACTTCTTGCTTTATAATTTTTATGTTATGACACATCATGTATTGACTATCAAACCCACGAGCTCTATTTTTGGGATATCTCCTAACTTTATCCTGTGACATTATATTTTTTGAGATGATGATATATATGACAGATGTTTGATGCAACCTATATCCTTTATGCCATGTGATGAGGCATTATGTAAATTGATTATGCTTATGATGCATGTCTATGTGATGATGATTATGCTAATGCAGATCCTAGGATTACCATGTGATTCATATGTTACTTATGAATTTATGATTATTATGATGATGATATGTCTTATATCCCATGTCATGTATGCATTTTTTATGGTTATTGATGATGCAATGCAATGATGACGTTGGTATATCTAATGTATTTACTTGAATGGATTCCATGTTTATGATTATGTTAATGCATGACTATGTATAATGCAATATGTGATGTAATGTATATGGTTTTGATGAGATAAATGATGTATGCATGGACCTAATGCAATGCCTATATGATTATGTATGCACTTATATTTTTGTATGTCATGGGATATCATCGTGAGATGGATGAGAGAAGATGACAAGATAGAAGGAGATGCATGTTAGTTCCTAGACCAAATCCTTCAACATGTTGCCATAGGACTTTAATATTTATTGCTCTTAATCATCATTGGGAAGATTATTGTAATGGCCAACAAACACCATTATATGATGTAGATCAAGGTGTGCAAGGTCATACCATCACATGATCTACAAATAGTCACAAACTAGGATGATTATGACTCATACTAAGAGCTCGATTGCCCCAGTCTTTTTGTCACAATCAACCACAAGCAAAGAAAGACAAATATAGCCAAGAAAAACAAGTCATGAAACATCATTGCTCCTCTAAATCCTATTCCCAAGATATCCTCAAGGAACTAGCAAGATGATCACCTAAAAAAGACAAGATAAACCCACCATCATGATACGTCGCTATTTCTCTAAATCCTATTGTTAGGATGTCATTGAGAGACTAGTAACATGATAGTTTGAAAAAATATGACAAGTCAATCATCATGAAATGTCGTTGTTTCTCTAAATATTGTTGTCAGGATATCACTGAGAGACTAGTAACAATATGAAATCTAAAAGAACATAATGCCAAGATAATGTTTGCCAATTGTTTTCCAAGTGTGTTTGAATGTGAAGTGTTTCGATGTCAAGATGTGAGGTTTGATGATATCGAGATGCCAAGGTGTCAAGATTGTCAAATTCAAGGACACATCCTGAATGATATCGATGTCAGGAGGATTGATCCTTAAATGTCAAAGGATCCTTCAAAATTTTGTATGACAGTGATGATTCCTTGGAAGGACACATCCTAAGGCATAAATGACAGAGCTATTTTTTAGAAGGACACATCTGAAAGATACTGATGTCGAGAGGAGAGATCCTTAAATGTCAAAAGTATCTCTCAAAATGTCAAATGAGAGTGATGATGCCTAGGAAGGACACATCCTAAGGCATAAATGGCAGAGATTGTTCTTCAGAATGACACATCTAAAGGAATACCAAGAGTTGACAGTTTGACCGGTTATGATGATTTGACTTTTTTGATTGAGTTTGACTGAATTGACTTGTGTTGACTACATGTTGATGTTGATATGCTGATGTGATTGGAAAGTTGAAGAAATAATTGTCATAATTTGTTTGAGAAGTTTTCCCTTTTGGAAAGAAAAAAAATCTTGGCTTGAAGACTTTTGACGTGCATGCCAATGTAGTGTCATGAACCCTAATGGACTAACCTAGTGCGGCCTTGGGGGCTCATCGACAGATGGCCTTGCCTCCATCATGCACTTAGAGACCTCGTAGTTCGACACGACCAATGAATTTGTCTTGATGACCAAAGATTGAGTCATGATTTTATTTTGACAAGCCTAACAAACTGACCTAATGTCTTGGGGACTCGAAGATGAGCCTTGCCTAAGTAGCAAATGTAGAGAGACAACATAGTTTAGACAAATGACAAAGACTGACTAATTGACATGACATGACAAGAAATGATTTTGTGTTTGCGTTTTCAAGACATTTTGACTTTGTTGAGGTTTATTCAGGATTCTTTTTCGATTTTTAGGTCTTTCTTCAAGATGTTTTGTGACGTTTTTGGTCTTTCTTCAGGATGTTTTACAATGTTCTTGTCTTTTTTTAGGAAATTTTACAATGTTTTTGTCCTTTTTTTTAGGACATTTTACAATGTTTTTGTCTTTTTTCAAGATTTTTTATAATGTTTTTTTATTTTTCCATTTTATGATTTTTTTTGTCTTAAATGTCTTTTTATGATTTTTTGGGTACTTTTGATAGTTTATAATTTTTTTTTATTTTTGACATATTTTAATGAGGTCCATGACAAATGCATGTGAATGATGTCAATGATTGAGAATCCAAAGACAAACCTAATTGTGCCCCTAGTCAAGTTGAATACCAATTAATGTGCCATGAAAACATTATTTGGTGTGGGAAGGACACATCTCAAAACAACATGAGAATGATGATAATGTGATGAAATATTAAGGTCTATAGCTGGGCCAAGAACAAAGTCAAGGAATGTGTTGGATGATATGCTCATTACATTTGGAATGACTTGGTTAGGACTAGATGGGATGATGGATTATCCTTAGACTATTTGACATGCGAAAGCCAAGATAGGTGACATACATAAAAAGATGATAGGTGGCCTTGGTAAAGGATGGGAGACATGATACTAAGGGAATTGTCATATGATTTTCAAGGACTATGTCAGATAACGAGGTTATGAAAGTACTGACATGACATTTTGTGAATAGTGTATGACCAAAGGATAGACATGTAGAGTTTTTTCCAAAGCATGATTTATGTGTGCATGTTTTATGTCAAGACCAAGGTAGGTGGAAAAACATACAAGAATGATAGGGTTGAGATGGGTAGACGTAAATGTCATGAGGAAGGTATGGGAAATGAGATGACTTTCCCCCAAGTGTAAAAGTCCACATAGACAATTTATTTTACACGTGATGCCTGTTTGCCAGGTTTTCCTCATGGTACTTATCCAAGGTGCCTGTTTGCTAGGTTTTCATCGTTGGATGAAATTTTTCTCTTTACTATTTTTGTGACTTTTTGAATTTTTTTGGTGTCACCAAGACACCTGTTTTCCAAGTTTTCATCAACATGACAATTTTTTTATATTTTTAATTTTTTTTTGTATTGTTGATATTTCTAGATAGCCTTGATATTTTAGATGACCGCTGATTGTTTTGAATCCACTAATAGTGTCGATGTAGAAACTGGTGCCATGATATGCCAATAATGTTCTTTCTGAAGTAGTTTCCTTGTTAGGATGATAGTGCTTGCATACAACTGACTAATGTCATCTTGGTCCTTTCTGATACTAGAGTTGGCCTTATCAGAATATGCACATCACTATAGAGTTCTATGAGATTCCTTGTGGTAAAGAGTTGCTTCCAAGATGTGATGGATTTGTGGCATGGGATATTTGGACTTTAGACGAGATGTAGGATAATGGCGGATCATGGTATTCATGGAAAGGTTGTTTGGATGTTTGAATGAATTACTTTTTATTTTCCAAACCTAGGGCAGTGGATGACGTATTTTAGAGGGATGGCATTTGGAACCAACACCTTTAGATGCCTTGTTTGATGACCATTTTGAAAGAGGTGGGCATGTGTTATATGTGGGAGTCATCTTGTCTTGTGGCTCCACATTGTGATTAACTTTTTCCCTTTACATATTTTCTTTGCTTGATCCACTTGTCTTTGGGATCCATTTTAATTTCATTTTTCCACTTATCTTTTTGTTTGATTCAATGGCCTTTGACATTTGATTTTGATCTTTTGATTTGTATGACTTTTATTTTTGTTGGTTCCAAAGGGAAGGTTTAAGATGTTGAGAATGATGGTTTATGGTGTGGGTGGATAGGGTGTTGGCAGCAATCTTATGACACGGATTTCTCATGGACTCTATTTTCACATTTGTATCTGACAAGGTTGCCCCTAGTATTGAGGAGGTTCCACTGACATCATTTGATTTTCTGACTGAAGAATAGCCAAGACCTTGATGTCTGTAATTTTCTTGAAGTTATATTGGTTCTTGAATGCCTTGGTCATGTATGCCTATTCCTTTGCCTTGATAATGCATGCTTTGACAATTTTTTCTTATGATGGGGTATTTATTGTTTTGAAAGCAAGATGCTAACCCATCATGATATATGTTGACACTATTACTTGGAATATTTTTGTTTGCGAGAAAGCCTGCTCTAACAAAGGTGTATGACCCTAATTGATAGGATGTCTTAGGTTCACTGACATGTTGGACATATTTCTTAGTGATATCTTTAGTCTGATCTTCTAACATGCCAGGTTTAGATGATTCTATTGGTGCTTCCCATTTGATGTTGAAACCATCATTATGGTCAGTGTCATAGAGTCCAATGAATTTGGCTATAGCTTGATCATTTCCAAATATGTCCATAGTGGAAGACTCTAGTTTTGGAGGAATATCGTTTATGTGTCTCATGGAGGCAAGTGTCTCATTCTAGCAAGTGTCACTAATTGGGGCCTGAATAGGGTCACCATCAAGTGTTTGGTCATGAATGGCGTAAAGATCAAGGAGTGGATCGTTTTGGACTTCTTGATCAATGGTAGTGTCTTGGTCAAAGATGGGGTTGTCGTGGATGATATAACTGAGATTTAAGTCTTTTTCAAAGGTAGGTGTATTTTGGATGTCATGATTGTCTTGAAGGACTTCTTGGATGGACTAAAAGATAGGGTCATGGGATGGACTACCTTGTTCTTGACATGAGGGTGAGGTTATAATGTCATGCTTTGGGCTTTAATTTTGATAGGTGTCTTCAAATTTAGACAATGGGATTTTCCTTTGGAAAATGATAGAATTTTCATGACTAGATGTGGCTTGTGAGGGATTTACTTGGAAAGGATTAATGGGTGAAGGACTAGGATAAGACATGGGACTTGGACTAGACTAGTTGGTAAAGGAATAGGATATGACATGGAGACTTGGACTAGATTGATGGATGGTGGACTAGGATAGGACATGGAGACTTGACAAGGATTAGTGTATTGTTGACTAGGGTAAGACGTGGGAATTTGGATGGGATTAGTGGGGATTTGGATGAGATTAGTAAATGGAGGACTAGGATAGGACATGGAGGGTTGGAAGGGATTAATGGAAATTTGGCTTCCCTTGTCAACATTAGGATAAGGGTGATTAATGGATGTTTGTTGTGGACTAATGCCATGTATGGTGTTAAGTGACTTTTGGTAGTTAGGATAGACGGATGAAGGACTAGAACTCATGGATTATCAGTAGGAAGGGTACGTAGGTGATTTTGGTCTCAAAGTATTAAAGTCAAAGCCATGTGGTAGTTTAACCCCTTGGTCTGAGAGCATAGATAAATACCTTTAAGGGTCATGTAGGACTAAGTATTCCATAAAGGAGGTTACATCAATATTTTGCACTACAAATTTTAAGTCTTCTGTGTATACATGTCCATGCCTATCTCTTTGTATGAATGGTTCAAAAATATTTCATGATGAAGATGGCATGCTCATGGAATATTGTGTGTTCATGTTGTGAAATGGGTCTATAAAAGTCCAATGTTGGTTTGTGTCATAATTATTATCGATGTTGGGATTAGAATCTTGTCCAAAGTTTTCCATTTTTCCTCTCTTTCTTTGAAGCCTAGTATCAACCATAAAAGGGAATTTCTCAAATGAGGACGATGAGAATGACAAATAAATGCAAGGATGACACTAGCCTATGTTTTTGTATTTTTTGGATAAAGGATGAGAATGCAAGACTATGTTTTTGGATTTTAACAATAAGGGATGCAATATGACAATTTTTTCTAAAGAAAATGACTAATGCCAAAGGACAATGAAGACTAAGATGACAAGTTATGACACTATTTTTTTTTTTTTTGTTTTGTTTTTGGGAATAAATGAAATCAATGCAAGGAGATAATGAAATTTGCTGAAGGAAGATGACTTAATGCAAGATGATAAGGTTGTCAAGGCCAAGGTAGCAAATAAGGACTATGATGATAATGTTGACTAAGGTTATGATTAATGAAAATTCTAGGTTCAAAAGGAGGACTAGGATGGACAATATTTAATGTAAAGTCTAAGTGCAAAAGTAGGGTGGACAATACTGATGCAAAGTCTAGGTGCAAAATGAGGATAAGATGGACAATTCTTGGAGAGAGGTTTGCCTAACCAATATAAGTTTAACATATGTCTCAATTTTAGTTATCAAAGGACTTGCTAAGGGGACTAAGTGACAAGGTCAAAATGACAAGTGAGCATTCCTAACTAGACAGTTGAGTTGAAACTTTTCACGAAAAGGATAATGATTGATAAGAGTAGTGATGACTAAGTCCCAAGATAACCTAGTTTTGAAAACAATGGTTTTGCAAAGTGAGGTAAGGTTGTCCTAATCCAAAATATGAAAAATGAGATGAGGTCCTAAGTTTTTGGTTTATGACTGAAAATGCAAATGGTGAAGCCTAAGGATGAAGCTAAAATTTGCAAAGATGACCCTATGGTAAGATGCACACTAAAGTGTACAAGGAATGAGAGATTTGAGAAATTTTATAATCCAGTTTTGATAGAAGACTTCTAGAAGAAGATGTTTGACAACAAGCTAAAAAATTTTGGACTTGAAGTTTTGGTAAAAAATCTGATTTATTTGAAGTTGATTATTTCTTTCGAGATGTGTGAATGTTGTTTTCTTTTTTTTAGTATCCAAAAAAAACTTGGCAAGCACGAGATTTTGAGTGTAGACAAACACAAATAAGACAAGCACAATCCTATGGTTAGGCCAGGACAATATTTGTTAGATTCCACGTGGGTTTCCCCAACCGCATATCCTTAGCATGTGAATCTAGATGCTTGGCTACACAGGTTCCCCCTTATAGTGCACTCTCTTCTCAGGCCAACCAAGCTTCCAACTCCCATGAAACTCCCATGGAAGATTGATCACCTCTACTAAAGAATGCAAAGATGTGGATACCTTCACACCAACCAATGTTGTGCTAGAAAATAGAAGGTTTTTGGTTACTACAGAAAGGTGTTTAATTCAGGACCCCCATTTGAGTGGCTATACATGGGGTGCAAGATTAATCTCCATTTAGGAGGCACTCCAGCCTGAAGAGGTTATGCTCAACAAGATTTTGGGGAGTACTACTTGGTCTGTATGACACATTCACACTCATAATCCTAGGCTTTCCCTTAGGATTCACATTTATATACTAGTCTGGGGTAGCTTGGCCAAAAAGATTCATTTTTTGTTTGAGTCACCTTGGGGTGAGCACTTTTTCCCACCAAGGTAGACCCAAGTTCTAGACACAATAACTATTTCTCTTACACCTAGGATCACATAAATGTGCAAGGGGAGAGGATACTTCGATTATTGCATCAAGGTTACACAAGAACAAGGTGGGTTTGGTTTCCTGATCACCTAGTTTGCATAAGGTGAGAGCACAGTCACCTACCACCTTCAAACACAGTCAAACAAAATAGAAGACATGCTCATTTTAGTGCACCAAATTAAGTGTTTTATATTCTAAAAATCACAAGCACAATGTTTGGAAGTGATAGTCTTAGACACTTGAACATACAAAACCATAAATTAGTAGTTTGAACAAATTGTCTTGGACCCTCAAAATGTAAATGCCACACGCTGCCAACAAGGATTAGTAACTAAAAATCTCTAATATAAAACATGCAATATGTTAAAATCCTAAACTAAATTAAAAATTAGAAACCTAAACTAAATTAAAAAGTTAAAAATATAAATTAAATTAAAGCTTATAAATCTAACTAAATTAAAAAGTTAAAAAATCTAAGTTAAGTTAAAAAGCTCATAAAAAAATTGTAATTTCAGATACATGTTTTTAACATAGCCAAATTAGATTTGATTATTTGAAGGTGTTATTAATCTTAAAAATTAAAAAATAAAAGAAGATACCCCTACTAATTTTCTGAGAGATTTCCAAAAAAATAAAAAAAAGTCAAAAAAAATCCCTATTTTGCACCCAGAAATGTGGATTTGTGAAAACCGTTAAAAAAAAAAAGATTGGATTTATTCACATTGTATTTGACCTCCAAATTAAATTTGTAAAACATAGATCCCCATTATAATTTCAAGATTTTTCCAAAAATGTAAATTTTTTTTGAAAAATTTGCCAATTTGCATCCAAAAAATCAATTTTATGAAAAAACATAAAATCACAATAACTCCTACAAAAATGATGATAAACTCTCAATTTTTTAACTGTAGCCTCTTGGGATGATGCACAAGATTTAGTGAAAATATTGTAGGAAAATTCGTAGATGTGTACAATACATGATGAAATTTGTAAAACTTGGGGTTTTGTCCCAAAATAATGGCAGATCTACAACACAAAATCAATCAAACCTACAAAAAGAAAGCTAGATCAAATAATTCAAGTTCACCAATGTATCAATGGGTATTTTTTCTAGATTAGAGTTAGCTGATTAAATCAATAAACAAAACCCCAAAGAACTATGAAGTACAATGAAAGCTAAGACAAATTAAAATGATTACACTAACTAATTTGTGAAGCTTCCACAATTCACCTCCATAACACCTTCTAACTTGTTGCAAATGTAATTTTTTCCCTCAGATCGAGTGTGTGAGCAATTTGACTATGACAATGTCCTAAAGCTTTGAAGGATTTGAAAATGACCAAATGATCACTATGCCATGCCTATGAGATGTTCATGTGACTATGTCTAAGACTCAATAAATAATGACAATATGTCGAATGCAAATATCAAGAATTGTGCGTAATAAGTTGTAAGTCCAAAATATGAGCAAAATTGGCATTTTATAGAAAATGCATTTTTGGACAGACGACCGAGATTAAAAGCTAATAGAAGCCTAAAATCAGAGGTCAAGATTGTGTGTGACAACCCATAATTAGGGTGAGGGAAAAATTATTAAATGAGTGGCCAAGATGCCATTTGAGAAAATCAAATCGATAATCGAGAATAAATTTGATAATTAGCCAAAAAGATAAAATTCAAAAAATCAAGAAAATAAATATTGGACAAAAAGATAAGATTTAGAAAATCAAGAATTTGATCAATTACTTGATTTATGGAAGAATATTACCATTTTTGAATTAAAATTAATTCAAAATGTGGATTTTGTGTGATAGTAAATAATCTTTTTAGATTATTTACTAAAAGGAAGTAACAATTAATAATGTGAGCTTATTTAAAATAAGGGAAATGTTAAATTAGGGAATTAGACAGGATATGACCAATAATTAAATAAATTAATAGATCCATTTAATTATAAGATTTAATGACATATTAAATAAATAAATAAAATTCATCTATTTAATAATGAATAAAGGAAATTAAATAAATTAAGGAATTTATTTAATTGTAAGAAGATGATAGACCAACGTATTGAATAAATAAATAAAATTTATTTATTTAATAATTATGAAGAATACAAGAGACATGAATTAATTAAATAATAATAAATTATTTAATTAGTAGTGGAAAGTGGACCAAGGACATGTCATAATTATGCTAGGATGAAAAGTGGTAAAATAGAATTTGTAGGCTTAGTTCATTTTTATGTGTCGACATGTACAATAATAAATTAATTATCAATTTGTAGATTCTCAGACATAAACAAAAACTTTACAATACTCATAACAATTCTCCTCAAAGAGAGCTCAAACAATGAAAGTATAATTGTCAATCTCATAGTCTCTCATAAACCATGTATATCCCCTCACTCTCACATTAAATCCTATTTTAAATGAGCATATAGTCTTGTGTCCAACATTGTTGCACAAAACATGGAAAATGTATTCTTGATCAAGATAGTTTTGCAATAATCTGAAACTTGATTAACATATAACTTAGGAATGAGATACATGGTGTGCAAAAATTACTTAGGTCATGTGTTTTTCTATTGCAAGTCAAAGGATTAAAACACATTAAAATCTAATAAATATCTTCATCTACAATTTAACTAAAGTTTCATTGTATATTGTAATCATTCTTTTTTACATCAATTGAGTTCTTAGGGTTCATAGTAAATTAGTTATTTTTCTTTTTTTGTGACACAGTATTTTAGTTGCAAGTGATTTTTGGGAGTTATCTAGGATTCAATCATCAACTGTAACATATTATAATTGATATCTATTATTATGGGTATTTTACTATTGAAGTTTTTTATTAATTTTTTTAATTTTATTTTTTAATTGAAACTACGATTGAAGTTGGTGTGACAAGGTTTGCGAATTGAGATTGATAAGCGTTTTTAACCATTTTGTATATATATAACCAAAATAAGTGATTATATGCTTTTGAGATGAAATGAATCTTATAATAATGTAAATGAAATAATTTAAATCTTATTACAAGATAATTTTATTACTACAATTTCTACTTACATAAATTAATTGTATTACTACCATTTTCACTTGTATGTTGTTTTTTTTGAAAACTCTCTTTTCTCAAAATACTCTCACATTCATGTTATTTTTCTTTCATTCATTTAAACATTTACAATTTATGCATACAACAATAACATTAATACCTTATAAAATTTAGAAAAACTCGAAGATAGAATGAAATCAAACTTTAAAGAACCAAAACACTTAATATGCATTAACACAAATAAAAACTTAGGTTTCAAAAGTAAGAATGATTTAAATGATACGCTGGAACTTCATTAATCCATTAGCTACCAAGATAATTCATTACAACATAAAGGTAATATTTAAAACACTAAGTAGTGTCCATACAGTAAAGTGGAAGACTAAGTGTCTATTTGAGTTGGCAGGATTCAAATAGGCAAACTACTTGGACAAATGTTAGCAGTAAAAGTAAAATTCCGGCCAACAGAGAGAGAAACAACCATGGCTTTGAACAGTGAGCCATAATAAATTGAGCCCATAACACTTTCCACCACTTTTTGTGATAACAATCTATGGATGAAACAGCGTAGTCAATAGGGATGTAGCGAGGCACTTCTGTGGATGTCACCATAGAATTCCAAAGTTGGGCAATCTCCTCGTCACTTCCAAGCTTGTTGATGATGATGTCCTCTCGTCTCAAGATACCCACGTCTTCACTGGTGTTGATTAGATCATTCATTAGAATGGCGTACCTTGTAATGGGTTTTTCCTCTTCTTGGGAGCAGATTTCCAAGGCAATCAGATTTCTGAGTATCACTTCCGATCTGTTATCTACTTTAAATTGAGGCAAATAAAGTGTGGAATTACTCTCCTTGAACATAATATGACAGATTCCGTTATGTACACTCTCCAATTTCTTGAATTTCACTCCTACTCTTTTTAGTTCCTCTACAGTTGGAGCATATTCCCGTATCTCCCATTTAGGGTATACGTAGTTCTGAATGGCAAATATGATGAACAAGATGAAAAGAACTGGGGACAAAACTAGTCCGATTATCCCAAATGCTAAATTTCTAACTTTACAGGAGCAGAGGGAGCAGAGGACGCTGTAGAGGAGGACGAGGAGGAGGCGGTGGCGGTGGCGGTGGCGGTGGCGGTGGCGGTCGGGGAGGCCGAGTTCGAGGCTGGAGCTTTCTTGCCTGTCAACAATGTAGTCACGAAGCAATTGCAAGAGATGAGATTCTTCGTTGTACACCTGAAGATTTTCCACATTTGCTACTTCGATGGGGGATAAGTTTTTCAGTGCCGACTCCAACCATACCATGATATCAGGCTTGATTTCTTTCAAAACCCAGAATGGTAGTTGATTTTCCATCGTGAGCATGTCTTTCACAATATCTGTCAACAGAGGATGATGTCTGCTAAGAGTAAGACCGATGGAAGCCGAGACGCTTTTCTGTGCATCTTCTCGGAACATTTGGAGGACTTCTAGAACAAAACAGGCATCCCTCGCTATCATCCACGCACACACTTCACCGGTAAATTCAAATTTACTAGCATAATTTTCCTTTATCTTTTCCTCTTTCTTCTTAAAACTTTCCATCACCGATTGTAAGCCTCTTTCATTTTCAATATAGCTTCCCTTCTTCTTTTCCCCTTGGATCTCACGCAGATTAGAACTCTCCACCTCTCCTGATGATTCCAAGCCACCTTTGATTTCATGGTGCACTTTTCTTGCCACTTCTGACTTAAGCAGTTCCATCCCATCATCCAGTTTCTCCTCTTTGGTGAAATGGTAAGGACCCAAGGAGATGACTTGAGGATGATAGAACACCTTGGTGTCTGAACTCAACAGAGACTTTGGAACGGTATGAATGAGACCAGCGGGGGATTTGTGTCGTCTGGTTTCGGCCTCTAAACTCTTTTCAACTTCAACAACCCACGAGTCTTTCTGGTCCATATTTTCTACTTCAACAAAGAATGACTACACAGAAATTTTTAGCTATGATAACTGAAGACATCCGCTCTAGACTTTAACAAAATAATGAATGTTTGCTTTGTGCTTTCCTTGTCTGTGCAAGATGCTTTGTGCTTTCCTTGTCTGTGCAAGATGCTCGTGTAGATGGAATTTTCACGCTGGATCCCACGGTAATGTTTTCTTTGTACTTTCCTTGTTTGTGCAAGATGCTCGTGTAGAGTGAATTTTTACGCTGGATCGCATGGGAATGTTTTCTTTATGCTTTCCTTGTCTGTGCAAGATGCTCGTGCAGTGCCCATTAAAGAAAAGAGACTAAAGTTGTGCAAATTTCAACTAAAAAATACCATACAATGCATTGTACACATTTGGAAATTTGCCCCACGGGCTGGAAAATGGAATCTCACATCAATCTTGATTTCACTCAAGGTCATTTCAGGCTTGTGATGCGGTCCCATGCACATAATCATTATTTATTTTACTTTATGATTTAAAATCTCATAAAGGGGCCTACAGTAGGGCACCCTACCTCTGGGTTTTTGAATTTCATAACATATGATTTCAAAGAAGTTCCAATTTTGTACAACAGTTTATTTGCCAACTCATCTGCTTAAAAAAATTATTTTTAGGGTCATATTATCAAATATGATGCCACATCAGCATGTTTTTTGTTGAGGTATCCAAAAAAGCTCAAAAACCAAATACAATCCAATAATAGGCCACTAAGTCATGCGAATATGTTTTGTTGATGTGGCATCACATGATTTGTCAAATTATGTACTTTATGGAAAAAAGTGTTTTGCAAGTGGATATTAAGGTGCTCCAAGGTGCTCCACTATGGGACCCATTGAGGACTACTTCTATCCCTACTATTGGTCTTTTCCCTACTATGGGCCCCTCTTCCCTAGTAACTTCATACCAAATTTTTTTTAATGATCTACCTATATGTTGTATTTAACAAGGATATTGTTTACGCATAAAAGATGTCACCACTACCCTTATTTCACCAACTTCAAAGACTTCAAACTTCAAACTTCTCACCTTTAAATCTTCTATAAAAAGATGCATAAATTGTCTTATTACTCCAATTTTGTAACTATTTTGTGTGAGCAAAAACTTAAATGTGGCAATTATGACTCTAAGCCAAGCACTTCACCGTCATAAACATTCAAGAGACAAACTTAATGGTTGCTTCTAAGGGAGTGCATTGATGATCAAACTCATTATTTAAATCAATTAATAAGCCATGCAACCTTGCCTTAAAATTATTGTTTTTTATTAGAAAATTTTCAATTTTCACAATCCACATACAATAGTAATCATTTAAAATCTAAGCAAAAGCATTTCAAAGTAAGTCTACATCAACATAGAAAGAGTAATACATTAATTATCAATCTTAAGATGCTCCAACACAACTTGAATCTATTAGCATCCAATTTGACTATGTCCAATTTTGCTCAAATCCTAGCCCCCTTATCCATTTGGATTTATTATACCCATAATAGATAACTAATATGAGATGATTCCTAATGGGCCTCCTTTGGTCAAATTTTCCGAAGTGTTATCCCCCTTCAGCCCCCATGTGCCTATCTTGTGTTAGAAGTTACAAAGGTCTCAAAAAAAAGTTCTATATGTGGAGGTATTATGTTCAAATTTTTAAGAACTATGCTATGTCATAGAGGTTTGGGATTTCCATCTTAGCATACTTTTTTCTCGACCCCTACCTTTATCCCCTTTTTATTGATTTTTTTGGAGTTTTTCTTTCCAACATCCCTTTCCTCTAACCCTCCCTCTTTCCCTTATCTTTGTTGGAGTTTTGTATTTTCCGTAACATGTTCTTTGTTAGATTCCTTGCAATTTGACATTTTATACCAAGTCATCTTATTATCAACATCCCTTGTCGCATGAGGCATGGTGTATCACTAATCCTTGATTCCTAATAATTTTCACTATGCATTTTTTAGTTTCATACCTTTACAAATCCCTTTACTTGCATATTACATGGCATTGATTCTGTAGTATCCTTGATCCCTGATACTTCCTCCACATATCCTTTTAGATCTAGAGATGCGAAGGTACTGTTATTTATTTTCTTTGAGAATGAAGCATTCCATACTCTTTTTCCTTGATCACTAACAAGTGGTATGGGTAATGAGGCATCCTTGACCTGTACCCCAAGTAGACACACCTAGGGAAAAAATTGACATTTTTTTTTGAAATTACAAAAACAACAACCAAGATGCAACAACATGTCACACTAGCACAACAAAGTGCAGTCAAGCATCATATGAGATAAAATGGCACAAGGATGACAACACAAAAACCCTCACCATTTCTACAAGAAAGGTGGAACCAATGTAATATTTACTAATTGTGGGGAAAAATCATTACGATGAACTTACGAGAGGGGAAGATGAAATCCAAATGATGATCAAGTACAAATCCATGATCATGAACTCTCTTGCAACACCCAAAAAGGGAAGGCCAGGGGAATCATCCACCTTTAACACACCCAAATACACTCTCACAACTCAAATAAACTCCACAAAAACCTAAAAATATTGTTGAACGACTAGGAGCTAATACAACTTGATTAGAAGACACAACCATTAGCTTTTGGAACAAGGAGTAGGATGAGGGAAAATTCAACTCCAATCCACTTAATAAAATCCTTAAACAACACCTAAACATAATTGTAAACCTTCACAAGAGATTTCCTTACTAGGAGGTACAAACCCTCCACCAACTAGAACAACAAGTCACTTCCAACCAACAACATACTTCCCAAATAAAATATTTGTCACAAAAATTAAGGTATGGCATTTGTCGATGACTCAAAAACATGGGAAGACTCTCTAGGCAAGGGGAACAACCTTCATATATAGATTAAATTCCTTGAGAAATGGTTAGAAGACCCAATAAATGAAAAAAATGATGAAGCAAGACACTAGAGGACACTAGTGTAAGTGCTCAAGTGCCCATGTCCAATGTTGGACTCGCAATCTAGCATTAGAGTCCCTACTAGGCATTGTAGTCTTGGTTCTAGTGCTATTTTCTTGACCACTGAGCAAACCCAAGCTTAGTTTTGGTCCTCATGAAGGTATGTGCAGGATCATCATGAAAAAAAAAGGCCCTTAAGTGGCAAAAAATTTAGAAAAATCAAAGTTAAGCAACTTGACGTAAAAATTTGAATAAGTTATCTATATTATTTCAAAAATATGTAAGAATAGAATTGTAGAAAACTGAATGTAGTTTCCAAGCTACTAGGTTTCTTTTTTTTTTTAAATCTATTTGGTGAAAATTTGAAATTTCAATGCAGGGTACTTAAATTTTATGGAAAAAAAAATAAGTAGGTTTCGTCTAACCACCTAACCACAATAAAATGATAATATTTTATAAGATTTTAGATATAAGTATAGGACTCATATCCCAATGTGATGCCTATTTTTTGTAATTTTTACAAGGAAATAATTAATTATGAATTTTTTATTACAACTTTTAAAAAATATAAAAAACTCTCGTATGTCTAACCAACTTAACTTGGTCAAAACTTCATGAAATTCATTTTTTTAAATCCTAGTATGAAGCATAGAATGTGATGCATGTTTCGATTCAAAAATTGTGATACCATTTGAAAGCTATAGATGCTTTTCAATTAGCCTATCAATCATAACTTTAGTCGTAATTCAAATAGAAAATGAATAATAATAATTTATTAAATTCAAAGTAAAGCATAATTTATATTGTTGGAAAGTTAAGAATATCCTTTAAAAACACTTTTTATTTCATCAATTTTGGGTTAAAAAAGCCGACCACATACCCTATACATACCCATCATATCGCCACTTTTTGGCCCATCATGATCTTGCACATACCGATGACAAGTACAACACTCATGGACTACAAGAAATGATCCATAACAAGAAATGGACCCTAAAATGGTGAAAAAAATCAAGGAACTAAGAAGGTCCTAGACACTCAATCTCACCTTACACAAGCCTATGAAGGAGATCACTCCCAAGGGAAAGGGCGACTACAAGAGGCTTCAACATGGGCTAGTGACATGGGGTGAAGGGAAAAGGTGTGCATCACCTCCTAACATTACCAAGACCACTCATTTTACCCTAAATGACCCCTTGGTGAGATAGTTCTCAACTAAATACTAGTATTCATAAGAGAGCTAAAGAATCCAAGGCAAACAACAAGCTTTCTAACATAGGATTCATTTTCAACCCAAAACCAAAGATGCTTTATTTTCATTTTAACCAACATAACATTAAACTAAAAGAACATCCAAAATAACATGTGTGTTAGACTACAATGCCAAAACACATAAAATTATACAACCACCAATCATTCCATCCACTTAAGGAGGTTCAAAATAACATATTAAAATTGAGATGAGGACTCAAATTTCCTTCAAATACATTTAAAAAGTATGTAATATTGAAATAAATGAAGCAAACCTTAGCCAATTGGATCACAATATTGGAGCTCTTCCCAAGATCCTTGAACCTACAATGGTGGTTTCCACACCACCCAACCTCATAGAACCCTTAGGTCCACTCCCACCATGCTACATAATGGTAGAAGGCTTATGCACATGCAATACACAAATCATACACACATCATGCAACATCACTCAATAAACATCATAAGATGGATCCAAGGATACAATGCTCATTGGGAAAATCACCAATTCAACAAACATAGCATCCTCATTAGGAACAAACACCATTGGTACAAAAAATTGCATGTATTATGTACAAACATCAATGGAAAGGATAATATGCTAGAGAGGACGTATGGAGTGCTATCACAAAGCTCAAAGGGATGGATAAGTGGAGCTTGGTATGCACCAACTACCATGTAAGGAACCTAACTTGATTGTAAATTAGTGTCTAGAGCCTGCCTTCTATGCTCATACCATGCTATATGAGTGCTGGCGCCATAGCTACCATTATCTTGATTAATTTTATTTACCCAAATGTAATTATTATCACTTATTAAAGAAACTCTTTTCCTGTCATATCCTAAGCCCCTTTGTGCCTTGTTAATTTCAAGAGCCACTCCACTACGACTCTCTAGTACCTTCATCCTAGGTTCATGACTAAATCATTGAAATTGAGGGTATGCAAAATAAGGCACAAAATTTAAAACAAGTCAATCCTTATGAGAATCCATGGAGTCATTTTTCCTCCATTACAAAACTTCATAAAGAAAACCTTTTAAATTAAAAAAAATTCAAATTAATTTACATGTAAAAACTATAAATTTCATGAAGACTTCATTAATGAAGCTTAAATTTTCTATTTTTCTAAAACTAAAATTTTCAAAACATGAAAGTTTCCCTTTTCATTCAAATATGAACAACACTTGATTTATGCAATAAAATTAAATCTTTGTGCATTTTGAAAAAAATGAGCATTAAATGAGGGTATAAAATGGCCAAAACAAAAAATTTAAATTTTAAATTAAATATACACTAATTACATAAATTAGAATTTTTGGAAAGTCCTATGCCCCTTAAGGGTGATCATGGTGTCCAAAGCAAGAAACATCAATGAAATGAAAAGGAATGAGATATTTACCTCCAAATGAAGCATACAAAACAAGAGTTGTAGGGCAAGGGTTCTCAAAAAAGTTATAAAATAGTTATGCTTTAGAAATATTTATTTTTAAAAATTTAGAAATGAAATTATTGATGAGGTGAGACTATTGTGTAACAAGAAAAAATGATTAAGCTAAGGATTGTATTTGTTGTCATAACTTTAGTTCTAGAGAATTCTTAATTACCAATTCTTATTTGTGCATTTGGATATGAATCCAATTGAATGTCTTTCCATATCATTATGGAAAATTTTATTATTGCAACCCTAACTCTAACACTAATTAAACCCCTAACCTAACTGATTGAACTCGTATATAACCCTAACTCTAACACTAATTGAATTGTAATTGTAACCCTAGGTATCGTTGAAACCTAACCCTAATTGTATCAAAACCCTAGAGAACTCTAATTGAACCCTAACCCTAAAATAAACAATAACCCTTACCTTAATTGAACCCTAACTCCAATCCTAGCCCTAATTTAAGACTAATCTTAACCCTGACCTTAATTAAACCCTTATTGAATTATAACCCTAATTGATCCCTAACCAAATTGAATAGTAATTGAACTTAACCCTAAGTGAATAGAAACCTTAATTAAACTCCAACCATAATCCTATTTGAATTTTGACCCTAATCATCACCATAATTCAACCCTAACCTTAATTGAACCCCAACCCTAAACATGAGTTCAATTAAGTTTAAGGTTCAAATAGGGTTAGACTTTAATTAAAATTAGGTATAGGATTGAATTAGGATTAGGGTTGGGGTTGGGGGTAAAGATTAAGGTTCTATGATAAAGCTTGGGGTTAGTGTTAGGGTTCAATTGGGGCAAGAGTTAGTATTAGGGTTAGGGTTATGGTTCAATTAGGGTTTCATTAATGTTAGTTATAGAATCATAGTTATGTTTAGGGTTGGATATAAAATTAGAGTTAGGTTTGAAGTTAATTAGTGTTAGTTTTAGGGTTGGGGTTATGGTTAGACTTATAATTAGTGTTAATATTGGGATTAGATTCTATCACTTTAATAAAAATAATCTTCTATAAATTCATTCACTTTTTTTTTTTAAATTATATAATTTAAAATATTTTTAAATTTACCTATGTTGATATATGAGAGATATAAATCTAAACTCTATATAGTTAAATTTAAATTATATTTTATTAAATTGTTAAAAAAATTAAGTTTCTTATAAATAATTTTATGTGTTCTTATAATTAACTTGACATTGTGTATAAAAAGTTTAAGTTATGAATGTTATAATATAAAAAATAAATTTGTTTTCAATGTTTATTTGTTAGTTTAAAAGATTCAATTAGGGTTAGAATTTAATTAAAATTAGGTATAGGGTTGAATTAGGATTAGGGTTGGGGTAAAGATTAAGGTTCTATAATAAAGCTTGGGGTTAGTGCTATGGTTCAATTGGGGCAAGACTTAGTATTAGGGTTAGGGTTATGGTTCAATTACAATTTTATTAATGTTAGTTTTAGAATCATAGTTATGTTTAGGGTTGGATATAAAATTAGAGTTTGGTTTGAAGTTAATTAATGTTAGTTTTAGGGTTGGGGTTATGGTTAGAATTATAAATAGTGTTAGTATTGGGGCTAGATTCTATCACTTTAATAAAAATAATCTTCTATAAATTCATTCATTTTATTTTGAAATTATATAATTTAAAATATTTTTAGATTTACCTATGTTGATATATGAGAGATATAACAAATCTAAACTCTATTATATGTTGTTAAAAAATTTAAGTTGCTTATAAATAATTTTACGTATTTTTATAATTAACTTGACATTGTGTATACAAAGGTTTAAGTTATGAATGTTATAATATAAAAAATAAGTTTGTTTTCAATGCTTATTTGTCAGATGTGTTGGAATAATGTTGCAATCACTAATGATTAAATTTTTCTTGATGGTTAAAAAGTAAATTTATCATTGATTTTTTCTTGGTAAGTAAATCAATATTTCATAAATTTATCTATAATTCTTATTAATTTTTTCTTATTTATATTAAATTATATTTTATTAAACTGTTAAAAAATTTAAGTTGTTTATGTGTTTTTATAATTAACTTGATATTGTGTATAAAAGGTTTAAGTTATGAATTTTATAATATAAAAAATAAATTTGTTTTCAATGTTTATTTGTTAGTTTGATGTGTGAATAATGTTGCATACTAGTGATTAATTTTTTCTTGATTGGTTAAGTGATATTGTGCAATTATTCTATTTTAATTTAATGTTATGAATGCTATATAATATAAAGAAAAATATTTCTAATATATTTTTAATGCATCTTTATATTTTATATAAAACAAATTGTAAATTTATTTTATTTTTCTTTTATAAATATAATTTTTTATTTTTCTTTTATTAAGAATTATCTTTTAATATTATAAATGTTAGTCTAGTAATCTCTAATAAAATTTATAACTATTAAAAATTATTACACACAATAAATTATAAAATCTCAAATCAAATTGAATTATATATATAAAAAAATCATAATAAAATATTTTGAACTAATATTTTAGTAATGTTTAATTTTTATTTTTGAACTTTTTAAATTTTATATCTATGATATGGATGCTAATAAAAATAAATAAATGATGTTCATTAATAAATTATAAACTCTCATTGATAAATTATAATTGAATTATATTCTATAATAAAATACTTTGAACTAATATTTTACTCATAAAATTGTTTTATTGTTATTTTTCAAATATTAAATTTTATAATTATAATATAGATGCAAAATAGATTAAAAAAATCATTAACAAGTAAATCAATATTCCATTTCAATGTAAAGCAATCAGAAATCTTTAAAAGATTATTATAATCAATGGTTGAGGTGACTATATAAATTAAATGCAAAAGTTTTGAAATATTTTTTATTATCCACCATTCCATAATAATCATTAATGGATGTAATAAAAGCACCAAAATCACTTATATCGGGTGAAAATTGTGTACCAATTAGATTCAAGAGAATTGATTTTTGAAACATATTTTGTTATATAATTCGCATCTATACATTGAAAAATTCAAATAGAAAAATTACTCAAGTTCTCATTGATTAAAATGAGAGTTATTAATAAGTAGTTAAATTCTGGTGGTGCCTATAGTTCCTTGGAGGAACTAATAATGAAACAATGTAATTTTACTAGGTTGGAGAGGGGAAGTCACACATGCATAAAAACCACTCTTTTCCTATCTCATTCCATCCATCTACAAAGCCATTCCTAATCAAATCCACTAAAATTCCCCAAAATACATTTTTTTATGAAAGAGTTTTTTTTTTAGCAAATTTTCTTCACAAAATATGAATAATGCAAAAATGACCAACTTGATTCTCTTTTACCCTTTTTCCCATTTTCTAATTTTCCCTATTATCAACTTTCAAATTCATTTCTAAATTTCCAATAATTCAATTTGAATAAAATAAACACACAACACTAATTTATTTTCACTATTTCTAAAATTATATGATTAAATCGAATATATACATGTATTTCCAACCAAAGTAATTTGTGAAATTGAAATAAATTAACTTTATTTTCTTTTTTTCCCTTTTTCCTAAAACACAAAAGTGTTGGATAGACAACACATGCAATTATTTTATTCCTAAATTTTTAATTATAGAAAATGAGGAAATTAAACAATTAAATTAAATCAAACATTTATTGGAAACTCACAACATAGATGGACTCCATAATTTCCTCTAATTCATATTTGGGTTAGCATAGGTTCAAACATGATACATATCATACTTGATTCAAGTACGATCCAAAATACAATAGGGAGGCCCAATGTGACATCTCTAAAATAACCATAGTTGGGGAATAACGCATAATTGGGTGACTAGGTGGGGAAATAACCCTATGCCAATAACCACTCAACAAACATGTCAAGCTTACATGCTCAATTAATATATCTGAAGAATAGCATAATCACCCATGGGGTACAACATCACATAAATATAAATCATTACATCTAAATGATATAAAATCATGATAATGTTCATTTCAACCATGAAATATAATATTTATATTCATGAACTAAAGAATAATGATAAACCATGTATTTAAGCATGATCACACATGCATCTCAAAAATTACCACAACAAATAATACATCAAGAACTTGTAGGGAACTTGGCACAATGCCATACACACATCTTAATTAAAACAAGATCAATAACTAACATTTTGAGGAGCCTCTCCAAACACCATGCAAAGCAAGTACCAAATCCACAACCAAAACTCACAAGGAAAATGATGAATTTGAAACATTGATCAATTCCTAACACAACACGCATGAGAATGACCTATGCATCCCCTAATACATAGTCAGAATGATGTTGAGATACAAACATATCAAGGATTTATAAAGTGGGAATGGCATTACATCCTCCCCCAATAGGATCAAGCTTACTCCTTGTAACCTATACAGAGCAAGGCTAGGGTAAACTTATTACTTAATCCTTCAAACATAAAAAATCTCACAAGATCCACCCTCTATACTCTCACCAATTTTAGGCCTCAAACACACCACACACACATAGAAAAAGGTGCACAAGATAAGTGAACACCAACCACTAGGTTTGTAACCACCTCTTAGATTACCACACTCACTTTAATAGCCACCACCACAACTAAGGGCAAGGAACAACTAATAGAAAGCAAATAAAGCCATACTCCAAGACTACCATAATTTCTAGGAAAATCTATCGAGCTACTAACTTAGCCAAGGAGAGAAACACAAGCCTACAAATATTACAACTCCACGAGACTAACAACTACAAGATTGCACTTCCTATGGTCTTTCCTAAGACCAAGGTCCTAACTGTCAAGGCTACAAGTTAAAATCTCTAGAGAGAAATATTCCTACAAGGCTAAATGTGACACTATTTCACTACCATTGTCACCAAGAGCATGCCTCACTTCCAAACATAGTCTAAATCCATGAGGTCCTTCCATAGGTATTACTTTAGAAAAGTAAGGATTTCTTCACTCACGAGCTTCTCAACACAAAATTAGGGACAACTTAGGGTTTCTTAGAGGATATAATATAAGGAAAACCTCTTAAAAGGATAAGCACTCTCAAAAAATGAGGCTTAGAAACCTCAAAGCTCACAAGGATACATCCAATGAGGCAACTAAAACATGAAATGCATGAGAAAAAATATTATTTACACCACAACAATGCTCAAATATGACCAAACCAAGGGTTACAAAACCCAACAAGATCATGAAACCATGATAAAAAATAAAACAAAGAAATTATAGAAATTTTAAATGCCAATTATTCCCAAAATAGAATATGTAGATAGCCAATTCTCTATACAAGAATCATGCCGCTTCTAGCACTAAGCTAGGAACACCACAACACAACCAAGGAGAAAATCCTACAATCACTTGGATAACCTTAACTTTAAACTTAATAAGGGATGTATATATAGATATTATAATAACTATAAATAATATGTGCCAAAGAATTTACTAATGCACCGCCACAACCCTACACTAAGTCAAACATAACTATTTTTATGGAAAACACATCCAAAATGACAAAATGTGTACCTTAAATAATATGGATTTTGGTTCCTAAAAAATAGAGCACTAGGAAATGTGGTCACAAGACTACAAAAGCGAGAGAAAGAAAAGAAAGAGAAATCATAGTTGGTGGGATAAATCACAACTGACCATCTACTAGCAAATAGAGCCATGCATGATCCAAGAAGGGAATTCAACATGACACATTGTCAAACTCATAAACAAAATGAATCTACAATCAATATCACACAAAGATTTAAACACAGATCACTCAAATCCAAAAACAATGAATTCACACCAATTTTTATACTACTCAAATCCACATGATTTATATGTATAAAACATTCACTTTCATTTCACCAATTTCTCACATTGCACTAAAAATTTACTCATTTCACAAGGAGCAAGGAATTTAGAATTCAACATTATCTAACTAATAAAACACCAATCACTAGTGCATTCTCCACGATCTACTCCCTTATATATTATGTCAAGGGTTTTTCATGAACATGATAAGGAGAACACTTGCACAAAATTAGAAATTTAAAACATTTTAGTTTAGCCACTGCAAAGAATAAAAGAATGAAAAGGGGGGAATGAATGATTCCAACAATAAAGCATAAAAATGGAAATCACAACAATAAATCAAGTGTTTCCAAGGGTCACAAAATAGTTAGAAGGAAAATTTTAGTGACTAGACTACTCATAAGAAGAGAAGAAAATCACTAGCAATCTTTACAACAATTAGGGGATTCACCCATAACAAAAACTAAGCATCAAAATTAGGAGGAACATTTATGTGCACTACTTGAATAATGTTAGCCACAATTAAGGAGTAAAAATCCACACAACACCCAAGGATACAACATCCAAGGAGTGTTAGAGAACATGCTCAAACACACCAAGAAAGTGAAAATTCTAAGACTCCAACACATTGCAAAACATGATTCACGAAGACAATTACCATGAAAAAGTCATAATTCACATGGGATACGCATCTACTTACATTGTGCATTTTTACTTCTATTACAAATAACATTGGCATGCTTTACAAGGAACGATAAAAAATTTGGGACTCAAGGTCACACCAACAAAATGCTTGTTCCATGCATAATTTAATTTAATAATTTAACATACACACTTTGTGATAGAGGAACAATTTACAATTTTGGACTCAACCATGTAGGACTTGTGAATGCATTATCTATTTCACCAATATTTTTTCATAATCACCATTCATATGACCCATCACACCCAATTCTCTAACTTTTCAAATAACAAAATGTAACTTAACCATCTAGGTTCCCCTAAGAATCCTAGGAAACAACACAATTTGGGGACATAAGTCATTGACCCAAACAATCTACTACATCAATTCATATTTCATTTCATAATCCAACATAGCCATATCACACATATGACATGCACTCACATGAAAATTGATGCATAGTACACTTGATAAAAGCATCACAACATCAACAACTTTTTCATATATTATGAATATGAACATAGATCACCTCTTTCTCATTTAAATTCATCACTCACATAATAAAATTCATAATTCTCGGTCATGAGACAAAACATTAATATTCATTTTTAAATTAATAAGATTCTTCACATTCACACCATCCAAAGAGGAAAACCTTGAGCACAAATAGGACCACACAAGTGTCACTACACATTCACACTTAGAAAGGATCAAAATATCAAGAAGGAAATCACACAAGAAATAATCTTCTTAGAAAACTCAAGGGTCTAACTAACCCTTGCAAACAAGCACTCCTCAAGCATATCACGTAAGGGGTGAGGGTATGTGTAGGATCATCATGGAAAAAATGGACCCTTAAGTGGCAAAAAATTCAGAAAAATCAGAGTTAGGCAACTTGATGTAAAAATCTGAATAAGTTATCTATATTATTTCAAAAACATGTAAGAATAAAATCTATAGAAAATTGAATGTAGTTTCTAAACTACTAGTTTTGTTTAAAAAAAATCTATTTGGTGAGAATTTGAAAATTCAATGTAGTAGTACTTAAATTTCAGGGAAAAATTAAGAAGTAGATGTTTGTTTGACCACCCTAACCACAATAAAATGATAATATTTTTTTATAAGTTTTTGACCACTGTATGTCTGACCACCTTAACTTGGTCAAAACTTCATGAAATTTATTTTTTCTTTTTTTAATCCAATATTATATGAAGCATAGAATGTGACACATGTTTTGGATTTAAAAAACTGTGATACCATTTGAAAGCTATAGATGTTTTTCAATCAACCTATCAATCAAGACTTTAGTCGTAATTTGAATAGAAAATAAATAATAATTACTTATTAAATTCAAAGTAAAGCATAATTTATATTAGTGTAAAGTTTAGAATCTCCTTTAAAACCCCTTTTTGTTTCATCAATTTTGGGTAAAATAAAAGTCGTCAGCCACATACCCATTATATTGCCACTTTTTGGCCCATCATGATCCTGCACATACCTGTGAACTAGGAAACAACACCTGCTAGCTACAACACATACAAATACATGAAGACCTAACACATTCTCATACATAACAAGCAACATAGATGAGAGTGATCATTCTCTACCTCAAGATACTCTCAACTAGGGGTATCCTTCCTTTTCAAGTGAAATAAGGCCTAAGAAGCACCCTTCCTCCACAAAACACACTGCATTTCCCAAGTTCCACCAAACCCTCTAAAGGGCCATACAAGGGATCCAAGCAAGAAACCAAATAAATGACTCACAAAAAAATTTAGCAAACTTTCACTCCTTTCCTTATAGAATATAGCAAACTTTGTTCATCTCCTTTTGCTAACTAATGGCAAGATTCTTTTGAGGAGCATAAGATCTTACACTCCTTTCCTTGTAGAATCTAGCAATGTGTCTTGGTTTATTGCAATTGTAGCAAGTGATACTAGATTGCAAAGAAAAGTTGTTTTTTTCTCACATTATCTATAATCAGCGGCCCTATGACCAATTTTTTTGCATGTGTAGTAGTAACCATTGAAGAATTGAGAGGTCATAGCATTATTCCTTAATACATTTCTTTTGGATTCATTAGCCTTATGGCCAATTTTTTTACAAGCATAGCATTGAACATGAAATGATTGAGTGTTCATAGAATTGTACCTTGAAGACTTGAAGGAGTTCTAAGTCATTTTTCATTTGCATTCAACTGCCTTATGACCAAACTTATCACAAGCATAGCAATTACCATTGAACTTGGTAGGAGAAATTTGTTTGGGGGTAGGTTCTTTGAATTTTTTCTCTTTTCTCTAGACAAGAATGAATCCTCCTTCTTTTCTTTTGTTATGGTTTGTCTTTGCATCTTCAGAGGATGTCTCCTTAGGATTTTCAATGTAGGATTTCCTTCCTTGTTTCAAAATGTCATGCTTTGGAGTTATCATACAAATTTTCTGATGCATTGAACATGGTACCCTTCCCTTTTCCAAAACCAAGTCTGAATATCTCTTTTGAGGTTTTTTGAGAGTTGATTAACTCATCAAGAATTTCAAAGCCTCCTCTCACTTTTAGACCTTTTTCAATTTGTTCTTTAGCTTTTTCAAGTTCTTTTCCCAGGAATGCAATATCTTCCTCAAGCTTCAAGCATTCATCATTTTTGTCATTGAGCTTAGTATTCAGGTAGTTCTCAATCCTTTTTCCTTCTTCAACTTTTATTTTTAAATTTGAAATCAAATCTTTAGCTTCTTTGGTTTCATTTCACATTCACTTCCACCTTCTAGTTGGGATTTTATTTTTCTAATTTCTTTTTTTGATTATTTATCTTTTGCCTTCAATTTGTCAATTGTCTCTTTTGAATTTTCTAGGATGCACCCATATTTTATATTTTGTAATCTCTCTTCATCTAGATCTTCAAGTGTATACTAGAGTTCTTCAAAATCTAATTCACAATCTTCTAGATTAATGTCCAAACCTTCAGGTTCTATTGATTCAAGATCTAGTTCTAGAATAAACATATCATTGATTTTTGCTATAGACCCCATCTATTCAAGTGTAGGATCTACCTTAGTTGTTAAGCTTCTCAAAGCACTTGGCCTTGATACCAATTATTGAACATAAAGATGTGCTAGCAGGGGGTGAATCAACATATATTAGAAATTAACCAATCCTATTTACATATTAATAACACATCACATTAAGTGAAAGGAAAAAAATAACACATGCATCACCTGAAGACACCAGGATTTTTTATGTGAAAAACCTAATGAGGAAAAAACCATGGTGAGGATTAACTCACAATATATGTAACTCATTGCTAATAAGAATTATAATTTTTAAGGATCATTGCCTATGGATTTACAAACTAAGGTATACAACCTTAGATAAATATACAAAGGAATTGATGAGACTCACTATATCAGATTAGGATACATGAAAATTGATTATGAACTACTTTGAGGAAGCATCTAGCACATGCTAATGATGTAGTCACTATTTCACATAGATCCTTTCACACTTATTTCAAACACTTCATATTTTGCATTCTGCACTCTCATTAACCACTGAAAACTCTTCTTTTTACAAAAATAATTTTATCTTCTATATATATCCTTTGCAACAAATCAAAATCTTTATTAGGTCAGTTTCAGGATGACCTTTAGAAGAAATGCTTGATATCTCTATAGTCAACTCTAATTATGTATAATATTTGTAAGAGAAAAAATTGTGGATTAACACATGGTATTCAAGATTATAACACATTCTCCAAAAGATAATTAAATAATTGGGAATGACTATTGATGAAGGCGACAAGTTTATTGGCCCAAATAAGGATACCACTACCAAAACTGACATTTGCTCACCTTTGCACAACCAGGGAAAGACCAAAAATATCATGCAAACTAAGAAGTAAAAAAACAACTTATGCACAATGTCTCCTCAACCTTCTCTTGAATAAACTTATCATCTTATGCTAGCGCAAGAGGTGAAACCCACTAAATATATAGGAATAGAGCAATCTAGATAGACTATTGCAAACTATCTTTTAAAAATTGATCTTGTAGACCATCAAAACATCTGAGGCTGCAAAGTAGTGTGAATTATACATCACTGATTATTTCTATAAAATCGTAAGGCCAAAACATTACTTTTAGAGGAATGCAGAGTCTCTGAGTGCACCAATATCAACACATTATACTACTAGAGTGAAGATCAAAATATTGTTACTTGTAACTCGCACTGTAGATGGTGTGATGACTTAATTTCTTGGATATGCCACCTTCATAGCATGAAAAAAAAATCATCTAAACTACATGAATAAATATTTATCAATGGTAGGATGTGGACCAAAAAACCATAAATTTGCCTTAAGGTTTGCCTTGTGAATGCCTTAGAAATATTATGCAACATATCGTTGTATGTTGTACATCAAAATGAGATGGTATCAATGTAAACACATTATATACATATCAGGGCATGATAATTATCCTCCACATCACACTTAGTTACCATATTGAACATTATTATTCCTTATGTAGCTCTATAGACTTTCTCCAACTGATATCCAAATATAACAACTATCTCTAAAGAATGTACATACTTTAGCATCACATCTAACATCAATGGTAACCCATATTGGGTTGACATCAATGACAACACTTATTACCAACACAAATGACTACACACAACACCAGGAAGAGGAACATGCCTTTGTAGATTCCAACACATGCTTAACCTAGTCTTAAAAAATCTTCACACATTCTATCTTTTATGTACATCATTCACATGCTTCACAAATTCAAATTAGGTTGGCTATAAGTAAGAAAACATGTAGCTAGTATCATGTCAACCTTCACTTCATTGGAATTACACATGAATGATAAATCATCACTTTCAATTCTCCTAGATGAGTTAGAATGACCGACACAACACCTTCACACACTCCATAGGCTTCAATCTCACACTTGAACTGTGTGGCACACATCATCAACATGCCTTAGTTGACCAAGCTAAAGCATAAGCTAATAAAACCTTCATTCTAGACCACAACCTATACTGGAGAAACTAGAAAACACTTTGTGGAGCATCAAGTATCACAACATATTTAGGAACATTCACATACATCGCCTTCACAACATCATGCAACAACAAGTTGGCGCAAGTCAACAAAAATTGAAACCAATCACCAAACAACAAAGTCTTGCATGTTGTCACTTCTAACTTTCTTTTTGGGCAGATTATTGACATGAAACTTTGGGCATAGCACCTTCACATCTCAATGAAATTATCTTGTGATCCATACAACCATGAATTGAAATGTGTAGAAAATCAAAGTCAATCTTTACACCTCTATGATCATCCTCACATAATCAACATAGTATTCAAACTGTCACTCTCAAAATTACCTTTCTAGTAACCCAAAAGACTTGAAACTTGGATCACATGCCTTGACACAACATGAAACTATCGTCCAAACCATAGGAGAAAAGCATCATCAGTGGATAAATGTGGCTCATATCTCTTAGAGAATCTAAAAACCAAACAACCAAATTGCAACACTCTCCATAGAACTTTTGACATCAATGACAACCAAATTGTAATAGAAATAAATATTGGAATTAAGGAAGAGGAGAATGGGATGGAATTTGGTTAGAAGGATGAAAAATCTATAAAGAATGAAGGGAGATCCCAGAGGAAGAAGTGGAATTGGGACTTGTATCCCTTCAAAATTTTAAAAGCTAGATTAAGGATTTGCAAGGCATGGTTAATCTTATTGAGACCAATAGTGATAGTGAATTAATGAAGGAGAATATTACAGAGTTGGATAATGCAACTAGTTGCATTTTATCAATCACTAGTGGGATTATGAACCAAGCTATATTTGGCACTGTAACAAGTCAATCTAAATTGAGGAAGCTAAAATGAAAGAAGGAAAAGGGACAAGAAGAAGAGACTCTAAGGAATGACACTTTTGAAGACTATGAGAACACCTAGAAGAATAGCCTCAATATGTTAAAGATGAATTGGAAACTTATCAACAAACCAAATCATATGAATACTAACCACTAGGAAGTAACCATAAAACAAAGAGAGAAAATATGTAAATCATATCATGTCATTATGCCAACACCTCAAAGTGCTAATATTTTTCAAGTATGATCTCCTTACAACCCCAAATGAAAAGCCTCAACAACACCTAACCACTCAATCTCATAGATCAAATGAAACATATGTATATATAATATCAATATAAATGTAAGCCTCTCTAACCAAGGAGGTTAAACTCAAGATATCCATTCTCAAAGCTAGGAAATCAAATCAATAAACATCTCTTAAAACTCCTCATCAATGGATAACATCATAAAATAACTCATATGCATAAGGAGATAACCATGCTAACACTCCTCAAATGAACCCTTGAGAACCAACTTACCATAGTTCAAGATCCATATCCATCAGAAGATAAATCTATAAAAAATCATTCTAAACAATCCTCAAATGAGTTTCCCAAAATCAATCACCATGGATCAAGACTCACTCCCATGAGAAAATAAAGCATGAAACATAATACATCTAAAGGAAATGGGTATATACCTTTCAGATGATAAACTATTGAGAAGACCAACAATGAGGAATGAGAATACTCCTCTATGATAACCAAGTAATCATGAATCACTCCAAGAACAATCTCCTCTATAGGTCCATCATGAACTCACATCCATATCTAGGTGAAGGCTCCATGTAATTTTTGTTGAAACCTCTAAAGAGTAACCATCTCAAGTAAATATCTCTAATCACAAGAGAACTCTAGCCTCACCCAAGTCTCTAATAATTCATGAGCGCATACAACCAATCACTCCATGATAAGCTCCAAATGTACTATAAAAACCTCATGAAACTCCTAAGAAAATGACCAATATAGTCAAATACCAAGAGGACCAAAAAGACCAATTTCAAAGCTCCAAGTGTAGAATTAGAAACCCAAACATGACATCATCATCTAACATCTCCTCCTAGGAGATCACATGCACCAGTGCACACATCTTGGTCTCAAGAGAACCTGTATCTTGCCAACACTCAAACTAGAATCTAGAGTATAACAAGACACAATATCAAACACACTCTAAAACAAGAATCAAAATCTCTAATCACATGAAGATAACCATCTCCTAACAGTGAAATTATAAATATAAAAGAAATATTCTACAAAAATAGATATAGAAACTCCTCCAAGACATCAAAAAACACTAAGGAAGATCATCAATTGCCAACAAATGAATCTACATCATTTCCAATAGCTCCCATTGAATTGTGATATTGAGCTATACATGTAATTATGACAACTATCTCCTAAATGAATATTCCCATGGTCTACACACTCAACTACAATCCCAACAACTCCAAATAACAAATAGAACCAATATCTCCAAGACAAGAAGATATATCTGTCATCAAAACATTAAAAGTCAATCCTACACTACCAAACCATCACTATCAAATTTTCAATCATAAAATTATGTACCCAATCTATTCATGACATCATGATAAAACCACATGAAAAAAGTCCCAATCACTTACAATCTTGGAACTTTAAGAATCCATCCTATCATCTCAAAGCAACATAACAATGCACACATGACCATAGATAATTCCAAACAAAAAAAAATTACATCAATACTAAATCAATAGCATGGATAAAGACAATCCATATTTGATTCATCTCGCTATAGCGAAATGGGTGATCATTCCACACAATTGCATAACTTCTATATCTCAAACACTAAAACATGGAAACTCATCATCACACCAGTAACCTACAAATTAAGATAACAAAGAAGGTAATCCTATAGACCTCAATACTCAAACACCAAATCAACTGCATATATGATTTTATTAACAAGTCCACAAATGAGTAACCATAGTCAAGGAACCAAAAAATCATCAAGGAGAAAAGAACAACTTCTTAACATTAAATCACGTCACCACCAACCAACCACATACATGATAATGTCATGCAAATACTCTAAGTATTTGCATATATATGAAACCATAATCATTCATACCAATGGTGTACCTTCATTCAATTCTCATAACATAAGACTCCAAGTCTCCACAAATGTCAACCCATGTCCTCAAACCAAAAGACAACCTATGTACTTGTCACTATCAAAGTCTAAACTTTAAGAAAACCTATAAACCTATACTAGAAAGCACCAAAATTGATAATCAAATGTACCATCATAAATATCATATTAAAACATGTACTCCCTCAAATTTTTACCTCTTGATTTGTGGATCAGTGTGTTGGCACAATATCATGGGGGTCCAAACTAGGCCCTTAAGTGACAATGAAAATTCAAAAAAATAGAGTCAAACAATTCTTGACATAAATATTTGGATAGATTATTAATATAATTTTAAAAATATGTAAGAACAAAATTTGTAGCAAATTGAATATAGTTTCTAAGATTCTAGTCCTTTTTTAGAAAAAGTAAATCTATTTGGTGAAATTTTGAAATTTCAATATAGTAGTACTAAATTTTCAAAAAAAAAAAAAAGGTGTATATCTAACCAACCTAAGTACAAGAAAAAAATAATATTATTTTTTGAAACTTTAAATATAAGTAGAGGACACTTTCTTAGATGTGCCACATTTTTTTTATAATTTTTTTGTAAGTATAATTAGTTATGAATTTTTTATTAGAAAAATTTTAAAAATATTAAAACTAGTTTGTTTGACCACCATAACTTGGTCAAAAAATTATGAAAATAATATATATATATATATAATCCTATAGTATGGGAAGCATAAACTGTGCTACATCTTTCGAATTCAAAAAATGTGAAATCATTAAGAATTATATATTTTTTCAATCATCCTATCAATCAGGAATTTATTCAAAATGATGTCAAAAAATAATAATAATTATCTATTTAATTGCAAATAAGTAATATCTTATATTAGTGGAAAGATAATTTTTTTATCAATAAACCCTTTTCATTTCATCAAATTCAGATAAAAAAATGTCGTCAACCACTTTTGGGTCATATTGCCACTTTTTGGACCCCCATGATCCCGCACTCACCCTTGTCTGAATTCTCACACAATCACACCTGAAATCTCAGTCACCTACAAGTCATCAAACAAGCACAAACCTTTCTTTGCATTAAAAATTTAAAATCTACCTAATCCACTATGTAGTACACTACAAAGTCTCTCTAGCTCCTATTTGAAATTAAAAATTCAATTTCATATGCAAAATTTATGACCAAAACTACGTATCAGAGAAATATCTAATTTCAAGGTCCCAAAAATTAATGAAAATAAAAAAATAATGGAACCAAACCTATACTTTTGTGTAGTTCTTGAAGAAATATTTTTGTCTACTATAAGATGATAAACATATGACATCCTAGGTGGAAGTTATGCGCATTTGAAAAAAGTCTTCCAATCTGGCCTAGTAGGCTATTGGCCCATAGGTGATTAGTCAATGGTCCACCACTGGAAATGGCATGTTGGTGGCACCTAGGAAATGCTTTTCCAGTGGAAATGGTGGTAGGGATGGTGGACTCAAAAATATTTTAAAAATAGTTTTGAATTCATTTGAAGTTCAATGGTTAAAAGTTTCTGACCATGTGATGCTTTAGGCTAGTACCCAACAAGGTCGACGGCCTAGGTTAGGGGGCTTAGCCCCACTAGTGTCAGAGCCACTAGCCAAGAGTTGGTAGTTGTATTGGTGGCAAATGACATTCCTGCCATATGATAATACTAGGATTCTAAATATACAATGGGTGTGGAGAGGTCTATAGATCCCCCACCAACCTAATAATTATTTATTTATTTATTTTCAATCAAATATTTTCTACACAAGGATTTTATTTATTTATTTATTTATATTTGACTCTACATAAATTGTATGGCCATATGGTCATACAATAGGGTGGGGGCTAAATTTTTTTACATTGGCAAAACTAGGGAAAATTTTATATGAATCTTCATTTCTCAACCATCATGGATCCAATGGTGAGGTCCCTTTTGTCTCAAGAGGTCATCTATGCAACTTACTCTACAAAACCCTCATATGAATCCCATTCCTAGAAACCCTTTTGACCCAACACTTTTCAAACCCCATATCTATAATAAACCCAACAAATTTGCAAAACAACACTTCCACAATGTGTCCATGCCTTGAAATGTCTCAGATCTATCCTACATTTCCATTTATTCAACTTTGCATCTGATAGACTCAAACATGGGTTATACCAAACTTGGGAGCTCACACCTCCCACAACCATGAATAAAGCTATAATATTACTTGTTATAAAATAGTACGTAGTACCTAGAATGTTAAATCTATTTCCTAAATAACCCATAAGAGAAAATCATGTACACAATCTTATAGAATAACCATAATGCAAAGATAAAATATACAAGACACAATATAACACAAAATATAACCTAGGAAAACCATCAAGAGGGAAATCCCAACCTCCAAAAGCATCCATACTCCATATATTATTCAATAATAAAACAATATGTGCACTTGCAAAGTTACAATGAATACTTCTAAAACATCAAACCTCTCTAATGCATTCTCCTTATGTGCAAGCATGAATCCACATATCCTATGACATTCTTCACATATGAACTCCTCTAAAGAGGACTCAATTCTATGACAATCCACTAACCCAACCAACCTTAACCACTAAACATATTCTTTCTTTGATAGACACAAGCTCACATAAATACAACAAAGTAGTAAAATAAAATGATGTGCCTCAAAATAATGAGAACACTAAACTATTGACCCCTCATTTAATATTGGGTACTAATTTTGCATATTATTAAATATCTTTCCCTAAATATTAAGTAATTATCTTATGTCTCTCACACATAAAATAATTAACCCAATATTACAATACAACTTTACAAGTGGCCCCAAATAATTATGAAGTGTGGTTAGCCATATCTCCTAGATGTATCACAACTAAATAATTATGTAATTACAATATTATAATAAATCATTTTATGTAATGGTGTACAACACCAAATCCTAACATGTTTTCCATCTGATCATCTCTTAAGTATTGTTGTTGGAGGAACTCATTTAGTTTTTTTGTCTTCTTGATAATGATCTTCATCCTAACTTTAAAGAAGGTTATTCATTTTTAGAACTGTAGTAGTTATCATTTGATATTTTTTTGTAGCTTCTTCGTGCTTCAATGGTGTTCTTCATGTTCCTCCTCTTTTTAGGATATCATTATAGAGACCTACTAGTCCATTTGTATTTCTATAATGCCCAAAAATTTTGCAATAAATTTCAAATTGTGGTTACAACACATGACTAACTCACATAATTTTGTTTCTAAAGCATGCAATTCTTTAAAAGCATAACAACATTTGACCAAATATAGATTATAATATTCAGTTAGGTAACTAAATTGCTTAGGCAACCCTAGTAGGGATTTAAGAGAAGACAAGGGATTCACATCATCGGGACATGTTTAATTAGTCCTAAAAACACATTCATGATCAAAATACACCATCAAGTCACAAACTATGCCATTACAATATCTCAATATTAACTCAAGTAATGAAAAGAGAGAAAACCTTAAGGGATAGACCTAATTCCTCGTGGGCTTGTCTCTGATTACCTTTCCTACATATATATTTTGTATAGGAATTGTAGTTCAACAACTTGACTTCACCCAACTCATACTTGATTGACTAGCAATCACACATAACACCCAGGCTTAAATCACCACTAGCTCACAATGGTAATAAATACTAAGAATGAATAACAACGATGAATCAACGATGGATCCTTCTACTATGAGAAGTGATTAACAATCTCAATTTCAATGCCCCTGAAGGGTTGCTTGCCAAAATAGATAACCAAGAATTGGTCTAGGATGAAGGTAACCAAAACATATCTTGAATAGATAATTATAATTGAATTCATGGTTTTAAATCCAACTATACAAAGGTCACCATATGACATTCATAAGATCAAGGGGTGAAAATTTAATGAAACAATTCCACATACTGAATCTTTTTGGGAAATTCAACCTTCATACACCTGGTTGACTCACACAAGGAGTATAACCATTAGTTTCAAACATCGCTCTATAAAAATTCATATTATGCCTTTAACCCTTTAAATATAGAATATAAGAGTGGGTATGCAACCCTTTCTAGGGTCCTCTTACCCCAGACAGTTTCACCATTGGCTACCACCCACTTAGGTGAAGCTAGAGGTCTAAAACCTTGATAAGAATAGGCATGGTTTTAAAGGGAAATTTATTCATAAACAAAACACGTCATGCTTACACAATAATTTAATGAATATACTTAATATTTTCTTTACTTCATGGCTACAATTCTAGATAAGTGAAAAGTTTAATGAGCACCTTTGACCACAAGATAATTTATAGCCAATAGGATAACTCAAAGAATCAAACTTGCTCTCCTCCCGAGCATATTGACATCATGAAGCCCCATGAGTTGTAGCCAAACCCTCGAGCAAGAAATATTTTAGACCCATGTTGATGAAAAGGGGTCTTCTATTCAAATAATATGAATTGATATATAAAGAAAATATTCATCTAAGCAACTTTCAAATAGTACCATGAGTGTGATACTTAAATCTCGCTAAACAGAGCATTCTAACAACCATGATTCATACCAATTATGTTGTATCAAACACACACACACACATATATGTATGTATATAATTAAAGTTGATGGAATTGAATAAGAATAAGGAAGTAGGGTTCTGAGTTCAACTCATTTAGGGATAGCATTAAAATTGACATACAATGGCTTATGTCAAGGGTTTCACTTGATACCAATGGAATGGTCGATGGAGGCTAAATTTGATCACACAGTCCCAAAACACTCATAGATATGATTCAGGTATAACATAAACTCATAAGTATTATCCTCCCTAAAACAATAGATGAAAAACATGGAAAATGTCTCCAATACACATGATAGGTTCCAATATACAAATGCATCTACATGCACAAAAACACTAGGCATGTATGCTTAAAAATAGCTAGGGAGAAACCCCCATACCTATGTAAATATTATCAAAGGCATGAAATGGTGTCTAGATCCCTTGCTTTAGCTCCACCATTCTTTGTTCTCCATGAACCATAAATGAAGAACTTCATACATATGATCTTGTCTAAAATAGAAGTGAGACCATTTTATATGAATCTTCATTTCTCAACCATCATGGATCCAATGGTGAGGTCCCTTTTGTCTCAAGAGGTCATCTATGCAACTTACTTTACAAAACCTTCATATGAATCCCATTCCTAGAAACCCTTTTGACCCAACATTTTTCAAACCCCAGATCTATAATAAACCCAACAAATTTGCAAAACAACACTTGCACAATGTGTCCATGCCTTGAAATGTCTCAGATCTATCCTACATTTCCATTTATTCAACTTTGCATCTGATAGACTCAAACATGGGTTATACCAAACTTGGGAGCTCACACCTCCCACAACCATGAATAAAGCTATAATATTACTTGTTATAAAATAGTACATAGTACCTAGAATGTTAAATCTATGTCCTACATAACCCGTGAGAGAAAATCATGTACACAATCTTTTAGAATAACCATAATGCAAAGATAAAATAGACAAGACACAATATAACACAAGATATAACCTAGGAAAACCATCAAGAGGGAAATCCCAACCTCCAAAAGCATCCATACTCCATCTATTATTCAATAATAAAACAATATGTGCACTTACAAAGTTACAATGAATACTTCTAAAACATCAAACCTCTCTAATGCATTCTCCTTATGTCCAAGCATGAATCCACATATCCTATGACATTCTTCACATATGAACTCCTCTAAAGAAGACTCAATTCTATGACAATCCACTAACCCAACCAACCTTAACCACTAAACATATTCTTTCTTTGATAGACACAAGCTCACATAAATACAACAAAGTAGTAAAATAAAATGATGTGCCTCAAAATAATGAGAACACTAAACTATTGACCCCTCATTTAATATTGGGTACTAATTTTGCATATTATTAAATATCTTTCCCTAAATATTAAGTAATTATCTTATGTCTATCACACGTAAAATAATTAACCCAATATTACAATACAACTTTACAAGTGGCCCCAAATAATTATGAAGTGTGGTTAGCCACATCTCCTAGATGTATCACAACTAAATAATTATGTAATTACAATATTATAATAAATCATTTTATGTAATGGTGTACAACACCAAATCCTAACATGTTTTCCATCTGATCATCTCTTAAGTATTGTTGTTGGAGGAACTCATGTAGATTTTTTGTCTTCTTGATAAAGATATTCATCCTAACTTTAAAGGAGGTTATTCATTTTTAGAACTATAGTAGTTATGATTTGATATTTTTTTGTAGCTTCTTCGTGCTTCAATGGTGTTCTTCAGGTTCCTCCTCTTTTTGGGGTATCATTATAGAGACCTACTAGTCCATTTGTATTTCTATAATGCCCAAAAATTTTGTAATAAATTTCAAATTGTGGTTACAACACATGACTAGCTCACAAAATTTTGTTTCCAAAGCATGCAATTCTTTAAAGGAATAACAACATTTGACCAAATATAGATTATAATATTTAGTTAGGTAACTAAATTGCTTAGGCAACCCTAGTAGGGCTTCAAGAGAAGACAAGGGATTCACGTCATCGGGACATGCCTAATTAGTCCTACAAACACATTCATGATCAAAATACACCATCAAGTCACAAGCTATGCCATTACAATATCTCAATATTAACTCAAGTAATGAAAAGAGAGAAAACCTTAAGGGATAGACCTAATTCCTCATGGACTTGTCTCTGATTACCTTTCCTACATAGATATTTTGTATAGGAATTGTAGTTCAACAACTTGACTTCACCCAACTCATACTTGATTGACTAGCAATCACACATAACACCCAGGCTTAAATCACCACTAGCTCACAATGGTAATAAATACTAAGAATGAATAACAACGATGAATCAACGATGTATCCTTCTACTATGAGAAGTGATTAACAATCTCGATTTCAATGCCCCTCAAGGGTTGCTTGCCAAAATAGATAATCAAGAATTGGTCTAGGATGAAGGTAAGTTCCAAAACATATCTTGAATAGATAATTATAATTGAATTCATGGTTTTAAATCCAACTATACAAAGGTCACCATATGACATTCATAAGATTAAGGGGTGAAAATTTAATGAAACAAATCCACATACTGAATCTTTTTGGGAAATTCAACCTTCATACACCTGGTTGACTCACACAAGGAGTATAAGCCTTAGTTTCAAACATCGCTCTATAAAAATTCATCTTATTCCTTTAACCCTTTAAATATAAAATATAAGAGTGGGTACGCAACCCTTTCTAGGGTCCTCTAACTCTAGATAGTTTAACCATTGGCTGCCACCCACTTAGGTAAAGCTAGAGGTCTAAAAACTTGATAAGAATAGGCATGGTTTTAAAGGGCAGTTTATTCATAAACAAAACACATCATGCTTACACAATAATTTAATGAATATACTTAATATTTTCTTTACTTCATGGCTACAATTCTAGATAAGTGAAAAGTTTAATGAGAACCTCTAACCACAAGATAATTTATTGCCAATAGGATAACTCAAAGAATCAAACTTGCTCTCCTCCTGACCATATTGACATCATGAAGCCCCATGAGTTGTAGCCAAACCCTCGAGCAAGAAATATTTTAGACCCATGTTGATGAAAAGGGGTCTTCTATTCAAATAATATGAATTGATATTTAAAGAAAATATTCATCTAAGCAACTTTCAAATAGTACCATGAGTGTGATACTTAAATCTCACTAAACAGAGCATTCTAACAACCATGATTCATACCAATTATGTTGTATCAAACACACACACACACATATGTATGTATATAATTAAAGTTGATGGAATTGAATAAGAATAAGGAAGTAGGGTTCTGAGTTCAACTCATTTAGGGATAGCATTAAAATTGACATACAATGGCTTATATCAAGGGTTTCACTTGATACCAATGGAATGGTCGATGGAGGCTAAATTTAATCACACAGTCCCAAAACACTCATAGATATGATTCAGGTATAACATAAACTCATAAGTATTATCCTCCCTAAAACAATAGATGAAAAACATGGCAAATGTCTCCAATACACATGATAGGTTCCAATATACAAATGCATCTACATGCACAAAAACACTAGGCATGTATGCTTAAAAATAGCTAGGGATAAATGCCCATACCCATGTAAATATTATCCAAGGCATGAAATGGTGTCTAGATCCCTTGCTTTAGCTCCACCATTCTTTGTTCTCCATGAATCAGAAATGAAGAACTTCAGACATATGATCTTGTCTAAAATAGAAGTGAGACTCTAACCTTTTCAACCTCTACTGCTTAGAGACTGGTCACATGCCACCCATTTCTCTTTTCTTCATTTTCAGCTTCTCCCCTACAAGTCATTCCCCCCCTGACCAAATTTATTCCCCTATAATTTCTAGCATAACATAATCTAGGGGTTTTTTGCATTAAATGTCCTCCTTGTTTTCTCAAACTCCTGCTTACCTAGCCATCCTTTGCATTAATTGTCATGTCCATTTTCTTCATTCCTTCACAAGAATGTCACTTGGAGATGACATCTCAATTTTGGTGCCTTCGCCTCCTTCGCCTAACCGCTAAAATAACTGTCCTTTGAATGCAAGCCATCGATCTTGAAACTTGTGCTTATAATAAGCACCACACAAATACTTTCATTTCTTTAAAGTATCATCATTTGATTTGACTTGCTTTAAATTTTAGTCATTCACAACAACGATGTGAATCAAGTGAAATAATCAATACTTTCCATGTGTCACTATCCTGAATGTCTGCATTGGTCAACCAAGTCAATGCAAGCATACTTAGGATGGCAGGATTACTCCTTCATTATTTTGACCTTAAGCTTATCAACCTTTAGGGTTCGGGTGTCGGGTATCCTCCTGACCTCATGCTCGACATGCAAAGAAAGACCTTAGAAGCAATCTTGAACACCTAACTCTGAAGTTCCTTACACCTATCAAGGTTTGGCCTTCAACCTTACCCTTTACCATTTCCTTCGTGTGCTCCATCGCAAGCCAACACAATAACCCCCAAAATGTCGAAGTGTGAAAATTTGAACAATGATTCAAGTTATCGAAGGTCGAGGTTCTCTATTTTCCCTTACCGCTTTCATGCATTTTTTTAAGGTGTAAGACAACTTTCTAAACCAAGAACACCGAATCAGTTTAGGTGTCGAGGTTCAGGGTTTCCTTATACCCCTTTCTTAACACTCCTAGTAAGGCCTAAACCTTAACTCTGATCCATGAACTCCAACACCATTTTTGGTGTCAAGGTTTGGGTCTCCCTCATCCTTCCTTCATAACATTAAGTTATGGCATAAGTCTTAAGGGTGATCTCTGATGCTCGACTAGTTTAAGCCTTAACACTGTTCTTTGATCCTCGTCCGGTTTAAGCCCTAACACTATTCTTTGATCCTCAAAACCTTGAGATAAGAATAAATCACTCATCACCTTCACACACTGGACAGGTAAACTTATTTCTTACTCCTCATTGATAAATGTACCAACAAGGGCCTCTTTTGACACCACTAGCATATAATCACATCCCCAAAAGGATTTCCCAAGATTTAGTTTATGTGGATGTCATAAGTATGTTTAATTCTACATGAAACTTTTAGATGTGAGTGAGATCCTTAATCTACAAGCACATCATCATGACATGTAAACAAGCTAAGGAATGTAGACCTTTTCAGGCGTAGGGGTTCATTTGTACCCCCTTCATCACTTGGGATATTGGTAAGTCATAAGACCTATGGCCAACTTCTGATCCTAGAAACTTTTTCAAGTGTCAGTCTTCACTAAAACCTTTTACCTCTTACTTAACCTTAAGTCAAGGTGTAAGCCATAACACCAAAGTTTGATGTCTGATGCCCTCAACATATGAGAAGCCTTAAGTGCAAAGCCCAATGACGGATTCCTTTTCAAACTTAGCACATGTGAACTCCCTTTTCCTTCATGCAATCAGTACGAGGTATGGTCAAAGTCCAATGTCTGAAACCTTTTCAGAAAAAGCATACTCTTTCTTCATTTCTCTGAGGGATTTAGTATGCAGTATGACTGAAGTCCAAAACCTGATACATTTTGAACTTTGACTTAGACTTCTTTATTTCCTTAAGGCATTTGGTATAGGGTATGACCGAAACCTAAAGTTTGATGCCTTTTGGATAGATTAAAAATGACTAACTCCTTCCTTCTTTAGCAAGTGATACTAGGTAAGCCTAAGGTTTGAATTCCAAACTTTTGGAACTCTCCAAGGATTTTTGTAATGACGCCCTAAGGAAAATGAGTCATTTTTCTGAACAACCCTATGAAATCCTTTTGGCCTCAAACAACAACTCTTCATTTGATATCACTCAGATCTACTAACCTCAATGAGGTTCCTTTGTTAACCACAATCAACTCATTCCCAATAGCCTCTCCTCTAACATCCAAAATATTCCATTGTTACAACAATGACAATCATATTAAATCAACATATTAATCTAACTATAGCTAGGTTCAGTTATCCTTATCAAATTAACTCTTTATTTGCATCTCCCAACTATTAGTATGGTATGATGTTCTAATCTAAGATAATATCATAATTCAATGATAAGACACAACCCATAAGCAAAGAAGACTCTAAGACTCTTCATCTATCCATATTTACTTACTATCTTAATCCCCCTTAGTTAAGCAGTACCATAGGGATCAAATCTACACCTACTAAATTCACTAAAACCTTTAAGGGTCCTTTAGTGACTTTAGTCATAATACTTGCTATGATGAACCTCAAGTGAATAATATAGGAGACATTCAAAATAAACATGATTCGAATGATAAGAAAGGAGCTTTATTACTAGGGAACCTTAGCAACATAGTATAGCATGACAAATTATAGTATCTATCCATGTAGATTTAGTCACATAAGTTAATAGAAAAATTCACATAAGAATTTAACTAATCTTCTCTTAGAATCAAATGACTAAAAGTATAAAGGCACTCAAACACAGCTGGTTCCTATATCATCTAAATGATGCACCCTTAATCCACACAACAGTGTAGTATAAGTTTAGAATAAAAGGGCTATGACATTGATATAAAGGGAGGGTCCTTACATCCTCCCCCCTTGTATAGAATTCCTCCTGGAATTCCCTCAGGGTTGGAACTTAACAGCATTATAGTAACAATCAAGAAATGGATTAGCCATGCTAATGATCCAATTTCCATGATGAAGGAATTCAAAACATTAAATTAGGAACATGTATTTTTGTTTTGTATTGGACCAAGGAGATATTTATACAAATTCACATAGAAACTCTATACAACAACATAAATCATAGAAAAACAACCACAGTGATCAACAATTGCTCAAACAATGAGCTAGAGGGAAGCCTACAAAGTGTAGACACTTACAACTAATCATAGCAATTGTACAAGGTATCAAAACAAATAATAACTATTTCACAAGATTGACAACAATAGCAGGTCGAAAAAGATACATAAGAGACATCTCTTTCATGCATAAGAAGACATACATAAGATACCTCTCTTTCCTGAGTTTTACATCCAACATTTAGAATAAATTCTTTCATAATGAAGTATTTATCCCATATAATCTCAATATATAAAAAAATTACAAGGTTACTCACTATCCGCATAGCCATAAAACTATTGCCTATGTAACCATCTTTAATTTAATTATAATAGTATATCAATAAATAAGCATCTGTTTATATATCTCAAAATTTTCACGAGTAGTACCCATGTTGTTAGAAAATGTCTTATCACAAATGTTCAATCATATCTCAAGAGTTACTTCACATTTTGTCCAAATATGTTCTTAAGATAACAATTTACCTTATAATTATGGTACTCATACCATATCTCATTCGTGACACTCATACCATGTCTCAAGGAATATTCACTTCCATCATTTATTACTTTCACACATATCTCATAGGTATGCCACATCACATTTACTTGCAATTTCACATGTACAAAAAACAATAGCAAGGATGCTCTTCCCAATTGGGTGCACTTGTCCTCACACAAAGGATGCTCTTCCCAATGGGTGTGCTTGTCCTCATACAAAGGATGATCTTCCCAATGGGTGTGTTTGTCCTCATACAGTCACATAATTTACAACACAAGGCTTGCACAATGGGGCTTACAAGGATGGATATTCATGGATACCATAGAAAATTAGGAAAGATAGTCTTGAGGCCATTCCATACAAATAAGAACAATCATAGAGTGAGGGGAAGAATGGATTAATGACTATCCCATATCGGGCCCATTTGCAACCCCTTTCAAATAACTCATAATTCCCCAGTGCATCTAGTCCCTTATATGACCTGCCAAGGAAGCCCCTGTGATATGGTCGTTTATCGACTTCACAATACACTACACATGCCAACAATTTGTAATCGAGGAGAAAGCCTCAAACTAAGTAGTACAAGATCATAATCCAAAGTTTCAATAAAGCTCCCAAAGAGGAAACTATAAATTCAAGAGAGAAACAAAATAAAGATCAATTGTAGTTACATTGCAACATTCTAATCATAATTCAAGATGAAACTAAACAAGTCCTTGAGACAAATTAAACTATAACAACCTTCAAATGGCTAAACAACTTAATAAACTAAATGTAAAAATTCCACATTGTTGGTGCATAATAAAATAAAACATCAATCAAGATTTATAAATAATTCATATTTCAACAATAAAGTTTGCATGACATGAGCACCATGTGACTTGGTAAGACACCTAAGGGGAGGAGGGGAATGGTGGTTCTCTAACCACATAAGTATAACAATATGCAATAACTGGTGGTCCCTGACCACATAGATATGAATAACTAGTGGTTCCTGACCACATAAATATGAATCATTAGTGGTCCCTGTCCACATGAATATGAATAACTGGTAGTCCCTAACCACATAAATATGAATCATTGGTTGTTCCTGACCACATGAATATGATTAATTTTTGGTCCCTAACCACATAAATATGAATCACTGGTGGTCCCTCACCACATGAATATGAATAAGTGGTGGCCCCTGACCACATAAATATGAATCACTAGTGGTCCATGTAATTCCATCCTTTACCCATGGGTTATAAGATCAAGGAATAGATTTGCACTATGAACCAACAAGTGTGGCTCTCATATGGGGGGGAATAGGCCATAGTTAGCATCCATCAAAGGATTATAATGACTCAACATAGATCCTTTGTCAGGATTAGGGACAATTCCCTGAGCTCGTAATTTCTCGATGGGTGAACATGCACCTCTCAACCCCTATATACACTACCTGGCATCTCACTCCTATAAGGGGGGAACCATACACTAGGGATACACATTTAACATACAAATAAGACTAACACAAACGGATACATCATATTTCATTTAAAATAAGACACTTACACACTTAACATGTTTACATAAAGGCTAGATCACAAAGGGTACACATAGGGGATCGTACTAGATGTCCACCACCCTTATACCAAGTCGTACACCCTATATCTCATACTTGGGTCACAACACATATACTGGTTTCGACAGGTCAAATCACATTAACTATCAAGAATCTTATCATTTCATTCCATACGAGTCAAAGACGCACAAAATACACTTAATTTTACAACTTGGTCTATCCACAAAAATTACCACCATACACAACATAAGCACCATTATAGGGTATTCACATACATCAAGAGTACAAAATAACTTCTCTTTTCCTTTCTTTTCCAATTTTCATCTTTTAGAGCCACAAAATCATTTCTTTACACATAAATTAAACCACAAATATTCTATTCTACTAAATGGCATACACAACCATGATAAAGCACTTTTTAAGCAAGGCTACCTGATACTCAACACATGATAAGGAAAACACAGTCTAGCTAGTTAGCACCACAAGCACAACATTCCTTTTTTACTCAAAATTCACTTACTCATGCACTTAACAATTGTAACCCTATTGAGTTGATAGTTATATGGTTTTCTATAAATAATGATTCAATTGGGAACCTTAAGTCTCATCAATATATTGCTACTATCATGAACATGCAATTCTACACTCCTGACATACCATGCGATGAAAGAGGAAACTTAGATTCATAATTTAACAATGCAAGGTTTGCTAAGGCATTCATTCCCTCACCACCATTATTATTTATTCACTATGCACATGGTTCCAAGTGCTATTCCATTTTATCTTAATGCTAATTTATTCCATACATAGGTTCATGCATACCTTCTAAGGTAAGAATACAATTTTGGGACCAAGATATTTTATGCAAGCAAACATATTTCCTTTTAGTCTATAAGGTAGCTTACACAAAAAATGCATTTAATTTATTTCAAGGAAATATGACCTATTAAGAAGCACTTCATTTCTCTTCACACAAGAAAAGAGTTTCATTTTCAAGTCACCCCAAGAAACATAGACACATAGATTTCAAAATAAGAATTATAGTGTTTTACACTTGGTTATTCACTTGCATTATGAGGTTAAATGATGTTTACTTTAGTAAAGTTGTATTGTCTACATAATAGTCATGCGTTAAGAATCATCTTTCATCTCCATCAGGTTCAAGGTTCTAAGATAACATGAGGATAGATTTTATAATAATAATATCCATTAAACACACTAATATTTTTCTAGCCATTTACTTTGTTTTCATTTCTATTTTCATTATAGAATGACTTGGTTTTCATAAGGATAGTTCACCATAAAATTCTAACCAACATGAATATTAACACATTTAATTTTCCTAATCTTGTTCATCTTAAACACTTATGAGTCCTACGAGAGGGTACATAGGTGCATTTATATTTAAATCTTAGCAAGTCCAAAATTTATAAATTAGGCTATTTAAACTTCTTCATAATCAAATGCATCATTCGCATGGGGTTACATACTACTCAATCAATTTATCAACATAGTTATTCCCTTTTAAATTAACTCTTTCACAACCAAAATTATCAAAGAATGATGAAAGTGACTCAAGATCTCGTAAGGTCATTTCAACCACCAGTCACAACCAGTAGACAAGCACACAACAAAATTCACACAAACAACCCCACATGGGTGACATCACTAACCAGAGATCCCAATGTTGCAACTGTGCTTTGATACCAAATGTAATACCCAAAAAATTTGTAGTAAAATATAGCTAAGGGAAAAAGAAAAATTTCCAATTTTGGTTACAACACATGACTAACTCACACAATTTTGTTTCCAAAGCACAAAATTATTAAAAATCATAACAACATTTGACCAAATATATATTATAATATTCAATTAGGTAACTAAATTGCCTAGGAAACCCTAGTAGGGCTTCAAGAGAAGACAAGAGATTCACATCAATGGGACATTCCTAATTATTCCTACAAACAAATTCATGATCAAAAGACACCATCAAGTCACAAGCTATGGGCCATTACAATATTCTTGAATAGGACACTAAGAGGGGGGATGAATCAATTGTCATAAATTTTAATCTTCAATTTAATTACCAGAACTGATACTTAAACTACTTAAATGATTAATCATCAAATGGAAATGCATAAACACAATAACACCAAATTTACCTAGAAAACCTAATGAGGGAAAAACTATAGTGAGGATTAACTCACACTATAGAGAATATCAAAACCAATTACAAAAAGGGTCACTACCTGAAATAAGGCTCACTGCCTAAGATAAGGTCTCACTATCTAGAACAAGGACTCACTATCCAATAGGGCTACAACTCAGAGGGTTCACTACCATATAGATACAAAGAAGACAAAGAAGACTTGTTACAGAGATACAATAATTCCAATGCAACAAAGGATTACACAACAATCACTTGATCAACTTGCATGAAAGATAGAGTTCACCTTCTACTCACTACATCCGAAAACTTAGCATTAAGCTTCACACTAATCTACCACACACATAACTCACACACATTTTCTGAATAGCATCAAAGTTGTGTCTTCTCTTTCACTTATCTTCTTTTTTTATGTATGTTTTTCATTTCTATATTATCTTGTATTTATACTATATCCAACCTTGAAAAAGATACAAAGTTGGCCATCCAACTTCAAATTCAAATTAGGTCAGCACCAAAACATCCTAGGGTGGAATTAGAATGAGGGTGACCCAAAAAAATGCTTCATTGGGACCCAAAATATATCTAACACACTTCATCAACTTCGAAGATAGTGCTTAACACATGGTTAGACACACTAGTGCAAAAATCATAGAACAATTAAGCTCAAAAATTCTAGAACCAAAAATATCTTCACTACAATCAGAACATCTTAAATTTAGAACCACAACTCAAAAGACTTCATCAAAGAGAAATCAAGACCAACAACTTTTCTCTTGGAGCTCAACCAAAACACAAAAAAACATAGTTCACAACTAGTGAACATAGCTTGTACTTCACAATGAACCAATAGCCAAAAATATGGATATAACAACCTTCAACAACCATGACCAACATATCTAAACCACACAAACATAGGGGAAAATATCAGATCATCATCCTAAGCAACAATTGAATACCTATAATCTTCCTTTAATACAATTTTCTCAATAGCATCAACATATACAACCAACTACAACTAGTAGATAACCAATTGACTAGTTGACATCAATGACAACACTTGCATTCCTTTTTCCATTCTTGCAACAAATATATCAATATTAACTCAAGTAATGAAAATAGAGAAAAATCTAGGGGCTATACCTAATTCCTCAGGGGATCATCTTTGAAGGCCTTGCCTAGGTATATATTTCACAGAGGAACTGTAGTTCAACAACTTGAGTTCACCCAACTCATACTTGATTCACCAACAATCACACATAACACCTAGGTTTAAATCACCACTAGCTCACAATGGTACTAAATACTAAGAATGAATAACAACAATGAATCAATGAGGGCTCCTTCTACTATGAGGAGTGATTAACAATCCCAATTTCAACACCCCTCAAGGGCTTCTTGCCAAAATAGATAATTAAGAATAGGTCTAGGATGAAGGTAACCAAAACATATCTTGAATAGAAAATTATAATTGAAGTCATGGTTTTAAATCCAACAATACAAAGGTCACCATATGACATTCATAAGATTAAGGGGTGAAAAGTTAACAAAACAATTCCACATAATGAATCTTTTTTGGGAAATTCAACCTTCATACACCTGGTTGATTGACACAAGGAGTATAAACCTTAGTTTCAAAGATAAGAGTGGGTACATAACCCTTTCTAGGGTCCTCTTACCCTAGATAGTTTCACCATCGGCTACCACCCACTTAGGTGAAGTTGAAGGTCTAAAACCTTGATAAGGATAGGAATGGTTTTAAAGGATAGTTTATTCATAAACAAAACATATCATGCTTACATGACAATTTAATGATTGTAATTAATATCTACTTCACTTCATGGTTGTAATTCTAGATAAGTGAAAAGTTCAATGACCACCTCTAATCACAAGATAATTTACAACCAATAGGATAACTCAAAGAATCAAACTTTCTCTCCTCTCGACCATATTGGCATCATGAAGCCTCATGAGCTATAGCCAAACCCTCGAGCAAGAAATATTTTAGACCCATGATGATGAAATGGGGTCTTCTATTCAAATAATATGAACTAATATTTCAAGAAAAGATTCATCTAAGCAACTGTCAATCAGTGCCATGAGTGTGATACTTAAATCTCGCTAAACAAAGCATTCTATTAGCCATGATTCATACCAATTATTATGTATCAAACACACACACACACACACACACACACATATATAAAATTATAGTTGTTGGCATTGATGAATAAGAATGAAGTAGGGTTTTGAGTTCAACTCATTTAAGGATAACATTAAAATTGGCATACGATGGCTTATGACAAGGGTTTCACTTGATACCAATGGAATGGTCGATGGAGGCTGAATTTAATCACATAGTCCCAAAACAGTCATAGATAAGATTCAGGTATAACAAAAAATTCTAGGTATTATCCTTGCTAAAACAATAGATGAAAACATGGCCAACACACCTAATACACATGATAGGGTCCAATATACAAATGCATCTACACACACAAAAAAACTAGGTGGGTATGCTTAAAAATAGCTAGGGATAAACCCCCATACCTGCATAAATATTATCTAAGGCTTGAGATGGTGTTTGAAGCCCTTGCTTTGGCTCCACCATTCTTTGTTCTCCATGAAACCAAAATGAATAAATTTAGACATACAATCTTGTCTGAAACAATAGTGAGACTCTAACTTGTTCAACCTTTGCCACTCAAAGACTAGTCACATGCCACCCATTTCTCTTTTCTTCATTGACAGCTTCTCCCCTATGAGTTGTAACCCCCCAAACTAATTTATTCCCTTGCAGTTTTTGGTGTAACATAATCTACAATTTTTTTTGCATTAAATGTCCTTGTTTTCTTAAACTACTCCTACTTACCTAGCCATCCTTTGCATTAATGGTTGTGCCCATTTTCATCATTACTTCACAAGAATGTCACATGGAGCTGACATCTCAATTGTTTTTCCTTCGCTTCCTTTTCCTAACTGCTAACAAAATTGGCCTTTGAATGTAGACCATCAATCTTGAAACTCGTTCATGTAATAAGCACCACACAAATACTTGCCTTTCTTTAAAGTACAATCATCTGATTTGACCTATATTAAATTTTGGTCATAGGTCACTATTGATTCACAACAACAATGTGAATCAGGTGCAACAATCAATACTTTCCATGTATCACTATCCCACATGGCCACATTGGTCAACAAGGCCAATGCAAGCATATGCAGGATGGTGGGATTACTCCTTAATTTTTTTTATCTTAAGCTGATCAACCTTCAGGTTTTTGGTGTTAGGTATCCTCCCGACCTCATGCTTTGTGTGCATAGAAAGACCTTAGAAACAAGCCTGAACACCTAACTCAGAAGCTCCTTACACCTATCTGGGTTCGGCCTTCGACCTTACCCTTTATCATTGCCTTCTTGTGCTCCATCACAAGCCAACACACTAACCCCCAAAATACTGAAGTGTGAAACTCTGAACAATGCTTCAAGTTGTCGAAGGTTAGGGTTCTCTCTTCTCCCTTACCACTTTAACACCTTTTTGTTAAGGTGTAAGCCAACTTTTTGACCCATGAACACGGAAATCATTTTAGGTTTTGAGGTTCGGGATTTCCTTATACCCCTTTCTTAACACTCCCAATAATGCCTAAACCTTAACTCTAACTCATGAACTCCAACACCATTTCGAGTGTCAGGGTTCGGGTATCCCTCATCCTTCCTTCATAACATTAAGCTAAGGTGTACGCATTAAGGTAAATCTTTGATGCCTAACCGGTTTAAGCCTTAGCACCGTTCTTCGATCCTTGAAACCTTGAGATAAGAATAAAGGGCTAATAGCCTTCACGCACTAGATAGGTAAACTTCTTTTGTACTCCTCGTTGATAACTGTACTAGCCAAGGGAATATTTTGACATCACTACCATATAATCACATCCCCAAAAGGATTTCCCAAGATTTAGTTTCTATGGATGTCATAAGTATGGTTAATTATACACAAAAAATTTAGATGTAAGTGAGATCCTCTATCTACAACCACATCATCATGACATGTAAACAAGGTAAGGCATGTAGACCTTTTTGGGGTTTGAGGTTCCTTCATACCACTTTCATCACTTGGGATATTGGTAAGTCATAAGGCCTATGGCTGACCTCCAATCCCCAAAATTTTTTCAAGTGTCGACCTTCGATAAAACCTTTTACCTCTTAGTTAACCTTAAGTCAAGGCATAAGTTGTAATGCCAAAGTATGAGATCTAACACCCTCAACATATGGTAAGCATTAAGTCTTAAACCTGATGTCTAATGCCTTTTTAGACTTAGCACATGCCAACTTCCTTTTCCTTCATGCAATCGGTATGAGGTATGGTCAAATTCTGATGTTCGAAACCTTTTCAGACTTAGCATACTCTTTCTTCATTTTTTTGAAGGATTCGATATGTGGTATGACTGAAGTCCAAAACCTGATACCTTTTGAACTTTAACTTTGACTTATTTATTTCCTTAAGGCATTTGATATAGGGTATGATGGAAGCCCGAAGTCTGATGCCTTTTGGACTTAGTTGAAAAATGACTAACTCCTTCCTTCTTTAGCAAGCGATACTAGGTAAGCTTGAGGTCCGAAGTCCAAACTTTTGGAACTCTCCAAATCTTGTTGTAATGAAACCCTAAGGCCAATGAGCCCTTCTTCCTAACAACCCTATGAAGTAATTTTGGCCTCAAACAATAGCTCTTCATTTGATATCACTCAGATCTCCTATTGACCTCAATGAGGCGCCTTTGCTAACCACAATCAACTCATTTCCAACAACCTCTCCTCTAACATCCAAAAGATTCCCTTGTGACAACAATGAAAATCATATTATCAACAAATTAATCTAACTATATCTGGGTTCAATTATCCTTATCAAATTAACTCTTTATTTGCATCTCCCAACTATCAGTATGGTATGATGTTCTAATATAAGAGTAGATTGTAATTCCATGATAAGGCACAACTTGAAAGTAGAGAAGACTCTAAGACTCTTCATCTATCCTTATTTACTTACTATCTTAATCCCCCTTAGTTAAGCAGTACCATAGGGATCAAGTCTGCACTTGCTAAATTCACTAAAACCTCTAAGGCTCCTTTAGTGACTTTAGTCATAATACTTGATATGATAAACCTCAAGTGAATACTATAGGAGACATTCAAAATCAACATGAGTCAGCTTTATTACTAGGGAACCTTAGCAACACAATATAGCATGACAAATTATAGTATCTATCCATGTAGATTTAAATAGTCACATACCTTAATAGAAACATTCACATAAGAATTTAATTAGTCTTCTCTTAGAATCAAATGACTAAAAGTACAAAGGCACTCAAACATAGTTGGGTCATGTATCATCCAAATGATGCACCCTTATTCAACACAACAATGTAGCATAAGTTTAGAATAAAAGGGTAATGACACTAATATAAAGGGAGAGGCCTTACAATTTCTCTCTTTTGGAGAGGAGTTTTTTCCATGACATTTTCTCTTTTTCTTTGCAGTATGTGCAGGATCATGATGGGCCAAAAAGTGGCAATATGATTGGTATGTGGCTGACGACTATTTTTTTACCCAAATTTGATGAACCAAAAAGGGATTTTAAAGGAGATTCACAACTTTCCACTGATATAAATTATGATTTACTTTGAATTTAATAAATAATTATTATTCATTTTCTATTCAAATTACGACTAAATTCTGGATTGATAGGCTGATTGAAAATTATCTATAGCTTTCAAATGGTATCACATTTTTTGAATCCAAAACATGCGTCACATTCTATGCTTCACATATTGTAGGATTAAAAAAAGAAAAATTTAATTTCATGAAGTTTTGACCAAGTTAAGGTGGTCAGACATACAGGTTTTTATATTTTTTAAACAATTGTAATAAAAATTCATAATTAATTATTTACTTGAAAAAAAATTACAAAAAAATATGCATCACATCGAGGCATGAGTCCTCTACTTATATCTAAACCCTTATAAAATAATATTATCATTTTATTCTGGTTAGGGTAGTCAGACATACACCTTCTTATTTTCCCCCTGAAATTTAAGTACCATTGCATTCAAATTTCAAATTTTCACCAAATAGATTTTTTTTCTTAAAAAAACATAGTAGTTTAGAAACTACAATCAATTTTCTATAGATTCTATTCTTACATATTTTTTAAATAATATAGATAACTTATTCAAATTTTTATGTCAAATTTCCTAACTTTGATTTTTCTGAATTTTTTGCCACTTAAGGCCCTATTTTTTTTATGATGATCCTGTACATACCCTTTGGTTATGATCTAGATTTTCATTTTTACATGGGTACCTCATTAGACCTAGTTATCAAGACCCATATTTTGTATTTTCTAAATTCATCGGGTATGTGCAAGATCATCATGGAAAAAATAGGCACTTAAGTGGCAAAAAATTTAGAAAAATCAGATTTAGGCGGCTTGACGTAAAAATTTGAATAAGTTATTGTTATGCCTTGCATAACAACCCCATTTTATTCTGGATCAAAATGGGTTCCCCTCTTTTTGTTGTTTTTATCGCTTCCTTTGGTTGTTTGGGTGGATCTTAGGAGTTCTTTTATTTTCCCCCTAAGTTTTCCCTTTGGTCTGGCGGAGCCGAGTCTGGGGCTGAATCTAGATGAAGAACTTGTTTAGGGTTTCGAGTTTGGATTCCATCCCGACTCCGACTTTGCCCTTTTTTGTTGTTTATTTTCTTTGTTGGTTGTTTTCGACTTACATTTTGGGTCCCTCTTTTCTGTTTCTTTTTCTTTGTTTTTGTGTCCTATGCCTTAGGAATGTGTTCCTTTTTTGGGCCTCTTCTTTTTGTTCCAATGGACCCAAAATTGGGACTGATTCCAAACTTGGAATTCATTCCAAGTTCTATATTCCATTCTATTCCCGGTCCCGGTTCCACCTCTTTTGTTTTTCCTTGTGCGTCTTTGGTTTTGTTTCGGCGGACTTAGAATTGGAACTAGAACCGAACTCTGAAACTTCTCCAAAGTTTCAAGTTTTTGTTTTGTCCCGGTCCCGATTCCACCGGTCTTGTTCTTTTACCTTTGTTCCTTGTATTTTGTCGAGGGGGTGCTTTCTCCCATTCGTCTTTCTTCCTTCTCGTCCTTTTCTTCATCTTCTTTTGAGTTTTGTTAGAGGCAGGACCGGGGTGGAATCTGAACCTAAAATTTTTAAAAAGTTTCATGGTTGGATTTGGTCCCGATCCCAATTCCACCGAGATTCATCTTTTTTTGCCTCTGATTCTGTTCGCTTGGTCAGTTTTGGCATTTTTTGCTCATGAGGGACCGGAGTCAGAACGAGGCGATGAATATGGAGTTGGTGAATAGTTTGGGTTCAGTTCCCATTCCAGTGTGTTCCCGGTTCGGATCTGGTTCTGCCTCCCCCAGTTTTAAAGGGGAAGTGTGTTCCTGGTTCAGATCTGGTTCCACCTTCGCCAGTTTTAAAGGGGAAGTGTGTTCCCAGTTCGGATTTGGTTCTGCCTCCGCCAGTTTTAAAGAGGAAGTGTGTTCCTGGTTCGGATCTAGTTCTGCCTCCACTAGTTTTAAAGGGGAAGTGTGTTCCCGATTCGGATTTGGCTCCACCTCCGTTGGAAGTAAGTCTCTTTTTGCGAAGTATAATAAAATGAGAGAGGTATGATGGGTAAAAATGAAGGTAATATTTTTATGGTTTAAAGGACTAATGAGGGCATTGTTTTGTAGGATTAAAGCATGCCTAGAGCATCTGATGCCATTTCTCAAGGAGGTCAGTCTGCAAAAGTTCTAGGTCGAGAGAAAATTCTAAAAGGGAGGTCACGAGTCTTAATGACAAATAGTACATTCGCTGGCAAGAGTAGGAAGACATGAGAGATAATACCCCTAGAGCATTCAAAGTGACTCTGCAGAATGGTTTTCAAGGTCAAGAATGGAGCGCATGGATTCTCAAGGTCAGACACAATGGTTGCAAGTTAATGTGATGGCCATGCCCAAGGGAGATATTTCACTGACACAAACATGGTATGCATTTAATGCACCATTGATCTTTATCCCAACTCCTCTAGGACCAACGTGTTCTAGAACTGACTGATATTTGTAAACCCTAGAATAGGGGCTAGCGCATTCTTTTTGGAACGTTTTGTATATATGGAATTTTTTTCCTCTTTCAGGAGGGAGGGGGAAAATTTTCAAAGATAGTAGGAATTTTAAAAAGGATAGAGAGAGATTTTTCATAAATCAGTAGCGGTAGAGAAAGTTAATCAGTAGCAATAGAATAAGAGTTAGATTTAGAAGGTAGGGATGTATCTTTCAAGCTTTCTTAGTATAGATGGAAACAGTCTGAAGATACAGGTTTTTTATACACTAGTGATTGTACTAGATTTGTAAATGTTGCTTATCTATTTCACTAATAGTAGAAGCAACGAGATTTAAATCTGCTTCATGTTGTGTTCCTGAATGATATTCATCTTCAGTTAATCATTCAATTTGAGAAGCTTTCAAGGAATGAAATCTTATTTTATGTTTTGTTTAAATGGTAAGTTAAAATCTATTGTTGAAGTTAGCACTATGAATGAATGAAGTTGTGTGTTAATTACATGTTGATTTTTTTCTCCAGTTTTAGTTAGCAATTCCTTAAAAGGTAACAACTCTGGTTAAGTTGGATGAATTATTATTCGCTTCAGTTCCAAAGCTTTGATCTCTCTTTCCCGTTTCTTTAAAAACCCCAATTAAAATAGGTTTGAATTTATGTTTGGTTTTAGAACAATCCAGAAGCTCAACACCAACAAGCCCCTTGAACATTATAGTTCACATCAACCACTGAGTGAAATCAGTATAGTTGAGAACCGATTACAAAGACCTTGGGAGTTAAGATATCTATGTGTTATTCTTTCTCTTTCAGGAGAGTAGAATAGTGATATTTTGTTTAACTGTTGTCGTGCTCATCTGAACCATCAACAAAAACTGGTGCTAGAAGGAGGGCTAGAGGAGCAAACTGGATAATACTTGGTTTTTCTCACTAGAAATGTCCCACAGATTTCTTCGATCAGCTAAAAATCCATCACCTTTGATAGAACTCAAGACCCCAATAAGACACAAGAGTCACAAGATTGGGGAAACCATCATACCACCCTTGTTAGCTCCATTTACTCCACCAGGTTTTTCACCAATACCCTAGTGGATACGTATCAAATCACTACCAAATTCATCTCAAGTGCCATTACAGCTGGCTCAACCACCACCACCACTACCAATGGCATTTTTTTAGAATAATCCCTCTCCATTAGGAACTATTCCTGGAGGCTTTCATGATATGCCTAAGAATCCTAAGAAATTTTGTCCCAAGTACATTCATGGTGAATCAAGGAGTGTTGAAGAGCATATACAAGCTTTTAAGGACACTTGTACCAGAGCTCAGATAGCTCACCATGATGTAGTTTGTAGGTTTTTCCCTTATTCCTTAGGAGATATGGCGTACAACTGGTACCTAAATCTTCCTCAGCGCTCTATTCTGAGTTTGACAGACCTGGAGAATTATTTCATCAATCAGTTTAGGATTTACGTTGATCCATCCATTTTGTTCCACCAATTTTCTACCATTAGGAAGGAGCTAGGCGAACCTTTGTCCTTGTTTAACACCAGGTTTCAATGAATGTATAGGATACTATAGGAACCCTATCTAGTTGCCGAGAATAGTGCCATCCAAGCTTAATTTAGAGTTATAGACCCTTTGATTGGCTTATTCCTGTAAAGGACTTACCAACCGACATATATTGATTCCCTGTCTAAGGTTTATCATCTAGCCATCAAGCTGCAACAACAAATTAGCTCCCAACAAGGAAGTTTGGGAGGAGGTTTTCCTTCAATGGGGTATCAAATGTCTAGCCCAACCCCTTTATTCAATACTATCCTAGGAATTTCTCCTTCCCATTATGGACCTATGTCTGAGTTGCAGACTCAATCTCCTATTTCATTATTTTCCAATGGAGCTCCTGACTTCTTTCAACAATCAGAGGCTCATCATAGTCTGCATAGTCATAATCAAACCAGAATACCAAATCATGGCGATCATCCACCTGTTACTAAGAGTGTTGAAAGTGAAAAGATAGTTCAACTCACAAACGAGGTAGAGACCTTAAAGAAAACATTGTCTCAAGTCACCAATGACATGGCTCAACTTAGACTGAACCCTTCTCAAAACCAGGGTAATTATCAAAACAGCTACAATCACAACCAAAGGGGTTATCAAGGCCAAAATTCCCCTAACCAAGGCTATCAAAATCAAAATAGAGGATATAACCAGAGGCTAAATAACAACCGACAATGGAATACAGGGCCAAACAATGGTGGAGTTTCTCACAATTATCAAGCTAATGAGGAAAGGTCACATACTGCAAATGTGGCTGACCTTAATTTTATGACTAACTAGTGTAGACTACAAGATACTGCAACCCATTCTGAGGTAAACTGCCCCAAAATGGAGAAAGTTATCAAGATGGCACAGATAGATGCCCAAACCTTCCAAGGGAATTCAAACAAAGAAGGTGGCTCAATAGATATAGTAGTGACATATGACCTCTTTGAGGAGGAACCTTCATTCCCAAGGAAAGATGAGAATGAACCAAAGGAAGATTCGTATGGTTCCCAAGCCTTTCAGACAAAGGGAGGACACTTCCTTAGAAATCAAAATAAGGGTCCGTTCACTACCTCAGCACCGCCTAATCACATGGTGCCTCCAAATCAAAGTGTTGATAACAACCCTCCTCCACCAAAAGGCCCACTCGACTTCCATAACAAAGGTAATTCACTTAGGGTTGTCAAAATTAATGCAAGTTATAATACAAAATTTGACATTGTTGCTGAGATGCAAAGATAGAAAACCTCTTTATCATAATTTGATATCCTAAAGTGGTTCCCTGCTCAATGAGAGATAGTGTTGAAGGCTTTGGAGCAAGCTGATAAATCAAAAGGAAAAAATAAGGTGGCACCTATTGCAGTTATGAGTGTAGCTTTGTACAGAAGCAAGGTAGGTACCCCACCATTTCTTTTGAGCTTAAAAATCTATGGGAAGAATCTACATAATTGCCTGCTAGATTCAGGGGCTTTTGGCAATGTTATGCCATTTTCTGTATGCAAGAAATTGGGATTGAACCCTATCCAAATGAACAAGAAGGTCATACAGTTCGATAAAATAGAGGTTAATATAGTTGGAGAATTGAGAAATATACACGTGCAAGTAGGGTCTGACCCCAAGATTTTAACCAATATAGATATTCAAGTAGCAGACATTCCTGAGACTTACAGTATGCTATTGAGCAGAGATTTGATGAAAAGTATAGGGGGATATCTCTCCCTTGACTTTTCACATATGTGGCTACCATGGAGGGGAGTGCCTACCTAGATTAGGATTGAAAGTGAACCTTGCCTCAAGCATGTCATCACTGAATATGATTGTCCCAATGAGGTAGCTTATTTTGAAACCGGGATAGGGGTTTACAAAGGAGAGGAAATTTTTACCTTTTTATTACTTGATCCTAAAGAGTTATTAATACAAAATTCCCCTGACCCCATGATTAATGAAAATCAATAGACATTGATCAGGAAGCTGAAACAAGATCAGCTGGTCTTGGGGGAAGATATCGACTTGCAAAGTCTTTTACTTCCTTATTGGTGCAGGGTGCATTACCAAAATCATTCTGAATTAACCTACCAACCCTACATCAGCATGTTAAATCATGTCCCCCAATCTCAGGAAACTAGCCTAAGTCACCTTGAGATAATTGCAGATCACTTCTCATTTGAATCCAAAGAAGCAATAATATTAACCAGGGATAAGATACTTTCAAAGGAAGTTCCTTCTCAAGTTGAACTTACCCTAGTCAGATCTTTGAACCAACATATTTATGAAGAACAACCTCAAGGTTCACTCGATACCCCTGCACTCACAAGTATACCAGAACCCAAGGGATTAATCAAATATGTAAGTGACTGTCAGAAGGATAGCCACATATTGTATGATATATCTGTGCAGGGACTGGAAATTGCACCTAAGGAACCTATTGAACACCTCTTACCAATATTAGATGCAAAGGATCAAGAACCTCCACCTATGGCTCATTTTATCCAAACGCCCATAATAACCTCCAAAGGATCAGCCCCAACTCATGATTAGCTATGGACCCTCACGTTTGATGGATCCAAATCCAAAATAGGTTGTGGTGTTGGGATTGAATTAATCAGCCTAAAAGGGAAAACTTTCTTTGCTTCTTATAGGTTGTAGTTTGGATGCACTAACAATGTAGCAGAGTATGAAGCTCTAGCTTAGGGGCTAATGTTTGCACATAAGAAGAAAGTTACGGCATTAATGGTTAAAGGGGATTCAAAAGTAGTTATCAAGAAAGTGCATAGCCAATACACATGTCACAATAGAAGGTTGGCAGCCTATAGAAATCGGGTATGGAACCTGATTGAAGAGTTTGATGCTTTTGGGATTAGTTTAATCCCTAGAGAGGAGAATCAGATAGCTAATTCATTAGTTATTGCTACAAGTACCCTGGAACCCATGCAAGGCTCCAAGCTTAAAATATTTTCAGTAGAGTTGATTTCCACCCTAGCTATTCCTACTAATGTTAGGAACTTTCAAACCTTTGATGATGATCATCATATCCTTTCTTTTCTAGCAAGCTCAGATGTTTTTGAAGGGTAGATCATTGATGAGTCTAATAGGGATCATGGAGATTGGAACCCTGAAGATTGTGATACCGAGGTGGTCCTCAATTTAAAAATTAATAGCATTCCCAAGGGAATGGTAGCCTTAGAAAGAATCATTGATTCGGACCCAAGGGCTTGGGAAAAGATATCAGTTGAAGATAAATTAGGTGAATATCAAATTGTTAACCTAGCTAATTCTAGCCCAAAAAGAAATGTTTACTTAGGGAAAGCTTGCCCTCAAACAATCAGAAAAGATATATTGAGGGAACTAAATAAGGACATTGCTACAATATCTTGGGGGTATGAGGATTTAAAAATATTTGAAGCTTCTGTAATGACTCATACCATTCCTCTAAAGCTCGAAGCTAAGCCATTTTAGTAGAAGCAGTGGCCTATCAATGCCCTCATTGAACCACTGATCTTCAAGGAAGTTCAAAAATTGCTTTACGTGAGGATAATCTTCCCTATACGACACTCAACGTGGGTGGCCAACCTAGTTCTAGTCTATAAGAAAAATGGAGAGATCAGGCTATGTGTGGATTTTAGGAATCTGAATAGAGCTTCAGAAAAGGATAACTACCCACTCCCTTCACTGGATGAAGTCTTGCAGACTGTCAATGGGTCTCAGATGATATCATTCCTAGATGGTTATTCAGGATACAACCATGTGATGGTTAACTTTGAAGATAGAATGAAAACAGCCTTAACTACTAAGTGGGGAACATTTGGTTACAAAAGGATGCCATTTGGTTTGATAAACGTTGGAGAAACCTTTCAATGTGCCATGGATGTAGCGTTCAAAGATATGATTGGAAAATGAATCATCATCTACATGGATGACCTGATAGTGTTTTCTAAAGATAGGCTAAACCATGCTGTAGACTTAGCTAAAGTCCTTGAAAGATGTATCCAGTATGGTGTCTCCCTGAATCCTAAAAAGTGCGTGTTTAGGGTTTCTGAAGGGAAACTTCTAGGACACATAATCTTTGAAAGAGGAATATTGATCGATCCAGACCGAGTTGAGTCCATTATGAAGATAACCAAGCCAAGAAGCAAGAAGGAGATGAGATCTTTCTTTTGAAAGATCAACTTTGTGATAAAGTTTATCATAGGATTTGTAGAAATCGTTAAACCACTAAATGAAATGATGAAGAAAGACGTCAAAATAGAGTGGAGTAGTGAGGAAAAGGCCACATTTTCATAGGTCAAGCAATCCATTTCAGAAGCACCAATTCTCACCAGTCCTAATTACTTAAAGTCATTCTATATTTATTCTTTTTTCTCTGAACACTCATGTGTAGTTGTCCTAACTCAATGAATAGAAGAGGGAGAGGAGAGGCCAATCGCCTTCATGAGCTCTCCATTCAAGAATGTTCAAATCAAATATCTGCCTCTTGAAAAACAAGCTTTTACGTTGGTTAGAGCTATCAAGAAGTTCAAACATTACATCCTTTGAAGTCAAATTATTGTTGTAGTTCTTGATGCTGCTATGAAGTATCTATTTATGCAGAGTGAGCTGGGAGAACAAAGAGGGAAATGGATGGCCATTTTGCAAGAGTTTGGTTTGGAGATTCACCCTATGAAACTTGTTAGAGGTACAAGCCTATCTAAATCCATGGTGAATGCTGGTGGAAACATTATTTTCCAGCAATATACAACTCAGTCATTTTCCAATGACCCCTGGTATGCTGATATCATTCATTTCATGCTCAATAATCGATGCCCAGAGGGAATGAATATGAATAAGAGGAGAGCGCTGAAAATGAAAAGCTCTCATTATATTCTCAAAGGAGGATTGTTGTATAGGAAGAATTTTGAGGGGGTGTACCTATGATGCCTTGATCGGCAAGAGGCTAAGCATGTAATTATTGAATTTCATGGGAAACACGATACATGTCATGGGTTTATAGATTCATTAGCACATCAGATCCTTAGATCGGGTTACTACTGGCTATGTGTGTTTAAAGATGACCATCAAAATGTAAGAACATGTCACATATGTCAAATTTCTACACCAAAGGAACACCACCCAGCCATTCCATTGCAACATGTTTATGAGGTAAGACCATTCGCCCAATGGGCACTAGACTTTATTGGGGTAATTAACCCAAATTATTCTGCAGGACACAAATTTATTCTGACTGCAACTGATTACTACATAAGATGGACAGAGGCCATACCTTGTAAGAATAGTACAACAGAGGTAGTGATCAAGTTCCTCACCGAATACATCACAACTAGGTTTGGAGTACCCTTTGCATTGGTATGTGACAATGGCTCTTCCTTTTCTTCTGTTGAGTTCATTTCATGGGCTTATGATCACAAAATTGTCTTAAAATATTCTTCAAACTATTATCTACAAGGGAATGGAGTTGCAAAATCTACTAATAAGAATCTCTTAGGGGTAATAAGAAAATTATTAGAAAACAATCCTAAGGACTGGCATACCCAGCTAAGATTCACATTATGGGCAAATAGAACTAGGATCAAGGTTGCTTTAAAGACTTCACCATTTAAACTAGTGTATGGCAAGAGCCTATGTTCCCTATTCATTTGCAAATACCTATCCTTGAGTTCATGCAAAAATTCTACTCTAGTGATGATAGGATAGAGGTAAGATTAGCTGCCTTATTGAAAGTAGAAGAAAAAAGAGACGTCACCTTGTAGCAATTCTTTAGACACCAGGCTACTATCAAATGCTGGTTTGACAAAAGAGCCAAAATTAAGGCCTTTAGAATATCTGACCTTGTGCTACTATGGGATAAAGCTAGTGAAAAGAAGGGTAGTCACCAAAAATATGATAAACTCTGGTTAGGTCCCTATCAAGTTGTTGAGATCCTAGGAGAAAATGATTTCTGGCTGAGTAGTCTAATGGGAGAACATGTTTCCTTGCCTATTAATGGACAGATTCTTAAACACTATTTTGGGTCATGAAGTTTGGTATTCTACTGGGGAGTGCACTTATGTAAATAGTTCCTACGTTTCTGCTTGTAAATAATCTCTGTAAGTAATTTTTTGTTCTGTCTGTGAGTAGTCTATTGGTTTTTCTATTTGTGAATAGTTTTGTTGCTTATTTGTTTGTCCTTTCTTTCTGTCCTTTTGTTTCTTTTACTGTTTGGTTTCTATTTTTTTTGTTCTTTGGGGTTACTCTGTTCTTTCCTTCTTGAAATGGTGGGTTGTTATATGAAGTATACTTTAGTTATTAGGAGAGAAGTGGTTTAGATATTTTTAGGTTTTCTAATTGGATGATTTTGTCCTAAATTCATTGTTTTATGCCCATTGTCAATAAGAGTTGTGGAAGGTCTTGAAGATAAGGTGCAAAGTAAACAATCTTCATTAGTTACCTCTGAATCTATCACAAATCATCAAGATCATCTCCTCTTGTAATGATATATTTGTCCTAAGATGATAGTGTTGTAAGATTTGAGTGAAAAAGTTGATCTCCCAAGTGTTGTTACGAGGTTCATGGTAGTTTTCAACCCATAACAGATGTATGACATCTGACATATTGAGAAAAAATTGAATGAAATATCTGAAACTCCAAGAGAAAAGAAAAAAAAAGAAGAGAAAAAGGATTATCTAAAAGAAAAAAAACTCAATATGAATGGGTGATTCTAGTATCTCTATTGGGGTTATGGACACCTAATTGGTAGTAGAGCAATGCTGTGAGAAAAATACAGGTATCTCCATCAAGGCTATGGATGCTTGATTAGTAGCGGAACAATGCCCAGGATATCATTGCACAATAGCTAAAGGAAATCAACTCATGTAGTTCAAATCTTGCACATTGTTGTTCAAAAGATGAGGAAAGCTTTATAAAAAAGTGATGCACCATCAAGCACACACTTTGATTCAGGGGTAGCCTTTGTTGATTTACATTTGAGATTCTAGCTCAACCTTGGTTGTTAAAACTGACCCAATTGGAGTTGTGATGTTCATAAACCAGGAGTTTTGGGTAGTTGAATCCTTCAGTTTCTTGAAAATGGTTAAACCATTTTCCCAGCCTAGTCACCATTTGTTATGCCTTGCATAACCACCCCATTTTATTTTGGATCAAAATGGGTCCCCCTCTTTCTATTGTTTTTATCACTTCCTTTGGTTGTTTGGGTGGATCTTATGAGTTCTTTATTCTCCCCCTAAGTCTGCCTTTTGGTCTGGCGGAGCTGGGTCTAGGGCTGAATCTGGACGAAGAACTCATTTAGGGTTTCGAGTTCGGATTCCATCCTAACTTCAACTCCACCCTTTTGGTTGTTTTCAACTTACGTTTTGGGCCCCTCTTTTCTATTTCTTTTTCTTTGTTTTGGTTTCCTATGCCTTAGGAATGTGTTCCTTTTTTGGGCCTCTTCTTTTTGTTCCAGCGGACCTGAAACCAAGACTGATTCTGAACTTGGAATTCCTTCCAAGTTCTGTATTTCATTCCATTCTCACTTGTTCTTCCTCTTTTGTTTTTCCTTGCACATCTTTGGTTTTGTTCTGGCAAACTTAGAACTGGAACTGGAACTGAACTCTAAAACTTTTCCAAAGTTTCAGGTTTTGGTTCTGTCTCGGTCCTGGTTCTGCTGGTCTTGTTCTTTTTCCTTTGTTCCTTGTATTTTTTTAGGGGGGTGCTTTCTCTCATTCATCTTTCTTCCTTCTCATCCTTTTCTTCATCTTCTTTCGAGTTTTGTCAGAGGCAGGACTGGGGTGGAATCCGAACCTAAAACTTTTAAAAAGTTTCATAGTCAGATTTGGTCCCGATCCTGGTTCCACCAGGATTCTTCTATTTTTTCCTTCGATTCTGTTCGCTTGGTCAGTTTTAGCATCTTTTGCTCATGCGGGACTGTAGTCAGAACGAGGTGATGAATATGGAGTTGGCGAATAGTTTGGGTTTAGTTCCTATCCCAGTGTGTTCTTGGTTCGGATCTAGTTCCACCTCCGCCAGTTTTAAAGGGGAAGTGTGTTCCCAGTTCGGATTTCATTCCACCTCTGCCAGTTTTAAAGGGGAAGTGTGTTCTTGGTTCAGATTTGGTTCCACCTCTGCTAGTTTTAAAGGGGAAGTGTGTTCCCAATTCAGATCTGGTTCCACCTTCACCAGTTTTAAAGGAGAAGTGTGTTCCCAGTTTAGATTTGTTTCTGCCTCTACCAGTTTTAAAGGGGAAGTGTGTTCCCAGTTCAGATTTGGTTCCACCTCTGCCGGAAGTAAGTCTCTTTTTGCAAAGTATAATAAAATGAGAGAGGTATGATGGGTAATATTGAAGGTAATATTTTTTATGGTTTAAAGGACTAATGAGGGCATTGTTTTGCAGGATTAAAGCATGCCTAGAGCATCTGATGTTGTTTCTCAAGGAGGTTGGTCCGTGAAAGTTCTAGGCTAAGAGAAAAGCGTAAAAGGGAGGTTGTGAGTCTTAATGACAAATAATGCATTCGCTGGCACAAGTAGGTGAACATGAGCAATAATACCCCTGGAGCATTCAAAGCGACTCTATGTAACAGTTTTCAAGGTTGAGAATGGAGTGCGTAGGGTCTCGAGGTCGGACATGAGGGCTGCGAGTTAATGCGATGGTTGCAAAAGATCTAAAGGCCATGCTCGAGGGAGATATTTCACTGACACGAGCAGGGTATTCATTTAATGCACCATTGATCTTTATCCCAACTCCTCTAGGACCAAAGTGTTTTGGAACTGACTGATATTTTGTAAACCCTAGAATAGGGGACAGCGCATTCTTTTTGGCACATTTTTTATATATGACATTTTTTTCCTCTTTCAGGAGGGAGGGGGAAGTTTTTCAGAGATAGTAGGAATTTTAAAAAGGATAGAGAGAGATTTTTTAGAAATCAACAGCAATAGAGAAAGTTAATCAGTAGCAATAGAATAGGAGTTAGATTCAAAAGGTAGGGATGTATCTTTCAAGCTTTCTTAGTATAGATGGAAATAGTCTGAAGATATAGGTTTTCTATACACTGGTGATTGTGCTAGATTTGTAAATGTTGCTTATTTGTTTCACTAATAGTAGAAGCAACTAGATTTAAATCTGCTTCATGTTGTGTTCCTGAATGGTATTCATCTTTAGTTAATCATTCAATTTGAGAAGCTTTCAAGGAATGAAATCTTATTTTATATTTTTTTTAAATGGTAAGTTACAATTTGTTGTTGAAGTTAGGACTATGAATGAATGAAGCTGTGTGTTAATTACATGTTGATTTTGTTCTCCAGTTTTACTTAGCAATTCCTTGAAAGGTAACAAGTCTATTTAAGTTGGATGAATTATTATTCTCTTCAGTTCCAAAGCTTTGATCTATCTTTCCTGTTTCTTTAAAAACCCCTGTTAAAATAGGTTTAAATTTATATTTGGTTTTAGAACAATCCGGAAGCTCAACACCAGCAGGCCCCTTGAACATTATAGTTCACATCAACCACTGAGTGAAATTAGTACAGTCAAGAACCGATTATAAAGACCTTGGGAGTTAAGATATCCATGTGT
>VDFB02109042.1:7551863-7582194 GCA_007258455.2 Sequoia sempervirens
ACAAGCTCACATATTATGAAGGTTATTCTATAGCTTTCTGTAGCTTGCATGTGTTGTAAAACTTGGGGATTTGAGATCCTCTACATGTGAGAAGCTCCATTTTCTGAATAATAAAATTATTTTCTTGTTTGTGGGTTATTTTTTGTGTATCAGGCTATGCCCTCATCAAGTGGTATCAGAGTGGGTTTTCTTGAGCATGTGGACAGATCGCCGATCATGAGGCAGTTTGCACCAAGACCGTGGTTGTGGGTCGAGGTCAAAAAAAATTCCTCCAAGAGTGATGTCTGGTAGGTGTGGTGGTGCTAGAGGTGGTCGAGGTGGCAGAGATGCTGGTGGAAGAGATGCACTAGCAGACCTCCAAAGACTGATTGATGCATTACAGGAGCAGTTGAGAAGAGGGTTAAACTCGAGGGAGGAAAGTGAGGATGAAGGAGAGGAAGAAGGTTCAGATGTAGAAGAGGAAGAAGCAATTGATCAAGACCAAATGCCCCTAATAAGGGTCATTTCAAAGATCAGGAAAAAACCTAGAGCAGAAGTCCCTAATTATTCCAGAAGTCTGAACCCGAAAGAGTTGATGACTGGATCAACGAGCTAGAAGAATATTTTGAGTATGAGGAAATAGAGGACCCAGATTGGGTTAAGTTTGCAAAAATGAAGCTGAAAGGCCATGTCAGTATTTGGTGGAAAGAGGTCCAGTTGGAAAGAAATCGAAGAGGAAAAGTCAAGATCACCAAATGGGATCGCATGGTAGAGAAACTAAAGAAGCAGTTCATACTAGTGGACTACAAGTTAGATCTATTGAAGAAATTGAAAGGGTTAAAGCAAGGAAGTAGATCTGTGAAAGAATATACTAAAGATTTTCAAAAGATGATCATCAGTATGGGTCACACAGAGGCCAATAAGGAGAAGGTAGCCCGATATCTTAATGGGTTACAACCGAGCATTAAGGAGGAGTTAAGCCTAGTCAGAATGACAACCATTGAGGATGTGTATTAGTTTGCTCTAAAGGTGGAAGAAAAGCTAAACAAAAGATTTGATGGCAAGCAAAAAGGATGAGGAGGTTAAAGCGGAAGGGGCAATGGAAAACCTTTAGGAAGCCGAAATGATGATGAAAAGAAAAGTGAAGATGTGGGTACCAGCCAAAGCCAAAGGAATGACAACTTCTACCACCCTCGTGATCAAAACAATGGTGATCAAAGAGGTAAAGGACGAGGGAGATATAGACAAGGATCTGGAAGATGTGGCTTCAAAGGAACATGTTTCCAGTGTGGTGAAGAAGGGCATCGGGCCTATGAATGTCCACAACACCAATGAAGGGTAGACAAAAGGCCAGAAGGTCATGGAAGGGTTGCACATGTAGATGAGGAGGCCCAATCTAAACATTTAGATGATGCTAAAAGGGGCTAAACCCTAGTGATTAGGAGAGCCCTAGTGACTGAAAAAATGGAACCAGAACAGAGGAAGAATCTATTTCGCACAAGGTGCAAGTGTGAGGTAAAATGTTGTGATGTCATTATTGACAGTGGGATTACTGATAATCTGGTGTCAGAGGAGATGGTCACAAAGTTGAAGCTAAAGAGGGAAAGGCATCTGCATCGGTATCGGATTTCCTGGTTGCAAAAGGACCACAAAGTTTTGGTCAATGAGTAGTGCCTAGTAAAGTTCAAGATCGGGAGCTACCATGATGAGGTACTCTGTGATATCATCCCCATGGATGCATGTCACATGTTGTTAGGGAGGCCATGGCATTTTGATAGGTGAGCTATACATGATGGCCATGCAAACACTTATTCCTTGACAAAGGATGGGGTTCATCACAAGTTGAAACCCCTAAAGGAGACCGAAGAAAAGGTATGTAGTAGTGCTAGAATTTTATATGTAGATGGAAGAAATTTTTTAGAAGGTATGAAGCTATTTTGAGCATGTGTTATGCATTGATTCCTAGAGTGAGTAAAGAGGATAGTGAGAATGTTCCAGAAGAAGTTTCTGGGATGTTGGATTAGTTTCAATATATTGTTTCTGATAATGTACCTAAGGGTTTACCACCAATAAGGAAGATCACTCATCAGATCGACTTGATTCCTAGAGCTAGTTTGCCAAATAAGGCAGCTCATAGAATGACTCCAGCAGAAAATGAGGAGTTGAACAGACAAGTTCAAGAGTTGTTGAGAAAAGGGTTTGATACGGGAGAGTTTGAGTCTCAAGTGACTTCCACAAAGACAGCACCAAAGAAGGATGGGGAGTGGAGGATGTGTACAGATTCCTGAGCCATAAACAAGATAACAATCAAGTACAAATTTCCCCTGCCAAGGATGGATGACCTGATGGACTATTTGAGTGGAGAACAATACTTCACAAAGATTGATCTAAAGAGTGGATATCACCAGATCTGGATTCGAGAGGGAGATGAATGGAAGAATACCTTCAAGACCAAAGAGGGCCTGTATGAGTAGTTAGTCATGCCTTTTGGGCTAACCAATGCACCGAGCACATTCATGCGGCTCATGAATGAGGTACTAAAAGAATTTCTGGGAAGTTTTGTTATTGTGTATTTAGATAATATTTTCATTTTCAGTAAGGCGCTAGATGAGTATCTGATTCATATTCAGAGAGCCTTTGAGAAGTTAAGAGAAGAGAAACTATTGATTAATCTGAAGAAGTGCAGTTTTGTGAAGAGGGAGTTAGTGTACTTGGGGTTTGTTGTCTCAGAAGGTCTCAAGATGGACCCAGAGAAGGTGAAGGCTATTCTAGAATGGCCTACCCCAAGAACTACTACCAAGGTGAGAACTTTCCGTGGTTTGGCTAGTTTTTATAGAAAGTTCATTAGAAACTTTAGTAGTATTTGTGGACCCCTAACTGAAACAATGAGAGGGGATAGAAAAGAATTCAAGTGGAGCACTGGAGCGGAAAAAAGTTTTGAACGGTTAAAGTAGAAGGTGACAAAGCAACCTATTCTAGCCTTCCTAGATTTCAACAAGGTGTTTCAGGTGGATTGTGATGCTAGTACAAACGCTTGGAAGCAATGTTGAGCCAAGGTAAAGCCCATTGCCTATTTCAAAGGAAAAGTTAAATGATGCCAAGAGAAAGTATTATGTATATGATCTAAATTTTATGCAATAATAGTTCAAGCATTAAATAGTGGAGACATTATTTGTTCTCGGGCGAATTTTTTCTATATACTAATCATCAGGCCTTGCAGTACCTAAATAGTTAGGGAAAATTAAATCAGAGGCATTTGAAATGGGTAGAGTTTTTGCAAAGTTATACCTTTGTTTTGAAACATAGGAGTGGGAAGTCAAATAGGGTTGAAGATGTCTTAAGTAGGAGGCATACATTGATTACAAAGATGCAAATTGAAGTGGTTGGATTCAATGAACTCAAGACATTGTATGCAAAAGATCCTGATTTTGAAGAAGCTTGGAAAGCTTAAAAAGGAACCCTGCTACGTAAAGGACAAGACAAGGTGGTTGGATTTCATAATCTAGGATGGCATGTTATTTAAGGGAAGTCAATTATGTATCCTGGGGAGTTCCATGAGGGAGAACCTAATAAAGGAGAAGCAAGAGTGGGTGAATGGCGCATATTTGGTCGAGACCATTGCCATTAACAAGCAGCGTCATTATTGGCCTCGCCTAATAAAGGTGGTGATGTGAAGAATTTTGCACAAACTCCAGGTGGCGTCGTGATGGCTAAAGCGAGTGAGCTGTAATGCATTTATACCAGCCCTTACCTATAAATTTAGAGGCCATGGAGGATATAAGTATGAATTTGTTCTTGGTTTTCCAAGGACACAATGAGGGAATGATTTAGTCTTTGTGGTGGTTGATAGGTTTTCGAAGATGGCACATTTCATTCCATGTTAGAAGACCCATGATGCAGTCCACATTGCTGACTTGTTCTTCAAAGAGGTGGTGAGGCTACATGGTCTTCCAAAGAGTATTATTTCAGATCGTGACACCAAATTTGTGGGGTACTTTTGGAGGACCTTGTGGAAGAAGCTGAAGACATAGCTAAAGTTCAATTCTACACACTATCCACAAACAGATGGACAGACAGAGGTTGTTAACAGGAGTCTAGGTAATCTACTGAGATGTTTGGTAGGAGATAAACTCAAGGGATGGGACTTGATCTTACTCCAGGCAGAATTTTCTTACAACAATTCTATCAACAGAAGCACTGGTAGATCACCATTCCAGATTGTGTATGGAGGTAGCCCCAGAACATCTCCAGAACTAAGGAAGATGGACCAAGAGAAGAAAATAAGTGCTAAAGCTAAAAATTTTGTAGAACACATCAAGGATATACATGAAAAGGTAAGAGAACATATTAACAAGATGAATATGTAGTATAAGGCTAAGGCAGATCAGAAGATGAGGTATAAGGAGTTTTAGATTGGTGATGAAGTGATGGTCCACTTAAGGAAAGAAAGGTTTCCAGTGGGAACATATAAAAAATTGAAGATGAAGAAGTTCGATCCCTATAAAATTTTGAAGAAGCATGATTTAGGGAATGCATATGAGGTAGAGTTGCTAGATGGATTCAACATTTCCCCTATGTTCAACATTTTATATTTGATAAAGTATCATGAAGGTGGCACAAAGATAGTACCAACGATGGAACAGTGTGGGATTCTAGCACCTACTTCAGAAAAGGAGGAGATTGAGGAAATCTTGGATAGTCATGTGGGAAGGAGTACTAAAAATAGGCAGTATGAAGAATATTTGGTGAAATGGAGAGGAAGGCCTATGGAAGATTCATCCTGGCTATCTAAGGCAGCAATTGACTGGTTGGGTTTTCCTCGACCAACTGAGACATGACGGGGTCACTTCTCAAATTACCCTGGGTGTCTGATGCAGGAGCATCCAGTGGTGTAAGGGCAATCTTGCATCACCCAAAAATAGTTAAATTTCAAGTTTCTTAGTTTTTAAATATTTTTACATTTTTTGGATACCCTTTTCATCATAATGAAATTCCCAATTTATGGTTTTTATTTTCTATTTCTGGATTGAAAGATATTGCAGTTTTAGTTTCCTAGATTTGTAGCTGAAAATCTTTTGAGTTGGATTTGAGGCACTTAGAGCTCCCAGAATGGCCCCAAATCTTGGAAAAATTGGCATAGTGATTTTGAGCACATTCTTGACTTTGAGACCTTTCCAACGGTTTAAACGGTTCGCGAATCGGAGCCCTGGATCAAAAGTTATGGCCCCGAGAAGTTGGCGCACTTTCTAGAAGATACAATTGCAAATGTTCTTTTAAAATTTAAACTTCAAGTTGTAATTTTTCGGTGCCAAACCGCCTAAACTCAAATTTTAATGTTTTTTTGGCTCCAAACTAAAGAGGAGCTCTATTTATGGGTGGGTTTCTAATTTTTGGGTAACTTTTTGGGGACAAGCTCGCATATTGCGAAAAGGTTATTCCTAGCTTTTTGTAGCTTGCATGTGTTGTAAAACTTGAGGATTTGAGATCCTCTGTATGTGAGAAGCTCCATTTTCTGAATAATAAAATTATTCTCTTGTTTGTGGGTTATTTTATGTCTCGGGCTACACTCTCATCAATTAGTCCTTAAGATTGAGGACATTTAATTCTATATGTGAAATTCAAGGGTAAAGGAGGGAATATAAAGATAGTGCTCAAAACTCACTATTAGCTTCAAGATATATGTTTAAATATCTAAAAATAGATGATTTTATTGTATACTTAGGAGATGGGATCTAATTTATTAGTTTTGGAAAAACTTTAAAAGATGGTTTCAAGAAAGGGTTAAGGAGAACACGAAAAGGAGAAAAACACCTAAGGGAGGGGTAACAAGGGGGGAAAATTAAATAAAGATTAAAAAATCATAGGAAATAGGTTAATATGATACTGGGGAATTAGAACTAGGCTTAAGAATATAATGAATAAGGGTAAAACATGAGGTAAAAGACACAAAACACACACAAGATAAAATAAGTGTAAAATAAGAGAAAGCGAATTGTAGAGTATGTAAATTTTTATCTTAAATTTTCTCCAAATTTTAGTAGGCTTGTAAGGATAGAGAAGGAAGTATGCTAAATTAGAGTATATTAATAAATATAAAGTAAATATTATATTAAAATGAGTGATAATATTCTTGAACTTATTTTGACTATTCATTTTTTGCATATGCATATTCTCACAAAGAATTCATGATAAAATTAGTTTCTATACACTAAAATGAGAAAATAGGGATAATATAATAGAAATGGGTGCACAAACAAATATAGGAAACATAAACATATTAACACAAATATACATATATTTCTATATAATCATAAACATTCTAGGAAATGCCAATAGGAAATGCTAAAAGATAGCCCCACAAAAATTAAAAATTCTATTAAAGTGAGAGTTATATGGAGATCTATTCCATAGAAGAAATAAAATAAGGAAGCACAATATTTACCTATGATAGAAAGAGGATGAACACCTTGGCAAAAGAAAACTAGAAATTGGATAGGATATAAGAAAATGAAAATGATGAAAAGGCTCATAAATAGGACCAAGCTAGGCTAGTAGTGAAAGACATTGATGATGATATCAAAAGGAAAAAGGGAAAATGGATAAACAACTTTGAGGTCATTGCCCTTAGTATTGAAAATTTCCATCAACATGTAAAGTTGATTGCTAACCCAATTATAAATTGAAAACCAAATAAATGAATGAATGGCTATATGGTGGTTACCACCCTAGCTATTCATGATTACCACCTAGACTAGTGGCTATCTTATGATTAACACCCTAGATATTAATAATTTACATGCAAAGTATTGGTTATTTGGTGGTTGCCACCTAATTTAAAAATTAAAATTAGAAATTGATAATGTCATTGTTGGTTTTCACAGAGCTGCATACATATAACATTATTCTATTACTTTTTTCTCATTTATGTTCAATACACATTACATTTATATAGGAGTTCAATATCTTATGTGATAGGAACCACTCCCTAATTAAATGAGTTATTCTAACTCATATTCCTACAATCACTCGTACAACTAGCAATATTATATTATCCTATACACATGACATTCTAATACTAACAAAGTTATAACAAATAATGTAATAATCCTAACAAACCCATATGAGGACTAATTCCTTACACCTCCTTAGTGAAAACATGGAGATTAAGTATATCACATGAACTAAAAATAGAATCATATGCCTATGCATACTTTTAGGTCTGCATACTTCTATTTGAATATTGTTGAACATGATCACCTACATACGAGAACCTATATTGTATTCAATTCTAGTGAACTTATCACCGGTTCACCACACTTCCAAAAAAATTAGCAATCAAAAGATATCTATAGCCAATTGCTCTCCCATACAACTGTTTACAATATCAATGATATTTACATTATCCTCTTTTCAAACTCAACAAGGAAATGTTTACAATGTTTTATTTTACATACATAATGAATGAAATATTGGGTTTCTATTTTCCCACAATGTGAAAAATGAAGGCACACTTAAGACACCAAAAGATCTATTGAAGATTTAGAGGAAGGCATGGGACAAAAATCCTCTAATTCCAATCTCATCATCGTGTGGAGTAGATTGTGTGAACAATGTGCTGAAAACTCCAATTGATCACAAGTGGCATGTTTGTATAAGTCGATATGTGTAGTGTCATGATATGACACAGTCGACTTTAACCATCTAGACTCATGCTCTAAGTAGAATTTTTGACAACTCTCTCAATAAACCATCGTCTGTGTCGGGAATACCAAAAGATATATGTGGCATATCTTTGTGGTAATCTGTAGAATGTCTTCACTTCCTCCACATCTTTACCCATACTCCTTGCAACATATTTCATAATAATTGCTAGATGGGTTGGAGTCAATATCACCTTCTTGAATTAAATGATGTTTGGATGGTGCAGTGAGGGTGATTCATGATCTCTCTTTCCACGTTCTTGATCATCATGTCCTCTGATATCCTTTCATGGCTCACAGTAGCATAGAATTCAAGGAGGCCACTATTAACATAGGCACACACCACACAAATCCTCCCATTTCCAATCAACACCATTTGACATCTTGAATTGCGGATTGCATCCCTACATTAAAGGCTCCATGAACATTGGCTCTGTCGACACAATGTGAAGTTCATCTCTAGATGGGGCAGGGATTTTCAAACCCACTTTCCCCACACCCTTATTTCCAAAGCTAAATTCTTGCATATTTCATTCTTCCTTGTAAATAATAGTAAAACATTCCAATCCTTCGTCTTCATTACAATACATGTCAAACGATGGAGCAGATGCAAGATTAAGGTAATTTCTTATGGGAAAATCACCTCCTAGACCATGACTTGTTCAATGAGGGAGATTATAGTCATCAGAACCATTCTATAGAAATGATTCAATAGTTGGAGTATATAACTATCCTCCATGATTAGCATGGTGATCTAAATATTACGTTTGCACCAACTCCGCTTGCCTACCACGTAGAGATAGGATCTCATAGCTCGAGGCAAGCAAGGAATTGAAAAATTTCCCATTCACAAATTTAATAAAAGTCATTTCTATGACCTTTTTCCCATCTTCATTCAATACACATTACTCTTATATAAGAGTTTAATCTCTTACATTATAGGAATCATTCTCACTTGTACAATTAACAATATTATATTATCTTATACATATGATATTCTAATACCAACATATCTATCACAAATGATATAATAATCCTAATAAACCCATGTGAGAACTAATTCCTAATAGTCATCAATAGTTATAGTATAACTACTTAATTGGATAGCACTAAAGAAAAAATAGGAAAGAATGGATATCAAAGATTTTAATGTATGAAAGAGGAAAAATGGTGAAGAAGGGAAAGTTTTTTGTCATGCTTCAAAGACATGGCCATATAAAGAGTCAAAAGTTGAACACTTATCTCATTTCCACAAGTGATCAAGTACCACAAGGATAGAAATAAAGGGAAGACTCAAAGTAGTTCCTTCACTTGTGGTTAAAGGATATGGAATTGAGAGAAAACGACCACTAGGAATATATAGGAACCAATAAGTGTCAAAAGATGATAGATACAAACAAGAAAGTGATGGTCAGTAGAATAATGCACTCTCAAGAGAAGAATCATGAAATTTACACAAAAAAAATGTGAAGTGAAGGAAAAAATAAAGTGATGAAAGACATAGAGTGAACTGCATCTCTTTATTGGACTAGAGTTATTTATAATAGTAATGCATAATAATGACTATGTTTTGGCCATCATTCTCAAATTGAATCTAGTGAGATGAGTCATAACAATATTTAAAATTAAAAAATAAATAGAAAACAATGAGAGGGAAATACACCACAAGTAAAAGGCAAGCTATCACTATTGTATTTGACTACAAATTCTGATGAATTTTTGGTGACATATCGACAAAATATTGTTGATTTATCAATACAACATTGATTTAAATTTCATTACTGGATTTTTGTCTCTTTAACAACTAATTTTTATACATTGAAACCATGACCCAGCATTGTCGGTTAGTGCCACAGAAAATGTTGGCAGTGTTCATCACAAAATAAACGTAACTTTATTCATCTATCGATGCAAAAAATCACAAAACATTGCAAAATGACCATTTGAAATCATCAAAAAAACACCAAATGTTCATCTATTTTCCAACGAGGTGGATCAAACCATCATTGTCATTATGATGAAAACTATATTATGTGTACAACAACCTCGTCACAATTTTTTGTGGTTCGTCAGGCTATGTTTTTCAAAATTGTGATGAAAACTTGTAGTTTAAAAAAAAAAAAATTGAAAAGTGCATTACCTTATTGAGATTTTCTTTATTTTGAGAATAGTTTAATATTCTCTACTTAATAGGACCAACCACATGATGGTGGAAGCTCATTTGGCCTCTCCTCCCACCCTCACATCACTCTCAATTCCCCATACCCAATCATATAACATTAATTATTCATTCATCTATTAATAACATATAACATTCATTCATTCATCCATTAATAACATATAACATTCATTCATTAACATATAGCATTCATTCTTTCAGTTTAACCATATTATCAAAAATATGGTTGTCATAATATGATTACAATCACCTTTTTTTTTTCTTTTTTGCAGCTAGAAATAGAAATGGAGTATCATTTTCTAAATCATTTGTCCTCTCTTTAGTTGTTCTACCCTCTGCTCATGACCTAATGTATTCCTATTCATGTACTCACGACATGGAGGTCATTGCAAGGAGGGTCTGTTGCAATAGCAAAGAGATGTTAAATTGATATGTTTTATTATTATTGTTACAAGTATTTTATTAATTAAAAGAACACTAGAGTGGTGATCTTTACCTAATGGGGCCACATCATGTTCTTGATCTTGTCTTATAGCCTCATGCTCAACATGTTGAACACCCTCTAAATCCTATGGAGTTGAAACACAAAAGGTTATATTAATTAATACACCAATTGCAATTAAATATGTTTAAAAGAACATTAAAGTGGTCCTCTTTACCTGATGAGGCCACATCATGTTCCTAATCTTGTCTAGCCTGATCATGCTCAACATGTTGATCACGATCTACATGCTCTAAAGTTGAAACATAAAAGGTTACATTAATTAATACACCAATTGTAATTAAAGATGTTTAATTGTATTGATCCATACTGTGTTTTGTATAGCACATGAATACATCCAGTAACGGGATGCACACTATGACCTTCATCTCTAGGTTGTGCTCCACCCTCACTAGGCTGCATTCAAATGTCATGTGCAATATTATCATTATTTTCCTATTTAAAACAAATAGGCACACAATTACTTTATGGTGGAAATTAATATTGAATAGATTGCACAATTATTCAATTTTAAGTAAACTTCATTGAGTTTATTTACTTGTGTGTCGGATGCAATGGAAGTATGTGTTTTCCCAGTCAAGAGTCTTAGGCATTCAGCCACGGCTCCATATCCTTGTTGGAAGGCAATCTTCAAGTCCTCTTATGTGGGCACTCTATTGAATTTAGAGCCTTCAATTTTTGCATAAGATCATGAATTTTGCTTCTATGGTGTGATAAAACCAAAATTGTTTGCAATTTATTATTTGGATGCAATATTTCATTCATTGATACTTACAATTCATGCGTCTAATTTCATATAACCACCAGAGCCAAGTTTATGCTACTTGTGTTTTTCTAGTCTTGTCTTTGTTGCCTTCGATGTGTCGGGCAGCCTATGAAAAGTTTGAAATATGTTAGCTTATGTAAAAAAAAAGAGTAATCAGTATATAATTACATTGTTGATAGTATCACATACATTCCTTGGCCCAGTGGTGCCTTTCCTCTTTTCTTTTCAGCCTTCTCATTTCCATCCAACACCAAGTCCTTCCACTCCCTCTCTAGAATCATGAGGGGACGTTTGTACTTTTTGTTCTTCTCTAAATGTGACCTATATCGGTCCCTCACATACTTTAAATAGGTACCAACTTTATTAAGGACCTTAGTTCAGTTGAATTTGTTATTACCAAACAACACAACTAAATGGTTAATGAGCTTATCTTTTAAATATTGATTTTGAGCGTTCCACCGTGTACATATGGTGGGCCCGAATATCTCCAATGTAATATCATTTAGATGTTTATAAAAAACATCATTTCCTGCAAAATGATCATGGGATCATTAGTCTAAAAAGAGTGGTCAATAAGTAAATTCTAATTGGATTATATATAATAATAATTAAAACATTTTAAACTACCTGGGACCTTCTCTATCTTTATGGGAACGAAATCCTTGGTCACCACAAATGTGACCGGCAATGTTCCCGTACTAGTAATATGGGAAGATCTAGGAAATGCTGCTAAAACATCACTAGTACTAATGGCCTTTGCATCCCTAGGTACATGTCTTGACGCATATTTTGGCATGTTTTTGCTGCCAGAGGGTGCACTACCCAATGCCTGCATGCTATCTATTGCCAAAATTTTAATTGAAAATATAGGCACGAATGATGGGGTCAGATGATGTGATGTATGCACAGGAAGATCAGGATCGACACTTGTACCAACTCGTACTCCCCAAGAAACACTTGCAGTACCTTGATGTTGGCTAGCAACATCATTAGGACGCAAAAAAATCCTGTAAAAATAACACATATTTTAGTTCATGACATAAAAGAGTATAAAATATAAAACCATGAATGAATTTATGTTATAATTAAAGATCTCATGATAGCTTACTTGCAATTTCCATGCTCTCCCAGTTAATATTATAACCCTTTCTTTTATCTCATCTGTTTGAGGCACTATGAATAACAATTGAAGAATTTTTTCATTGCATTTTTTTGGGTCTTCCTTATCATATCCAAAGGGTTTGCGGAATATGTGATGTCATCATCGCATAATAGTGACTATACCTCCCTATGGATGCTCTCCTCTACTGTTGGTTCCTTTCCCTGATCACCCAACTATGACAAAATATTAAAAATATTATCGAAATTAACCCAATAAACTTATGAAAAAAATATAATAATAAAAAATTTTGATCGTATCTAATTTGTACAATTATAATAAGGTAAACCTGTTGGGTAGAAGAACCTAAAGATGCATCACAATTTGTGTTTTGGTTCGGAGCCTTCCCCTTATGATCAATGTCCCACTATGACAAAAATTAAATATAAAAAAATATTACCAAAATGAAACCAATAGACTTACAAAAAAAAAACATAATAATAAAATGTTAGATTGGAGTTGTAGACACATAAAAATGACCTAGGCCTGCAAGCTCTATTTTTACCACTTTCTTCCTAGCATAATTATGACATTTAGTTATGTCCTTGGTCCACATTCGACTATTAATTAGATAATTCATTATTATTTAATTAATTCATGTCTATTGTATTCTTCATGATTATTAAATAAACAAATCATATTTATTTATTCAATACATCACTAAGGGTCTATTGTCCTCTTATAATTAAATAAATTTGTTAATTTATTGAATTACCTTCATTTATTCTCATGATTATTAAATAAATGAATTTCATTTATTTATTTAATGTCACTAATTATTATAATTAAATTAATTTATTAATTTATTTAATTATTAATCGTATCCTCTAAATTAAATAATTATCTTTAATTATTTAATTGCCAAATTTAACATTTCCCTTCATTTTAAAATGATCTCACACTCTTGACTGTCAGTTCATTTTAGTAGATAATCTAAAAATTGATTATTTATTATCACACAAAATCCATATTTTGAATTAAAATGCTAATCTTCTTCCAAAAATCAAGCAATTGAGCATATTCTTAATTTTTCAAATCTACTTTTCTGTCAAACTCTTATCTTCTTGATTTTTTGAATATCACAAATCAAGCAATCTTTATCTTCATAATTTTTGAAAATATTTATCTTGTCACATTTATTCTCTACCATCAATTTGATTTTCTCAAATGACATCTTGACCTCTCATTTATTGATTTTTCCCTAACCCTAATTAGGGATTGTCACATTAAATCTCAACCTTTGATTTTAGGCTTTGTCAACTTTCAATCTTGTTCGTCCATCCGAAATTGCATTTTCGATAAAATGACAATTTTGCTCACATTTTCGACTACACACACGACTCACACTCATACATACATTTTATTTGTAGCATTCATGATATTTTGACATATTAAATTCTTGTCTTAAGCATTATAGTCATTTTCTCATAGGCATAGGCATTTATATTTCAAATCCTTCTAAGCTTGTTTAGGACTTTGTCATAGTCTTTGGCATCAAATTGCTCACACACTCGATCTGAGGGCAACAATCAACAAGTTAGAAGGTGCTATAAAGGTGAATCATGGAAGCTTCAATGAGTGACAGGTATAACCATTCTTGTTTTAGTTTTTTTTGCACTTGATAGCTTCTTTGGGCTTTATTTTATGATCTAATATGCTAATCTAACCTTAGAAAATTAATTGATACATTGGTGAACCCAACATCTTTATTTTTTTGTTTCGTATAATTTTTTTTTCTATCATTTTTGCAGGTACAGGTACAGAAAGCCACATTTGATTTTTATCACGCCACATTTGATGTGTCATGACGCATTTGAAGGATAAAATGATACAAAAATGATGCAATTGCTCTGAGGTGTTGCATACGCAGTACAAAACGATGCATTCAACATAAACGAGCCGCATTTTCCTGTTAGACCGAGATGCATTCACTTTGCTATGACACATTTTCTTGGTAATTTTTTTTTTCTTCCATTTGCATTTTGGATTTTCTATTTTTTGTCATTCTCTGTTTTGCATTCTTTTCTTTTTTTGTTTTTTGTTTGACATTCTAGTTTTCTTTTCTAGTAGAGAGTTTTCGTGTTACTATTTTTTGTTTGTAGCATGTGCCAGTTATATTTCGTGAGTCCAAGATGATTTAAGCAAACTACTAAATTGTGATTTTGCAGGTTCAAGTGTCAAAGACTCAATTCTAAACATTGTGCTTCTTATTTTTAGATTACAACACATTTATTTTTGGTGCACTTAAAATAAACATGCCTTTTATTTTCTTAGATTGTGTTTGAAAGTGGTAGGAAAATATGCTCTCACCCTGTGCAAACTAGGTGATAAAAAAACAAGAGCCACTTTATCCTTGTGTAACCCTAATGCAATAACCGAAGTATCCTCTCCCCTTGCATAGTAATGTGATCCTGGGTGTAAGAGAAATGATTATTTCCTCTAGAAATTAGGCCTACCTAGGGATTTCATCACCCCAATGTGACTCAAACTGGCAATGGAACTAAAGCTAAGCTACCCCTGACTAGTATATAAATGTGAATCTTAAGGGAAAACCTAAGATTACGAGTGTTGATGTATCATACGGACAGAGTAGTACTCCCATAAACCCTATTGAGCTTAACCTCTTTAGGATGGAGTGCCACCTAATCAATGATTAATCTCTTGCCCCATGTATGGCCACTTGAACGAGAGTCTCGAATTAAAAACTCTTGTGTAGTAAGCCCAAAACCTTCTATTTTCTAGTACAGCACTAGTCAGTGTGAAGCCTTCCACATCCTCACAGTCTTTAGTAGAGGTGATCAATCTGCCATGGGAGTTTCATGGGGGTTGGAAGCTTGGTTGGCTTGAGAAGAGAGTGCATTGTAAGGGGGAGCCCATGCATCCAAACTTCTGGATTCACACGCTACTGATATGCGGCTGGGGAAACCCATGTGGAGTCTAGCGAATATTGTCTTAGCCTAACCTAGGATCGTACTTGTTCTCTTGTGTGCTTGCTTACTTTTTGAAATATCGTGCTTGCCAAGTGTTTTCTAGTTACTTAAAAAAAATAAACAACACTCGAACATCTCAAAATAGACAGTCAAACTTTCAACAATTTGAGTTTTTAACCAAAACATCAAAAAAATTAACTTTTTTACATCCTGAGACGCATTTGTTAAACTGCAATTGCTTTGTCACACCGCATTTGCAAGACTTTGCAATGCATATACTCTGATAAATCACATTTGCTGCTCCAAAAACCACATTTTCCTATCTTAAAACACATTTTCCTTCTGTAAAGATGCATCCAAAATATTGAACTGCATTTGACTGTTGTAAAGCCGCATTTGCAAAACATAACTGCATTTTCCATTCCCAGAGTCACATTTGATCATTACAAGGCATTTTCCTATCAACAAACCAACCACAATTTCAGACCATAATTCAAGTCCAAAAAACTTATCCTTTTTGTCAATACATCTTTTTCAAAAGTCTTTGTCAGAAACCAGAATCAAAATTGCTCAAAACGTCCATCATTTGCATTCATTAGCTTGCACTTTACCCATAGGTTTAAAATTTCCATATTTTAGTTGCATTCCCTAGGCATCATAATCATCATCTTTAGCATAAATTTGTCCTTAGGAAAACTTTGGATTAGGTCAAATCTCCACACATTGTAAAACCATTATTTTCAAAATTAGGGTATCTTGGGACATAGTCATTATTCCTCTTTTTTGGTCATTGTCATTTTTGTGAGAACCTCCAACTCAATAGTCTAGTTAGGTAGACTCACTCGTCATTTTTACCTTTTCATTTAGTCCCTTTAGAAAGTCCTTTTGATTACCTAAACTGAGACATAAGTCAAGCTTAGAGTGGTTAGATGAACCTTTCTCCAAACATTATCCAAACTTAGATATCATTTTAAACTTAGACTTTGCATTGTCCATCTCTAGTCCTCATTTTGAACCTAGATATTGCATTCATCGCCTTAGTCCTTTGTCAGCATTACCATCTTGGTCCTCATTTGACACTTTGGCTTTGACAACCTTGTCATTTTGCATCCATCATTTCCTTAGTCATTACATTGCTGCATTGTCAACCCCCATTATCAAAAAAAAAAAAAAAAACCATAGGCTAGTATCATCCTTGCATTTGGTCATCATTTTCATTACCCTCATTTGAGCAATTCCTTTTTATGGTGGAAACTAGGCTCCAAAGAAAGAAAAGACAAATGGAAAACTTTGGACAAGATTCTAATTCCAATGTCACCAATTACAATTATGACCCAAACTAGACATTTGATGACCCATTTAGCAACACAAATACTCAACTTCTCATGACCATATCATCCTCATCAAACAACCCATTTGAACCATTCTTACATTAGGATGAATATGGAAAAATACTTGAGGAAAATCTAGAGGTAGCAGCACAAGATCCAGAGACAGCCTACTTTTTCGAACAAATGGTCGTATATGACATAGCTAGCTATTTGGCCATACTTTTAAGTCAAAGAGCTAAATTACCTCATGGGTTCGACATTGATACCTTGAGATCGACATCTCTTGCCAATAACGTCAACAATATGCATAACATGTCAAATAGTGGTCAACCTCCAAACACCATAAGCAATACCTTTTTTGATGCTACCTCACAAAATATCACAATGACCATGAATTCTACCTCCAACATTCCAAAAAAATTCAATTCAATAAATGCTACATCCATTGGAGGAACACAATCTGCCACATTGCCCACAATATTGGCACAATCGGCTGGAGGCACCTTTGGGTCCTTGATAGTGTGGGAAAGTTATTCCAATCCTCTCTTTACCACTATGGTAAATTCCATGGGGGCATCATCAAGCCATACAAATCCTCCATTGACAACTACATCTAGTACCATGAGTACATCTTCATCATATCCTCTCATTGGTATCTCACATAATCCTTTGGGGGGAGGAAAACGAAGTATTTTTATTCAAGGACAACAACAAAATGTTAACACATCAACATAGTCTATTGCCATCACCTCCCAAGGACAAAATATGACCATTCCCCTTGTACAAACCCAACAATTTGGATAAGGTGGTCAAAACACACAACCTATGGCATCATTCACGCATCAAAATATTCACAGTCACCATATTCCCCAAATATCGACCCAATTGGTTGGGGGACACATTCTAACATACTCATGCCATATTCATACCCACCAACAAGCCCCCAATCAAAATTTTCAATACCAACAACACACAAATCAGAACACATCATACATGTCACAACAACATGTACCTCAACAACACACCAACATCCACTCACAACAAATGGGGACATATAGCATACCAATCAATTCGATATATGGGGCCACAAATGACCCTATAATTGATGCCTTGCAAGCAAAACTGATGGGTCTAGAGAAGACCATCGAAAACATACAAATATCTGGCAAGAAATTAGAAGTGTCATATGATCTATCCATATATCCCTTTGACATGAACTTACACATGCCACCATTTCCTCTGGGATATATGTCACCTAATTTTACCAAATATAGAAGAAAGACAAACCCTATTGAAACATGTTCGAGAATTTGCAACCAATTGTATGGATGTCACCTATGAACAAATGTACTTGATGAGACTCTTTTCTAAAATTCTTGTAGGTCCTTCCCTTGAATGGTTCTCCACTCAAAAGGATATCCAAACATGGGATGAACTTGAACACAAATTCATAAAAAATTACGCATACAACATTGACATGGACACCTCTATTACTAGATTATGCAATCTCACACAAGAGGATGCTGGTGAAACATTCATCCCATTCTTTCAAAGATGGAGAATCTTAGCTAGATGTTGCCATATCAACATACCAAAAAAGGAAAAGGTTGACATGTTTGTTCAAACAATTATAGGTCCCCTAAAATATGTAGTGCAAGTACATTATTGCACAACATTCACAAACCTAGTCAAAAAAGGTGTCCAGATTGAGAAATCCATTATTGCAAAGGGAGAGGTAAAATACAGTCCTAAAAACACAAATACAAATCCTCCCATTGACAAAAATAAGTACTGGGTCAAAAATAAACATGTTACCAATGATGGTGTTGTTGATGCCAAGGTTGTAAACACTATGGGTCCGGTACTGTCTCTGAAAGGGGTTCAACCACAAAACAAGCCAACAATGATACTAACACCCCCCACCAATGCCATCCCAAACAACTAAAATGGTCAAAATAGTCAAAACCAAGGACAATACCGTCAGACAAGACAATTCCCCAGGGGTCACACATACACTCCCTTGGGTGAGCCCATGGAAGAAGTCCTCAAGAAATTCCTTTAGAACGGTCTCATCACACTTGAAGAACCAAAACCATATGACCCAGGGAAATTTAAACCATCATAATGGGATGATAATTCCTTCTGTGCTTACCACCGAGCTAAAAGACATAAGATATCATCCTATCGAAAACTCAAAAATATTGTGCAAGATCTTATCGAGAGTCAAATAATCGAGATGGGTGGGCCATAATTTCCATCAAATTATAACCATACCATTCATAAGAACCCATTGCAAGACCATGGTTCTAATAATGCTTCCACATCAGGTCCTAAGACAAGCAATAATCAAGCCAATTATGCCCATGCCAAGTATGACTATTCTGGTGGGCCTACTATAAACAATGTCTAAACTGACGATGAATACATCAACACCATCATAGTCAAATGAGCACCTCAATGCAATGCCACTACTTGAAGTGGCAAGATAACCATAGCTAGTCCACCTCCTGCTAGGCAACCTAAGATCACCATACCTGGTCCATCCCCTAGGCAGTCACAACCCACCTTGACCACAAAGCAGTGGCAACCCAAGAGTCAGTTTAACCTTATTGACCAGCTTGGCAAAACTCCTGCACAGATTTCCATACTTGAGTTGCTTCACATCTCTCCCACACATAAGGCTATCTTCGATAAAACCCTGCAAGAGTCATCCATCCCTAAGGATATTGATGTCAACCAATTGGAGACCATGGTGGGATACCTCACTACACCTCATCACGTCACCTTTTCTGATCAAGACTACTTGTCACCCAAGACTAACCATAATGATGCATTATGCATTAAAACTTTTTTCTATAAGCACAAGATCAAAAGAGTTTTAGTAGATGGTAGAGCAGGATTGAACATATGCTCCTTGAAACTGGTTAAGGCTATAGTATTTTTTGATGCATGTGTGGACCATACAAAGAGTATAGTCATAAAAGAATATGATGATGAAGAATGTTCTTCTAGAGGCATTATTTATCTTCCCATTAGAGTGGGACTAGTCATTATGGATACAACTTTCCAGGTCCTGGATCTAGAATTACCTTACAACATCTTGCTTGGCCATCCATGGATTCATGCCTTAAAAGTCATTCCCTCCACATATCACCAATGCTTAAAATTCCCATTTGATGGCATAGAAATCACTATATATGGAGACCTTGACCCTTTTCAATATTGTACCAACCTAAGGGGTATTTCCAAAAAATGAGTTCCCATCAACCAAGAAGCTCCTAGCTCCTCTTCTTCTAAATACATTGACCCATCCACACTCGCATCATCTTCCATGTCCACTCTGTCCACATCCTCCACCACACCACCATCTTCCACACTTCCTAAGGATGAGTCCAATGTTAAGATCCAGGACCTAGGATATGGAGAATTCAAACTACATACAACATACAACATCACAACAATACCCAAGTCTCCAAAGGTCTATGGTTGACCATGTTTCAGAATGGAACCCAAAGAAATTTTCAAAGTTCCACCAAAAAAAGTTTTCATAAAATGGGGAGATATGAGTAACGAGGACCTTGTTGATATTATAGGATGGATCTATAAAGAAATGGAGGACCTACCCCCATTACCAGTTAAGAAATATGGAAAAGGATATGACATAATGAAGGCTAAAGGCTATGATGGAACTAGTGGCCTAGGAAGAAATAAAACTGGATGAAGAGAGCCCATAGAATCTTTCAAAACACCAAAGTATCTTGGATTAGGGTATGGATTGCCCAAAAATGATGACCGACATACCAATGGACTTTTGATTGAGTGTGTTCATGCTTTGGAAAGTGTCAAGACCGTTATGGAAACCTTTACCAAAATCGACTCCCAAGAGTGGGAATTTAGCTCCCAAAGATCCTTAAGTGACTGTTGCCTCAATCATTTGTTCATTGAAACAAGGGAGCTTACCTCTGAACAAAATTTTTGGCAAACATTTGAAATTGATCTGGCACCAAATACTCATAGCTCCATTTCCCTTCCCCATGACATATAAGCCCCACCATCCCAACCTCATAACCATCAGTCAAATCCATTTGAACTTCTAGATAACGTTGACAACCATGACTCTGATTCCTTCACCCCTTACTTTGACAATGAATATGAAACAAGTGAAGGGGAATATTGGATAGAGCCTGATGTGGAATTAGATCATGATAATTTCATCTACAATATCTTTGAATCCATTTGCATGCTTTCCGCATCCTCCCCTCAATTCACCAATGCTGACGATGGAATTTCCCTAGTCTATCCACAATTAATTGATTGGGACCAACAAGGCCTGCCAGTTCTAGACACCTTTCAGAATGATGAGGCTATCACATAATTTATGGGATTATGTGAGGGCATACCTAGTGGTGCTCACAAGGTGGAATTTTCCATTGACCTAGGTTGTGTAACCTACTTCGGCGAGACTTCTCCATCCTCCAGCTGCAAAATTAAAAATAAGAATAAAACAAAAAATGAAACATCTTTAGGTGAAAACTGAAAGGCACCTTCTGACAACAAAAAATTAAAAACAAATGACGTATATGTGGGTGAAAACCTCTCTGAGGCACCCAAAGATGGAGGACTGGACTTTCTTCTCGTAACTCAAGAGAAATCAACTATGCTCATAGAGGTCACCACAGAAGACAACATATCAATAGCAGAAGATCCCAAAATGGTCCTCTTTGCTGCATCCTTGATTGAAGAAGAGAGACCGGAATTTCACAAGTTCTTTGTAGAGTGTAAAGTCAACTTCACATGGTCCTATGCTGACATGTCAGGACTAGACCCAAAACTGGTTTTGCACCATCTACCACTATTGTCCAATGCCAAACCAGTTAAACAGAAGTTACGCAAAATGCATCCTTAGGTCACTTTATTGGTCAACGTTGAGTTGAAGAAACTTCTAGACACTGGGTTCATACAGTCTATTGATTATGTTGAATGGATATCTAACCTTGTGCCAGTAATGAAGCCAAATGGAATTATTTGAATCTACATAGATTTCAGAGACTTAAACAAGGAATTCCCAAAAAATGACTTTCCTTTGTCGAATATTGATATCATAGTTGACCTCACAGCATGATATGAGATGTTGTCTCTCATGGACAGTTTCTTCGGCTATAATCAAATTTGTATTACCCCCGAAGATCAACATAAAACAACATTCACTTGCCCTTTAGGTACATACTACTAGAATGTCATGCCATTTGGTCTTAAAAATGTAGGTGCCACATATCAGAGGGCTATGACCATGATCTTTCATGATATGATGCATAAAATAATGGAAGATTACGTAGACAATATTTTGGATAAATTAGTAACGAGAAAATATCATTTGAAGGTGTTAGACACACTTTTGAAGAGACTCGAAGAATACAAAGTCTAACTAAATCCAAAGAAATGTTTCTTTGGTGTAACATCTAGAAAACTCTTGGGATACATAGTTTCTCGAAGAGGCATTGAAGTTGATCTAGCAAAAGTCAAAGCCATCATGGACATGCGTCCTCCCAGAGGAATAGGAGAACTCAAGACATTACAAGGTAGGGTACAATCTATCTGGTGCTTTATAGCACAATTGGTCAACAAGTGTCAACCATTCCAATATCTTCTGCGCAAAGGCATCCCCTTTGTGTGGACAGATAAATGCCAAGAAGCCTTTCAACAAATAAAAGACTACTTACTGTCACCACCAATCCTCATGCCACCCATTCACGAAAAACCCTTGATTGTATACATCTCTTCTACTACTTCAGCACTAGGGGAATTACTAGCACAAAATGACCAAGAAGAAAAAGAAAGGGCCATATATTATATCAGTTGAACATTGGTCGGGTATGAACTAAATTACACATCAATTGAACGTGCTTGTCTAGCAGTTGTCTTTGTAGCTCAGAAGCTAAGACATTATATGTTGAGCCATCAGACATAGTTGGTAGAAAAGATTGACCCCCTCAAATACCTATTGAGTCATGCAGCATTGACAAAACGTTTGGCAAAATGGGTCATGATTCTGAGTGAATATGACATTTGGTATGTCAAAAGAAAAGAAATAAAGGGCTAAGTGATTGCAGACCAACTGGAAGATGCACCTATACAAAGTGATCATCCTTTAGTGGTATATTTTCTAGATGATTCAATATTCCATACAAAACCAAAGTCACCCTAGAGGCTGTACTTTGATGGGACACATACTAATCATGGCTCAGGTGCAGGGATCCTATTCATCACCCCTCAAGGAGATTCCATTCCTAAGTCTTTCAGCATAGCTTTCCCATACACAAATAATGTGGTGGAATATGAGGCACTGGTTACGGGACTTCGAATGGAAATAAAATGGAAAATTAGAGCATTGCATGTCTATGGGGATTCTTAGTTAGTCATTAACCAATTATGACACAAAGGATGAGAAACTGATGCCCTACAAACAAATGGTTGACAGTTTCTAGAAATACTTTCACATGGTGACTTTTGAGCAAGTTTCGAGAATGCAAAACAAAGCAGCAGATGCCATGGCTACAATAGGCTCTCTCCTTGACATTCCAAGCAATATGCCTTAGCTGGAATTCCTGATAGAACAACTATTGGTCCCTGCTTATAATGTTCTAGAATTGAAGATGGTTTGTGAGCTTGTTGGTCCTAATTCTCCCTGGTACCCTTCCCCCTAATCTTTCCAATAACTAGAGGAAGTCTTTTATCTAAAAAGCTACAATGTATGCCATCATTAGTGACACCCTTTACTGACATAGCTTTGATGACACCCTCCTTAGATGTCTCGACACCAATGAAGCATGCACAACCTTACACAAAGTACATGAGGGTATATGTGGGTCTCATTTGAGTGGTCCTACTCTGGCCATGAAGATTACAAGACTTGGGTACTATTGGTCGACCATTGAGAAAGATGCATTAGAATATGTCAAGACTTGTCACTAGTTCCAGATTCACGGTGATTTGATTCACGCTCTAGCACAAGAACTTTAGCCGATCACATCTATGTGGTCCTTCGCACAATGGGGATTTGACTTCATGGGAAAGATCCATCCTACCTCATTCAATGTCCACAAATTCATCATAATCGCCACTAGGTACTTTACAAAGTGAATTGAAGCCATCCCCCTCACGTACATAACCAAAAAAAAAATCTCCAAATTCATTCTTAACTATATCATTTGCCAATATGGTCTTCCACAATCCATCATCACTAACAACAGACATCTGTTTAAAAACCAAGATGTTCGTGAGTTATGTGAGCGATTTCATATCCAACATCATTTCTCCTCTCTATATTACCTGCAAGGAAATGGTCAAGCTGAGGCATCAAATAAAACCATTGTTAAAATCCTTAAAAATACTGTTAATGATGCTGGCCATGACTGACATATTCAACTCAACCCTACTCTTTAGGCTTATCACATTAGCATTCGTATGCCTACGGGAGCCACTACATTCACCTTGGTCTTTGGAACTGAGGCCATCTTTCCCATTGAGGTTGAAATTCCTTCCTTACGAATCTCCCTAAAGGGTCTGACTGATGATGAGGACTATAGACAATCGCTTATGCACGAGTTGGAGATGTTAGAGGAAAGTAGGTATAATTCCCTGAACCATCTACAAGCATATCAGAACTGTCTCTATCGCAGTTACAACAAGAGAGTAATGGTTAGGAAGTTTGACATTGGTGACCTACTCCTCATGCAAAACCCTAAGAATTAGGCAGACAGAGAAAAACCTAGAAAATTAGAATCAAATTGGTTAGGTCCCTACGTCATCATATCCTCCTTTGGTTCTAGAGCTTATCAGCTGGCGACTCTAGATGGAGAAAAACTAACAAATCCTATCAATAGTCTACATCTCTGAAAGTTCTACGCATAGCATCAAAAGGTCGAGATGAAAACCTTAAAAATACAAAAAAAATGAAAAATGGTAAAAAAAAATAGTAAAGAGAAATAATTCGTCCAACAGTGAAAACCTGGAAAATAGGTGCTTTGGATAAGTACCATGGTGAAAACCTAGCAAATAGGTGCCATGTATAATCAATCATTTCTCTGCCATCTACTATTACTTTATCTGTCTTGGCCAACAATGAAGCACATTCACCATCTCTGCCACAACATATGCCATGACATCATACCCTTCCTTTCATGGTTGAAAAATGGTTGACATCAAGTCTTGAATATTGTCCATCTGGCACCCCATGCATATCCCTTTCACATCCTTTAAAATTGGCTAAGTCTTGGACTTGACTAGGGGAAAAAAATTTATCATGTGACTGTAGTGGGTAGCACGCATGGTCTGGGCAATTGCAAAATGTCTTGAAAAAAGACAAAAACATCACAAAAATTCCTAAAAAAAAAAGGATCAAAAACATTCTAAAAGATCCTAAAAAAAGACCAAAAACTCCTAAAAAAGACCAAAACACTGCAAAATGTCTTGAAGAAAGACCAAAAACATTATAAAATGTCCTGAAGAAAGACCTAAAAATTGAAAAATGTCTTGAGGAAACCACAACAAATGTCAAATTGTCTCAAAAACACAAAAACTCAAAGTAATTTATTGTCAAGTCTATCAAATCAATTAGTCTTTGTCATTTTTATGAACTACATTGTCTCTGCGCATTGGCTACATAGGAAAGACTCACTTTCGAGTCCCTAAGACATTAGGTTATTCCTTTTAGGTTTGTCAAAATAAAATCATGATGTAATCTTTGGTTATCAAGACAAAGTCATTTGTCGAGTCGAACTATGAGGTCTCTGAGTGTCTGATGTAGGTAAGGCCATATGTTGATGAGCCCCCGAGGCCACATTAGGTCAGTCCATTAAGGTTCATGGCATTACACTGGCACATACGTCAAAAGTCTTCAAGACAAGATAATCATTTTCCAAATGGGAAAAATCCAAAACAAAGTATGGAAATCATTTATTCAAACATAACAATCACACTAGCATGAAAACATCAACATGTGGTCAACACAAGCCAAACTGAGTCAAAACAAGTTACATTATCATAACCTGTCAAACTTTCAACTCTTGATTATCTTTCAGATGTGTCCTTTTGAAGAAGAGCCTCTATCATTTATGCCTTAGGATGTGTCATTCCTAGGCATTGTCATTGTCATCCGACATTTTTAAGGGATCCTCCTGACATTTAAGGGTCACTCCTCTCGACATTAGTATCTTTTAGATGTGTCCTTCTAAAGAACAATATCTGTCATTTGTCCTTAGGATGTGTCCTTCCTAGGCATCGTCACCATCCTTGTCACTGGCATTTTGAGGGATTCCTTTTGACATTTAGGGATCAACCCTCTTGACATCAGCATTATTTAGGATGTGTCCTTCCTGAATTGGGAAATCTTCGGCATCATCTTGGCATCATAAAAACCTTGAAACCCTAGCATCTTGACATCATCAAACCTAACATCTTGACATTAAAAAACACTTGGCATCCAGATGCACTTGACAAACACTTGGCACTTGTCTTTGGCTTCTTCATCATGTTACTAGTTTTTCAGCAAGATCCTAACAACAAGATTTAGAGAAGCAGTGATGTATCATGACACTCATGTTAGTAGTTTCTCAGTGATGTCCTGACTACGGGATTTAGAAAAATAATGATGTATCTTGATAATGGATTTTATTTTGTCCTTTTGGCAATAATGTTGATAGTTTCTCAAGGATGTCTTGGAAACAGGATTTAGAGAAGCAACAATGTTTCATGACTTGTCTTTATTGTCTTTTATCTACTTCTAGTTGATTATGACAAAAGGATTGGGGAAATTGTGCCCTTATTATGAGTCATTATCATCCTTGTCTATGACTTATTGCCTTATGTGGCGGTACAACCTTGCACACCTTGATTTATGTCATATCATGGTGTTTGTTGGCCATCACAACAATCTTCCCAATGATGATTAAGAGCAATAAATATAAAAGTCCTATGGTAAAGTTTTGAAGAATTTGGTCTAGGAACTAACATGCATCTCCTTCTATCCTATCATCTTCTCTTGTCCATCTCTTGATGATATCCTGTGACTTAAAAAAACATAAATGCATACATAATCACATAGACATTGTATTAGGACCATACATATGTCATCCATAGCATTAAATCATATACATTTCACATAGATATTGCATTATACATAGTCATGCATTAACATAAGCATAAACATGGCATCCATTCAAATAAATACATTATGCATATCATCATCATCCATAGCACAACATCAACACAACATATAAATAAACATTGCATTATCAGGGCATCACATCATAAGTAACCATCATAGGACATACATGACAAGACATATAAATAATAGCATCATCCATCATAAATGCATAAATCCACATAGGAACCATATTACATACATCATAGTGCATAAATAAAATAACATCACATAACACACATGTAGGTTGCATCAAAACTGCATCATATAGCATCATCTTAAAATATAGAATGTCACAGGATAGAGTCATGAGATATCCCAAAAATAGAGCACGCAGGCTCGATAGTCAATACATAAAGTGTCATAACATAAAGACCGAAACATAAATGTACTAAGCATGGCCCTATGAAATTCTCTCCTCATCCCCTCACAACGAAGAGTGTGGTGACTGAGGACCTGTGTTCGACACTGAGGTAATAGGTGGACCTGTAGCAACCTCTGTCTATGAAACCAATGGAGCTAACACTGATGGCATCATCTCCATGGTAACATGCATCTTCGATGATACTCCAGCCTGAGTCTATGAAGCTAAAGGACCTGTCACTAGAGGCAGACCAGGTGTTGATCTATGGCTTGAACTTGATGAATCATGTGAATGCCCTGACCTGTGACTCAAAGTGTGCCCTGAAGAGGTCGAGCCCCCCTGCACTATTGCCACTGCCACTGCCATTGCCACTCCCTAACCTACTGATGTTTCCTATCCTTTTTTGTGTCCTAGTCAGAGTGGGATCTCTCATCTCGATTGGCACGACCTACTCATAGAACTACCTATATCTCCCAAGCCGTACACTGGCCTTGCCAAACTCCCATGCCAAGTCTACCGATGGTCTTGTACAAAGTCATGCAAAATCTATACACCACTACGCTACCTCCTGCTAGCGGATCACTGCCTATTCCTACTCTACCCGAGCCACCTCTAGCTCTGACTGTAGTGCTCTGATCTATGTGGCACTCTCATCCAATCTCCTCTATAGGTCTGCCATTCTCTGGTCTGTCATAGTGTCATGGGGTAACACCGAGCTGGATGGTATCTCCTCATCTCCCTCCACCATGCTCTATCTTAGGAGCCTCTCAGCCTTATCCATGGCATCATCATCATCATCATCATCATCCTCCTCCTTTGCAACCTTTGATCCACAAACTCCCTCATCTAGAGGCACATCCACCTCAGGCTCTTGTTCTTGTCTAGCCTCCTCCTTAGCCACAGGCTCCTCCTATCTCTCCTCCTCTTGCTCCTACCTTGACTACTCCTCCTATCTCTCCTCCTGCTCCTACCTTGAATCATCCTCCTCTCTCTCTCCCTCCTTGGCCACCTCTAGGATGGCATCCAATGTTGCTTTGGTTACACATTATTGTACCCTCCTGCCCTACCTCTGGCCATCTCTCCTCTATCTCTAGCCATCCCCTCTATCATCCCCATCATCTCCATCATCTCCACCCCAAACTTTATCCCTACCCCAATCTTGCCGTCCACCCTAGCCTCCATCCCTCTATCTGGCTCTGCCACCATCCCTCCCCCTACCTCTACCTCTATCACCATCCACTATTGAATTTGACACCATTTTCCAATGATCGCTCGTCGGTTGTTCTACAAATATTTGTGGGAAGAGCGACACAATGGTGAAAATATTTTCTTCACTATTTTTTCGTTGAAAGTCTAACAATGAATTAAACATTGAAATAAAGATGAAATATCGTCGGTCGACGACATCGTACAATGTTTTGGACTTTTGTCAGAATATCGATGAAAACTTTGTGTATCCACCGATGAATTATGTGAGAAGTTTATCGCCAGTTCGACGAAATGGGCAAGGAGTAGCGTTGAAACAATAGCAGACATTCATCGCCATTGTGACAAAATGGGCAAGGAGTAGCGTCGAAACACCAAAATTTCATCAAATGTGGATGAAATAGGCAAGTAGTAGCGTTGAAACAACACCAAGAGTTCGTCGACTTTGTGACAAAATTAACAAGGAGTAGCATCAGAAGAACACCAAAAAGTTCATCGAAAGTGTGACAAAATGGTTAAGGAGTAGCGTGGTAGCAACGCTGAAAGGTCATTGCAATTGTGACAAAATGTGTGGGGAGTTACAACAAAATCTTCGTCATAGCTATAGTAACTTTGTCGAGCCTTTCTGTTGATTCGTCAGTTATTTTCATTGAAATTGCGACTAAGCATCATTTTTTTAAAAATATTTGTGGAAATGTACCATTGCGGAGACTGACGAATGGTCATACATACAAACTACATATTGGTTTGATGCTTCAAACGATGCATTTCTTATATTGAAAAGTGCATTACCTTATTGAGCTTCTCTTTGTTTTAAGAATAGTTTAATATTCTCTACTTAATAGGGCCAACCACGTGATGGTGGAAGCTCATTTGGCCCCTTCCCCCCCCTCACATCACTCTCAATTCCCCATACCCAATCATATAACATTAATCATTCATTCATCCATTAATAACATATAACATTCATTCATTAACATATAACATTCATTAATTAACATATTCACATTCATTCATTAACATATAATATTCATTCTTTCAGTTTTTACATATTATCAAAAATATGGTTGTCATGATATGATTACAATCACTTTTTTTTTCTTTTTTCTTTTTTAAAGCTACATAAAGATGAAGTGGAGTATCATTTTCTAAATCAATATTTGTCCCCCCTTTAGTTGTTTTTCCCTTTTCTTGTGATCTTAATGTACACGTAGTTGTCTGCTCATAACGTGGATCCCGCTTCAAGGGGGATCTACTGCAATAAGAAATAAATGTTAAACTGATATGTTTTATTATTATTGTTACAAGTATTTCATTAATTAAAAGAACATTAGAGTGGTTCTCTTTACTGATGGGTCCACATCATGTTCCTGAACTTTTGTTATAGACTCATACTCAACATGTTGAACACCCTCTAAATCCTGATCTACAGTTGAAACATGAAATGTTACATTAATTAATACACCAATTGAAATTAAATATGTTTAAGAGAACATGAGGGTGGTCCTCTTTACCCGATGGGGCCACATCATGTTCCTGATCTTCTCTAGCTTGATCATGCTCAACACGCTGATCACACTCTACATGCTCTAAAGTTGAAACATGAAAGGTTACATTAATTAATACACCAATTGCAATTAAATATGTTTAAAATAGCTTTAGAGTGGTCCTCTTTACCTAATGGGGCCACATCATATTCCTGATCTTCTCTAGCTTGATCATGCTCAACATGTTGATCATGCTCTACATGCTCTAAAGTACCGGATGCACACCATGACCTTCATCTGCACGTTCTGCCTCCACCCATACCAAGATACATTCCAATGTCATGTGCAATATTATCATTGCTTGAATGTTTAAAAAAAATAGGCATGTAATTACTTTATGGTGGAAATTAATATTGAATAGATTGCACAAGTTTTCAATTTTAAATAAAATTTATTGAGTTTATTTACCTTCTTGTCGGATGCAATGGAAGATTGTGTTTGCCCAGTCAAGACTCTTAGGCGTTCAG
>VDFB02109042.1:7599862-7659111 GCA_007258455.2 Sequoia sempervirens
AAATGACCTAGGCTTGCAAGCTTCATTTTTACCACTTTTTGTCTTAGCATAATTATGACACTTTAATTATGTTCCTAACCAATCTTCAACTATTAATTAAATAATTCACATTATTTAATTAATTCAGGGTCTTCTATTCTTCCTGATTATTAAATAAATAAATCATATTTATTTAATGCATCACTAATTATCTAAAGTCAACTCATAATTAAATTCTCATTTTATTTAATTTGTCATTAATGTCCTCCTGATTATCAAATAAATATATTTTAATATATTTATTCAATATTTCACTAATTCCTAAATCCTCTCTTTTAATTAAATAGATTTGCTAATTTATTTAATTAATTAACCACTTCTTCTAAATTAAATAATTATTTTAATTATTTAATTGTTGTATGTGACACTTCTTTATTTTTAAATAAAACAATTTATTTAAAAATGTCTCACATAGTTAACTGATTCTTCTTTTAGTAATTAATTTCAAAAATCAATTACTCATTATCTCACAAAATCCATATTTTGAATTAATTTAATTTAAAATGGAAATATTCTTCTACAAAACAAGTAATTTCTAAAATTATTGATTTTCTAAAATCCCATCTTCTTATCTTCTAATTTTTGCTAATTTCATCTCAACTGTCACATTTATTCTTGATTTAATTTATTTAATTAAATATTATTCACACATTTGGGCATTTTTCCCTAACCCTAATTGAGAGTTGCCATTTTGAATCTTAACCATTGATTCTAGGGCATTTTCTCAATCTCTCATCTCATCTGTCCGTGCAAAATTGCATTTTCTATAAAATGACAATTTTGCTCTCATTTCAAGGATCTTGATCTTGAATTTCTTAAAATCATTGTAGATTCCTTGTTTATTGTCATTTCTTGCATTCTAGCCATTAGTATTTGAATATTTCCACTTAGATTTCATTTTCTATTTGCATAAATCTTTTAAAATAAATCCTTCAAATTCTTGTTTAGGTCTAGGCATATAGAGTTTGCTCCTCAAAATCTGAGGGCATCCATTTTTACAGCAAGCTAGGAGGTATAATAGAAGTTAGTCATGGAGGAGAGAAATGGGTGAGATTGTTCTAGTTTCATTCCATTTCTTTTACGTTTCTCCTTTGCATTATATTGTGTTGTTTGAATAATATTGCATGCATGTGATACTAACTTATTATGTTTTGCAGAAATCCTTCATTACAGAGACTTGAGAGAGAGAGAGGGTAGAGGGTTTAAGGGTTTGGGGTTTAAGGGTTAAGGGTTAATGGTTTAGGGTTTAGGGTTATGGGTAATGATGGAACTTCAAAGTTTTGTTATGAGTGTTCTATTTTATAAAAACAACACATATGGACTAATAGTTGAACACAAAAAATATATTTGTTGTTATAAAAACAACACATAATGATTTAAAATACAACTTATATTGAACAAAAATGGGCTAATAGTTGAACACTATAACTTTTTGAAAATCCTTCACATTTAATGGGAATATACATATTATTTATTGTGCTCACCTTTTATATTTGTAATAGGACAAACTATTAATATAAAATTATCCAATGCTTGTACTAATGGAACTTCAAATTTTGTTCCTAATGTTTCACTCATGCCCTACCTTATGTCACTGGTCTTTCATGGTGTTGGAAAATTTCTTAGGGCTGGGGTTTTAGCTTTGTCTTTATCTTAAACCCTTGTGTTTACATAATGAATTGGTCTGGATCTATTTCACCATTACCTTTTTTCAAGGGTTTTAAAAACATCTTATGCCCATTGTTCCATCTAGGCCTGGTCCCTTTGGTCTTAATATTTTATTTCCTCTGTGGGTTTTATTTTCCTAAGTCCTGGTTGGCCCTATACTGAATGGTTTAAAAAAAACTTATTTCATTGTTTTCCATCCACCTAGTAATGTCCCCTTGCCCTTTAATGAATGTTTTATTTTTCAGAAAGATGAAATTTGTGCTGTCGTCGATCAAAATTCCTTCAAGATCAATGGTTGCCCGCCATCCCGTGATCAAGAATTGTAGGATGGTGATATCACGAGCGGGTGACATGTGTCCCATATGTGGATCAAATTTGCACGACTGTTCATCAACTGTCCTTTGATCTGAGCTTTCCCTGCCATCCCGTGATGATGCTTTGGTTGATTGTGAAATCATAGGCGGCTGCCACGTGGACTATACAAGGTGGGGCCCGAGGAAATTTTCCCGCCTAGTAATGTCCCATTTCCCTTTAATGAATGTTTTATTTTTTAGAAGGATGAAATTTGTGCTGCCATCGATCAAAATGCCTTCAAGATCAACGGTTGCCCACCATCCTGTGATCGGGAATTGTAGGATGGCGATATCGCGAGTGGGCGACATGTGTCCCATCTAGGGATCAAATTTGCGTGACTGTTCATCAACTATCCTTTGATCAAATTTGCAGGATTAAATCAAACACATGGTGATGTTTGCTAGGGGAGCTTAGTTGGAAGACATACCTCAATCCAATTGGTCACAATTTTCCTCTAAGAAGAAAGTCAGCAAGACCTTGCAGATGTCTTGCTGACTACCAATGCATTTTGTTCAGTAGGCGTCTGTGTTGCCTATCGGCAAGACCTCGAGGATGTCACGGTGAGTGGAGTTCACATGCAAACACATGTCGGCAGGACATTGGCCATCGTCCTAGCGACTGGGAATTTCCCATCGGCATGAAAGTTTCCTTTGGAGCTAAGGCATCCATGTGTTGTCCTTCTCTTTCAGGAGAAGCATAGTAACAATATTCTGTTTGCATGTTGTTGTGCCAAGACACACGTCAACACTTACTTACATCATTAAAAGGTAAGTTTATAATTATAAAAATTTAACATTAGAATTATTTAACATTTGAAATATAAAATTTAAATATTATATTATAATAGTTTATAATTTACTTATATAGTATTTTGGATAATAGAAACAATTTTGATTGATTTAATATTTTCTAAGTTCATTATTGATTTTAAATCTTATAAATATAATTATATATCTTTAATCAATATTATAATTTAAAAATAATAATGAATATTGAACATCTTAGATTTTAGTATAACTTAAATATTAAAAAATTTAATGTATAATTTTATAAAATATAATATATATTTTTTTAAATAAATATTTAAAGATTATTATATATGTATATTTAAAGATTCATAGAATTATCTTTTTAACTATGAAATTAATATGATTAATTTCATATATAATTTTATCTTATCTTATCTTTTTAACAATTTTTTGGTATCCTACATAATTTGTTTTCTATAAGTATCATGTTGTATACTCTTTATATGGAAGGTAGTGTTTTTCATGGAGCTTAATAAGTTTTAATAATTTTTAGTCATTTTAAAGATTTTTTTTTTTTTTTATAAAGATAGGTATATTTAGACTTTTTGATGGCTTATGTACAATTATGCATATTCTTTTTATTTATTATATTTTTGCAATATCATTTTAATCTTGATTAATCACATTATTTGTTTGTCATTTTTATTTGTTTTGTTGAAAAATATTTTATCTTTACTTTACATCTATGATAATTTCAAAATTATCAAATTTAAAAATTATAAATAAAAACTTATTTTTATTAATCTCTTGAAGTACGTAGGTCCTAATCTTTTGTAGATTAATAACTATCTAAATAGCTATTTCTTTCCTTTATTTCTATAAATGTGTCTCATGTCTCTATTAAAATTTATGAGATGTGTATGTAATTCTTAGCACAACACTCTTAGAGATTAGGATTGATTTTCACATTTATCTATTTTCTTATTGTTCCTTTTAGTGGCTAATTAAATCTTCATTGAAAACCTACAAAGAGCTTGGGTCCTTCAATCTCAAAGCTTGTCTAATTTCTTGATGAGAATCATTCACATTGATTCCCAATATTTTGCTCTTTGCATAATACATTTATAAAATGCACTTGGTAATTTAGTATGTGGTTGAAATATTAGAGTAACAACAAATGGTTCTTTTCATTTTTGGCACATGATTGGCCATTTTTACTATGTTAAATTTTTATTTTGACGGATTTCATGTTGTCAAATTTTCATACATTTCTTAGTCTTTTAAAAAAAAAATTAAGGTTCTATTAGTGTCCCCAATCTTGCTAAATGTCATGTATAGAGAAAGTACAATATATAAACTACCAATTATAGAGTATAACAACAAAATGAACTTAAAAACTACTACATAGAAACAAGGTTTAGAATAATTCAAAATAGAGACACCATTCTCCTACAAATACTATGTATAGAAACCTTATGTAGCCACACTTTCACCCTCAAAATCAATAGAATAAATTCTCATACATTGTTTCTATAATGAATTTAGAGAATAAGTTATAAGATTTAAATTCAATAATGAATTTAGAAAATATTAAATCAATCAAAATTGTTTCTATTATCCAAAATACTATATAAGTAAATCTTAAGCCCAATCTTAAGCTTAACAATAACCCTAAGTGAACATTTATTCTAATTCAACCTTAACCCTAATTTAGCCCAAACCATAACCTTAACCCTAACCCTAATTGAACCCTAACCCTAATTAAACTCTAGCCCTAATTGAAATCTAACCCTAATTAAACTCTAGCCGTAATTGAACCCCAACCCTAACCCTATTTATTCCTAACCCTAGTATCTCACAAATACAGGATCAAGACCTTGCCAACTCTGTAAACCTTATTGGATAGTGATAAAAGCTACCTTATCTTCATTAAGGTAGAAAATTTTTGTTATACAACATGCCCCTTGAAAATTGGAGATAGGCACTGCAAAAAGAAGGTAAACACTAATGAAAATGGTCAGTGGTATTGTGGAAGATGTGATAAAACTTTCCCTGAATGTGATTATAAATATATACTTCAATGTAAAGTGGAAGACCATACTTCATTCACTTGGATTACAACTTTTGAAGAAGTGGCAGAAGAAATTATGGGTGTAACAACAAAAGAATTGAACATTTTGAAGCATGAAAAACAAGATGGTGTTAAGTTTTCACACATTATACAAAAGGTCCTTTTCAACAGATATATCTAAGTTAGTTAATGCCATTTTGTCATGATATACTTCTTTGATGTTGTCAATACTACATCTAATGATTGATGAACATTTTTGCTTTTAAATTTATTGTTCTTGGTTGATTGTTGTTATAGACAAGTTGGTATGATTTCAAATTTCAATGTGTACCGTTATATATGGGAATTGAGATAAACAATGACAAACAATAATGAAATCAAATTGATTGCTTTCGAAATTCATATTCATGAAAATGTAAGCATTTTTTCAAGTCAATAGGCATCTTGATAAAGATAACTCTCGGCGTGTTTTACATATATTATTAATTAATATAGGTATGCTAGTTAATTAAATTATTAACTATATTTATTTGTATTATATATTGAATTGTTAAAAGATGTAAAAATTTTAATACTAAATATATAGGAAAATGGTTAAAAAATTACATCTTTTTCAAAAAATAAAATATTAATATATTTCTACTTATCTCTCTCTCTCCTCTATATCTCCTTATATCTCTATCTTTCCATATCTCTCTCCTCTCTCTCTCTCTCTCTATATATATATATATATCCCCCCTCTAGCTCCCTATCTCTCTCTATCTCTCTATCTATTTTTATCCCTTTGCCTCTCTCATTCTATATTCATCTCTACCTCTATCTATAGGGAGATATACAAAGGTGAAGCATTGGACCTTCCCAAAGATCCACCAATCTCAACACTACTCCCAACTATTTTGAGCATTTAAGTACATATTGTATGCTAGATTAGGAGGCATGTGTCAAAGCTCATATGAACCTAAGTAACACATTAAGAATTCTAAAGATTTGTACTTGGAAAAATGCATAACAATTTTTTTTGTTGGATGTCGTGTTGTATAGTTTAGAAAAGCTCAAAATATGAATAGGATTTTAAGGCCATATATTATGGTAGCTTACAATGCAAAAGAAGGAAGGAAATCTATTATCAATTTTAATCTACAATTTAATACCATATGAAAAATCACATGTAGTATTATCTAAAACTAATTCTTGACATATTAATTTTATAAAATACACTTACCATACAATAAACTTCTCCCAAGAAAGAAACCCTAAGTGAACATTAATTGAACCCTAATTGTAGATTCATAACTCTAATCATAACCCTAAGGGAACACTTATTGAACAATAGTCCTAATTGTACCATAACCCTAACTTTGAACTATAGTTGAACTCTAATCCTAACCCTAACACTAATTCTTATCCTAATTGAACCTTAACCCCAACCCTAATCTTAACCTTGACCCTATTTGAACTCTTATTGAATTCATAACCTTAATTAAACCCCAACCTCATCCTCAATCCTAACCCAAATTGAACATTAATTGAACCCTAAACCTAACCCTAAGTGAACACTCATCCTAATTGAACTCTTAACTTTTTAGTTGAAAATATTAAAGTGCCTTAGATTTTCCTATTCATCATCATTTATCATTCAATTCCTAATAGAACTCCAAAAATTTATACTTTTATAATGTTTTTAATACACACCTAATATTAAGGGTTTAGAGTTTAAGGGTTAAGGGTTTAGGGTTAAGGGGAGAGATAGAGGGAGTGAGTGAGTGACCCATTTACATATTATTCTTTTATTCTTTCGTCAATTAAATATTTAGTTACCCATTTACTGTTAGCAGAAATGACCCAGGAATTTAATAGAATAGACTACTCATATAATACCTTGCATTATGGAGCTCAATTCTCTGATATATTACTACTTATCAAATCCTTTGTAAATAATTGTAAACTTATGACTCCATTTAAGCATTTAATTGATTTTCTTGAATAAAAGAAAAAAAATAGACACACAATTGAACAAATTCTCAAGAGAAGAATGACAACTTCATTAACATCTCATTCAAAATTCACTCAAATCCACATAAGGAGAGAAAATATATTATAATTATACATTTATTCATGCTTATAAGTCATATTTGCATACAATTTAAGATAGTTTGCATATATTCAACCAAAACTCAAAATAGGCTATCTATTCTATTTCGTTTGCTTGGGGTTTTAATAGCCAATGGCACCACAGATATCACTTCCTCATCAGAGGACATATATCTTTCTATGCATATATTCAACTCAAAACCTAGCAGAGCTTTCATCAGTTCTCTCCCTACAAATGAGCCTTGAATTCCCTTTTATATGACAAGATAGCAACAAGCTTTGGGCTCAAATGTAATTTCACCACAAATTTTCATTTGAACAAAATCTCCATTGCATTTGACTTTCATTACAAAACTTCCCACACATTGAATCTGCAAAACATATATAGTGCATGAACTGGGGTAGCGTAAAAGAATAGGGAACACAAATTGTCATCAAAATCCCCTTGTCGCTATCCACGCAAAAAAACCAAGCAACCAAATTGCCACGAAGGCACCGCAACAACTTCTTATTTACCCACCACCCTACCCTTACCAACACTTAGACCCTAGTATACACGCTCGCTTCTAGTTGTTTCCCAATACAGTAGACCCTCAACCTCCTCTTCTTTCTTGTCCTTGCTTAATATGGTTTTAGTATGTCCGCTTGGGGTTTTAACAGTTGATGTGCCAACATATATCATTTCCTTATTAGAGGGCAGACCGTGATTGAAGCTAATTAAATACCCACAATAGTCTGAGTCGATCTCGGTTACATCATCAAAAGTGTTGCTCGTAAGGTCAATGGGCGAGTGTTGGCCACATCCAACGCACACCGACTACTTTCCTTTGTCATCTACCAGTTGAGCAACAATGTCCTAGAATCGCAACCTTCTACTGTAACCAAAGCAGTAGAAGGTTGCAATTGCAGGATGTTTCTGCTCAACCAAAGCACCTTCATGAATAGCAGGACTGAGCTTTTGTGAGCTCAAATGAACAAACCTCCTTACTGACTTACTCATTTTCTATTCTCAGACAAGCACTCAAACTTGATTAGACTTAGCCCACAAATAACTCTAACTGCTACAAGAATGACACTATTAGCAATTAATTCTTCTTGTATTTATTGTGCGAGGTAATGGCAACCTTCATCAATGCTTAGTAAATATGCATGTGCAAACATGGCAATTTGGCGGCGTATGTACTGTCACCGTTTAACTAGAGCTAGATGAGAATCCAAAGATCACCCTTCATGATTGCCAACAACAACATCTTCACACAGATTGAGATCGACGTGACTACACAAGCAAGGAATAATTCAGTAATGCTTCACCAACCTTCATCTTCCTCCTGCGAGCTAGCAGGGAACATCAGAGATTTACATTAGCTTTTGATCTTGGTTGTCGATCTAAAACCATGGGTTATGAGCTCAATCTAATACAGGACATACATCTGCCTTTTGCTGACCTCACGCCAAATAATAGGGTGACACCTTAGGTCTGCGAGTTGGCAAGGTACGATCGAGATCTTCTCCCATATCTTCGAATCTGGAAAACCTACACATTGCACGATTAGTATTTAATGAAAGGCTTTGGCTAAGCCGTCGGCAACATGACCACTAGAGTTAATTGCTTATGCTTATGCCACTAGATTAAAATTAAAACCCAAATTTGATTTTAATACTTTATTTCCTCTGCAGGGTTTTATTTCCTAAGTCTCGGTTGGCCCCGTTAAATTCTTATCCCAACCCTAACAAAGAACAAGTGATTAAGCTGAGGATTGTATTTGTTGTTATAACTTTAGATCTAGAGAATTCTTAATTACCAATTATTATTTGTGCATTTGTATATGAATCCAATTGAATGCCTTTCCATATCATTATGGAAAATTTTATTATTGCAACCCTAACTGTAACACTAATTAAACCTTGACCCTAACCTGATTGAACTCATATTATAACCCTAACTCTAACACTAATTGAACTATAATCGTAACCCTAGGTATTGTTGAAACCTAACTCTAATTGTATCAAAACCCTAGAGAGCTCTAATTGAACCCTAACCCTAAAATAGACAATAACCCTTACCTTAATTGAACCCTAACTCCAATCCTATTCCCTAATTTAAGACTAACCCCCCACCTTACCAAACCCTTATTGAATTATAATTGATCCCTATCCCAACCCAAACGAATACCACTGAACCTGACCCTAAGTGAATAGCAACCTTAATTAAACTCCAACCATAATCCTATTTGAATTTTGACCCTAATCATAACCATAATTCAACCCTAACCTTAATTGAACCCTAACCCTAAACATGAGTTCAATTGAGTTTAAGGTTCAAATAGGGTTAGACTTTAATTAAAATTAGGTATAGGATTCAATTAGATTAGGGTTGGGGTTAAAGATTAAGGTTCTATATAGAGCTTGGGGTTAGTGTTAGGGTTCAATTGGGGCAAGGGTTAGTATTAGGGTTAGGGTTATGGTTCAATTAGGGTTTCATTAATGTTAGTTTTAGAATCATAGTTATGTTTAGGGTTGGATATAAAATTATAGTTAGGTTTGAAGTTAATTAATTAGTTTTAGGGTTGGGGTTATGGTTGACTTATAATTAATGTTAGTATTGGGATTAGATTCTATCACTTTAATAAAAATAATCTTCTATAAATTCATTCAATTTTTTTTTGAAATTATATAATTTAAAATATTTTCAAATTTACCTATGTTGATATATGAGAGATATAGCAATTCTAAACTCTATACAATTTATAGTTAACTTGACATTGTGTATAAAAAGGTTTCAGTTATGAATGTTATAATATAAAAAATAAATGTGTTTTCAATGTTTATTTGTCAGTTTAAAAGATGTGCCAATAATGTTGCAATCACTAATGATTAATTTTTTCTTGATAAGTAAATCAATATTTCATAAATTTATCTATAATTATTATTTATTTTTTCTTAATTATATTAAATTATATTTTATTAAGTTGTTAAAAAATTTAAGTTGCTTATAAATAATTTTATGTGTTTTTTATAATTAAGTTGATATTGTGTATAAAAGGTTTAAGTTATAAATGTTATAATATAAAAAGATAAATTTGTTTTCAATGTTTATTTGTTAGTTTGATGTGAGAATAATGTTGCATAGTAATGATTAATTTTTTCTTGATTGCTTAAGTGATATTGTTAAATTATTCTATGTTAATTTAATGTTATGAATGCTATATAATATAAAGAAAAATATTTCTAATATATTTTTAATGCATATTTATATTTTATAAACAAACATCTAAAATAACAAGAGCTGCAGAGCTGTGAAGTTCCTGCCATAAAGTTTTAGAATAGTTTTGTTTGTATTTGTTGTGTTTGTTGTGTATTGCAAAAGGCTTGGATCAAACATCAGAAATCTCAATTGAACCCATATGCTCATTTTGTTGATTGCAAAGTAGTGGACAAAAGCATTGCAATAGTCATTGGACCAAGACCACAAGGTAGAGGATTAATTGATGAAGTTATTCTTGAATCCTCTTCATAGGAAACATGCCGACTAATTGGTATTCTCTTTTAGCACTAGGATCCTACAAAAGTGGAAACAATAGTTTTAATTTGCTATATATTAACCATATTTTACTTACAATTTTTTTTTGAAAAAGGAAGTTATAAGGTGTCATACCTCTACTGCATTTAAGCCAAGATCAATTAGTACTGCACCAGGTTTCAACCAATCACCATGAACCAAATTTGGCTCGCCTACTATCTAGAATCACAACTACGTACTATAGACTCATCACTATGTGCACTGATGTTTGTCTAGGGTATTAATTGTTTAACTTAGACATTGATGTGTATACCCTTAGCTTCCAGGTCTTCTTGTCTCATTTAATTTTTTGTTGACATCCCTATCTCTAGATAAGTCATAACCAAATTCTAAGGTCATCTCTAGATGGGCATGCTCTCTACCAAATATGAATTAGGGCATGAGTGAACTAAATGTGTTACATATCCATCAACGTTAAATTATTTGGATGATTAGAAAAAATTCAAGAAATTGTAGACATAAAGAGAAAGATTAAATAAAAACTAAATGAGATACACTCTTGACAATCTTTGCTTGGGATTTTCACTGCTATTTGGTTCTATGCTATTTTCTTTTCAAAATTAGATTTTTTTTTATTATGATCAATTAGAATAGACTCTACAATAAATGCATAAATATATTGTCTTGTGTAAGAAGCCCACGAATATAAATAATAATTTTTTGATAAATCACAAGAGATAACTCTTTACAGTCAAACACAAATCTCTAGATTTTTCACACTAATCCAATAATTATGGCTAATGAATCAGAACAGTAGTATCAATCTTAGTTCAATGATATATGTCAATATCAAATTCATAATTAACAATAAATTTTAGATACTCCACATTGGAAACTAAAACAAATTGAAAAGTTGTCTTTATTTGCATCTCCTCTAGAAACTCATCTATCTTGTAAGTTAGGTAACATGTGCAAACACTATGTACTAGCTTGTGTTGCTAGAATTGGAAATCATGTAAATTTTTGTAACATACTGGCTAGTATAAGTTCTACACTAAGGGCCTCTACCATTTTGATGGAAAAATACATGATAATGGGTCTCTTTAACTTAATCCCCTAATTTATGAAGAAGACCCTATGGGGGATGATTAATCAAATTGAAAAAGAAGACAATTCATTATGCAATTAGTACTCCCCTGGTTGAAGTTGACAAGAGGTATATACAGTATAGAAGTTGCCAAGTCAACTTATTAAAGGTTTTGGACATATCCAATTTAATAATCATTCCAGAATAACAGTAAAATCTTGAGAGATTGAATGGTTCTCTAGGTGTAGGTGGATTTTCAATGTGTAATGGCATAAAAATTAAAAACATCATAACCCTAATTAAATCCTAATTGAACCCTACTTGAACCTTAATCTAAATGAACCCTAACCTTAACCCTAATTGAACCATAAACCTAACTCTAATTAAACCTTAATTGTAGACTGAACTAAAATAAGCCTAATTGAACCCTAACTGTAACTTGAACTTGATTCTAATCATAACACTAATTGAATGCCAACCCTAACCCTAATTGAACCCGAACCCTAACTCTAATTGAACCTTGTTGTTGGGGTTAAATTAGGGTTCAATTAGCATTCTAGTTAAACCCCAATTGTAAGATTAACCAAAATAAGCCTAAATAAACCCTAACTATAACTTGAACTTGACCCTAATCATAACACTAATTAAATTATATCCCTAACCAGGCTAACTGAACCCTAATTCCAACCATAAACCTACTTGTTAAACCCTAACCCTAAATCTTATTGAACCTTATTTTTAGGGTTCAATTAGTGTTTAATTAGCATTCTAGGATGGAGATTAAGGTTAGGTTAGGGTTAGATTTGTGAATATCTTAATATTAGCTTATAGATTTGAACCCAACTATAATCATAATTGAATCCTAACCCTAACCCTAATTAAACTATAATTCTAACCCTAACACTAACCATAATTAAATTCTCACTCTAACCCTAATCGTAATTAAATCCTATTATTAGGGTTGAATTAGGGTTAGGTTTAGGGTTCAATTAGAGTTCTCATATAAATCTTGGTGTTAAGGTTTTTATTTCTTGATATTAGTTTATAAATTTGACATTAATGATAACTATATTAAAGAAAGAAAAGCTAGTATATATTTTTATTGGTATGTGAAATTAAGTACTAATAGGGTTAGAATTATTAATGTCTTAACATGTTAGTTTATGAATTCGACATTAATGAAAAATATTACAAACAAAAGTAAGTATTTTAATCTAGAATTTTATTTGTATGTGAAATGAAGTATTATTAGAATTAGAATTATTAATCATAAAAAATAATTAATCAAATCACAACAATATTTGTAAAGCTTATAATTAATTATAAAATTAAACTAAATTTTAATTTCTAAAATTTATATAGTATTTATTATCTAGTTTTGAAAATAGTCATTTAAATTATAGTAATTATCTACTACAAATAAATTAAATTAAAAATAAATTTTATTTTAGAAATAATTCAACAATTATTAATTATAATTTTAGAATAAATTAAGATATATATATATATGACTAAATTTTCTGTTATTTTTTTCTTTGCAACCAAATTATTTTATTTTCATAAAATTACATTAAATTCTAACATCAAAAAAATCAATTATTTTTGAGTTCAATTACATATATTGTTCTTTAAATTTTTTTACACTTTTGACCGAAGCTATGAACCAGATACAACCATTCAACAATACCACCCCAACGGGGTTTAAACCTTGGTGGCAAGAACAACAATGCCACCTATAAACCATCACACCATGCCAATACCAACATATTGTTCTTTAAGTTTGAATAGCCAATTATTTTGTAAATTAATAATCAAATCACCACAATGTGTGTCTATATATATATATATATATATATATATATATATATATATATATATATATATATATATATTACAAGAATAAGTATTTAAATCTAGAATTCTATTTCTATGTGAAAGGAAGTATTATTAGGGTAAGAGTTATTAATCCTATAAAAAAATTAAATCAACAAAATATTTTTAAAGCTTACAATTAATTTTAAAATTAAACTAAATTTTTATTTAAAAAATTTATAAAGTATTTATTATCTATTTTTAAAAATAATTAGTTAAAATATATTAATTATTCAATACAAATAAATTAAATAAAACTACATCCTATCTAATGTATACATCTGTAAAGGTCTGATTTGGTGTATACAGGGATTATTTGCGATGCATTGGTATACTAGTTGATCATTCTACTATATTTAATATAATTAAATAAAATAAATATTATTTTCAAAATAATTCACCAATAAATAATTATAATTTGAGAATAAATTAAGAAATGAAAAAATATATAAAAGAACCTTTTTTATTTCTTTGCATCCAAATGATTTCATTTTGTAAAATCATATTAAATTCTAACTTCAAAAAATCATAAAATATTTTACATGCTTATTTTTATATTTTTGAGTTGAATTGTGTTGTTCTTTAAATTTGAATAACCAATCATAAAGCAAATAAATAATCAAATCAACACAATATTTAAAAACTTAAATTTCATTTTAAAATTAAACTAAATTCTATTTTCTAAAATTCATAGAATATTTATTACTTAATTATTAAATTCATAATTAATTAAATTATAATGATTATGTGATATAAATGAATTAAATTTAAATAGAAGTACATGTTCCTTTTAAAATAATTCAACAATCAAAGACTAAAATTTAAATTTAAAAGTATTCTTTATATTATATTTTTTCATTTTTACATACAAAATATAAAATATTTGAAGTTGATAAGTTTTAAATTCATTAATTATGATGATATCCAAAAGCTAAAAATATTCAAAATAATGAAATAGATTAATTACAAGTGACAACACACAAAATTCTACACTCGTCAATACTAACCATAAAAGTTGCATAGAATTTAATTTGAACATCTATGAATCTTTTGTCTTATATCTAATTATTTTTTAAATGTTTAAGTTGTATACTTGATACGTAATTGAAAAATAATAGTTTAGATTGTATATTTTGTTAATAATTTAATGATATTTGTATTATGAAATTAAAATAATAATTTAAGAGTAAATGTTCAAAATGATCATTTATTCAATATATATATATGTAAAAATTTAAATAACAATTAAAAGAAAATGTTAAAAGATTGTATATTTTATGAATATTTTAATAATTATTATCTTGAAAATTTTAAAATTAATTTCAAAAAAATCTTCATTAAAAATATTATACTTTATTGAATGGTGGTCATATAAACAAGTAAATAAATGAATAGAATGGAAAACATAACAAGTATACAATTTTGAAGAGTTCAAAAAAAACCTTGAAAAGCTGCGATAATAAGTTTATGCTTCTTGAAAATCCGCCCTTATCGCTCAAAGTTTATTAGCCAATAAAATTGAGGAAAATTAATTTTTGAAATTTGAAAAGTTAAAAATCTTGCATGTTTACTTTAACTATATACAAATATTTTATAAATAGAAAAAAAATTGAGTTCTTATTTATTAAAATCAAAGTTATTAATAACTTGTTAAGGAAAAAGGGTCACCTATAATTCCTTGGCAGGAACTAAAAATGTGATTGTAAAAAAAATACAACTTAATGAGTGAACATACATTTAAAGTTAAAAGTGAAATTATAAAACAAATTATAAATTTATTTTATTTTTCTTCTATAAATATAATTTTTTAATTTGTCATCTTATTAATAATGCCCACTTCTCCTTTTAATGAATGTTTTATTTTGCAAGGGTTCATTTAGTGCTGCCATTGATCTATTTCCTGCAGCTGTCAACGGTGCCCGCCATCCCGTGATCAGGAAATGAAGGATCATGAAATCACAGGCGGGCACCATGTGTCCTATCTGGGGGATCAAATTTGAGATATCGCTGACCAACTACCATTTGATCTGAGCTGTTCCCTGCCATCCCACGATGGTGCTTGGGTTGATTGCAAAATCACGGGCGGGTGCCACGTGTCTCATCCGATGAAGCCTAAAGAGTAAAGGAAACACTAGCCAACTTTAAATGTATTAAAGGGCGGATTACTAAAGTGTTCTCCAGATGCACATGTTCTAAATCAATGGATATGTTATAATCTCGCTAGAAAAACTACTTGAAGGTTAACAACATGGCTGGCGACTGTGTTAAAGGAACCAGATCAACGACGCCCGCTATCCCGCGATCAGGGATTACAGGGATCGCGATATCATGGGCAAGTGCCACGTGCCCTTCCTAAAGGATGAAATCTGTGTGATCATTGATGAGCTATCTCTTCAAGATTGATGGTGCTCGCCATCTCGTGATTAGGAATTTTGGGATCGCGATGTCGTGGGTGCCTGCCACATGTCTCATCTAATGAAGCTTAAGGAGTGAAGAAAGCGTTCACCAGTTTTAAATGTATTACGGGGCAGATTACTAATGCACTTGTAAGATGCACATGTCCTATTTTAATGCAGATGTTATGATTTTAATGGAAAAGCTACTCGACAGTTAAAGGAAAGGATGGCGACCTTTTTTGAAGGAGCAGGATTTATGGTAAAAAGATCGACAATGCCCGCCATCCCGCAATGGTAAATCAAAGGATTGCGATATCGCGGGCAACTGCCATGTGGCATTCCTTTGCGGCGTATGACATAGTGGGCCCCTTTATTGCTATATTGGCAATTATGTCAGCCTATTTTGAAGATGGTCATCAATGATTTGATCAAACTAAAGGATTAACAACTCAAATTTAAATATGTATCAAATTATGGTTGGAGCCCTTCGTGTAGCCCGTGAGTGGGTTTTAATGGTGAATGAGACATCTACTGGCAGGATTTGATCAACATAAAATCAATTTACTCATCTCATTTGTATCACAAAGCATCCAAGTATTTTGTGAAAACAGTTTTAGAGCCAAAGGTGAAATTGCAAGCAGCTACAGCTAGAAATTGGATTTTCTACGAAAAAAGCCATGAGTTAATTTTCTCTGTTTATGAGTCATTCTGCACCTAAATTTGGGAAAGGGGGGGTCTGCTATGCTTGTCACTGAGTTCATTAAAATATTTTGTTAAGGCTATTGTTTAATCATAAATTGTGAGGAATTGCGGTATTTTTACTCTGTAATTTCCTATCTCTGCTTAGTCATAGCCACTTGAAGTGTAACATTGTAGTGAGGCCCTAGTTTGTCTAAAATGGCACCAATGAAGTAGCACTTTGGCCACATTGAGTATTTGAAAAGAAACTTGTACGATGATTTCCTAGATCAATTTCCATTATCAACAAATGAGAGAAGGAAAGGTTTGGTGTTGATGCGAGGGAAAATCCTAGGGGAGGGGTTGGTGTGTAAGAATTCCAACATTGTTGATGCTAGGGTTCCACTCACAGGCTTAGAACTATTCAAATTATGGTATGGATAGAGGAATTTGCTTCATCTTTTTTTAAATGGATGGATGTACGACATGGGAAAGCTGGTTGTTCCAAATGTGTTCCCTGATGTGGACTTACTTAGAGTAGTGGCCAAAAGATATGACCCTATCACATGGGTAATCAAAGATAATGATGGAGGGGTTCTATTAGAAATCAATAGAGATGTTATCCAATAGACTTTTGATTTGAGTGAGTCAAGTGATGACTTGGTTCCTATTAATCTTGAAGAAATGAAGCAGGAGTATACAAAATTTGAATCTCTTTTTAGGGTTAAGCTGCTTCCACCTCATCTGGTTAAGGCAAGGGGTTCACAATTTCACATCAGCCCTAATGACCAGAACCCTTCAGATTGAATTGTTTTGGAAAGCCTTTTTCTAACTACTTTCTATTCACTATGTTAGATTTTGGGTTTTAGACCTGGTGCAGTAATGCCGATTGCATACATGTTCATGGGGGTGCAAATACAACACCCTAACTTCTCTGTAACATACGACTTTGCTTCTTTTTTGGTGGAGAGGATAGATGAAGGACTGTCAAAGTTGCAGAATGGTGATACTAGTACTCAATTATTTTGGTATTCAATGTTGATGCATATGTTCTTGTTTAGGAATGTTGATTTTCTTTTCTGAGAAGATGAACTTAAGACAATTAGTTAATGGAGAAAGATTGCCAGTATAGATATGGGCTACAGATTTGTCCTGTAATAAGGAAAGCACCAGTTATGTGCAATTTGATAATTGTTTTGCTGCAAAATTGAAGGCTAGATTGATGGTAAATGTACTTAGGATCCCTCAGGAAGTGCATGATTTCCTTAGGCCAAAGGAGAGGAAACCATAATTGAGGGTTTTACATAATTGGGGTGACATTATCCCATATCCAGTCAGCACTGTCCTGAGAATATATGGATTTCAAGGAACCCCTCACATATTGCCATACAATGTGCCACCAAGACTAGGGTTTGCAGAAGTTATGTGGCAGATGGGGTGTATTCATGAAGATAACCTAACTCAAAAGGGGAAGGGAACATTATTCCCTGATTATACAGTAGTGTTTGACTTTACATTTTCAAAGGAGGCTAGAAACATTTTGACAAATTCTTTGTTGATTACCATTTGAGATTTGGTCCAAGGCGACAACATGATCCTAAAGGTTTCTTTGCTCTTTTCAGACAAAGAATAAAAGGTGGAAAATTTGCACATGGGTTTAATTTCCCTAAGGACCTGATCAGGAATGAATTTGATTTAAATAGACAGAAATTGAACAAGGAAAAGTGGATAGCTTTTAGTAAGCTACTAGATATTGTGCATGAAATGGATCCGACGTATGATCCATTGATAGAATTCACTCCATACCACAAGAGAATTGATTTTTTAATGAAGAATTTCAAGGAGATAAAGGATACCTTGACAACCAAAAAGATAGATTTAAGGATAAGTCTGGATATGCAAGGACAAAGTGATATGCCAATTGAAACAAGGTCAGTATGTCAGCCTACAAAAAGGTGACCCATCTATAGGAGGAAAAGGGATACTGGTAGTGATGAGAAAGAAGTAGACAGAAAAGGGAAGAAAATAATGAAGGCACCTTCACGACCAGGCCCAAAATTCAAAGTACCTAGGGCTATCAAAATTATTGAATTAAAATTTTTACCAAAGCACAGTCCCCCATCACCACCACCTGAGCCAAGCCCTAAGAGGCAAAGAACAGATCACCTACCTAAGGATCTCATAGATGAAATTATTGTTACTAATCAAGACATGCAGGTTGGTAGGTCATCCCCTCCTAGGTCAGTTGAATTGGTTCTATCTGATTTGGATATGAAGGGTAAGAGTGTGCAGGATGCAAGAATGGAGGCTTGCAAGGAGTTATTAGATGATAATGTATTTGTAAAGACTCGTGTATTCTTGTAATTGGCATGGAGGATGAAATTTGAGGAATATCAAAATAAATGCAAGGAGAGAAGAGAACTAAGGCCTGACAGGTCAGATCAGGAGAATGATGAAGAAGTGAAAGCTGAACTAATGGAAGAGTTCAAAAATATCACTCCTGAAGAAGGAAGACAACTAGTGAATCAAGCTAGTGTTTTAATTTTTCCTGAATGGGACATCGCAGATGCAGTGGCTTTCAATGCCATTATGAAGTCCAAGAATCCTTTTCAGGATTTTGAAAAAGAAGTTAAGGCAGCATTACAAAACTCTGCCTTTAGTGAAGAATATGAGACCTTGGCAATTTGGGCATTGGCTCCACAAGGAAAAAAGCTAGACATTGCTAATATTAATCCAAATTTCAAAGGAGGATTAATAATAAAGAGGGATTTAGAGACTACAACAACCAAAGCCACTAGTTTAACTGTGAATGTGGCCAAGTTGGCCCAAAAGACTGCTGAAAAGGAGGAGGCTGAAAGAAAGAGCCTAATGGAGAAGTATAACATTTTAATTGAAGAATATAGTAAAATGCAACAGAGGAATGTTGAGCTGCAAACTGAAGTAGAAAGGTTCAAGTATAGACATATTAGGGAAACATCCAATGCTCTAGGAACCAGCACATCACCTCCCACAATAGGGTCAATGCCTCCTGCTTCTCCAAATGTTTCTACACAGGGTCTCCCATTCAAAATCTTGCTCTTACCCCTCCTCTAGAAAAAGTTGATGAAGAAACAGAGTGCTCTCCAACAAAGAGGTAGCTCATGCAGAAAATTGATCAATTATAAACATCACTAAGGGAAAAAGAGGAGGGTTTTCTTTCAAAAAAAAAAAATTGTTACTCTTGTTTTACTCTTGTTTTAGAGCATTTAAATGAAAAGGTGCATAATAAACTACCCTCTATACATTCTTTGTATTCTTTGCTATTTGAAGCAATAAATAATATTGATAGCGATCAGGAGATAGTGATTCCAATAATTCAAAATTGGATCCTTAGGGAAAATAATCTAGATGTTATGAATAAAGCCTCAAGGTTTGATGTAAATAGTAGGCCCTAATCATTGAACCCTACTTATATATTAGTTAAATCATTGCAAGGTTTTCAGACCTTACCAGATCATCTAAGTAGAAAGATTAGGGAATTGGTAAAGAACTCCAATGATTGGGGTAACACACTGTTACCTGATATAACTGATGAGCAGGGGGGAATCAGAACACTCCAACAATGGAAGGATCAAGCAAGTGAAGTCATCAATAATCAAATTAAAATAATTTGTGATGATTCAGATGATGATTTGTTGGTAAATTGTATGGATAAGATTATTGGTACCAGCTCATTTTTGGAATTTTTTGAAAGAGATGCTAATTAGGTAGCGGTAAAGTATTTTCCTTATAGTACAAAGGTAAAAGAGGTGATTAATTTTGACTGGTCAACTGACAAGGAATACCAAACGTGGGCAGCTAAGTATTTGAATGATGAGTAAAAAGAGTGGGCTACCGACAAGTGGCAAATCAAATGTTGTGGTTACAGTTTTTCCAATTTTGTATGGATGACTTTCTTGAAGTGGGTTTCACGTGGTTTTTTGTTATTTCATCAACCTTCCTCCACCGACATGATGAACAAGAATATGCTCCAAGATGATTGTTGTTGTAACAATTTTTGAACAAGAATATTTTTCAAGGTGGTGGCTGTTGTAACAAATTTTGGAATATCACCAAGTGCTCCAATTGACTGGTGATAGGTGTACTTTCTGGCCTGGTGCTTGTTTGCTCCTTCATTTTCTATAAGAAGGATTTCAAGGCCAAAAGTATGGGTTAGCAAGTTAGATAATTTTTGTCGAGTCTAAGTGAAGTTGCAGAGCAAATTGTAAAGTCTGATGGTTTTAGAGAAATGCAATTTAGGTTTTGAGTCATTATGTAACAAGTTTTGAGTTCATAGAGATTTAATGTTGTATAACAATACTAGCATTTGAGTTGAAATAAAAATTTGAGCTCATGTCTCTCCATTGTACATGCATATATGAACTTTCAATGAAATAACTAAGGGTTGTTTTATCCATCTCACTGTTGTGGTGTGTATGATTCTATTTTAGCTTTAATTCAAGGAATTAATCAAAATGCTTGAATGGGATTATAGGTGGATATGCGTTGTATAAGGATTTGATAAGTAGTCCTGGGTTAGAATGCACACTAATGAAATTGTAATGCAATATTGTCAAGGATCTTATATGTGATATATTAAATCTATTATAAACCTATAGATGCTTATGAATTTGACTCCTGCAATGGATATATGGCACTGATCTAAGTTGTAATTATTTATGTAGTTCAGTATTTGTTTTTCTTTTCCCAAAGCTTGCTACAAATTTAAAATCATTGAATATCTTATACAATGGATTGTGTTTAGTTATCTCATGCTCCAAATAGTTGATATTGTTTATGAACAGCCAATTCTAGTTGATATTATCTTATCGTGTTGAGCTATTAAGTGAGATCATCTACTATTGTTAATGTTGTTTATAATAATGGTGCAAAGGTTGTAAACACCTTAAGGGATCACCCTCCCAGGTCTTGCAGAGCCCAAAGTGTATGAGGCTTTTAAAGTCCTTGTCAGTTGGTCCAGGTCCTTCGAGCTGCCCTCGATTGGAATTGGCAATTCTATAGGTATATTAGAAGACAAACCTAGTTACATTGTAAAAAGAACCAACATACATGTCAACCACTGAACAACCACCTCTACAACTAACTTTTTAATCTTTTATGATCACATGAAAGTTAAAACACACTAATTTAAAGGTTGTTAACATCACTATTGAAATATTTTTATTTTTTGACCTTTCAAATATTAAAAAGTACATCATTAAATTAATTATGTAATGGCATAAAAATTAAAAACATCATGAATTAATTATGTAACCACATAAGTCAAATATAATTCTATCAAGAAATTAATATCAAATAGATAATATAATCGCATAACTTATACATTTCAATGTCATTGATCTTCTTCTTCATCCAACTCTTTGTCTGTATCATCCAATCCAGATTTGACATTGTAAGGATTGGTCATATCATCATCATCATCATCAATATCAGTTTTGATAATGTCATCATCCACACGATGTCATCTTCATGAAAATTAACTCCTACATCATCATCATCTAGTTTCTCCTCTTCGACATCTTCGTCGGGGACATCATCAACTAATCGTTGATCCTGATCATCATCTACATCATCTTCTAGTTCTTCAATATCTTCTTCCACCACATTATACTTTACTTGGCCTTCCTCTTGGATCATGTCTAACAACAAATGACCAACCCGGTTTACCTAGAACCTCTGAGTAAAATACCTACTCACATTGGCTTGGAAGAACATAGGGCTCATTTCCAGCTCGCTCAATCAACCTTGCATTAACCATGGTAAATCCATTATCATGTTCAATAACAGTTCTCTCAGGATCATTTTCATTCAATCGTAGCCTATACCATAGGACGACGAACAAAATTAATCTGAAGGACTTAAAGTCACACTCAAGTATATCATCCAAAATCCCATAGTATCGATTTTCTGAGACTTCTGATGTATGTCGCTTCTAGATGAAACATTAGTCACAAAGACTGGTTATACCAGAATCACAAGTTTTCTACATGTCATCCAATATTTTGATTCAAAATTTACAACCATTGCACCACATAGCCTTGTGGTGTTTCACCTGCAATATGTCAAACATGTAAAAATTATTGCAATATCGTCAGTTGATAAACATATTTATTCTTAGCCAAATGTATGCAAAGAAAACAATCTCAAGATATATATACATCAATATACTTGAAAATAATTAAATAATATGGGTGATTAATATATTTATACATACCTATTTATCTCTTAAACCATATGCTAAATCAATTTCCCTTTGTGTAACATTGGAATCTCCATTACGATGAGCTTCTTTAACCAATGAAGCCACACCTTCCCATGTTAATGTCGACCAGATTGTTGACATCATTCAATCCATACCATCATCCAATCAAGATTGTTGGTGATTACAAATGTAGTGCATCCCACTCTTGACCAAGCTGTCCAAAATAAATTGAAATTCACAAATGACGATAATTAGTTAAATACCATAGTATACGACCTTAATTTATAATTGATGTATATTGAAGATTAAAAATTAAATAAGTACAATATACATAAAAACCATATGTAAAATGTATTCCAATTAATCTCCATGACCATCTTATAATTACCTCTCACTTTCCTCAATCTACCTTTCCCCAACAGGTACTCCCCTTCGAATTTGTTAATGGAGTTGGGATCCCAAATGCGATCTAAATGGATATTTGCTGCAAACTTAGGAAGATATTCACTAATGTACACCATGGTCTGGTATACCATATATCCCTCCACCATAGAACCCTCAGGATGTGCTCTTTGTCTAACCAAAGCCTTCAAAAATTTCAAGTGCCTCTCAACCATCCACATTGACCTTGTGTGTACAGGTCCACACAATTCAATCTCCTCAACTTGGTGTATGAGGTAGTGTTTTTGTGCATTGAAAAATGTTGAAGGTAGACACTTTTGCATTTCACACATTAGGCGAGGAATTTTTCTCTTCCAATAATTTATATCTTCTTTATGGATTTCTTTAGATGATAGCCATCTACAAGTGATTCAAGGCACAAATATATTAATGATATTTAACAAAAATATACAGTATATTACATAACAAGTAAAACAAATGAAAATTATAAGATGTATATAATGAATTGAACAAATCTCGCTACTTACCTCATGTATTTTCCAAGATGATATATAACTTGCTTAACATTTTTGTCAAAGTTGTCTAAGAGAGATAGAGGTAGAACGTACTGCAACAATTATAAAATGATATTTTCATTATTTTTCTAAAAGTAGTAAACACAATACACTGAAAAGTACATGCATTATACAAGTGTATATAATATACCAGAATAATTACCTTAATGAAGGTATGCCAATCATGCATTTTCATCCTTGACCCAAATTCACCTTTCTTTGTTATTATATTGTTTATGTTTGCAGCAAATCCTGTGGGAGATCAAATTTTTTGTATGACTTATTTTATAGCATTGCTTTCCTGCTCTGTTAATAACCAAGGAAGGGAACTTATATTAATTTGGTCTCCATCCCTATTCAATTGAATGACATTTTTCATTGCATGATTGGCTTCCTGAATGTCACTACAAATTTTGACAATTTTTTCTTTGTCATGACTTCCATCCAATATTTTCCATAATGTTTCTGTTATATTCTTTCTGATATGCATTGTATCAAACAAATGCACAATTTGTAGCTGCTCATAGTAGGGCAACCTACTAAATTGTATGGGATAAATTTTCAATCCCTATGGAAGCCGGCTATTAATGCCTTGATGACCTTCATGAAGCATATAAGTTAAACAAATTAACGACAATCATTGTCAATTACAACATGAGTAAACAAAACACAATATAAAAATATAAATTTAAAACATATCATATATGATAGATAAACAATTTGATCTAATGTATAACCTTGTTGATTTATTCTATTATATTCCAACTTCCATAGGTGAGGTGGCATTCTTCGTGGTTTTGATGTAGTCTCCTCTTTCCCATTGAAAAGATGTTTTTCAGTAGTTCGATACTTATGATTTCTATGGAGGAAGTGCCTATACTCATCAAACACCTGCTTTGCTAAACTTGTTGAATGACGAGATTTCATCTTTGGACCACAAATTGGACATGCAAATTTTTCCTTTGTTTGAAGACTTGCAAGATGATATATAATTGGATTAAATATGTCAATTTTTATAATTATTGTAATCAAGGGATTTCTTTTAGGTTAGATTCAAGTTGTTAGCAACACATTAATAAAGACAATGAAACCCAAAGATCTTGCAAAACACAATGGAAGTAAACGAAAGAACGATTATACCTGATCGTCGAGACCTCCATGATTTACTTTTGTAATACCTTCTTGCTTGGTGGATAATACTTTGCCCTCAGATCCGTCGTGTGAGCAAATTTGCAAATGCCTAAGTCCTACACCAAGCTTTGAAGGATTTATGCAATGTCTAAATGCCTATGCCTATGACTATAATTGTCAATGTCTATGCCTAAACAATGCCAAGATTTGATCAAATAAGTATGATAAATATTGAAATTGCTATGAAATCTAAGTGTGCAAATGCCTAAATAATCTGTCTGTGCGTAAATTTAAAATGTCAGCCTGTAATCCAAAAGTGAGAGGAAAATGACATTTTATAGAAAATGTCATTTCAAATGGAAGGGCGAGATCGAATTCTACGAAAGACCTAGAATGAGAGGTCCAGATTAAATCTAAGAATCCCTAATCAAGGTTAGGGAAAAATCCTTAATCAAACAATCAAAATAATGTCTCAGATAATCGGATCGACGGTGGAGAATAAATGAGAGATTAATTAGAAAATGAAGATTTTTGAAAAATCAAGAAAATAAGATTGCCTAATTTATGAGATTCAAAAAATCAAGAAGATAAGATTTAGACTGAAGATCATATTTGGAAAATCAAGAATCTGCCCGATTACTTGATTTTTGGAAGAATAATATCTTTTTGAATTTAATTAATTCAAAATAATGATTTTGTGTGACAAGTAAATAATTTTTTTCAGATTATTTACTAAAAAGAGTGAAAGTTAATAAAATGAAATCATTTTAAATATTTTCATTTATTTAAAATGAGAGAAAAGTGAAATTAGTAATTAAATAATTAAAAATAATTATTTAATTTGGAGGATAAGACTGAATAATTAAATAAATTAATAAATTTATTTAATTGTGACAATTAGTGACATATCAAATAAATAAATGAAATTCATTTTATTTAATAATTAGGAAAAGAATTAATGAAGAAGATAATTAAATAAATTAAAAATTTATTTAATTAAGGGAAGACAGACAATTAATGACGTATTTAATAAATAAATAAAATTTATTTATTTAATAATCATGAAGAATAAAAGGACATGAATTAATTAAATAATTATGAATTATTTAATCAATAGTCGAATGTGGACTAAGGACATAATTAAATGTCATAATTATGCCAGGACGAAAGTGGTAAAAATGAAGCTTGCAGGCCTAGGTCATTTTTAGGTGTCTATATTTTGCCCCTCTTTGTCATAATGTAGCATGTCGCATTGTGACAAAGAAAATAAGTCAAAGTCATGCTCCAATAAAGGTACAAAGTATCATTGCCCCCTCGAGACATTTTTAAATTTTGGGTCGGCGAAAGAAAAATTTGCAAAGGGTCCCGATAAATCCATTTTGTGCCTAGAAAAGCAATGGCGCAGTCGGTTTCAGATTCTGACATGTATAAAGTAACTAATGAGGAAGTCAAAGGTGGTCAAATGAGCCTCCAGTAAGAACCTTGGTTGAGAAATGTCATTTTGAATTTATAAGTAGGTTGATAAATGGGTAAAAGTCAATTTATTTCTACTATTTATCTTGCAAATTTTGAGAGCTCAGAGCAAAAGGCATAGCAGCGAGGATGATGATTGCAGTGTCAGAGCACCACGGGGAGATCATGCGGACCTATAAATGGCCAGAAGGCGCAGAGCCAGCGGTATGTACCCTTGTCCCACTTTGTGATTTTCATGTTTTACGTGTCATTTTTAGCTTTCTAGGATCAACAACTTCTACGCCGCGACGCAACTATGTTCGCGTAAGCTGCAATCGTCTGTGCGTTCGACACATTTGATGAGTTGTGACACAAGTGCAAAGAAAAAATAGGGTAGAGAAGTGGGTTGCGCCGCATTTGACAAATTCTGCGACGCATTCGACTTATCGTGTCGCAATTGAATGTTTGAATGTCGCATTTGTCATATTGCAATGCACTCACTTTTTTGAATGCCACAATTGTGTTTATGCAACAAAATTGCCTTAATGTGATGCATTCGTCAAATTTTGCGATGAAAGTGTAATAATGCGACGCATCTGCAATGTTGGATCACATTTGATGTACGGTACGATGCAATTGACTTTTTGAGACGCAATTGCCTGGATGCGACACATTTGTGATTTACCTTGACCGTAGTTGATTTTGATATTTGCGTATCCTTGATGCTTTTAATGATGCTGAAAGTTGTCCAAAAAGTATTGATGTATTGTTCATCTTTTTATAGAGGCAGCGTGCCCCTATCTACATGAGAGAGATTAGACCGACCACATTTCAGTTTGCTGATCAGTTGGGCCCATGAGAGCGGCGATGATTGATATGTTTGGGATTGTTCTACGTTGCGTATATGCCCACCATTCGGGCGAACAGGGGATTGCTGACTACGCTATGCAAGCAGTGGTATTCGAAGACTTGTTCATTCCACCTTCTGACAGGTAAGGCTACCATTACTCTAGAGGACGTCTACCAGATTCTTCAAGTGTCGATCTGAGGGGAGCAGATCGTCTATGATCCTTGGCATGGTGAGCAGACCTTTCGGGCTTACTACTATGATCAGGGTGTAGGATTGGGCATCTAGGGGTACGAGATTAGGTGGGAGTTTATGGCCAAGCACTACGGTCACTTTGATGCATTCCTTGCGACTTTGATTGGAGGGATCCTGATTCTAGAACGTCGGGGACATGGATTTCCTATTGGTTGGGGAGACGTCTTGGTTGGCATGAGGCGTGATAGGACAGTTTATGCTTGGGGTCCCTATTTACTGGGGACACTCTACCATTAGTTACATGATTTTTCTTACAGGAGAGGAGAGAGCATCTCCTACGGAATGACACTGATGATGATCTAGGCCTGGAAGCACATTGCCATATTCTGCCCTCCCATTGAGAGACCACAGTTGGCTGAGGGGATGCCCTATGCCTATTACTACATGGATGCACTACAGCAGACATGGATGGGTGAGACCGGCTAGTGGGGGCACAGGATCGACACCATGGTGACCTTTATCAGGAGGCCCTACAGAGACTGTGAGGCATGGGACAATGAGGATGAGCACCTCAGCTTCTGCAGAAAGTATAGATACCTGATTGGCAGGATAGTGCAGACCTCTCTTATCATTGAGATGTACCTACCACAGTGGGTCTTGAGGCAGTTCGGAGAGCAGCAGGGTGTACCTGTAGGGATAGCCGAGTATGCCTGTTCCTCCAGGGAGTATGCTTGGGGACCAGCCATCCTAGTGGCATTTGCAGAGTAGTAGATAGATGGGCTAGGAGCCCAGGCATGGGGATGGAGAGGAGGAGCAGCTGATCTAGGGACCACAGTGGATTATGATCTCTAGTGGCAAGCACACAAAATAGTTCCTTTGACAGATCCTGATGGGCCAGCACCTGTAGAAAGGCGATCAGTGATCCCTCATGTGCTGAGGGATAGATAGGGAGGTAGAGGCGGGGATAGAGGTAGAGGCGGGGGGAGGGATGGAGGCAAGGGTAGAGACAGCGGTTGGGATGGAGAAAAAGGCAGAGATGGAGGCAGGGGGAGATGATGGCAAGGACGGAGGCAGGGGAGGAGGTGATGGTAGAGACAAAGGCATGGGGGAGGTGATGGTGGAGACAGTCAGAGGTGGAGACAAGATAGTCAAAGACAAGGATGGAGGGTGTGGCAGCGCGTGGCGAGGGTAGCATTAGAGGCTTTCCTTGAGGTTGGCGAGGAGGGAGAGGGTGAGGAGAGACAACAGGAGGAGGTGGGGGGATAGGAGGCGGAGGTGGATGTGTGAGGACAAGAGGAGGTCAGATGATAGGAGGCAGAGGTCAGAGGATAGGAGGCTTAGGTGGCAGGACAGGAGGAGGCGGTGGGTGTGGGAGGACAGGAGGAGGTTAGGGGATAGGAGGCAGAGGTCAGAGAACAGGAGGCAGAGGTGGCAGGATAGGAGGAGGAGGTGGGGGTGGTAGAGGGTGTGGCCGACGATGATGATGAGGATGATACTATAGATGAGGCTGAGAGGCTCCTTAGATGGCAGATGGTGGAGGGAGAGGATGAGATACCTTCCACCTCAGGATTTCTGCAGGATGCCATAGCAGATCAGAGGGTAGTCGACCTGTAGCAGAGGCTGGACACGAGTATGGCCTGGGTCAGATCATTGTAGTTAGCGTTGTAGGTAGCCTGGGTAGAGCGGGATCAGGTGGTGATCCGCCAGCAGGATGCGGCTCAGTGGTGCATGAACTTTGTAGCATTATGCACAAGGCCCATAGGGGACATGGCTCGTGAGCTAGCCAGGGTGAGCACGAGGCTAGGGAAGTATAGGACATTATATGAGCAGGTAGTGCCACCAGAGCAATGGGATCCTACCTTGTCGCGGTCACAGACGAGGACAGGTAGTGGCCATAGATCAAGCAGTGCCAGTGGCAGCAGGAGTCACACTAGTGTTGGAGGATCTACCTCAACAGGACACACGTCAGGGCACAGGTCACATCACTCACACAAGCACACCCCGAGTCATAGCCCTGGGTCGACTGGTTCAGTGCAGAGGTCAGCACAGGGACATCCACCAGCTGTTGATCCATCTACATCTCAGAGTCCAGCAGTAGTGACTTCACAGATGTTTGTTACCGTAGAGATGAGACCTTCCTTCGCAGTTCCACTAGTAGCACAAACAGAGGCCACTATAGATCCACCTATTGGTTCAGTGCTAGGTTCAAAGTTGCCACTGCCACATTCCTCACCATGAGGGGATGATGAGAGTCTACCTTAGGGGCATACTTGTATTTGTGACACATTATGTATATTATTGAGCCAGGGAGCTCCATTTTTGGGATATCTCTTGACTTTATCCTGCGACATTGTACATTTTTGAGATGATAGTTATATGATGATGCAGTTTTGATGCAGCCTACATGTGTTATGTGATGCTCTTTGATTTATGCATTATGATATGTATGATGTATGATTTATGATGTATTATGTATGTCCTATGATGCCTATTTGTGATTTGGATGCCATGATGATGCAATGCTTGTTTATATGATTATGTTAATGATGTGCTTGATGTATTTAGTAAAAGATGCAGTGTTGATGATTATGTTAATGCAATTTTTGTGATTATGTATATGATTTAATGCCATGGATGATGTATGTATGGACCTAATGCAATATTTATATGATCATGTATGCACTTTATGTTTTTGGATGTCACAGGATATCATCGTGAGATGGACGAGAGAAGACGACGAGACTGATGAGAGAAGATGATCAAACCAAAGAGGAGAAGACACAAGACTAACAGAGATGCATGATAATTCCTAGACCAAATCCTTCAATGCTTTACTATAGGACTTTTAATATTTATTGCTCTTAATCATCATTGGGCAGACTATTGTAATGGCCAACAAACACTAGGATATGACATAGATCAAGGTGTACAAGGTCGTACCATTACGTAGGAAAAACTGTCATAGACAAGGATGATCATGACTCATACTGAGAGCGTGACTATCCCAGTCCTTTTGTCATAATCAACCACAAGCAGAAAAAGGCAAGGACAAATCATGAAACGACGTTGCTTCTCTAAATCCTATTTCTAGGACATCCTTGAGAAACTAGCAGCATGATTGTCGAAATACAAAAACAAATAAAGCCCTTACCATGATATGTCATTGTTTTTCTAAATCCCCAAATCAGGACCTTGCTAAGAAACTAGTAGTCATGCGTGTCAATCGTCATGATACGCCGTTGCTTCTCTAAATCCTGCTTAGTGGGATCTCGCTAAAAAACTAATAACATGATAAAAACTAAAAGACAATTGTCAAGTGTTTGCCAAGTGCATCTAGATATCCATTGTTCTGATGTCAAGATGTCTGGTTCAATAATGTCGAGATGTCGACATGCGTAAAGTTTTGAAGATCTTGAGAAATGTCGAGAATTGGTGAATTCAAGAAGGACACATCCTGAATAATGCCAATGTCGAGAGGATTTGATCCCTAATGGTCATAAGGGGTCCCTCGAAATAATGACGATGCATAGGAAGGACACATCCTAAGGCATAAATGACAGAGTTGGTTCTTTAGAAGGACACATCTGAAGAATACTAATGTCGCGAACAGTGATCTTTAGATGTCAAGAGGATCACTCAAAATGTCGAATGACAATGATGATGCCTAGGAAAGACATATCCTAAGGCATAAATGTCAGAGGTTATTGTTCAGAAGGACACATCTGAAGATTAACCAAGGGCTGACAGTGTTGACAGGTTACAATGATTTGACTTGTTTTGACCAAGTTTGACCTGTGTTGACCAGATGTTGCTATTGTCATAATAATATGTGCCGATGAGTTTTGTCATGTTGTGGTAAATGATTGTCAGAATTTGCTTGACAAGTTTTGTTCGTTTGGGAAAGATTTGTGTTGTCTTGAAGACTTTTTGGCGTGTGTGCCAGTATGATGCCATGAGCCCTAATGGACTGACCTAGTGTGGCCTTGGGGGCTCTTCGATAGATGGCCTTGCCTACGTCATACACTCAGAGACCTTGTAGTTCGACACGACCAATGACTTTGTCTTGATGACCAAAGATTGCATCATGATTTATTTTGACAAACCTAAAAGGACTAACCTAATGTCTTAGGGACTCAAATGTGAGTCTTGCCTACGTAGCAAGTGTGCAGAGACAACGTAGTTTGGACAAATGACAAAGACTGATTGACATGACTGACTTTGACAAGAGATGACACTGCATTTGCGTTTGTCGAGTAGTCTGATGTTTTGTTTGTGGTTTTCTTCATGACATTTTATTATTTTTAGGTCTTTTCTTAGGACCTTTTGCGATGTTTTTGGTCTTTTTTCAAGACATTTTGCCAATGTTTTTTTCTCTTTTTTTTGTTTTATTTTTTTCAGGACTTTTTATGATGTTTTTGGTCTTTTTTCAGGACATTTTGTCAATGTTTTTGTCTTTTTTAGGACTTTTTATGATGTTTTTGTCTTTTTTCAGGACTTTTTATGATGTTTTTATCTTTTTTCAGGACTTTTTATGATGTTTTCATCTTTTTTCAGGACTTTTTCCAATGTTTTTGTCTTTTTATGTTACATCCAGTGCAATTGCATGATAAATATTTTGCCCCCAGTCAGGTCCGAGACTTGGCCATTTGTAAGGAATATGGATAGGATGTTGCTGGTTTACTAGATGGATAGTTGTCAGGACTTGATGTCAATCATTTATCCACTATGACTGGTAGGGTAGGATGTGGTGGCGATTTGCATAGTAATGATCGAAATACCTTTCATCCTATGCCAAGTTAGACAAAATGACAGTAGATGGCAGAGCAATGATTGATTACGCATGACGCCTGTTTGCCAAGTTTTCGCCATGGTACTTGTCCAAAGCGTCTATTTGCCAGGTTTTCATTATTGAACGAATCATTTTTCTCTTTACTATTTTCATTATTTTCTGATTTTTTTTTGGTGTCACCAAGATGCTTGTTTGCTAGGTTTTCATCAAGGTGGCGATTTTTATCATTTTTCAATTTTTTTGTATTTTATGGTTTTCAACTCAATCCTCTGATGTTATGCATAGAACCTTCGGAGATGTAAGCTATTGATGGGTTCTGTCAATTGTTCTCCATCTGGAGTTGCCAGCTGATAAGCTCCAAAACCAAAAGAAGATATGATAATGTAGGGATCCAACTAGTTTGGTTCAAATTTTATTGGCTTTTCTTTGTCAGCTTGGTTCTTGGGGTTCTGCATGAAAACTAGGTCGCCAATGTCAAACTTTCTAACCATAACCTTTTTATTGTAGCTGTGACAAAGATGGTTCTGATATGCTTGGAGATGGTTCAGTGAATTTTGTCTTCTTTCTTTCAGCATTTTCAGTTCATGCAAACGTGATTGCCGATACTCCTCTTCATTAGTTAGACCCTTCAAGGAGACTCGTAGCAAAGGAATTTTGACCTCAATGGGAAAGATGGCTTCAGTGCCAAAGACTAGGGCAAATGGAGTGGCTCCTGTAGGCGTATGAATACTAGTTCAGTAAGCCCACAGAGCAGGGTTGAGTTGTATGTGCCAGTCACGACCAGCGTCATTGATAGTCTTTTTTAGGATTTTGACAATGGTTTTATTCGATGCCTCAGCTTGATCGTTTCCTTATGAGTAGTATGGAGATGAAGAATGGTGTTGAATGTGAAATCGATCACATAACTCATGTACATCTTAGTTTTTAAATGGACGTCTGTTGTCAGTGATGATGGATTGCGGAAGGCCATACCGGAAAATGATGTAATTAAGGATGAACTTGGATATTTGCTTGCCAATAATATATGTCAATGGGATGGCTTCAACCCACTTCGTAAAATACTCAGTGGTGGTAATGATAAACTTATGGCCATTAGATGAGGTTGGATGAATCTTACCCACGAGGTCAAGTCCCCATTGAGCAAAGGGCCAAGGAGAAGTGATCAGCCGAAGTTCCTGTGCTAGAGCATGGACCAAATCACTATGGATCTGACATTTGTGACAAGTTCTGACATATTCAATTGCATCCTTTTCCATTGTTGGCCAATAATACCCAAGTCTCATTACTTTCTTAGCCAGAGTAGGACCACTCGAATGAGACCTGCATATACCGTCGTGCACTTTGCGTAAGGTCGTACATGCTTCGTTAGTGTCAAGACATATAAGGAGGGTATCGTCAAAGCCACGGTAGTAAAGGGTGTCACTGACGATGGCATACTTTACAAATTTTTGGATGAAGGACTTCCTTTGGTTATCGGACAGGTTCAGTGGAAGGGTTTGAGATTTTAGGTAGTCGTAAATGTCCTGATATGAGGGAGAGTTGGGACCAACAAGTTCGCAAACCATTTCTGATTTTGGGATATCATATGCCAATATCAGAAGTTGTTCTATTAAGAACTCAAATTGTGATACATTTTTAGGGATGTCCAAGAGAGAACCAATAGTAGCCATTGCATCAGCTGCCTTATTCTGTGCCCTGGGGATTTGTTCAAAAGAAATCAATTGGAAGTATGTCAGAAAGCTATCCACCATTCTTTTGTAGGGAAGCAACTTCTCATCCTTTGTTTCATAGTCATCATTCACTTGGTTGATAATGAGTTGGGAATCTCCGAATACAAGCAATGTCTGAATTTTCCATTTAATTGTCATCTTGAGACTTGTGACTAATGCTTCATATTCGGCAATGTTATTTGTACAAGGGAAGGTGATCCGGAATGACTTAGGAATTGAATCCCCCTATGGTGTGATAAACAAGATTCTAGTGCCTGAGCCATGACCAGTATGAGACCCATCAAAATATAGCTTCCATGCTACTGCCGGTTCTGCATGAAAAATGGACTCATCAGAAAAATCAATTACTAGTGGATGAGTGACTTGAATCGGTGCATCCACCAGTTGATTTGCTATTACCTGTCCTTTTATTTCCTTACGTTTGACATATTGTATGTCATACTCACTTAGTATCATGACCCATTTGGCCAACCGGCTTGTTAATGCTGCCCAACTTAAGAGATACTTCAGTGGATCAATCTTGGCGACCAGTTGTGTTTGATGACTGAGCATATAGTGTCTTAGTTTTTTGGATGCAAAGACAACAGCAAGGCATGCACGCTCAATATTTGTGTAATTCAACTCATACCCTATCAGTGTGCGGCTGATGTAATAGATTGCTCTTTCTTTTCCTTCATGATCATTTTGGGCCAGCAATGCCCCCAGTGTTGAACTAGTAGTCGAGATGTATAGAATCAATGACTTTCTATGAATAGGAGGCATGAGGACTGGTGTTGACAGCAGGTAATCTTTGATTTGCTGGAAGGCCTCTTGACATTTATCTATCCATATAAAGGGGACACCCTCGCATAACAGATACTGGAATGGGTGATACTTATCTGCCAATTAGGCTATGAAATGCCGAATAGATTGTACCCTACCTTGTAGAGTTCTGAGTTCACTAATTCCTCTGGGTGGAGGCATGTCTATGATTGCTTTGACCTTTGCCGGATTGACCTCTATGCCTCTTCAGGAAACTATGTACCCCAAGAGTTTACTTGATGTGACCCCAAAAACACACTTCTTAGGATTTAGCCAGACTTTGTACTTTTCAAGTCTCTTAAAAATTATGTCAAGTACCTTGAAATGATCTTTCCTGGTTGCTGATTTGGCCAATATGTCATCTACATAATATTCCATTATATTGTGCATCATGTCATGGAAGATCATGGTCATAGCCCTTTGATATGTGGCACCTACATTTTTGAGACCAATTGGCATGATGTTCCAACAGTATGTACCCCATGGGCAATAAATGTCATTTTGTGTTGGTCTTCAGGAGCAATGCAGATTTGATTATAGCTGGAGAAACCATTTATGAGGGATAGCATCTCATATCCTGTTGTAAGGTCCACTATGATGTCAATGTTTGGCAAAGGAAAGTCATCCTTTGGACATGCTTTATTTAGGTCTTGAAAATCTGTACATACACGGATCAACCCATTTGGCTTTGTGACTGGGACCAGATTAGAAATCCATTCAATGTAGTCAATAGACCTTATGAATCTGGCATCTAGCAATTTCTTTAACTCAACCTTGACCAATAGAGCAACTTGGGGGTGCATTTTGTGCAACTTTTGCTTAACTAGTTTAGCATTAGGTAATAGTGCCAGATGGTGCAAAACCAGTTCTGGGTCCAATCCTGGCATGTCAGCATAGGACCATGTGAAATTTATTTTTCATTCTGCAAAGAATTTATGAAATTCTAGTTTCTCTTCATCAGTCAATGATGCAGCAAATAGGACCATCTTGGGGTCTTCTGCAGTTGAAATGTTATCCTCTATTGTGTCCTCAATAAGCATAGCCGATTTATCCTATTGCACAGGGAGAAAGTATAGTCCTCCATCTTTGGGCACCTCAGAGAGGTTTTCACCCATAGATACATCCTTTGTTTTTACTATTTTATCGTCAAGAGGTGCCTTTCGGTTTTCACCTAGAGACATTTCTCTTTTTATTTTATTTTTACTTTTGCGACTAGAGGACGGAGCAGTCTCGCCGAAGTATGCAGTGCAATCTAAATCAATGGAAAATCCTGATTTGTGGTCCACACTGGGTATGCCTTCTCATAATCCCATGAATTTGGCAATTGCCTCATCATTCTAAAATGTATCCAAGACTGGCGGTCCTTGTTGGTCCCAATTGACTAGTTTAGGGTAAACTAAGGAAATGCCATCATCAATGCTAGTGAATTGGGGTGAGGATGCAGACAGCATGCAGATGGATTCAATGATGTTGTAGATGAGATTATCATCATCCAACTCTACATCAAACTCTATCCAATATTCTCCTTCACTAGTGTCATATTCGTTATCAAAATAAGGAGTGAAGGTTGTAGAGCCCTGGTTGTCCATGTCATCTGATACTTCGGGTTGATTGGACTGAGGGGGTTCGGATGATGGGTGTTGTACATCATGGGAAGTGGTAATGGGACCTTGACTATTTGGTGCCTATTCAATTTTGAATATTTTCCAAAACCGTTGTTCAGAGGTCAGTTCCCCTAGTTCAACAAATAAATCATCAAGACAATAGTCACTTAGGGATCATTTTGAGCCAAATTCCTACTCATGGGAGTCTGTTTCGGTGAGGGTTTCCCTAGTAGTCTTGACACTATCAGAAGCATGTACTCGCTCATTTGAAAGTACAGAGGTATGTCGATCATCATTGTTGGGTGATCCAAACCCTAATCTAAAATACTTCAGAATTTGAAAAGTTTCTATGGGTTCCCTTCAGCCAGTTTTATTTTTTCCTAGGCCTCTAGTACCATTGTAGCCTTTAGCCTTCATGATGTTATAACCTTTGCCATATCTTTGAACTTGTAATGGGGGTAGTGTGATAGTATCCTTATAGATCCATCCTGTGATGTCAGCGAGATCTTCATCACTCATGTCTCCCCACTTGATAAAAACTATTTTCGGTGGAACTTTGAAGATTTCCTGAGGTTCCATTATGAAACATGGCTGACCATAGACCTTTGGAGACCTTGGCATTGTTGTTATGTTGTATGCTGTGTGCATTTTGAATTCTCCATAGCCAAGGTCCTAGATTTCGACAGTGGATTCAGCCTTAGGGATAGTGGAAGGTGGTGGTGTGGTAGAAGACGTGGATGGAGTGGATGTGGAAGATGACATGAGTGTGGACAGGTCAATGTATTTGGATGACGAGGAGCCAAGTGCTTCTTGGTTAATAGGTACTCAGTTTTCAGAGATACCCCTTAAGTTGGTACAATATTGGAAAGGGTCAGGGTCTCCGTATATAGTTATTTATGTGTCGTCAAATGGAAACTTTAGGCATTGGTGGTATGTAGACATAATGACCTTTAACATGTGAATCCATGGACGGCCAAGCAAGATATTATATGGTAGTTCCAAATCCAGGACCTGGCAGGTTGTGTCTACAATGACCGGTCCCACTCTGGTAGGGAGAGAAATAACGCCCCATGAAGAGCATTCCTCGTCATCATATGCCTTGATCACTATACTTTTTTTTGGGTCTATGCACGCATCAAAGAACCCTAGAGCCTTAACCAGTTTGAGGGAGCATATGTTCAATCCTGCTCTGCCATCTACTAAAACCCGTCTAACTTTGTGCTTGTGGATGAAAGTTTATATGTGTAATGCATCAGTGTGGTTGGTTTTAGGTGATGAGTAATCTTGATCCGAGAAGGTGACATGGTGTGGCATAGTGAGATATCCCACCATGGTTTCAAATTGATTGACATCAATGTCCTTGGGGACCGATGACTCTAGGAGAGTTTTATCTAGGATCTCTTTGTGTGCAAGAGAGATACGAAGCAGCTCGAGTATAGATATTTGTGCGGGAGTCTTTCCTAGCTGGTCAATGAGGTTGAACTAATTTTTGGGTTTCCATTGTTGTGTGGTTGGGATAGGTTTTGGTTGTTTAGCAGATGGGGCAGGTTGTGACTATTGAGCAGATGGGCCCAGTATGGTGATTTTGGCTTGTCTAGCGGGAGGTGGACCAGCTATAGTGACTTTGCCACTATGAGTAGTAGCATTACATTGGGGTGCTCTCTTGACCGTAATGGTATTGATGTATTCATCATCAGTTTGAACATTATTTATAATTGGTCCACTAGAATAATCGTACTTGGCTCGAGCGAAGTTAGCTTGATTCTGTGGACCTGAGGTGGAAGCATTATGAGAACCATGGTCCTGCAATGGATTCTTATAGATAGTATGATCTGAATTGGAGGAAAATGGTGATCCACCTACTTCAATGACGTGACTTTTGATAAGATCTTGTATTAGATTTTTCAATTGTTGATAGTTAGAGGTTGTATGTCCTTTTGCTCAATGGCAGTCACAAAATGCATTGTCGTTCTACCATGCTAGTTTGAATTGTCCTGGGTCATATGGTTTTGGTTCTTGAAGTATGATGACCCCACTCTGGAGGCATTTCCTAAGGACTTCTTCAACAAGTTCACCCAAAGGAGTGTATGTGCGACCCCTAGGAAATTGTCTCATCTGACGGTATTGTCCCTGATTATTTTGACTGTTTTGATTGTTTGAAGAAATATTGGGAGGAGGTGTCAATGTCATTGTTGGTTTATTTTGTTGTTGAACCCCTTTTAGGGCCAATACATGACCCACAATGTTTGCAATCTTGGCATCAATGACACCGTCATTTGTAACGTGCTTATTTTTAACCCAATATTTGTTTTTATCAGTAGGTGGATTGATGTTTTTGTTTTTGGGACCATACCTCAGTTCTCCCTTTGCAATAAGGGTTTTCTCAATTTGTACCCCTTTTCAACTAAGTATGTGAAACTTGTGCAACAATGTATTTGCAATGCAAATTCTAGGGGCCCCAGAAGTGTTTGGACAAACACGTCGACTTTTTCTCTTTTAGGGATGTCAATGTGACATCAACTAGCGAGGCTTCTCCATTTTTGAAAGAATGGGATAAATGTCTCACCAAAATCCTCTTGCATGAGATTGCACAAGCTTGTGATAGAGGTATCCATGTTGATGTTGTACGCATAATTTCTTATGAATTTCTATTTAAGCTCATCCCATGTCTGGATATCCTTTTGAGTTGAAAACCATTCAAGGGCTTGACCCGCCAGACTTTTAGAAAAAAGTCTCATCAAGTATGTTTGCTCATAGGTGATGTCCATACAATTGGTTGCAAATTCATGAACATGTTCAAGGGGGTTTGTCTTGCCTCTGTATTTTGTGAAGTTGGGTGACACATATCCTGGCAGAAATGGAGGCATGTATAAGCTCGTGTCGAATGGATATACATTTAGATCATATGATATTTCTGATTTCTTGCCTGAAATGTACATGTTTTGGATAGTTTTTTCTATACCCAGCAATCTTGTTTGCAAGCCATCCATAGTAGGATTATTTGTGGTCCCGTGTGTTGGGTTGCTTGGTACACCATGTGTTCCTGTCTGTTGCGCATGAATATTGGTGTATTGTGGTGGTATGGATTGTTGTGGTATGTATGACATGTGTGGATTGACATGTTGTTGGTATTGGAAGTTATAGTTGGGTGCTTGTTTATGAGTATGAATGTTAGATGAGTAGGTTGGGATGTGTCCCCCAGCCATGTGTGTCATTATTTGGGGGATGTTATGACCATGAATGTTATGATGTGTCAATGATGTCATGGGTTGTGTTACTTGGCCTCCTTGTGTGAATTGTTGATTTTGCCTAAGAGGAATGTTTGTGTTTGTACCTTGGGAGGCAATGACATTTGACTGTGTTGTCGTGTTAATGTTTTGTTGTTGTCCTTGGATAAAGACACGTCCTGTGCTTCCTCCTAAAGGATTTTGTGAAATACCAGTGAGCGGATATGTCGAAGTTGTGCTCATGGTAGTAGATGGAGCTGTCAAGGGGGGATTGTTGTGACTTGATGATGCCCCTGTGGCATTTACTATCGTGGTATTTGTGGTGTTGGGTATGTTGGGGGTGTTTGGGACATTGGGAGTAGCATGCACTATCGTTGTGGTCCCAAAGGAAGTATTGTTCATAATATTTGGAAGTTGACCACTATGTGACATGTTATGTGCATTGTTGACATTAGGGTCTGGAGGTGTTAATTGTATCGTGGTAATGTCGAATCCTTGAGGTAATTTGGCTCCTTCACTCAAGAGTATAGCCAAGAATCTATCTCTATCATGATGGACCACTATTTCAACGAAGTTAGAGGCCTCTGGGTCTTGTGCTATTGCCTCTAAGTTTTCCTCAAGTATTTGACCATATTTATCTCTTTACAAGAGTTGTTCGAATGGGCTGTTTGATGAGGATTGCATTGTCATTGGAGGTTGATTGTCTGAATTGAAAAATGGATCATAAAAGGTCTAGTTTGGGTCATTTGTAGGATTGTCGATAGCAGAAGTGGGGTCTTGTCCAAGGTTTGCCATTTGTCATTATTTTTGGAGCCTAGTTTCCACCATAAATGAGATTGCTCAAATGTGAATGACAACTAATAATGATGATACTATGCAAGATCTAAGCTCAAAATGATGACTAGGATGACTAATGTTTTTGGATTTTTGTGAATAGGATATGTAATGTGGAGACTTAAAATGCAATTTAAGACGAGGGTATCTAAGCACTTCTAAGCTCAAACTTTGTTTTCGATTTTGACTATCAAAGGACTTTGTTGTAAATGAAGAAGTGACAAGGTCTAAATGACTAGTGAGTTTTCCTAACTAGACTTTTGAGTTGGAAAAATCTAACAAAAGAGGAAAATGACTAAAAAGGAGGTTGACAACTTAGTCAAAAAGAGCCTAGTCTTGAAAGAAATGTCTTTGCAAAGTGTGTTGAGATTTTCCTAATCCTAAGTATGCAAAAGGTGAACCTAGGGACAACCTAATGTTGAATGTATGCAACTAAAAAAATGAAGGATGATGAAACCTATGGTCACTAATGCAAACTAATGGTTAATACTTTGAGCAATTTCAAGTTTGGTTTCTGACAGAATCTCCTTGGAAATAGTGTTTGACAAATGGTTGACAAGTTGAAGACCTCAGGTTTTGAATATGAAGTTTTAAATTTTGACAGGAAAATGCATCATTTGAATTTTTAGTTGCGTCTCAGATTTGCAAATGCGGTTCAAAATCAGACAAATGCGTCTCATTTTAGCAAATGTGGCTCAATGACAGTCAGTTGCGTCGCAATTTTGTGAATGCGGTGCAAATTGAACAAATGTGACTTGGAATCAGACAAATGTGACTCAGTTTATCAGATGTGACTTGATAGCATTCAATTACATCACAACGCATGCATATGCAGTATTTGAAAGGTTGAATGCGACTGATTAGAGTAATTGCAATTTAGAAAGTTAAATGCGGTTTGACAAATGCGAAAAGTTTGTCTTGTCATTTTTTATGGAAAATTTGATCTGTTTGATGAATGTTTTGTTTTGAACTATGATAAAACCAGAAAGCACTTGACAAACATAGTGTTTTGAATGTAACCAATCACACATCAGATAAGCACAATCCTAGGTTAGGCCATGATAGTATTCGCTAGATTCCACGTGGGTTTCCCCAATCGCATATCTATAGCGTGTGAATTCAGAAGCTTGGCTACACGGGCTCCCCCTTACAGTGCACTCTCTTCTCAGGCCAACCAAGCTTCCAACCCCCATGAAACTCCCATGGTGAGCTGATCACCTCTACTACAAATTGTGAAAGTGTGAATGCCTTCACACCGACCAGTGCTGCGCTAGCAAATAGAGGGTTTTTGGCTTACTACACAAATTTTTTTAGTTCGGGACCCCCGTTCAAGTGGCCATACATGGGTCAAGAGATTAATCACCATTAAGGTGGCACTCTAGCCTAAAGAGGTTAAGCTCAATAGGGTTTAAGGGAGTACAACTCCATCCGTATGACACATCCACACTTTCAATCTTAGGTTTTCCCTTAAGATTTACATTTATATACCGGTCGGGGGTAGCTTGGCCTTAGCTCCATTACTAGTTTGAGCCATGTTGGGGTGATGAAATCCCCAGGTAGGCCCAATTTCTAGAGTTGGTAACCATTTCTCTTACACCCAAGATCGCCCAAAAGTGCAAGGGGAGAGGATACTCTGATATACCAAGTCAGGGTAATAACAGATAAAAATGGGTCTGGTTTTCTGATCACAAGGTTTTCACCAAGTGAGAGCATACTCGCCTACCATTTTGCAAACACAATCAATCAAAGAAGGCATGAATGTTCTTTTTATGTGCACCAAGATTAAATGTTTGCTAATCTATGAAAGAAAAACAAGCACAATGTTTATTTTATTCTGCCTTCGACATTCGAATCTGCAAACAAAAGATTAGTAGTTTCCTTATGAAATGATCTTCGACACATGAATAGTGATTGCCACATGCTGCAAACAAAGATTAGTAACACAACTCTAAGCTAGCTAACATGCAGAAATGACAAACCAGAAAATCAAAAGACTATAAAAACCAAGAAAAAACTAGAAACCAGAAAGCCCTAAGACCTGAAAAAATAGAATGACAAAAATGAAAGAAAATATTTACTAGTCGAATGCAGCGCGATAGAGTAGATGTGTCGTTCAGGACTTCGAATGTGGCTGAATATGTCACATGTAGCTTTCTAGATCTCGACTACAGCTTGTCAGAGTGACTGCGGCGCTTCTGTCAGCAAATGCATTGCGACGCATCAAATCCGTTATGATGTTTTTAAAAATAGTTGCGTCGCTCCGTACCTGTACCTACAAAACAACAAAAAACACAAAAAAATGTACGAAAATAACAACAAATAATAGAGTTGTGTTCATGTCAGGTTCACCAATGTAATCAAGGGATTTCTTTTAGGTTAGATTCAAGTTGTTAGCAACACATCAATAAAGACAATGAAACCCAAAGATCTTACAAAACATAATGGAAGTAAATGAAAGAACAATTATACCTAATCACCGAGACCTCCATGATTTACTTTTGTAATACCTTCTTGCTTGCTGGATAATACTTTGCCCTCAGATCCGTCATGCGAGCAAATCTGCAAATGCCTAAGTCCTACACCAAGCTTTGAAGGATTTATGCAATGTCTAAATGCCTATGCCTATGACTATAATTGCCAATGTCTATGCCTAAAAAATGCCAAGATTTGATCAAATAAGTATGATAAATATTGAAATTGCTATGAAATCTAAGTGTGCAAATGCCTAAATAATGTGTCTGTGCATAAATTTAAAATGTCAGCGTGTAATCCAAAAGTGAGAGGAAAATGGCATTTTATAGAAAATGTCATTTTGAATGGACGGGAAAGATTGAATTCTATGAAAGACCTAGAATGAGAGGCCCAGATTAAATATGAGAATCACTAATTAGGGTTAGGGCAAAATTCTTAATCAAACGGTCAAAATAATGTCTCAGATAATCGGATCAACGGTGGAGAATAAATGAGAGAAATTAATTAGAAAATGAAGATTTTCAAAAAATCAAGAAGATTGCCTAATTTATGAGATTCGAAAAATCAAGAAGATAAGATTTGGACTAAAGATCAGATTTGGAAAATCAAGAATCTGCCCGATTACTTGATTTTTGGAAGAATAATATCTTTTTGAATTTAATTAATTCAAAATGATGATTTTGTGTGACAAGTAAATAATTTTTTTTAGATTATTTACTAAAAAAAGTGAAAGTTAATAAAATGAAATCATTTTAAATATTTTCATTTATTTAAAATGAGAGAAAAGTGAAATTAGTAATTAAATAATTAAAAATAATTATTTAATTTGGAGGATAAGACTGAATAATTAAATAAATTAATAAATTAATTTAATTGTGACAATAAGTGACATATCAAATAAATAAATGAAATTCATTTATTTAATAATTAGAAAAAATTAATGAATAAAGATAATTAAATAAACTAAGAAATTTATTTAATTAAGGGAAGACTTAGACAATTAATGACGTATTTAATAAATAAATAAAATTTATTTATTTAATAATCATGAAGAATAAAAGGACATGAATTAATTAAATAATTATGAATTATTTAATCAATAGTCTAATGTGGACTAAGGACATAATTAAATGTCATAATTATGCTAGGATAAAGTGGTAAAAATGAAGCAGGCCTAGCTTATTTTTAGGTGTCTACAATTATATATAATGAATAGATTATTTTAAAATATTCATGATATCTACTTCATCAAATTAAATATTGTTAAAGTGTAGTCAAACATTATAACATACCATAAAAATGTGTTAGCCCTGGGCATCATGAATTGTCCATACAAGCATTGCATGGAATTGAAATTGTCTTTGTCCTATTGGTCCCGACATCATACATAGTGACACCATTCCATAACTTTAGTAACTTGTCGATAAGAGGCTCGATATATACATTCATATCTTTAACTTGGTACTTACCTAGTTGAATGAACATAAACATTACATAATTATTATAACCATTTTACTGCAATATATATAAATTAATGCACATGACTATTGAATGAAAAAAATATAAGTCATTATGCAACAAATAAGACAAATGAGACACTACTACATTAAAAAAAATTGATGTAAACAAATACCTGGAACAATCATTGACAACATTATGTGCTCCCTCTTTATTGACATCCATGGAAGAATGTTATTGTTGATAACAAAAACAAGCCACACTGAGTAAATAGATCTCATCTCTCCAAATGGATTGACACAGTCTGCTCCCAATGAAAGCCTGAGATTACGAGGTTCTTCTTTAAAGTGTGGCCATTTTTCCTCCATGTCCCTAAATGTAGAACCATCTAGGCATTCAAGAATGTCATCTCCACTTCTATTCCGTGCATGGTAATCCATCAATTGCGCTAAGCTTTCACACCTAAATAATCGTTGCATACATGGAATAATGGGAATTTAACAAGAACCTTGTGAGGCACCTTTTTTGTTAGTTGATTTGTTTGATATCTACTGATATGACATTCTAGGAATTCTGTTGCAAATTCTTGTTTTTATGATATATAATATGATCATTGGGAAATGCATCTATTGTTGATACTCCATTCTGATATCTTTCATAATGGCACATAAATCTCGGTATGAGCGAGGTAAAATATTTGATGGTGGTAACAAAAATTCACCAATCAATCTACAACAAAAAATAATTTGTTAATATAAAGAATATTAATGGTACATATTTCATCCTTTATTTACTAGTGATGAACTAACAACAATTAAAATAGATGAAAAAAGATGACATATATGACATACCTTAACATCTATGAGATTGCTATGTTTGATAAACCATTCAAAACCTTCAAGTTCAACAACAACAATACAGTAGAGAGGAGTTGTTTCAGAGCCTTCATAAAGGGGCTCGTATGCCTTGTCAAGTACAGGTAAATTATGAACATCATTAAAGTCATCTTGATCATCATGATTAGCTTTGCCACTAAATGTGGCATGGATCAATGTATTTGTACCATCATCTTCAACTGTGTTTTCTGGTGCATGATCATCTTCTTCCATAGGATCATTAACTTCATCTTCGATATTCACAGCTCCATGTTCATCCACTTGCAAAACCACATTCTTTAGGCCATGATAATCCATATCATCTACCCTAGGGCTCCCCACCTTTATAATAATGATAGACACAAATAAACCATGATCATGATCAAGTGATTATATATATATATATATAAAATGTTAAAACAATATAAACATTTACAAATTCAATCAATATAAACACATATAATGAACAACTTACCAATGGACGATAATCATGCCCCCCTCAACGTGACCATGCTACCTACAATGTTTCTCAGTTGTTGTGATTAAAAGTCATCTCGTCTTTAAGCCCTTGCAATTATTGCAAGGACAATAACATTTCCCATCACCCTTTCTTTTCAATCTAGCCCACAATCTATCAAGTGTCTCTTCATTTTGTTCTAGACTAATATTATCTGACATGATTTTTCTTTACCAAGCTTGACTATTTAGATCTTCAAAAATATCAAACTCACACTCCAATAATTTTTATTCATAGACAGGTAACATAATCTAATAATTCTGATATTTTACACCAAAAAAATTTGGCATGCAACCACCCCTGCAAAAGAGAAGATAGTCTGAAGTTAATGACCCCAAAAAACACTTTACAATGCTAATTCCAAAACTTATTAAATTCTGATTTTACTATGATTTCCAACCGTTAAGACTCATAAAATCAGAATATTGAACTTGATCACAAAATTCCTACAACAATGGAGGTAGCGAGCTAGTAAGAGCAAGTGACCCATTCCTAAGGAGCAACGAGTTGGAATCATCATTGCTAATGTCAATACAGATTTATCCTTTTAGTTAAAGATGCAATGTGTCACTTCTTATGACGAGCTTATCCCTAGGGCCCTCAACATTGAGAGAGCCCTAATAAAAAATAATAGAAGCATTGGTAAGAGCATGATTAGGGTACAAACCCTAGGCCTCCATAGAAACATAAACAATAACTATAGCGGATTAGTGAGGTTGCAATACCAGAAAGATTGAGACATTGTAGGTAATAACAAAATCTTGCAATCTAAAGATTGTAGCCAATAACAAGCACACTATGTAGCTTAGTGACATTTGTAAATGCAATCTACGGTAAGAAGAATGACAGTCACTTGAGATGTGACAGTCAAAAACAGGCTAAGCAGTGACAAGATAATAAAGCTCAAACCTTGCATAGTAAAGTGGAGATTTTAACAGTGAGTTTCCTTACCCCCTTGCTGACCTTAAGTGTTTTTCAAATGCTTTTGGTAGTGTTAGACAAGGCAAATGCAATCAGGGAATGACTGTCCAAATGAAGTAACAGTGGTAATCATAGGTTCAATGTTTCTTCTTAGCCATTAATATTGTATAATGGAGGTAGTGGATTGCATGTTTGAGTAGTGTTTTGAGACTCACCAAAGATGGGAAAATAGTGAATAATACTTTGTGGACTATGAAGTAGTGTCAATAAGGTTGAAGGATCTTAAGAACTACAATACCATGAAACAATGAGTCCCCTATAGTAAGTAGGCAGTCTATAGGGCATAGTTTGATTTTATAGAAGGATACTCATGAAAGGAATCTTCAAGTGATAGTGAGTGAGCTATTTGAGATTGCAGCTGAGGGTGCAATACCCAGTCTTAAAGGAAGTTAGCAAAGCAGTAAATGTGCAAGAAAATTGAATCATACACAACAAACAATTCACAATGTTATCTTCCATAATGCCTTGAGTTTGAAGACAAAAATCTCATTGTATCTTCATGATGAAAATGGTGACCTTAATGGTCAATCACTGGCAACCATGATTTTAAAACATGCTATTGTGCTTATGGAGGCAACATTTTAAGCAAGGTAGTGAGTGGTGGTTTGGAACAATGGTAGGTATGAAGGACTTGCTTTATATGCATACTATGCAGTCTAGCTTAAGACAACATTCTTAGAAGAGATTGAAGGTGGATTATGGAACTCAAGGGTTACCATGAAAAGGATTAAAGCAAAGACTGAGATCTATTTAAAAGCCATGGTCATGAAGATATTAAAGATGTCACATGCAAAAACCTAGTAGCTGGAGTAATGAATACAGTGCCAAAGAGGATAGTGTGCTGGGGCAGATTTAGGAGATCTCCACATTATCTAATTACAGGGAAATACATCATTTATTTATTTTTTTAATTAAAAGAAATCATTCTAAACCCTATATAGGATACATTGATACTTCAAAAGCCTCTGAAGGAATTTGAGATTATGCAAGTATATGTCAAGTAACATTCATAAGGTTTAGAAAATCTTGATCACTCTCTAGAATAGCCCATTAAACATGGGTTGTGCTTGAATGCACTACATAATTGATATAACACAACCACTCTGCATATCAACCAGAGTTATAGGCTCTTTATTGCAGCAAGAGGTAATCACTCTTTGATCATACTATAATTACATCCTAACCTGTTAAACTTGAGACAACCTGAATGCACCCAATGATGATTGACACCTACATTAAACAACCTGAATTAACTACATTATATGAGTGCCTCCATTTCTATCACAACATAGCCACATTAAACTTGGGTCACACATGAATGCATCCTATATTTGTTATAGCACAACTGTGCCACAGGACCAATACAGTTATAGATCACATAATTAAAGTCACAAGAATCTATTCCTCGGTTGTGATCTTATGGTGATTCCAACAACAAAATATGGACATGAAATTCTCAAAACCCTTAACCTCTAAAAATGAAATCTAATGAGATATTGCTTTAAAATATGATTTTCAAACCTGGAACTACAAATCTGACTTCACAACTGAATTATGCAAAAAGATAATGACCACCCTCAACCTGGTGATACTTTCTTGAATTTTTTCTGATTTTTCCCAAGAAAATCATCCTTAGTTCTCTACAAACTGTGTCAAGTAGAGCAAAACACTGTCACAATAAATTAGGCGCAAACTCACTTTTCTTTATGTCGGCCACAATTTGATTCTTTTTAACTTTTCATGTTTGTCAAAAATTCAACGAAAATGATAGCCAACATTTTGACGAACCCCAGGTTTGTCGAAAGTTCGATGAACGTCGGGGATAAACTTTCAAAAAATTGGAAATTATCACATCAAATTTTACAAGCACCCGACGAACATCCTATTTTACATATTTCGTCAAACAGTTTCCTTGTATTTTGCAGTCAAATGTATTAGTGATCTCTACCCCCTCGCCTGGCTCGCAACACATGTGGTATAACTGACCTCCTATCAATAGGAATTGGCCCATTTGGATCTATTAGTGGCACTAGTCGATGCGTCTACCACCACAAGTCATAGTCATTGGTAGTCCCTAGATCTATAACTCCACCTCTCCATCCCCACTATTGGGCTACTAGCCCATCAATCTACTACTCAGCAAATGGTATAGAAATTGGTGGCCCCTAAGTTGACTCCCTGGAAGATCTGGCATACTCAGTTTTGCCTACTGCTACACCCTACTACTCCCAAAACTATCACAAGACATGTTGTGGAAGATACATCTCTAGGATGAGTTGAATCTACACTGTCCTCCCAATCAGGTAAGAGTACTATTTGCAAAGGTTGAGATTGTCATCCTCATCATCCCACTACTGGCAGTCTCTTTAGGGCTTCTAGATGAATGTAACCATGGTGCCAATCCGATGGCGCCACCAACCTATCTCCCCCATGCTTGTCAATCACTTAAAAGAAATCCACAGTTATAGGCATAATGCTCTGCCATAAACTCCCAGTGAATATCATATCCCTTGATGCCAATTCCTACACCCTCATCCTAATAGTAAGCTATAAATATCTGATAGCCATGCTGAGGGTCGTAAATGATCTGATCTCCTTAGATCGATAGACATAGAATAAGGTACACGTCCTCAAGCGTGACTATCGCCTCTCCCATCGAAAAGTGAAATGAGCATGTCTTTGAATGCCATCGCTCACACAAAGCAGTCAATAGTCCCCTATTTTCTTGAATAATAGGCATATAGGCAACATAATATAGACCTAGCTGCATCAACTGTTGTCACTCTTGTTGATTTAGCTGGTCCCCAAATTGAAAGGTCGATGGCCTACTCTCTCATGTATAAATAGGTGCTAGTTGTCTCTGTGCATGATCAAACAATGTGCCAGTAACTTCTAGACAATCATCATTATCATCATTATAACTCAAAAGCATTAAAATTTTGAAAAGCATCAGAATTAGCCCTAGTCAAAGTCAAATTTAAATGTCACATTGACTGCACTTGTGTCACGGAAAGGCATTTGCATCATTCTGTACTACAATTACATTATTTGGTCCCACCCTTGTGTTGCATCAGAGCATTTGTGTCACAATATATGGAACATGCGTCATTTCATTTGAATACATCACTCAAATTGATGAATGCATCTCAAAATGACATATGCGGCGTTATAACTCTTGAATGCGGCACGATATGATGAATGTGTTGCAATTTTTAGCAAATGTGTTACACATCCTTGGCCTTTCCTAAATACCCCTTACACTTGCATCGCGATGCATCAAATATGTCAAACACGAAATCAAATTCAGCTTACAGCCACTCATATGCGTCACAACGCATTCATTGTTCACCCTAAAACCCTAATTTTGGCATGCAAAACAAGAAAATGACAAAGTGGGTTATGGGTACATACCATTGGCTTTGAGCCCTGTAGCCGCCTGAAAGTCCACATTATCTCACCGTGATGCTCAATCATTGGAATCACCATCCTTGCCAAAGTCTTCCTTGCTCTGAGCTCTCAAATTTAATAAGGTAAATAGTGAAAATGAATTAACTTTTACCCCTTTGCCAACCTATTTATAAAGTTAAAATGGCATTTGTCAACTAGGTTATTATTGGAGGCCCTTTTGACCAACTTTGACCACCCTTTTGGCCGCTTTAAACATGTTAGAATTTGAAACTAACTATACCACTGGCTTTCTGATAATTAAATTGACTTATCGAGACACTTTCCTAATTTTTCTGTCACCTGGCTAAAATTCAAAAAAAATCCCGAGGGGGCATCGATACTCTGTATCTTCACTAGGGCATGTTTTAACTTGTTTTCTTTGTCACAATGCGACATGCTACATTATGACAGAGGGGAAAAATGTAAACACATAAAAATGACCTAGCCCTGCAAGTTCTATTTTTACCACTTTCGTCCTAGCATAATTATGACATTTAATTATGTCCTTGGTCCACATTCGACTATTAATTAGATAATTCATTATTATTTAATTAATTCACGTCTATTGTATTATTCATGATTATTAAATAAATAAATCATATTTATTTATTCAATACATCACTAAGGGTCTATTATCTTCTTACAATTAAATTAATTTTATTAATTTATTTAATTACCTTTGTTCATTTATTCTTCCTGATTATTAAATAAATGAATTTTATTTATTTATTTAATATGTCACTAATTATCATAATTAAATGAATTTATTAATTTATTTAATTATTAATCATATCCTCTAAATTAAATAATTATCTTTAATTATTTAATTTCCAAATTTAACATTTCCCTCATTTTAAATAAATGAAATTATTTAAAATGATCTCACATTCTTGACTGACAGTTCATTTTAGTAAATAATTTGAAAATTGATTATTTATTATCACACAAAATCCATATTTTGAATTAATTTAATTCAAAATGGTAATCTTCTTCCAAAAATCAAGCAATTGAGTAGATTTTAATTTTCCAAATTTTCTTTTCTATCCAACTCTTATCTTCTTGATTTTTTGAATCTCACAAATCAAGCAGTCTTTATCTTCTTGATTTTTGAAAATTTTTATCTTGTCACATTTATTCTCGACTACCGATTTGATTTTCTCAAATGACATCTTGACCTCTCATTTAATGATTTTTCCCTAACCTTGATTAGGGATTTTCACATTAAATCTCAACCTCTGATTTTAGGCTTTGTCAGATTTCAATCTCGTTCGTCCATCTGAAATTGCATTTTCTATAAAATGACAATTTTTCTCACATTTTTTTACTACACACACGACTCATGCTCATACTTACATTTTCTTTGCAGCATTCATGATATTTTGACATATTCAATTCTTGTCTTAGGCATTATAGTCATTTTCTCATAGGCATAGAGATTTATATTTCAAATCCTTCAAAGCTTGTTTAGGACTTTGTCATAGTCTTTGGCATCAAATTTATCACACACTCGATCTGAGGGAAACAATCAGCAAGTTAGAAGGTGCTATGAAGGTGAATCATGGAAGCTTCAACGAGTGACAGGTATAACCATTCTTGTTTTAGTTTTCTTTGTACTTGATAGCTTCTTTGGGTTTTTATGCTTTATTATTTGATAATCTAACCTTAGAAAATTAACCTATTGATACAGGAGTCATTAATTGGAGGTTGGGTAAAATGGTATATAGTACATACCACCCCTATAGTAATTGTGTTTGTATCTATGTGATTCAAATTATAATCAATTAGCAACTCTTCCCCTACAGTTATTGATTTTATCACACATACAAATACATGGTTTCCCTCATGTGCCTTAAATATGCAATTGGGTTGCTTATTTGTTGACCCAGGTCATGTATTGTTTATAAACCCTACAATATTCCCTAATGCTTTTGGTTTTCTGTCAATGTACATAGCCACTCCTTTATTTTGATCCTTATATTTTAACTATAGATAATTTTCTGACAGTGCATACCTATGCATACTTTGTGTATATCAAACCGGCTATATCCAATATTTGGAACTGTAATAGGGTCTGACATACTCCATCAATTTAGTAACTTTGTCATAATAGACTTTTATGTTTTCCATGCAAAATAGGCCCAAACCATGTAATGACAATGGTGTTATTTGATGTATCCTCTTGTTGACACAAAAATCGGTGTTTATTGGAGGAAGTGCCTTGGGTACCCATTGTTTCCATAGATGTTTGTACCTCAAGGGCACCTCGATGTTGCCTATGCTCTCATCATCATAAGAATATGACCCCACTTTAGCAAGAAAAAATTCCATGCATTTACAGAATTTTCTTCTAACCTTTTGACCTCTAGTTGATCTCCCTCTTTTAGACCTACTACATGTCTCACTTTCCTCTTCTCTTTTTTAATTTCCCTCGCTCAAGGAAGAAAGATCTAAAAAATACCTATTTGGTGGTACCTGCACTCATAAGGATGTTGGATGAAGTTCTTTCATGGTGATGTGATCCCAAGGTATGGGGTTGGAGGATTAGAAACCAAGGTTGTCACTACTAGTCAAATGCATGTGGAGATAACAATAGTTGTGAATGTATCAATAAACCTTGTATGGGTCTGATGATCAGAGATCACTTGGTAAGGTTTGTTGGTGGAAGGTTGCTATTACTTTTTGTACCTATCTATGAAATTTTTTGGACCACCTTCCTTGAAGAAAATAGTCCCTCTGAGGTAGTACTAGTGTTTGGTTAGTTAGTTTATGAAACTTTTTGGACCACCTTTGATGTGAAATAGCCCCTTGTGCAACCATCCTTTTAGTCTATTCTAAATGGACAGCCTCTTGCATTTAATGATTAAGCTCCATAGGTTTTTACCCCTGTGGTTTTTTGGGTCCCCCAAATAAAATAATAAAATATGGGTCCTACTCAGAAAAACCCCAAAATGTATCAGAGTTTCTTTCTTTCTTAAGAATCTAGTTAAAGAGGCTAATTGGGTCCCTCCCTATCCAACATTCCTTCACCATTTTCTAGACACCCACAACATCTTCAAACCATTTATTCTCTTCTAGAACTTGAAAAAAAAATGTCCACTTTCATTAGTGTTCTCTTTCAAGATTTCCCTAGTGCTGCAATTTGTATTTTTCTTTTGGAGGTTTGGTTGAGTTAGTGAAATATTTAGAATTTTTTAATGGCTTCTTGTCTTTTTTTCATCTCTTGTACTAGTGTAGGAGCACCTTGGCAGAATTAGGCCTCTATGAAGCAATGTTTTGAAATTTCATTCAATTTTATTGTTCCTACTTTGTAAATCATGTTATTAGAGTCATGTCTTATATATTTGAGGTCATGTTGAGGTCATTTGGTATTTATTAAGTCCAAAAGTGCAAAAATGAAAACAATGTAAAAAGTTGTCAACTTAATCAAAAATGAAATACTAAGAGATGAAGAGTCATTAGGGTTGGTTAGAGCTAGTTAGAAGGCTAAAATTCAGTTTTTTTTCCTTTAAAAAGGCTCTTGTATCTTTTAGAACTTTGAGGGTGGTTGAATAAAGAATAATTTCAAGGGAAATATCTGATTTTTAATCATTTTTCTTCAAAAATCTTCCATTTTGAGGAATTGTACAGAATTGTACAGCCTTGAAGGCATGGTAGAATGGTTGGATATGGTAATAATCTCAATCACCTTCTAGTTACATCAAAGTTCATGCATTTTAGTTAAGATTTGTGTGAGTTATTGTGGATTTACTTTAGATTGCTAAAACCCTCAGTTAGGGTAAGAAGAGACATAAATAATTACGTTTGTCCTTTATTAATTGGTGGAATCTTTTGGTTTCTTGTGAGATTATCCTACTATGAATTTTCTTTCATTTTTCAGTGGATTTAGGGAAAAATCATAAAGATAAGATGTGAGGGAATGAAGTTTCTTGACTGAAAAACTGTGTACAGTCTATGAACAGAGTAATTATGAAGGTTAGGCCCTTAAGGTTTGGTGAAAATAATTTGTAAAAGGAATTTGATGCTTTGAATAGCATATACCAGTCAAACTAAACATGTCCCAAGAACTGGACAAGTGTACTTTGGCCAGGAGTTAGTAAAGCAACAAACCCTTATGCAAATCAGGCCTAACTAGGCATAAATCTATCTGAGACAATAATATTTAAAGCTTGTGTTGTAAAAGTTTTGATACATGTTTTGAATATGTTTTTGATTTGCAAGGAGGGCATTGAAAAGTGTGGATAGACTTGTGTAAGAGTGCTTAGATTGTGAATGAAGCCCTGACAAATAGGTTGGTAGACCTACAAGCATTGTAAACAGGGTATGAAGGAACTAGTGACAGTAAGAACTTTAAGGGATTTTGATGATTAAGTGTGAGTTCTTGGTTGTTTTGGTTAAGAGGTTACCAAGATATAATTTGATCTCATTTGATATAAGGTTTGGTGTAAGCATGAAGTTAAAAATTCCATTGTTTTGACTGATCTATCTAATAATAGCCCTATTTTGGAGACTAAAATGAAAGTATAGTATATGATTTTGTTAAATTGTCAAGAATAAAGGATGGGAGATGGTTTACATTTACTTTAAGTGAAATTGAATGGAAATTTTGTGGTCTATATTAGCCTAAATACTATTTTGGGTAATATTACTTTATGTTGAGTTGAAATTGTGAAGTTTAGGACAGTCATAAAGAGATTTAATGGTAAAATGAAAGGGCAGATTGGGTAATTGTTTGTTTTGATCAAGATGAAGTTGACTAAGGTGTTTGAAGGTCTAGTAATGGTTTGGAACTCTAAACTAATTTTGAGTGTTTGTGTTGAGTTTTGTGAAGGGAAATATAGTTGAATAAGTGTGTCAAACGAAGGAAAGTTTAAGATTGTTTTTTAATTTTCAAATGAAATTGTGTGATTTTTTTCCTTCCTCTGACTCTGAATCATGTACTTCTATATGTTCTCTTATGGACATGCACTAGGGATTTTTCATTGCACTCACAGACCATGTATTGTTTTTAGTCCCTTTGATCATTTGTGGACCTCACTATGTAAATTTATTTCATCAAAGTTTAGAAATTTGAACCCTAGTGAACTTCATGTGCCGTTATGTGACATGAATTCCTTTCAATTTTATAGTAGAAAAAATATGCTAAAATAGATACAAAATTGTAGTTCATAGGCCAAAAATGGCCACCCAACTGATTGAACATCTCAAAGCTTGGTTGTTCAAACTAACTAGAGACTAGTACTAGGTAGTAATTGGGTTTGTCAATGGGACATTGGCTTGAACTAACCAAAATATAGCATGCAACACCTTGATGGGAACAAAAAGAGTCTAAATCACTGTACTTGTAACAAGATTTCTAAATGTGGGGTAAAAATAACTTATAGTCATTGTCCCTTGGTCGATTTTCCCTTTCTGAGTGCCCTCACATCTCGCTCTGGCTTTCCTCTTGCCAAATGGTTCCTAGTCTTCCTCCTCAACTAAATGGCCTTGCAACACTCATCCAGTGAAGTCTCACAACTTCCGCTCAGGGGTTGGATGCAGTGGTTCTTAGTGCAACTCTCTAGTTAGGGTCTCGGTGAAATTTTCTATGTCATGCTCCTATGCGCATGAGGAGAAAATTCAAAGTATATAGTTTATATATATACTATGTCAACATATAGTTTATTTTATTTTCTATAAAATATATTTTTTGTATGGTGGCTTGCTAAGCTTATATAGTTGGTTTTCTCTTTCTTTATAAATTCTGATGATTTATTTCCTATGACATGACTGAATATTATCTACAATCCTATTGATTGTTAAAAAGGCTTATGATATGTGATGTTTAATAATGATGGATGTCTAAGAATCAGTGATTGAAATACTACTTGACTAAAGATTGAGCTATCTAATATTTTTTCATTTAAACATCATGGAAGAAATGCTTGCTATCAATGTCTTATTAATGTAGCCTACAAAGTTTCTTTTCCTAGTTTTTCTTGGTCCTATTCTTGTTATGACTTATTTTTTTACATTGGTCTATTATAGTAATGGGGAGCATATCTAGTGAATCGATTCTTTCATTCTCTTTGATTCTTATCCTTGTGCATAATGAGTAGTTTTCTTCTCTCCTATGATTCATTGATTGTTGGTTTAAAACACTCATTACAAATAACATGGATATGAATTATGATGTGGGTGTGAGAATGGATTGTTGAATATGAAGGAATGGTTTAGGAAAGTACTACTTAATCCAAATGAGTCATTTTCTTGTCATGGAATATGTTAAGAGAATTTAAAATTAATATATTCAATCTATTTAATATTGACACATCTAAAGCATGCCAAAGGAACTTCAGAGATATGTTATGACATAAAGAAGATTGTTGAGGTGATGTCAAGTCTTGATCCATTAGGGTAGGAAAAAATAGATGCATTAGTACAAAAGGTTCCATTCAACTTGGAGGAAATGGATAATTACCTAAGGGGCTAATGTGAGATTGGACCAAGTTTATATTATGATACAAATATCTTGGGAAAAGGGATGATGAAATGGTTAAGTATGGGAAATTGTAGAGATAAATATAACACCAAGGGAAGAATGCTAGAACTAATTTTAGCACTATGGATTAATCTAAGACTCAAAATTCCACTAAGAGGCATCCCTTACCTCTTAAATTAATTCAATAGGTGGGTTTATCCTCCAATATAGTGCCATTGGTTAGCTTATCATGTGAACTTCCCCTATAAGTAGGATTACCATACACTTTCATAACATGCATGTGTGGTTTCAAAAGGTTTATACATTCTTGTGAATTTGAAAGAAAGGCATGTTTTGAATTTTCCAATAGGTGGTAGGGGTTAATTTTACTTGGTTTTAGCATTAGAGTGATAAACCTTGCAGTTTAGATTCCATAAACAAAATATACTCATTTTTTTTAGCTTCCTATTATCATCTTTATATTCAATGATATTTTTAAAGATCATCTAAATATTCATTGCTAATGAAAATGCATAAAATGATGTGTAATAGATCCAAGGTGAGGCTTAGAGAGACTCATCTTTTGAAACCATTAACTAAAGAAATGCTAAGAATAATATATGAAAGAGACAAAGAATAAGGCAACTTGTATTACTAGGAAGGACGAGATGCCTTTATATAGCATGACCTCATATTTGACTCTCGAAACCCTCCCATATTGTCATCGCATGTGTCTAGGCTAACCATGTCAAGTTTCACTACATACACACACAAATTGAAAAAATTTCAACGTTGGTCCCATTCACATGTCACTATGCGGGGTCAAAATGAGGAAACACTAATTTTTTGGGAATGAAATAACCAAATATATGATCAAATAATATCTAATCATAAATATTTGTAGCGTAATTAGGATTTGATCATATGGAAATTTCTAGGAGAGCTACAATAGTTGTAACATCAGGAATTAACAACATTAAAAATTACATGAATTAATTATGCAATGGCATAACAATTAAAAACATCATGACTTAATTATGTAACCATATAATTCAAATATAATTCTATCAAGAAATCAATATCAAATAGATAATATAATTGCATAACTCATACATTTCAATGTCATTAATCTTCTTCTTCATCCAATCAAAATTTGACATTGTAAGGATTGGTCATATCATCATCATCGTCATTAATATCAGTTTTGATAATGTCATCATCCACACAGATATCATCTTCATGAACATTAACTCCTACATCATCATGATCTAGTTCCTCTTCTTCGACATCTTCATTAGGCACATCATCAACTAATTGTTGATCCTGATCATCATCTACATCATCTTCTAGTTCTTTGGTATCTTCTTCTTCCACCACATTATACTTTACCGACCTTCCTCTTGGATCATGTCTAAAAAAAAAGACCAACCTATTTTACCTAGAACCTTTGAGTAAAATACCTACTCACATTGGCTTGGAAGAACATAGGGCTCATTTCCAGCTCTCTCAATCGACCTTGTATTAACCATGGTAAATCCATTATCATGTTTAATAATAGTTCTCTCAAGATCATTTTCATTCAATCATAGCATGTACCATTGGTAAATGGGGTAAGTGCACCAAGATGGTTCCCAAAAAGGGGGCTCAAGTGGCCACTTTTTTCATTTGAAATCAAGAAATGCTAACCTTGGATGTGAAATTGAGGATAGTTACACTCAAAATTTTGAGATGAAACAAAAACAAGGATTGAAGTGCTCTGAGTCTACTTTCTAAAATACTAATTTATTTTTAAAATGGTTTAGATTAAGTGGTTCAAAAGAGGGATGTACACAAATTGGTGTTGTTTTTTTCAAAAAAACATAACATAGCAACTATTGTACGACCTGAGCACTGTGAACTTTTTTTTCCTATTTTTAAAATCACTATGGTTAGAAGTTAGCTAACACCATCTAGTTGATGCACAATTTTTCTGATAATTTTTTAATGAATATTTTATTTTTTACGAATTTTCTAAGTGGGCACTTCCTAAAAAGCATAATTTTGGTCGTGCTCCCCATACAAATTTTGGAAAGTAATAGATTTAAAAAAAAATTATTTCTTAAAATTTGTAGAATGGAGTCTAGTTTCTAAAAATGTAATTTATAACAAAAAAAAAACAAACACTACTTTTTGACAAAAAATAGACATACAAACAAAAGAAATTATGGTTGAAAGGCCTAACAATTTTAGAAAGTGAAAAAAATTAAATCATTGGAAAGCTAAGAGAGAATTAAACATTACCCATGTGTTTGATTTTCTTGATATTGAACCAAATGCAATCCTAAAGGTGAGCACAAACCCGAATATGTGAAAAATTGTAGAATTTGCAAAAAAACACATCTTTGGTCGTTGGGAATGCCCTCCAAGCCTTTGGGTTGGTATTCCAAGACAAATACAAAAGCTAAGGCTTGGGGATTCCCAAAGAAAAATATAACGCGATGCACTCGCATTATGTATTAGTTTTGAAATTTTTTTCTTCTCTAGGGAACGTATATAGCAACACATAATGCGCTCAAATTATTTCATCCTTTAGTTAAATGCCACTTTTTTGAATGTTTGTTCATATGTTTTTATGTATATATATGTTGGTTTTTCATGTATGTATGCATGCATGTATATATTCCTGTATGTATGTATTTATGCTTCTGGGAGATAGGGTGAGAGAGGGTGG
>VDFB02109042.1:7659211-7927515 GCA_007258455.2 Sequoia sempervirens
GGTGGGAGAGAGTTGGAGAGAGGGTAGAAATGAAAGAGTTTGAAAAGGTAGAGAGAGCTACATTGGTGACTTAGGAGAAACTTCAGCTTTCAAAAAACAAAGCCAATTAGGTTGGCAGATGTGTGGATCAAGCTAGCATTTGGTGGAAGAGGAAGAAAGATGACTAGAACTCTAGGGGCCTACCATACTAGATTTCGATATTCGACCATGAGAGTAGAAGAGAGAGTTGATATCATGTATCAAAACATTAAGCATGCATTCTTGTAGCCAGCAGAGAAGAAGGTGATTACTTTGCTTCATTTTCATTTGCATAACCATATGAAGGCGTGGGAACCAAGAAGACCAAGGATGTCGAGTTTTATGTGGTGGTAATGGATGTGGTCCAAACTTTAAGATGGGAAAGAAGGTCAATGTATGATTTTTAGCCTTGAGAGAGTATTTATGTTGAGGAATTTTTCTTTAGATGTAAGGATTCAAAGCTGATGCAGAGTGAGCAAGGAAGTACACCAATCTTAGATGGCAGAGGTTCTTTTATGAGTGCTTCTCTCAAATACTCTTATCAACACACCATCAAATCATTGTCCTTCTATAAGGAAAACTCAACTCACCAAGGGTCCTTGAATCTCAGACTTTTGAAGGACTTATAATCACTTGAAACATGCTCTAATATACTACAATCGAAACACCATTGCCATGTTTAGCACTTAGGAAACCCCATGAGTTCATTTCTCAACTAGTAGGCCTCTTTACCCCCAATTGCTTGTACCACTGCCCGGTAGGAAAATAAAATTAATTCTCACCCACAAACTTGTATCTGATGTAAAATACTATTTTTAGGAAAGTATATTATGCCTCTACAAGGCCACAAAATCTTACTTCTTGACAATGGTTGGAAAAGCAACCATGGACCAAACTAACACTATCCTCAAGAAGCCTAATTGAGTGCACTTGATTGGTTTTTAGTTATCTAGGCTCAACCATTCTCTCCAAAGCCTTGTTTCAAACTTGTATAGACTATTTACAACCATTTCAATCATTCCTAAGTGCCACCTTGAACAAAAATTTCTCAAAACAAGCAAAAATCTGATTTTTACTTTACAAGCTAGGCCTGTCACATCAAGATTCCAAGCCTATATCAGTTTGTAACTTTCCCCACACATTTTCCCATTCTCCAAAACCTTAAAAAGATGAAAATATACATAAATACCTTCCATCCCACAATAAATTAGCAACTATACACTGTGGGAGTGGAAGATAGAAGCATTTTTTGGCCAATCCCTAGTTTTGAGGGTTTCTTAACCTATTGCTGCTAAAATGAAAATATCTTCACTTATACTTGATAAAAATTCACCAAACCACCTTAAAATGAAATATGACACTCTCCTCTTTCCAACCATAATAGGTTTGAGCCTGTACATATCGTATAGAGGTCATACCATGCGTTTTAACAGAAAATTACACACACAAATTTCTATAAAACAGCCACTTCTTTCATTAGAACTTGAAAAAAAATGATTCAACAGCCATGCCTCAACCATGAGAAGCTTATTTAACTTCAAACCACCCTTCCCAATGTCCTCCAACTGACATTTGAATTAGGTGGATGTTGGAAACTAACTTTTTTTCCAATTAGACCCTAATTATCTAGTTAAGGCAATTGACTACAACTTCACAAATGCCAAATTGAAATGAGGCTTCAAATGTGTATTCAAAAGCATAAAACACAACAAAAACACTACAAATTTCAAGGAAACTCCCCTCAAGGACTTGGATACATCAAGGAAATTTAATTCTTTATTTTTCCTAGATGAATCAAGCTTACATGGTGAGGAAGGAGACCTTATTTTTACAAGACTTGACTCCAAAACTAAAACTTGTTACAAGAAATGAAAGATGTTTCTTGGAAACTTATTACATCTCAAACTTCTTGACAACAAACAAAGAAAACAAGCAATACCTCCAAGAGGCATAAGGATCCCAAGGTGCTCCTACACCAAAAGCACATCAACCACATGTGGTACAAATGATTAAATCCTAGAGACGATTTGTAGTAATGAAAGAGTCTAAAAAGGAAAATAGAGCAACAATGGTGACTCAGGAGAAACTTTAGTTTTAAAAAAATAGTCAATTAGGCTAGTAGACGTGTGGATTGAGCTAGCGTTTGGTGGAAGAGGAAGAAAGATGACTGCAACTCTGGAGGCCCACCATACTAGATTTTGATATTCAACCATGAAAGTAGATGATAGAGCTGATATCATGTATCAAAACATTAAGCATTCATTCTTCCAACCAATGGAGAAGGAGATGATTACTTTGCTTTATTTTCATTTGCATAACCATATCAAGGCATGGGAACCAAGAAGACCAAAGATGTCGAGTTTTATGTGGAGGTATTGAATGCAGTCCAAACTTTAGGAGCGACAAGAAGGTCAATGTATGATTGTTGTAGGAGCACCATTTAGTAGGTTTTGTTCATCAAGGCAAATAAGGAGTAGAATATCATCAATTTACTAAAATTGGCCTGAACTTGTACATTTTAAGGTTATGAGTCAATAAAACTGGATTTTTAACCCATTGCTCTTTCTGTAGCCTCTGTAACTTGAGGAATAGGTATGAACTAACATTATTAAGGTGTGGGAATGATGTGTTAGTGTTGGGGAGGTCTAAAAGTGAGATGGGTGTGAAACGCATGTGTGTAAAAGTGTGTTTTCTTTAAGCAAAATGGCGGTTTTGAAGAGTTAAATTGTGTTTTTGTGTAGGGAAGAATTATTTTATAATTGTTTTAGCTTGTGTAGGGTATCAAAAATTTTTTTGAGTAATTTTTAGGTTGTGGTTAGCTTTGGAGGTATCATTTTCAATAAACCCCTAGGGTTTAGGCTACAATAGAAGGTTTTGCATGGTTTTCCAATTGTACAATGGTATAACTGAGGTATAAATGTAGATTTTGAAGTTTTGACACCTTAGAATTTCTGCCCCAAGAGTTGGTAAGGTTTGGATAAGTTTAGAGTATAGACCCTTTGTTCAACCGGATCGATCCCTTAAGGGTCCAAAGGGAAAAATGGCTGCAAACTTTAGCATGAGATTAATCGAATATCATGATGCTTAAAACCTTCTCGTATGATCTAATGGGATTATGTTGCACCCCTCTACAATAACCTCTCTTAGTTTTTGTTATCTTGGAGTGGTTTTCTTGTGTTGTCCAGTTTTTAGTTGATAAAAAAAGTGTGAAATGGAAGCAGTGGAAAGTTGCAAAGTGGTGTAACTTTTGTTCTGCAACTTGTGTGACCAAACAAAATATTCCAATGCATCTGAATAGGAATTTTTATGGTAGGAATGGCCCTTTTTTGCACCCAAACACACAGAATCACTCTGAGCTACGTTCAACCGGATCGATCCCTTAAGGGTCTAAAGAGAAAAATGGCTGAAAACTTCAGTATGAGGTTACTCAGACACCGTAATGCTTACAAACTTATCATTTGGTTCAATTGGATCATGTTGGGCCCCTCTAAAATAACCTCTCTTAGTTTTCATTATCTAGGAGTGGTTTTCCCATGGTGTCCAGTTTTTAGTTGATGAAAAAAGTGTCAAATGGAAGTAGTGAAAAGTTGCAAAGTAGTGCAACTTTCGTTCTGCAACTCATGTGACCAAACGAACTGTTCCAAAACATTCAAATAGGGATTTTTACACTAGAAATGGTCCTATTTCACACCAAAACACGCAGAATCACTCTGAAATATATTCAACCAGATCGATCCCTCAAGGGTCCAAAGGGAAAAATGGCTGCAAAATTCAGCATGAGGTTACTCAGACACTATGATGCTTAGAACCTTCTCATCTGATTCAATGGGATCACATTGGACCTCTCTATAATAACCTCTCTTAGTTTTTGTTATCTCAGAGTGGTTTTCCCGTGGTGTCCGGTTTTTAGTTGATGAAAAAAGTGTCAAATAAAAGCAGTGGAAAGTTGCAAAGTGGTGTAACTTTTGTTCTGCAACTTGTGTGGCCAAATAGACTATTCCAATGATTCTAAATAGGAATTTTTATGCTAGGAATGGTCCTCTTTTGCACCCAAACATGCAGAATCGCACCTAGCTACGTTCAACTAGATTGATCCCTTAAGAGTCCAAAGGGAAAAATGGCTGCAAACTTCAGTATGAGGTTACTCAGACACCGTGATGCTTAGAAACTTATCTTCTAGTTCAAAGGGATCATGTTGCACCCCTCTACAATAACCTCTCTTAGTTTTCATTATCTCATAGTGGTTTTCTAGTGGTGTCCAGTTTTCAGTTAATGAAAAAAGTGTTAAATGGAAGTAGTGAAAAGTTGCAAAGTGGTGCAACTTTCATTCTGTAACTCGTGTGACCAAACGAACTATTCCAACATGTTCGAATAGGAATTTTTACACTAGGAATGGTCATTTTTCACACCCAAACATGTGGAATCACTCTGAACTACGTTCAACTAGATCAATCCCTTAAGGGTCCAAAGGGAAAAATGGCTGCAAACTTCAGCATGAAGTTACTCAGACACTGTGATACTTAGAAAATTCTTGTCTATTATGATGGGATCATGTTTGAACCCTCTACAATAACATCTCTTAGTTTTTGTTATCTCGAAGTGGCTTTCTTGTGGTGTCCAGTTTTCAGTTGAAAAAAGTGTCAAATGGAAGTAGTGAAAAGTTGAAAAGTTGTGCAACTTTTATTCTGCAACTGGTGTGACCAAACTGATTGTTCCAACACATCTAAATAGGAATTTTTATGCTACGAATGGTTCTCTTTCACACCCAAACATGTGAAATTTCTCTGAACTACGTTCAGCCAGATTGATCCCTCAAGGGTCCAAAGAGAAAAATGGCTACAAAATTCAATATGAGTTTACTCAGACACCGTAATTCTTAGAAACTTCTTGTCTAATCCAATGGGATCATGTTGGGTCCCTCTACAATAACCTCTCTTAGTTTTCATTATCTCAGAGTGGTTTTCCTCTGGTGTCTAGTTTCATTTCATAAAAAGAGTGTCAAATAGAAGCAGTGAAATGTTGCAAAGTGATGCAACTTTCATTTTGCAACTTGTGTGACCAAACAGACTATTCCAACATTTCCAAATATGCATGTTTATGCTAGGCATGGTCCTCTTTCAAACCCAAACACACAAAATCACTTTGAACTACGTTCAATCGGATTGATCCCTTAAGGGTTCAAAGGGAAAAATGGATACAAACTTCAACATGAGGTTACTCGGACACCGTGATGCATAGAAACTTCTTATCTAATCCAATGGGATCATGTTGGGGCCCTATACAATAACCTCTTTCAGTTCTCATTCTCTTAGAGTGATTTTCCCATGGTGTCCATTTTTTAGTTGATGAAAAAAGTGTCAAATGGAAGTAGTGAAAAGTTGCAAAGTGGTGCAACTTTTGTTTTGCAACTCGTATAACCAAAAAAACTATTCTAACACATCTAAATAGGCATGTTTATACTAGGCATGGTCCTCTTTCACACCCAAACATGTGAAATCACTCTGAGCTATGATCAACTAGATCGATCATTTAAGGGTCCAAAGGGAAAAATGGCTGCAAATTCAACATGAGGTTACTCGGACACCATGATGCTTAAAAAATTCTCTTCTAGTCCAATGGGATCATGTTGGGCCCCTCTACAATAAATTCTCTCAGTTTTTTTTATCTCAAAGTGGTTTTTCTGTGGTATGCAAATTTAAGTTGATGGAAAAAATGTCAAGTGGAAGCAGTGGAAAGTTGCAAAGTGGTGTAACTTTCGTTCTGCAACTCGTGTGACCAAAAAAAATATTTCAATGCATCTGAATAGGAATTTTCATGCTAGGAATGGCCTTCTTTCTTACCCAAACACGTGGAATCGCTCTAAGCTATGTTCAACTAGATCGATCCCTTAAGGGTTTGAGTGTAGTACGTTGAAATAGGTCATTCCACCTATTGTTCAGGCTATGTCTTGGTGATATGGGCCTGATGTAAGTAGGATAGGGAGTAGGAATAATAAAATAGCATTAGTAAGGGCATTGGAAGAGATTATTAATGTTGCCCTTATTGAAAATTCAAAATTAAGGCCCCTTAAAAGTAGGGCTAGAAGAGGTGAAAAGAAGAAATTGCTTGAAAATAAGTTAGAATAGGTTGGAAATAGGGTGAGATTGTGGAGTTTGATGTGTTTAAAAGGTCTGCAAGGATAGGGGAGGTCAAAATTATGTTATGGCATGACATACCCTAGTTGGGAAAATAGGAGTTTTGAATGAAAAAGAGAGGTCTGAGGGAGTAAAAGTGGGTAAAGTCAAGGGGCAACATAATTTGGTGGTCAATTAAGTTTGTGTAGGAAAAATTAAGAGTGTTGGAATAGGTTTTTAGGTTCAGGTTTGGGGCTTCGGTTCGCTGGCTTGGCCGAAAAAATTTGGAGGGGTGTTCAGATCATTTTGGGTTCGTTTGTACAAAAAACATGTAAAAACAAAATATATATCTATGCAACCTAGAAGCATGAATTAGGATTAGAATATCGCATATCATCATATAAAAAAAAAACCACCATAAACATGAATTTCATTTAAAACAACAAAATTGGCAAAAAAAAAGAGAGTTTATAACCTGCAAAAAAAATGTGAATAAAATCACACTGATTTTCATGTGAAAAAAAACCATGAGACCATAGCTTGTTGCTTACTATTATGCTTTGATAGATTTTTTCCAAGAATCCATAGCTTGTTCTAAAGTAATTTTTTTTAGGCTTTTAGCCATAGCAACAAGGCAGTGAATTGTTTGATAAAATGCTTTGGTAGTCATGTATGAAAAATGTGGTAGCATAGACAAGGTAGTGAACTGTTTGAAAAAATCCCTCAAAGAAATGTGGTTTCATGGTGATGGAATGGCATGACGAATGCCATGACAAGAAAATTGCTATGGATTTTCATGGCATTCCACCACCATTGACACCACATTTCTTTGAGGCTTTTTTTCAAACAGTTCGCTGCCTTGTCTATGCTATTGCTTATTATTATGCCTTGATAGATTTTTTCCAAGCATCCATATCTATTTTGGAAGCACCTATTTTAGGATTTTAGCCATAGCAACAAGGAGGTGAACTGTTTGATAAAATTCTTTGGTAAACATGTATGAAAAATGTGGTAGCATAGATAAGGCAGTGAGCTATTTTTAAAAATGCCTCAAATGTTCGTGTAATTAAATGTCTTGTACCTTGTCCTAGGTCATGATTACACCTTAGTTAAGTTTACTTAGGGACCACATAGGAGGTTGTTGGAGTTTTTCCACTTTTGGTGGACTTGACATGTCATTACCTCATCACTTCCACCTTTTTGGACACATCATGTGATTATCTCTCCACCTTTTGTGGAGTGATAGGTTTTCCTAGTTGTCTCATGTCATAAGATTACAACACTTGTCATAATCTTATCCCCTTCTATGTTCTCACCTTGGCTATATAACCAAGGGGTCTCTCTCATTGTAAATAATCAGAATCATATCATATCAATGACATTGAATACAGTTTATTCTTGTCATATTCTCTCTCTTTCCTTGTGCTTTCCATTTAGTCCATAGATCTTGGCATCCATAGCCAATTCTAACATGGTATCAGAGTGGGTTGGGTGTCATTGGAGAGTCTTTTTCTGAAGAGAGATCCTAGATCTAAGGAGGTTTCATTCATGGCTCTTTGTTGCAGGTTCATATCCGAGCTTGTTGGTGCAAATCTGAGCTCACCATTGTGTCTGAAAGGTTCGAGATAGTTGATTTTTCCCTTTTTTTCGTCCAAATCAGACATTTGAAGCCAAATCTATGAGGGTTTGAAGCTGAAGTGTGGTTGCCAAATCCAGAAGGTAGCTACAATTTTGGAGCATTTTGGGTGAAATCCAACCCTAACATCGCATCCAAAAGGGCCAAAAACCCTAAGATTAACTGTCACATTGTTTGATTCGGAGCAAGTCATCCAGTGAGGCAAAAAAAAAATTTCCCGAAGAGCCGTACGACCCCCAGGTCGTCATTATTGAGTCAGTATGATTTTTTTGAAAAAATATCATTTAGTTTTTAAAATATTTTCTGAAAAAATTCAAAAAAAAAATATTTTGTACCGATTGAATTTCATTGTAAAAATTTTGAATTGAAAATTTTGTATTAAAATCATTGTAAAAAAATCAAAAGGAAAAACATTTTCCTGTGGACTTTGGCCACAGTACACAATACCGCAGAGGGTACTGTACGCGGGCCTGTACTCGCAGTACCTATAGGAGGGATCACCGCACGCTGCGTGGCGTACCGCTATGGCCCCCGTGGGCCCTCCACATCTACCACCGGCAGACTTATCACTAGCGGGGAGTTTAAAAAAATTGGGCAATCTATTTGAAAAACTGGTAGACAGGGAAAAATCCTGACAGTGGAAGAATATTCCTTCAAGATTCTGTCTACAAGAATATTCTGATGAGGTACAATCTGGCGATTTCAAGAATATTTCGTTGCTAGAAAAGATATTGATTGTTGGATGCATTTTCCAGTAATGGTCTGCAAGCTGTCAATTTTACACTCCTTTTTTACTGATGTTAGCCTCCATCAGTGATGATGTCAGCATGCATTTGAAATTTTTGCTCCCCTCACTATTTTCTTTTTGGTTTTATAGGTGAACTTTGAAGCTCAATATCTCAGTCATACGAGCTCCTTTTTCAGTGCAATTTTTTTTATTTGGGCTAATTTTTCATCCTCTTCACAATGGTGCAATCAGTTTTTGGTTTTGGTGCCTGGTTTTTCCAGAAATTGTAGATTCTCATAGGTGTTGATGCTTCGTCTTCATTTTGAGAACTTCAGGAGCTCATATCTTGCTCCTACGGTAACATTTTTTAGTGTAGTTTTTTTGAAAGTGCATAATTTTTTTACGTACTTCTCAGTGGTATGATCAGATTGATATTATTGTATGTCAAAAATTGTACTTGATTATGTGGCCTATTTTGGGCATTTGCCTGTACCAAGATCAAGACCACTTCATTGTTTTTAGCAAGTGGAAATTGTAAACACACTACTCATAAAGTGCCAAGCTCATATATTGCTGGGGGGGTCTTTTGATTGAGTGAATTTAGGTGAGATTCTTCTTGTGGTTGTGGTTTCATTCCTCTTGATTTGTGTTCTTTTTTTATCATGGAGCCATCTACAATTCCACTTCTAACACCTTACAACTATCCTAAATGGAAATTAGAAATGAACAAATTGCTAAGAGTAAAGAGATTGTATAGGATAGTTCATGGGCTTGATGGTGAACCACAAAATGATGAAGTTAAAAAGAATAAGTGGTTGAATAGTTGTGAAGAAGCCATTGGCTATTTGTGCTTGTATGTCTCTCCTGAGTTGTTATTTCACATTGAGCAGTTGGATACACGTATGGCTATGTGGACTAGTACTGGATCTAATGTGAGTACTCTCAAGTTCAAAAAGCCAAATGGCTCCTCTGAATCATGGTGTATGTGATCAACAACCGAAGGAACATTGTCACCATCAAAAGAATACAACCGAGATGAATGATCAACCACCCCAGTAGCAATGATATCTCTAGTCTCCAAGTCTCGAATGATCACAGAATTAGGTGTGAACTCCACAGTTCTCCCATCTCCACCATGTGTAATCTGATATATGGAAAGTAGATTGTTCATCAAATGAGGAACACACAAGACATCCTGAAAAGTGTTCTCCCCAATGCTAATAGATCCCTTCCCTGTTACACTCATATATGTATTGTTTTCCATCAAGATAGGAGACATCGAACAAGGCTGAAATGAAGAGAAGATAGTCTGTGAAGATGCCATATGATGAGATGCTCCTAAATCTAGAAGCCATCTCCCTAATCCTGGACTTGAATGAGCACAAAGAGCTTGTTCTTTATATCCTGATGTTTGACCTTTGTCCTTTTTAGAATGTTTTGAAGTAGAAGGAGAAGAAGATGACTCAGACATTCTAGAAGGAAAATCAATGTGATTCTTTTTGAGAAGATTCTTCAACTCATCAATATCCTTCTTATAACAATAATTTTCTTCATGTCCATCGTTCTTTCAATATGCACAAAAAGGTCTCTTCTTCTTAGATGTTTTCTCTTTTGAAGATGAATCTTTATGTTCTATGGAATTTGATGTGGATTGTGTGTTCTTCTTAGGCTTGTTCTTTGTCTTTTCTTTGCCACTTGAAGACTTCTTATCCTTTACAACCAAGGCATGTGATTTTGAAGACTTCAAAGTACCCATTTGAATAAGCTTATCTTGCTCCCTAGTGAGTTGCATAGAAAAATATTCAAAGGAAGGCATCTTAAACTCACTCCCAAAGGCATTCTTTGTAGCATAGAAAGTAGACACAAACACTAAATATTCAGGTCCTAGCTTTGAAAGAACACTTAAGATCAATTGTGTATCTGATTTCTCAATTTTACAATTCTTCAATTGTGTTCTTAATGACTTGAATTTGGTGATGAAGTCTTGTATGTTGTCAAAATTACATGGATTGAGACTGATTAATTCATTCTCCAAAATTTCCTTGAATTTCATTTGTTTTCCCAAACAATTCTGACAAAGCCATGCATTTCCTCTCCTCCATCTACTGTTGTACTTGATGATGCTTGTGTTGCTATAGTTTTGGCTCATAGTGATTCAGTGCAATAGGATATACATAGTCTTCCAGATATGGCTACTTTGGATGACTTCTTGACAGGTATTTCAGACTTGTTCATGGAGACTCATCTTGTAGATTTGGAGGACACTCTTGATAGCATTAATCTTATCTTTGATGAAGATGCACCTTCCTCAGTTGTTGTGAGGGAACACCTTGACCCTCTTGTTCATTCTCTACATGATCATTCTTCACAGATTGGCGTGAGTGTGGATACTTTTGGACAACATTTGGAAGAGGCTTCTTTATCTTTAGAGGGGATATCTTTGTCTTTGGATCATGTTCTACATTCTTCTCTACTAGATGTTGGATTGTCCACGTCAGCAATGTGGCCTAGAACGCCTATTTGGAGTGTGTCATCTTTTGGCATCAACATGGAGACACTTGAGCATGCTTCAGAGACACCATCATACATCATCCATCATCTTGATATCCTGCATACATCCTTAGTTTTGTTTCTTCCTAAGGGGAGGAATGTTGTTTGGCGAGATTGGATCATCTTCATCATTCAATGTCGAGCTTCTACCATCATTGCAAGAGACTCAACATTGAGGGGGGCTACCTTGTCTCTCTTCTACTTCTATCTTATGGGGGGTCTTTTTCCTCACATGAGGTTCTTACCTTCTCATTCTTCATTGAGATTATTTCTATTTTGTATTTCATCTCTCTTTTGGGGAGGAGTTTTGTCCCACTGGGTTTTCTCCTTTTCCTCGCTTGTGAGAGATTGCATTGTGTGTACATGGGTACCTAACATGGCCTAGTAGCCGGGACCCATCTTGCATTGTTTTCTTTTGTGTACATTCTCCCTAAGTTGCACTTAAGGGGGTGTTGGTGTAATTAAATGTCTTGTACCTTGTCCTAGGTCATGATTACACCTTAGTTAAGTTTACTTAGGGACCACATAGGAGGTTGTTGGAGATTTTCCACTTTTGGTGGACTTGACATGTCATTACCTCATCACTTCCACCTTTTGTGGACACATCATGTGATTATCTCTCCACCTTTTGTGGAGTGATAGGTTTTCCTAGTTGTCTCATGTCATAATATTATGACACTTGTCACAATCTTATGCCCTTCTATGTTCTTACTTTGGCTATATAACCAAGGGGTCTCTCTCATTGTAAATAATCAGAATCATATCATATCAATGACATTGAATACAGTTTATTCTAGTCATATTCTCTCTCTCTTTTCTTGTGCTTTCCATTTAGTCCATAGATCTTGGCATCCATAGCCAATTCTAACATCAACGAAATGTGGTCTCATGGTGATGGAATGGCACGACGAATGCCATGACAAGAAAATTGCTATGGATTGTCATGGCATTCCACCACCATTAAGACCACATTTATTTGAGGCTTTTATTAGAATAGTTCACTGCCTTTTCTATGCTATTTCTTATTATTATGCTTTGATAGATTTTTTCCAAGCATCCATAGCTTGTTTGGAAGCACCTATTTTAGGCTTTTAGCCATAGCAGCAAGGAGGTGAACTGTTTGATAAAATGCTTTGGTAAACATGTATGAAAAATGTGGTGGCATAGACAAGGCAGTGAACTGTTTGAAAAATTTCCTCAAAGAAATGTGGTCTCATGGTGATGGAATGCCATGAAAATCCATAGCTTGTTTGAAAGCACCTATTTTATGCTTTTAGCCATAGCAGCAAGGCAATGAACTGTTTGATAAAATGATTTGATAGAGATTTACCTTTCAAGAGAGATAGGATATTATATTTTTTCTGAGTTGTTGTGCAGAAAACACCACAACAGATTGGCACTAGAAGGAGGGCCTGAATAAGCAAGCTTGATCAATTTTTGTTTGCCATCTCTCCTGAAGTATTTAGAAGAAGAACCAGATCTACTCCAAGAGAGGGGGAATTTCAAGAATTACTAGCCCCTACTAGGTCAAGAAGGACCAACAAAAGGGGAGAATCATCATCCACCCAACCACCTCCATCATCTCCATCATCCCCATCATCAAGTTCATCTTCATCATCATCTGAGGACATTCCCATTCAACAACCTCAGCCAACCATAAATCATCCATTACCACCCCTACCTCCACCAATGGATTTCCTAGCTAATAACCCTCTCCATTGAATTTTGCTAATTATAATGTCATTCCCAAGAACCCTGAACACTTTTGTTCAAAATTCCATGTTAATGATCCCAATAGAACAACTGAGGAACACATTAGGATCTTTCAAACTATCCTTAAGGATAGAGGAATAAATCATGAGGATGTAGCATCTATACTCTTCCCTTATTCCTCGGGAGAGGATGCATTCTATTGGTACAATCATTTACCTGTTGGGTCCATCCAGAATTGGAATTAACTAGAGACTGCATATCTACAAAAGTTTAGGATTCCCATTAGTACCAACAAGCTGTACCATCAGTTCACTAATGTTAAGAGAGAATTCCATGAGCCTATAGGGTCCTTTAACAACCAGGTTCATCGTGCCTATACCCGGTTGCAGGCCCCCTATGTTGTTGATGAAGCCACTGCTTTAGAACTCTATTATGAGGGATTTGACAGTCTGACACCCACCTTCATGAAATGGGGAAACAACCATCGTAATACCCTACTTGATGCATATGCAGAGGCTATGAAAGTTAGCACTGCTTTAAGGCAACATTTTTCTGGGCCTTTACCATCATTAGGACCCACTGCTCACCCTAGACAAGTCCTAGGTCTCGACCGGGCTCTCGCTAATCACACTCCCATCATGAATCAAATACCTCATTTGCCTCTAGTCCCTCACCTAGGACCTCTTGTGAGTCAAGTTCCACCCACAATTAGCTACCCTCAACAAAATGTAAACCAACCTCTTCATCGACAGCCTCAGGCAAGTTTTCCCACGTATCTGTGGAATTATGAAGTATTAAACCAATCACTAAATGCCAATACTGCAGTAGGATATCCCCAAAATAATGTGAACCAACCTCCATAAAGAATTATTGACAAGGAGAGACTAGATGAATTGACTAACCAAGTGAAGAAGCTGAATATAGAGGTGACTTATTTGAGGAACCAAAATAGTCAGTTGCAAGTTGCTCATAGAAATATGCAATCTAATCATAGCAGAGAAAGTTGAGAAAATCAACAAGGAAAATTTTTTGATAGGGGGAAACATCCTAAAAGGGGATATAAAAATGAAAGGGGATATAACCATGAAAGAGGATATAATAATGACAGAGGGTGTAATAATGATAGAGGACAAAATTATGATAAAGGACAATCCTCATGCCAGAACTTTGATAGAGGACAAGTTGGTGGACAAGGTTTCGATAGGAGACAACCACCTAGATAGAACATGATTTGGAATACGAGGCCTAACAATGGAGGAGTACCTACCCCATTGGATCAACCAGTCAATCGACCAATCAATCAAGAGAAGCCTCCTAATGGCATATATTTGGCTAAGGCTGCCTTGTTAGGATGGTGTAGGCTCCATAAAATGACTCAACATTCTAAGTTAGATTGTCAAGAGTTCTAGATGGTAGCTCAATTTTTTAGTATAAAGTGGAGAATAATGCAGGTAGTCAGGAAATGGTTCCATCTACTCCCTATGATTCATCAGTGTTGGTATTGAATTATGCTTCTTTTCCTCAAAACAAGGAAAATGTACGTGAAGAAGAATCAAACTAGCTGAAGGAAGAGGAAGACCAGGTGTGTAATGGAGATGAGATTACACAGTTGTTTGGTGAAAATACAGTGAATGAAAATGGCCCCATGGATGAAGAAGAAGATTATGTTGAAGAGGTACAGACCTTCTAGAGGCTTGTTAAGAAGTATGATCTGAGGGACTTGCCACATAGACGTCCACAAGCTAGAGGCCCCTTCACTACCTCCATCCCACCAAACAACTTCACCACACCTCCATATCCTAAGGCCAGCAAGAATCTGCCACATCCTTAGGTGTCTAGGCAATATTTATCTAAAGATCAAGGACATATGGACATGTCAAAAGGGAAAGGTTTTGATGCAAACAAGGACAAGGTGGTGGAATGCTCCAAGGAGACCCTTGTTGATTTGAGTGAGGAACAACTGGCCATCTATGTTGCAGAAGAAATCAAGAAGCTCAAGGTAAGTCTCTCTGAATTTGAGTTATTAAGAGTTCCAATCATTAGGAATGCAGTTTTAGGAGCTTATAATGCAAATTCCATATCACAAGATAAATCAATTAGTGAAAGTGTCAATAAAGCATCTAGTTCTCAATCGGTAGGAAGGAAAAATTAGACTCATAATCAAGTGCACGTGCCTCCTAGGGATAAAGGAAAAGAAAAGGATAGAACTCAAGTTGCTCAAGTGGATACTCCCTTAACTCTATTTCAGGGGAAAATAGACACTCCTCCATTTCTAATTTATGTCTGTATATTTGGTAAAAGTTTGCACAATTGCTTGTTAGATTCAGGTGCTTCTACCAATGTAATGCCCTTTGGTGTCTATAGAGCTTTGGGTATTACTCCTGTTGATTCCCAAAAGAAAGTTACACAACTAGATAGAACTGAAGTTAATATTGTAGGGGAATTGAACATGATTCATATGCAGGTTGCTTCTGACCCTAGAATTTAGTAGGTCATTAATATACAGGTGGCTGATATACCTAATGCTTACGGTCTAATCTTGGGAAGAGACTTTACCAAGGCCTTGAGTGGATATGTATCAACTGATCACTCTAATATGTGGATTCCTTGGAAGGGAGTACCAAATTAGATTAGGATTGAAAAGGAACCCAGGATGAAATACATGATTACAGAATATCAGAATACATCTAATGAAATTCTGATATCGGAAGTAAGTATGGGAAATTATGTGCTTGTAGCCCCTTTTGAGGAATCTGATGTAGAATAAATCCTTATGTTACATGTTGCGCTTATTGATCTCACAATACAATCCAATGGTATTGAAGCCTTGGTGGAACCAATAAATGATGATCCTGAAGATAATCAACTCAGGTTGTTGGATAGTTTCGAGGAATTCATTCAAAAGTGTATTGAAGATTAGGTTCATTTGGGTAGGGAAATGAATTTTGGAGAACTACTCTTGCCAAATTGGTGTAGGGTTCATAATGAGTCCCATTCAGAATTGGATTGTTGCTTGTTCCAGGCTGTAGTAGAACAAATACAGAAGTGTATCAACCCCACTCCAGCAATCAAAATTAATATCCAGAATGTCCAAGAGGATCCTAAAGGGAAAAAGGTGATTCTTTCTGAAGAACCATCCAACAACAACAGTACAAGAGATACAAAAAGGAAATATACAATTGCTGGTTGTTGGACTTTAAGATTTGATGGATCTAAATCAAAGCAAGGAGCTAGAGTAGGATTTGAGTTAATCAGTCCAAGAGGTAAAACTTTCTTTGTTTCTCATAGAATTCAATTTCATTGTATGAATAATGTAGTAGAATATGAGGCTTTTCTCCACGGGCTATTAATGGAATTAAAGAAAAAGGTTAAGATTCTACAAGTCTTTGGGAATTCTGAGTTAGTGGTTAAGAAAGTTAGGAGACAATACTCTTGTCGTGATAGAATAATGACCAATTATAGGCATAGAGTATGGGACCTTATTGAAGGATTTGATGCCTTCAACATTCAGTTGATACCACACAATAAGAATCAAATAGCTAACTCCCTTGCCCAAACAGCTAGTACATTGCAACCTCTGTCTCTTTCTGGATTGAAGAAGTTTATGGTGGAACTGACCCTAGTACCTACAATACTTAAAAACATTACTAACTTCCATGTATTTGAAGATGATAAGAAAATTTTGGATTTTATCACAAGCTCAGATGTCTTTGCTTCTCAAATTATTGATGAAACTAAACTCCAAGAAGCAGAGATGGATTTGGAAGGGGTAATTAATCTAAAGGCCAATACTATTCCTAGAGGAATGGTGAAGTTAGAAAGGATTTTTTATTTGGATAAGGTCAGAGATCAAGAACAGATGCCAAGAAAGAATCCATCAATGGACAGTGTGAAACATATAACATGGGGACTCAAGATGATGTCAAGAATGTCTTCATTGGAAAAGTATGTACTCTAGAAGAGAGGAAAGGAATAATCGATGCATTACATACATATCAAGATGTGATAGCCTGGAGTTATGAAGACTTAAAGACCTATGACACATCAATTATAACTCACACTATCCCTCTTAATCCAAGAGTAAGACCCTTCAGGCAAAGGCAGAGACCCATCAATGCTCTACTAAAACTAGTAATTCAAAAGGAAGTGTAGAAGTTGCTATCTTCCAGAATCATATGTCCAGTTAGACATTCAGTTTGGGTTGCAAACTTGGTTCCTGTAAGAAAAAAGAATGGTGAAATAAGACTCTGTGTGGATTTTAGGAACCTTAATAGAGCATCAGAAAAAGATAATTATCTAGTACCCTCACTGGATGAAGTACTTCATATTGTCAACGGATCTCAGATGATGTCTTTCTTGGATGCCTATTCAGGATACAACCACATTATGGTGTAATATGAGGACAGACATAAAAAAAATTTCACCACCAAGTGGGGCACATTTTCCTACAGGAGGATGCCCTTCAGTTTGATTAATGTTGGAGCCACATTTTAGAGGGCTATGTACATTGCCTTTAAGGACATAATTGGTAAATGCATAATCATTTATATGGATGATCTGATAGTCTTTTCCAAAAAGAGAGGTGATCATATTGCAGATTTGTGCAAGGTGTTTTAGAAGTGTAGGGAATTTGGTATATCTCTCAATCCAAAAAAGTGCATCTTTGGAGTTACAGAGGGAAAATTGTTGGGGTACGTTATCTCTGAGAAAGGAATTGTCATTGATCCATAATGAGTGGAAGCTATACTCAAAATCCAGCCACCTGCTAGCAAGAAAGAAATGAAATCATTCTTTGGAAAAATCAACTTTGTAAGGAAGTTCATCACTGGATTTGTAGAAATGGTCAAGCCATTGAATGCAATTTTGAAGCAAGAAGCCACAGTTGAATGGAGTACAGAAGCTAAGAAAGCATTTGCAGAGATAAAAAGGGCTATTGTTGAAGCTTCGGTTTTGGTGAGTCCATATTATGCTAAGCCATTCTATATATATTCATTTGCTTTTGATCACTCTTGTGTTGCTATGTTTACTCAAAAATCTGACCAAGGAAATGAAAATCCCATACCATTCATGAGTGCACCATTGAAGGATTCCGATTTGAGGTACCCAAGTGTGGAGAAGTAGGCTTACCCTTTAGTCAGAGATGTGAAGAAATTTAGACACTATATCCTCAGAAAACAAGGTCTTTGCAATAGTTCTTGATCCTACAGTCAAGCTGTTGTTGATGCAGAATGAGCTAGAAGAGCACAAATCTAAGTGGGTAACTATGTTATAAGAATACAATATTGAGATTCAACCCATGAAGATGGTAAGAGGGCAAGGACTTACAAGGACAATGGCAGAAATGTGCCCTGATCTTGCAGCCCAACATTACAATCTCAAAGATGTTTCTCTTGGGGAATGGTATGACGATATTGTTCACTAGCTCCTGACTCAAAGGTGTCATTACTATCTTAATGCAGTATAGAGAAGGGCGTTGCACTTAAAGAGTGACAGTTTCATACTGAAGGGAGTTTTTCTATATAAAAAAAATTATGATAGTGTTTACTTAAGGTGTCTAGGAAAGGAAAAATCTAAAAGGGTAATGTTGGAATTTCACAACAGATATGGTATAGGCCATGGATTTTCACCTTCTACAGTGAATTTGATTCTGAGAGCTGGTTATTATTGGCTGAGCAGGTTATTATTGGCCCACACTATTCAAGGACACACACAACCATGTTAGAACTTTCCATGTGTGTCAGACTACAACAACCAAATAGAAGTATGCAACACTCCCACTTCAACTAGTCTTTGAGGTAAAACCTTTTGCGTAGTGGGAAATGGACTTCATAGGTCCAATCAATCCACCTTCCTTTGCAAGTCACAGGTATATTCTTACTATTATTGATTATTTCACTAGATGAATTGAGGCCATTACTTGCAATCAATGTACTTTTGAGGTGATAATTAATTTCCTCGAATCAGGTATTATTAACCATTTTGGATGTCCTATCTCTTTGGTTTGTGATAATGGTCCTTCTTTTGCATCATTGAAATTCTCTAACTGGGCCTTTGATCGTGGAATTATAATTAAGTTTGCATCCAATTATTACCCTAAGGGTAATGGTTTGGCTAAATCTTCCAATAAAAATCTCCTGACTATTATTTGCAAGCTATTAGAAAGAAATCCTAAGGATTGGCACACCCAACTTAGATTTTCTCTTTGGGAAGATCGTACAAGAAACAAGACTTCCATAGGAGTATCTCCTTACCACTTGGTTTATGGGTTAGAATCTGTGTTTTCTATTCAGTTAAAAATCCCCTCCTTACAGTTCATTAATGAGTATTATGCTAAGGGGGACAAACATGAAGCCAGACTTGCTGAGTTGTTACACCTTGAGGAGAAAAGAGATGAAGCCTTTGAAAACCTTTCCAAGCATCAGGGGGTAGTCGAAAAGTGGTTTGATAGAAGAGCCAAGGTAAAAGCCTTTAGGATTTCTGACTTGGTTCTCTACTAGGATAAAGCCCATGACCGAAAGGGGGAGCATGGTAAATTTGACAAACTTTGGCTTGGCCCTTATTAGATTTCAGAGATCCTAGGAGATAATGCTTTTCGCTTGAAAACTCTCACTAGGGAGGATATCCCACTACCTGTCAATGGGTAGTATTTGAAGCATTATTTCCAATCTTAAGCTATTTTCAGCTCTTTTCCTATATATAGTTAGATTAGGTTTCTTTTTTGCTTGGATTGCTTTACTTTGCTTTGGTTAGAGTAGGTTTTCCTTTCTATTTTGCTTTTGTTTTCTTTGGTTAGTGTAGGTTTTCTTTCAGTTTGGTTGTTGCTTTACTTCTTTGGCTTAAGTTTTTCTATTTTCTGGTTGGAGAAGTGTCTTTCTTGCACAATAATTATTCATTATCTGGGACTATTCTAAGTATTTCCTTGATGAACTTTAATCATGTGGCTTGAATGGATGGTTGCGGTTTTTTGTTATCGTCAAGCAGTATTAATGTTTGATTTAAGGAAGATGGGTCACTAGTTTGATTTGAATTTGAAGTATTCTAAAATCTTATATCTCTCATCCATCTTAAGAATCCTAAAGTTGTTATGGGATCTTTGTGAGGTCTTGTTAGGTGAAAAATCTTATTTCTGCTTTAGTGCCACTGTGGTTCTTAGCCTTGAGTGTGAACTTCATTGTTCACAGGTTGAAATGAAAAGTGACAAAGAAAAGAAATATCAAAAGAAGAAAAGATAAAATATTAAAAATCAAATGAATTCAACTTATCAAGAGTGTCTAAATATCTCTATCGGGGCTATGGATAACTGGTTGGTAGTAGAGTTGTGTTCAGGAGAATCACGACGATAACCTCATCGGGGCTATAGACACCTGACTAGCAATGAGGCTCTATCCAGGTTGCTTTTGAAGTTAGAATCTTTACATAGCCTGACCTGACTAAACTTGGTTTCTATAATATCTTAAGGAGGGAAATGAACTCATATGCACACACTTGGATTTTTAGTTTATGGAAGGTTTAGTCCACCTTTGGTTTTGATTCTTTAATCTTGAATTTTGATTTGTTTTCCTAATAGGGAGATTGAAACTATGGATTTTTAGTTCATGATTCATGTTCATCATCCAAATGCTCTAGAGCATTTCCCAGCAGAGTTTCCATTTCTTGTGCAGTTTTTGCACACATGCCCCACTGAAAGTAGGAACCCTCTTTCACTTTTTTCCTTGGTGTTTTGGCCCTTTGATTTTGAGAATTTATATTGCCTTGGCATGAGCTTCAAATGTTTATCTTGCTTTCCTAAGTGATTCCCCTGAGTTGCACTTTGAAAATCTTAAGTTCTGAACAAATTTCAGGTTTTTACACCATTTCAGGATTTTTTGCTCCATCCAGATTTTCCCAGATTTCATTCAAAGTCTGGTGAAGTGAATTAACACTGTAGTTTGGGAAATTTGGGACTTCGCAGAATTCTTCCTAGACTGGATTTTTCCAAAATTCTATTTTTCCATTGGGTTTCTGAATTTCTTCAGCTTGTCTTTTTTATTGCATTTATGGTCACTTGTACGAATTGTGAGAGATGTATTTAATCAATTTTTGGGGATTTTCTTACCATTATGCTTTATCATTTGCATTCTATTGAGTTTGGGTGTTCAATCTTGTGGTTCTTGGCTGAATCTGGCATGTTGAACCTACGAATCGTGGGATTTGATAGTTGTTTTCTGGGCATCAGTGTTGTCAAAGCTTGCTCAGGCATTCAGGATTACAGTCTGTCTTTTCTATAATTGATTTCCATTTCATCAAATGGTATGTATACATTGCCTATCTTTTGATTGATGGATGTGAGTGGTCAAGTGGAAATCAATTTCTGAGGGATTGGTCCATTTCAATTCTTTGTCATTTGCATTGTTAATCTTAGGAGTAGTGATAAATTTAGAAATCTCTCTGAAACCATTATCTTTTGTTATTTCTTTTATCATTTGGGTTAGATTTAGGATTGAAGTATCATCATATTGCTAGATCTGATAAATTAAAGATTCAGTATTTTCTTGTAGTAAGGTCCCATTGTGATTACCAACATTTTCACATTTATCACTGAGTTGTTTATGCATTGTCAAGACCTGACATTAGAGACCTTGGGGTTATCTCTTGAGGCTTACTGATAGAGACTTACCTTTCAAGAGAGATAGGATATTATATTCTGTCTGATTTGCTGCTATGCAGAAAACACCATCAACAATAGACATGTATGAAAAATATGTTAGCATAGAAAAGGTAGTGAACTCTTTGCAAAAATGCCTCAAATAAATGAGGTCTCATGGTGATGGAATTCCACGACAATTAAATTATTTTGATTGTCATGGCATTCCATCACCATGAGACCTCATTTCTTTGAGGCATTTTTTCAAAGAGTTCACTACCATGTCTATGATATTGCTTACTATTAAATGCTTTTGATAGATTTTTTCCAAGCATCCATAGCTTGTTTGAAAGCACTTGTTTTAGGCTTTCATCCATAGCAACAAGGTGGTGAACTATTTGACAAAATGATTTGGTAGACATGTATCAAAAATGTTGTAGTATAGACAAGGTAGTGAATTGTTTGAAAAAATGCCTCAAAGAAATGTGGTCTCATAGAATTCCATGACAAGCAAATGCAATTGGGAGCTGCTCCTAGTTATTAGTTATGCAATGTGCAGTAATTACATAACTACTTAGGCTAAATTTTTAAAAACTATATTGTAATTGAAATTTTGTCATCTATCAACATCTAGTTATTTGTTATGCAATGTGAAGCAATGCTTTGAGTTTGAAATATGTGCAATGCAATGTAATCAACGGTATGAATATAAACTACAAAAATCTATTTTTTACAATTTATTAGTTAAACTCTTTATTTGATTTTCTCTCTATATCTCTATGCTATGGAAATGCCTTTAAATTTTTTTAAAAAAATTTTTTATCTCTTGTTCTACTTTTTTTTACCTTTTTTTTTAAATCTAATTTTTCTAATTTTTTCTAGACATGTTCCTGATTTTTTCAAAAAATCTTATACTTTTGGTTTGCCAAAATTTTCCCCAAAATATTTTTGCTGCTACGGTATTAACACATATCTTTTTGTAATATCAAGGATACTTTTTGAAACTTCCATGCATTTCCAATTTAAAAGGAAAGGTCTTTTTCCTAATCTGCATGCAACCATGCTTTTGACATTGTCAAAAAGAGCAAATATGGACACCATCGATAATAAAGATTTGTATTAACCAAATAGCCATGTAAACATACATAAATATATTTTGATATAAGTATAAAATATAGTTACAAAATAGTCATATAGGCTTACGAGAATGCCATATAGGCATACAATGTCAAATATATCCAATACAAGATATGTACAAAATTGCCATGTCTAGGCATACAACAAAGGGCTCTGGAATCAAAATTCATTTCTCTCCATGCTCTGGAAATAAATTCTTTCCCTTTGTTTAGTGATCTGATGGTGATAAGTTTGTCACTTGTTTCTGCTGTGCTCGAGGAGTGCTCCTACTACTCCTATAGTTTAGCTCCTAGTGAAGTTTTAACTGTTACAATAAGAAGTAAAGACATTAATATATATATAAATTACATTATAAGAAATGATATATTTAACAAAATAATCACTTACGACCATCTCATGATCACTCTCCACAATGGAAATATTTGCATGTCGATGCTTAGGCATGCTCAAGCCCTATATAAACCATCCAAATAGGAATTAAACTAGGAATCAATAATGGTTTGATTTTTCACTAGAACTAACATCTATAACAATGAATGTAAATTGAAATTTAGTAATTTGCCTCATACCTCCTCTATCAGAGCCATGGAGGATTGTATAGCAGATGAAACACTAATATCCATTACCCTTGGAGCATTTGGAGGTGTTTCCACAACCAACATTTGAAAATAAAACAATAAATTATTCAATCACAAAAAAGTTACAATAGTGATCCACGTCATGACTTATAATGTATGAAATCTAATGAAAAAAAAATTGAGTACAAGTATTAAACTATATATTTCTGGTAGGCCCTCGTAGTTTGATAGGAAGACCAAGCATGATGGGGAGAAGAACACATACTCCATTATGAAGGATGGGAAGACTTACAACCTTTCACCTCTCCTAGAAGCATGAAGGGCCTAGTGTTTTGATGGTGGGTGAGAAGGAGTTCATGAATACCTTGAAGGAAGGAGGAGGAAGAGGATTCTTCCTGATTATGAAGCCAAAAAGTGAAGCTGATCTACCCACAAAGAAGAAGGAAGATCCACCAAAGGAAGTACAAGAGTTGTTGGAAAGGTACAAGGACATAACGGTGAATGAATTACCTAGTTCCCTAACTCCCATTAGGGATATAATCCACCATATTGATCTGATTCTAGGGGCTACATTGCCTAATAAGGTTGCACACAAGATGACACTTGCTTAAAATGAGGAGATTGCAAGACAAGTGCAAGAGTTGATGGATAAAGGGCTAGTGAGGAAGAGTTTAAACCCATGTGTTGTTCCTAATGTCCTAGCACCAAGGAAGGATGGGAATTGAAGGCTTTGCACTGATTCAAGAGCCATTAATAGGATCACAACCAGATATAGGTTCCTGATGCCAAGAATGGAGGACCTCATGGATTGTCTATCAGGAGCATCTTACTTTTCCAAGATTGATCTAAAGAGCGAGTACTATCAGATAAGGATCAGAAAGGGGGATGAATGGAATACAAATTTTTAGACTAATGAAGGGCTCTATTAGTGGTTGGTGATGCCCTTTGGGTTATCAAATTCCCCTAGTACATTTATGTACCTTATGAATGAGGTATTGAGACCTTTCATTGGAAATTTTGTTGTAGTTTATTTAGATGACATCCTTGTGTTTAGCAGATCTAAAGAAGAACATTTGAAGCACCTTTACATGGTACTAAGGAGGTTACAAGAGGAGAAGCTTCTGATCAACATGTACAAGTGTGAATTCATGAAGGAAGAACTAGTCTACCTTGGTTTTGTCATCTCCAAGGGAAGTTTGAAGATGGATCCTTCAAAGGTGGATGCTATTCTTACTTGGTTAACACCAAAATCCATGGGAGATGTGAGAAGCTTCCATGGACTTGCAAGCTTTTATAGAAAGTTCATCAAGAACTTTAGCCAAATTTATGCACAAATCTTGGACACCATCAAAGGAGGTAAAAAAGGTAAGTTTTCTTAGACCAATGAGGCTGATAAAGGGTTTGAATATCTAAAAATGAGAGTAGCACAATAGCCTATACTTGTGATCCCTAATTTTGATAAAGTTTTTACCATTGAGTGTGATGCTAACAATCAAGCTACAGGGGTTGTTTTGAGCCAAGAAGGTAGACCAGTTGCATTTTATAGTGAGAGGTTAAATGAAGAAAAGAGGAAGTATTCTTCCTATGATTTGGAATTGTATTCTATGGTCCAAGCCCTCAAAAAGTGGAGGCACTACTTGTTACCTAAAGAATTTTGTGTTTATACTGATAATCATGCCTTGAGTTTTTTGAATGCACAGGACAAACTCAGTCATAGGTACATGAAGTGGGTAGAGTCTTTGCAAGCCTATACTTTCACAATAAAGCATAAGAAGGGCCAAGCAAATAAGGTGGCAGATGCTCTTAGTAGAAGGGAACTTGTAGTGCAAGAGATCCAAATCCAAAGCATGGGGGTCAAAGCATTGAAGGATATGTATCATGAAGATTCAGATTTCAAGGAGGAATACAATGTTTGTGAACAACATTTGAATTCTTTTCATGGTGAATTCTTTGAATTTTTATTGCAGAATGGTTTTCACTTCAAAGGAAGCCAATTTTGTGTGCGTAAATGCTCAATGAGGGAGCATATCATAAAGGAGAAACATAGTGGGAGTCTTGGAGGTCACTTTGGCCTTGACAAGACCTTGGAACAAGTTAGGATATTTTACTATTGGACAAAGTTACAAGTGGATGTGAGAAGGTATGTGGAAGGCTGCACAATATGTCAAAGGGAAAAGGGAACTTCATCAAATGCAATACTCTATCAGCCACTGCCCATTCCCAATAGGCCTTGGGAGTGTGTAAGTATGGAATTTTTCTTGGGGTTGCCTACAACCCAAAGAGGTTTTCATATTATCTTTATGGTAGTTGATAGATTTAGTAAGATGACAAATTTTCTTCCTTGCAAATGCACCAATGATACATCTCATATAACAGGTCTCTTCTTTAAGGAGGTTGTTAGGATACATGGACTACCTTTAAGCATTGTTTCTGACAGGGATTATAAATTCATTGGTCACTTTTGGAGGACCTTGTGGAAGAAACTCAAGGAAAAAATATATCCTTTAGTTCAGCATACCATCCACAAATGGATGGAAAAACTGAAGTGGTGAATAGATCATTGGGAAACCTCTTAAGATTCCTTACCAAGGAGGATGGATAAGCTTGGGATCTGATTTTACCTTAGGCTAAATTTGCATATAATGACTCCATGAATAGGAGCATTGGTAGAAGCCCTTTTGAAGTAGTCTATGGCATGCACCCTAGAGGGGTCTATGAACTAAGAGATCTACAAGGAGCTTCTAAGAGAAGTGCTCAAGGTGAGGACTTTGTTGTTACAATTAGGGATATTCATCAACAAGTGAAGGAAACCCTTCAAAATAATGTTGAGAAGTATAAGGAAAAGGCATATTTAAAGAAGAGGAATGTCCAATTCAAGGTTGGAGACTTGGTGATGGCACACTTGAAGAAGGAGAGACTTCCAAAAGGAAAGTATACCAAACTCATGATGAAGAAGATAGGACCTTGCAAGGTGGTCCACAAGTTTGGCCAAAATGCTTATGAAATAGAGCTACCTCCTGGGGTGGCAATCTCTCCTATCTTCAACATTTTTTACTTATATCCTTTAAAATATTTTGTGAATGCAGGTGATGGAGTAGGTACAACAGCAATGGAGGATGAAGATTGGGTGAAGGAACTACCCCCCAGCCAACCTATGACTCTTGAATGCATCCTAGACACCAAGGAGACAAAGAAGACTAGAAGGAAGGTTTACAAGGAATACCTAGTCAAATGGCAAGGTCTACCTAAAGAGGATGCAACATGGATGTCAGAAACTGATATTAAATAGCATGGAACTACTGTAGAAGACTTGATCTCAAAGAGGACTTGAGATCTTTTTCTTGCTTGGGAGTATGGTGCAGGAGCACCCATGGGTCTAGGGAACCTAGAATAGTTTTTCATATTTTTTTTCTTGGTTTATGGATGGAATGAGGTCTTATGGACCATTTCAATGCTTTTTAGTAGGTCTTCTAGGTCTTTGGTTGAGTTTTTGGTCTTGGTGACCAACTTCTTTGTACAACAAGGTCTCTATCCTCCTTTGTAAGTCTAGTGCATCTTGGAAAAATAAAGAAAAATGATGCCTTTCAGTATCTAGACACCTGAGGGGAGTCACCTTAATTTTTTACAAGATTTTAAATGTCTTTGACACATTTTGGAAGGCTCTTTGTGGTCAAGTTGGTAGAAGTTGCTCACATTTCCTTAACTAGGCAATTATAAGTCAAAGCATGAGATTAGTTGTTTTCCAACATCTCTCTTTTCAAAATATAGTTGAAAGAAGTTTGAGAGAGTTTTTAAGAATTCAAATATGCCTCTCTTGGTCAAGGCAAGGTCGATGTTGATGTTTTTAAGAAGTTTCAATAAGAAGTTTGTTGTTTTTCCATTGTTTTTGTGAAGAATTTTTTGATCCCATACTTAGTACAGACTGTATGTTTACTTTCATGCTCCAAGCCAATAATGGTTGGATAGGTAATTGAATAAGATTTCCTTTGGAATTGGAGTGGTGAGATTTCATTGAGTATCAAGAGAGATATTCCAATTTCTCTATCGAGTGGTCTGAAAAACCCTTAAAATTAGGGTTTTGGGTGAAAAATGTATATTTCTTCCATTCCCACTTTGTAAAATTGCTAAATCTCAGTGAGATAGAAGATATAAGGCTGTACTATTATTTTCTCAATGTTTTGGAGAACAAAAGGCTCATTTTTGGAAGTTGTGCATGAATTTTGGCTTGACATCTCTATGTGGTAAGCATAATTAACAAGCAAAAAAATGTGTTTTTTCTTGATTTTGAAGAATCTGTTTAAGAGGCACTTGGGAATGGTGGAAACAGGAGTGGAGAACCTATAGGAGTTTGAATTTTAGCTTTGGGGTGAAGGGGAGATCCTAGATAGTCAAGACCTAGGTGTAGGTCTATGAATTAGGCCTTTTGGAGTAGCGGTTGAAAGGGCCATTGTGAGTGATGTTTTGATAGTCAAGAGGAAGGTTTTTGGAACCTTGTAGCTTGGGTCCATCTTAGGGGTTTGAATCCATAAGTTTGGTGTCTTAACAGTCTTCCTTGTGTTTTTTATTCTGATTGTCCTACCGGGCAAGGGCTGCAAGCCTTAAGAGAGAGTGAGGTCTAAGTCACCATAGTGACGGGTGTTTGTTGAAACCTAAATGCTAGAGCCTTGGTTGTTAAACCTTGTTTTGACTTAATGAGACATGATCCAAGTGTTTTCAAGATTTATAAGTGGTCTGATTTGTGAACACTACATGTGTGGGGTTGATCTCTTAAAGAATAGTGGAGTTTAGGACTCATGAGAGTATTTGAGAGAAGCATTCAGTCGAGTGACTTTTCCATTTACGATTGTGAGTTTTCCTTCCCTACCACTCTGCATCATTTCTAAGGCTTATGCAGGCTATTTCCATGGTGTTTGTGGTGGTGGTAGGAGTATTTAAGGTTTGTAACTACTTATGCAATAAACCCTCCTTTGTAGGGCTTGATTTGTGCATAGAATAAGCTTAGTCAATAAACATGATATGAGTAATGTCTTGGAAGTCAGATGAAATGATTGAGGTGTAAATGGTTGATTGTAGTACCTTGGTCTTGAGGAACTAGTTTGTAAAAGTGAAAATTTGGTGAGTTGTTTAAGGAATTGAAAGATTCAGAGCTCTTTATCAAATTTTTGCTTTGAATTCATATAAATTGATGATGACAAAGGTGTGTTAGGATTTGATGGATATAGGTTGTAACATGAAAGATTGTTTTTTGGTTATTTTTCCTAGGTAAAGAAAATTGAGTGGAAGTGTGCCTTGGTGAATGATGAAAGAGTGGATTGTTTAGTGACTCTAATTAGGTTTCTTGTGCACAGATCAGTCATTTTTCTTGATAAATAAGATGTTTGAAGCTTGAGGATGATAAGAAGTATTGAAATGAGTTGGCTTGTTGTTTCCTTCTGGTTTGCAAATGAAATAATGTGATTTTTGATGAAAAGAGAGAAATTTTAGTTGCTTATTCAATTTGATCTTCTCCTGATTCAATTGGGTCAGATGTTGGTGCATGAGCACCTAGGTCATCAAATACTTTTCAATTTTGCAAAAGGGATGAGTGTTCAAATTTGTATTCAGTCAATCACAAAAGGTCATGGAAAAATTATGTAAAGCATGTTCAAGGTCATACAAGGTCTTAGTTGAATGTATTTAAGGTTATGGGTAAGTTCTAGGTGGTCAAAGTGGGAAAATGCAAACAATGCAATAATGTAATATTGTTAAAAGTTGTTAAATTGAAAAAAAAAAGGAAATCGGGCATATTAAGGGTTAAAAGGGGTAGTTTCAACTGATGGAAAGACAGTTATGGAAAAGGAAATATCTTTAAAAGGCATGTAAAGGCAAGAAAAAGTAGAAGTTTGTGTTCTTGTAATTAGATTTTGAAATAAAAATTCCCTATCTCTAAGTTTGTAGCATTACTTTGGATTATTTTGTTTTCTTGTGTTGGTAATTTAGGAGCACCCTAAGTTAAATCATAGTGTGAATACATGTAAAGAGGAGTTCGTTTCCAATTTCAAGAGTTGGACTTGGTTAGTTTTAGGAAACAAAAGAATAAGAGGCAGTTTTCAGTGCCTAATAGAGTCCTTTTAGAAGCAAGTTTGAGAGTCCAATAGGGTTTTTCTTCACTACTCCACCAATGTAGGTCAAGTAAATTGGTGGAGTAGGTTAATTTTAGGATGTTTTGCATGTTTTGATGATTGTAAGTGCAGGGAAAAGCAAGAATACCATGGAAGAGTTGCTACTACATTGGAAAATAGAGGATTTTCCTACACAAAGTGAAGCTATAGTCATGGGTCATAAATAAATAAAGCATGCAGAGGCTTGGAAATGATGTAGAAGGTCTTGGAAAACATAAAAAATCATGTTCCAGGTGGTGGTTGTTAGAAACCAAGATCATATTTGCAAACTAGAATTTCCTTCCATAGAAGAGAAAAATAGAAAAAGCAGAGAGGCTGCAAAAAGATGTGCAACATATTATTATTTGAGAATTCATAATTACATGATAATGATTTGCTTTATAAAAGAAAAGATGCATTACCCTAATCTTATCTTGAGCAACAAGATAGCTCAACAAGATAAGGATGACAACTAATTAACCTAGGAATTAAATAATTACCTAAGTAAACTTATGTAAAGTGTAATTAAATATTAATTACACCAACACCCCCCCATAAGTGCAACTTAGGGAGAAGCAAATTATTATGCAAAGATGAGGTAGAGAAGGAAAACCCAGCGGGACAAAACCCCCCTACAATGAGATGACTGCTAGAAAGAAGCACTAGAAGAACACTATGGAGTAACACTGGAACCACAATTTGATAAGCAAGGAAAGATACCTCTTTCTACAAGAAACCAAAACCGAAATCATAATAATGTGATAGCAGACCTGATGCCACGGAACACTAGAAAACTCACAAACTAGAACAACCTTGGAATCTGTGAAGCAATAGTAGATGAAATGATGACAAAATATAGACACCATGTATCTTGATGCTGATGCCAAACTATGACTGAAACTCTTCCATGGGAAGGAGTACCAAAAAAGACTTTGGAACATTAACCATAAAAACATGACCCTCAAACTGAGAAGAATCTAAACCAATGAGGATCAAGAAACATAATCTCTCAACTAAAGTGTGAATTGATGAATCTAATATGTGTCAAGCTATAACAAAAATGTGGCCAAAAGAAACTAGGAAACCAAATAACCCATACGAGCTGCCAACAAATCAAAATGGAAATGAAGATCAAAGTGCATGCACACTCTAATTAGATTATTATGCAAGAAACCCCCCTTGATGGAACTTTATCTTATTTTATTTATTAAAATAACCCAATGATTGTAAAAGGAGAGAATGCTAATCCATGTATAAACATAAAATAACATGATGTGGTATTGAAATGAAGTACAAATATTCAAGTTTCACCTTTCCAACTGCCAAAACATCCAAGTAATCTCCAAAACACCCATTGGAAAAAATCTCGAATAATGATAAACTTGGGAAAGATACAGAAAAAAGTGCATGGACAGCAAGATAGAGCTCCTCAATACCTTTCCAATGCTGCAAAGAAGATAAAAATCAGAGATCGTGGCAAAAAGTTATGAGCTCGGAAGCCCAAAATGAACATCTGGCTTCAAATAGAAAAAATAGTAGATAAACAAAAAAAAATTTAAAAATAACCTATATCACTAGAAAGTGCTTGGAACCAGCTTTCCGGCGATATCTCATTTGCTCGATTTTGATACCGTATACCCAAGTTATGACCAAAAGAAAAAAACTACTCCTTTAGGAAAAATCAGGGCTAGGAGGGGCAAAGAGGGCCGTATGGCCGAGTGATGTCATGTTGACGTCAACACTTCACTATGTTAAATTTGATGGCCATCTAGCCGTCAGTCTAAAAATTTGCCCCCCCTTGCCGGAAAATTTTTGTGGTGGCTGGTATATTCTTCCTTGTTGGAATATTTCGTCGGTGGTAGGTTGGCCGACATTTGTCAGACTCTTGCTCATGCATATGACCTATGGTGGGCACTGAAGGGCCCGTGAGGATGGAGCAGGGGGCCCCCGGTCCACCATGTGACCGGGGTGGAGTGGAGGGAGCCCATGAGGGCTGAGGAGATTGATGTAGTTCTGGGGGTGGAGACTGGTGGCGGTGGCAGATGGGCAGCCGCCGAGTGGCTGCCTAATGGCAAGGCAACAACAAAATATGTTTTTAACTGTAGGCATCAACACAGATCCCTAAAACACATTTTTTAAATTTTTTTTCGAGATTTGAACTTTGAACTGCGTGCTGGAGAGGTCGTATGGCCCCCCAAGCAATTTTTTTTCTTCCAAATCAACTTCACCAAAATTGATGAAATAATAGACATTCTTAGGGTTTTTGGCTGCTGTGAACGTGATGGTGCCCTTTGTTTGTGCCCAAAATACACCAAAAATTTGGCTACCTCCAGAGCTTCCAAAAAATCTCCAAGCTTGAAACCCTCATAGATTTGGCAAATGATGGCCAAAATCTGCAAAATAAAAGTCAATCTTGACTTTTTCCAGCGCTCTGAATCCAATGGTGAAGCCCAATCTGATCCAAAATGTCTCATAGATGAACTCAAGGCATGATATCCTCGAGGAATCCTGAATGAAACCTGCAATGATTTTCTCAAAAATTTGAGAAGGGGCTGCAAATCAAGGCTTTGATACCATGTTAGAAACCAAGATCAAATTTCCAAACCAGAATATCCTTCCATAGAAGAGAAAAATAGAAAAATCAAAGAGGTTGCAAAAATATGTGCAACATATTATTATTCAAGAATTCATAATTACATGATAATGATTTTTTTTATAAAAGCAAATATGCATAACCCTAATCTTATCTTGAGCAACAAGATAGCTCAACAAGATAAGGATAACAACTAATTAACCTAGGAATTAAATAATTACCTAAGTAAACTTATATAAAGTGTAATTAAATATTAATTACACCAATAGTGGCTAGAGAAATAGAGGTTTGCAAGAGTATTTTTCACAAAACCCTCCTTGATTTGTGCTTTTACACCCTATAAACGAGGGTTTATTGCATAAAAAAAAAATCATATTTTTCAATCCCTATAAATGGTGAAATCTTGAGTTATAAGACATGCTTGAAGACTGTTTTGAGGTTTTCAGTGATTTGGAATGGTTTTTAAGGGGTATCCTTTGTAAAACAGGCCTAATCTACTAGCCTTTTTTCAGATGACAGTCTCAAATCTGATGATTTTCTTTATGTCAAATGTCTAAGAACTTTGATATGTTGTGATGTACTAGAAAGTGTTTCTAAATGTGCATTGAATTTTTTAATAAGCTTTGAGATAGGAATGTAACTACCCGATTCAATGGTTGACAAACCTACTAGAGGAATATGATATTGTCTGATCAAAACAAAGATGTTTGTTTAAAAAATGGAAAGGATGATATTGAGTGCTTGGTTACTATCAAACTAATGATATTATTGATGTTACTAAATTTGGTTAAGGTGTATAAGACATGTTTGGTGACTTTGATGGTTGGATGGGTGAGTATTATGAATCCTTTTGAGAAAATTGGTGATTAACCACAAGATGATAATCAAGATTTTGTTGTAGCGTGAATTTATAACCTATAAATAGACTACTGTAGTCAAAATATGGTGAGTACAGTGCTTGATAATGGATTGATAACAGTGAGGTATGGTTTAGTTGATTTGTTTCCTTGGTGAATAAATGAAAGGATGAATTGTTCAAGTGTCAATAATCAGGTTTATGTTGTTTTTATGGTGGTTGAGAATGATATGAATCTAATTGATTAATTCAAATTTTTCTTTAATATCCAATTTTTTCTTTGAATGAGTTGATTGGAATACGGATTAGTGGAATTATGAATGATGGCCTATGGAATGCCTAAGAGAATTTGAGTGGATTTTGGTTGAATGAAAAGTAGATTTATGATGAAATTATATTTGATCTTCTCCTGATTTTATTTGGGATTGAAATCCCTTGAAGAAATGATGTTGATGGTGTTTTTTGGATGCTCTACATCAGATGTACCCTGATGATTGGGTGTTTTGATATGATGCTCTGCATCACTAACTACCTTGTCTATGCTATTGCTTACTATTATGGTTTCATATATTTTTTCCAAGCATCCATAGTTTGTCATGTTGGTGCACCTTTGCAAGCACATGCCTCCATGTGAAGTAATTGCATCATATTGCTTATGTTGACTTTCTAAACAACTATATTGTATAGTTGAAATTTTGTCATCTATCAACATCTAGTTATTAGTTATGGAATTTGAAGTAATTTTTTGAGTTTGAATGATGTGTAATGCAATGTAACCAACAATATGAATATAAAATACACAAATCTATTAAGTAGATTTCATTAGTTAAGTTCTCTTTATTCTATTACCTCTATGTACATTTGAGTGAATCCACTGGCACTAGGAGGTGTTTGCTTGAAATTGCCAATATTAGCCTATTCAACATCCAAAATCACATGTATTAAAATACCTTTCATAAAACAATGCTATTAACTTGTAATAAATTTATAATTGTTTACTAGTTACATACCCCACTGATAGATGTACTACATAAATAAGTTGGTGGAGGACCAGTGTATCCAATCTCAACACTGTGACCCTGCAATTTTATTAAAATAATAAAACTAAATTAGTTAGTCATGCATTTTAGAATCAAAATTTAATAAATTAAATTCAATGAACATGTTGATTTTTACCCGACTATCAATGCCATATGCACGATGCAAAATATCATCCATCCTTTCCATCCCCATAGCAGCATACAGATCCTGTGTAGTAGCCTCTTGAGTGTTGGTGGGGTCATATGAACAAGTTGCCCTGCAAGATTGACACACATGGGTTCAAATTCCACCACCTGAAGACTCCCTTGGATGGCATTGTATAATAGGGCTAGTATGATGGATGACACTTTGGTTCAAAGTGTTGATCGCTTGCAATGTCTCTACGTCAACACTCTCCTTCTCAACAACATGCATAACAATGTGCTCATGAGGTGGCCTAGCGAGAGGTCGTCTCCCTTGCCACGTAATATCTGGATGTGCACCGGACCTATCTTGAGTTGACCCCCCACCTATCCCCTAGAACTCCCTCATATCAAAATAATTTGGGATTTAGTTCAATACAAACTCACTATATAGTTTCCTAAGAAAATATTGGGGGACTTCACAATTGTTGCATGGTGGGTAATCAAAGACCAAGTACTACCTATCATAAAAATGGTTCCTAATCTCTTGGTGGTGGCACCAATGAATAGGAAACCTCTTCAAATTGAGGCTAAGATTTTGATTTTTTCTAGGGTCAGTGAATAAAGAGTACAAATTACTTTTAGTAATTTTTAAATCTTTTACTTGTTTATATAATAGTTTATCTGCATAATATGCCCTAGCTGCCTGCCTCCTATCTTGCCATCCCGTTATTTGTTGGGTTATTGAATCTACATTTTTTAACATCTCTTTCATTGAATTTTCTAGTGTCATTATTTCTACAGTTGAAGCATTTGGATCACTCAACCTACTAATAAGATCCTCAATTTGTTTGTTGTTTTCAATTTCACTTCTCAAATTTTGTTGAGTGCCAAGATGGTGTTGAGTGATTGGTGGGGTAGGTTGATTTTGTTGAGGAGGATTTCCTTGTTCTTCTTGTTGACAATTTTTAGAATTTGTAGGATTATTTGCATCTCCTACAAATTTAAAAAAAATAATCAAATCTAACCTAAAACAAACAAAATCAACTTGAAACTAAGAAATTCAAAAAAAATAGCAAACAATACTTACCTCATGTACCTCTTTGTCATCGTGGCGCCATCTTTGCAAACGAAAAGCAACTATTGTTGATGAATTTTGTAGAATGCCCCCTCCTAGAATGCAAGCACAAAAGTGAGGTTTTTTGGCTGTGGGAAGAGCAGAAAAAAAGAAGAAGAGAAATGAATAGCTTTCACCTTTTTTTTTGCTTTTAAAATGACATAACACTAGCGCATTATAACACGCTCACGTTATGTCATTTTCATTTTTTTTTTGAAGTTGGCCACAAAAGTGTAACCCAAATTCATGCACCCGCCCAATGAAAAAAACTAATTTGAAGGACTTAAAGTCACACTCAAGTATATCATCCAAAATCCCATAGTATCTATTTTTTGAGACTTCTAGATGTATGTCACTTCTAGATGAAACATTAGTCACCTGAAAGACTACAGTTATCCTAAAATCACAAGTTTTCTTCATGTCATCTAACTTTTTGTTTGAAATTTATGACCATTGCACCACATAGCCTTATGGTGTTTCACCTGCAATATGTCAAACATGTAAAAATTATTGCATCATCAATTGATAAACATATTTATTCTTGGCCGAAAGTATGCAAAGACAAAAAAAAATCAACATATATATACATCAATATAATTGAGAAAATTAAATAATATGGGTGATTAATATATTTATACATACTTGTTTATCTCTTAAACCATATGCTAGATCAATTTCCCTTGGTGTAACATTGGAATCTCCATTGTGATGAGCTTCTTTAACCAATGAAGCCACACCTTCCCATGTTAATGCGCGAGTAGATTGCTAACATTGTTGAAAACATACCATCATCCAATCAAGATTGTTTGTGATGTACAAATGTAGTGCATCCCACTCTTAACCAACTATATAAAAAAAATGAAATTCACAAATGATGTATAATTAGTTAATTACCACGATATACGACCTTAATTTATAATTGATGTACCTGAAAACCTAACATCACACTACCAATGATCTTATTATCTTTCATTGTTGGATGAATTCAAATTAAAGGAGTATGCACAAAGAATGAATTATGACCTTGAAGGGTACATACACTCTTGTAAGAAAAAGGAAAACCTTAGTGGATACACCCATGTTCCTATATTGGGGGAAGATGTGTTTAAGAACAAAGAAGACAAAGAAGTAGAGGAGGTTATAGAAAATTCCATGGAGTTAGAGAAAAGAAAAGGTTGCAAGAAATGGATGATTCATTTGAAGAAGAATCCATGAGAGAAAATGAAGCACAATCATAGTAGAGAACAGTTTCTTGGATGATGAATGATGAATATGAAGAAATCCCTAATAGAGACTTACAAGTAGCCAAGGAATTGTGTGTAGATGAAGATGATAGTATTATAACATATGAATCCTTTATTTTTGATAATGAGTTTTTCAAGTGAAGAGAATTTAAATATTTTTATATAATTACAAATGAAAAAGGTTGAGGGAATCCATCCCAAATATTACCCCTGAAAATGAACAATAATTGATGAAAAGGTTGAAAGATGATATAAATAGTGAAGTGTAGAACATGACCCCTGAAAGGGGTAGAGAGTTGTTACTTGAAGCTGGTGTAATAGTATTTCCTAGTTGGGACCTTAGTGCCTCTTTAATTTTTAATAGTTTTTTTGCATAACAAGGAAGGAGAATACAAGTTAAACATATATGGTGTGAAGGAAATTTACATAGGGTCAAGATTCAATCTTGATGAAAATTCAATGTTGATATGGGCACTATACCCACCTCACAAAAGGCCAAAGATCATCAATATCAAAAAAGCCTTTGGACAAATGATGACCCTTAGAGTTGGGTAAACTGACCCTGTGGCTTCAGTAGACATGGGCATAAACATTGCCAAGTTCAACAAGGCACAAACAATTCAGTTGATGAAAGAAATAAATTATTACAAAATGGAAAGTGAAAAATCAGATTTGGAAATTACTACCATGAAAGATGCCAGAATGAGGATCACCTCTAGAATTGATACAAATTTGCAAAGTGAATATGAGCAGTTGCAAGAATAACATCAATAGCTAGTAGAAAAGATGAAGGACCTTCAGTTTGACATTGTGGAAATGATGTTGCACAAGAGATTTACAAACCTAAAGATATGCCTTGATGATTTTTGGCATGTTCACAAAAAGAACTATGAAGCCATTCTTGAGCATGGGAGAGTGAAAAATAGATTGGGTACTAAGAGACATGATATGAAACTACATGAGGGATCTGATAGCAATTCCATCTCAGCCATTGACACAATCATGAGAAAGTATGACAAATATGATGAAGAATTACACTTAGAAAACATAGGGTTTGATGATACTGTGAAGTTGGGATTACCCAAATTATGTGACAAGAATAGTTTTCTGAAGGAACGAGGTGATTGGATGCATTGGAACAAGAATTTTCACATAAAATTATGTTGATCTTTTCATGTAAAATCAAGGGTCTCTCTTAGTATTCTCATAAAATTAATGTTTCTACCATCCACAAAGTCAAATTAGCCTTTTACCACCATACATCTACCATACTTGAGTATACCATATGGGCATGTGCAGGATCATCATAGAAAAAATAGGCCCTTAAGTGGCAAAAAATTCAGAAAAATCAGAGTTAGGAAAGTTGACGTAAAAATTTGAATAAGTTATCTATATTATTTCAAAAATGTGTAAGAATAGAATCTATAGCAAATTGAATTTAGTTTCTAAACTACTAGGTTTTATTTATTTATTTTTAAATCTATTTGGTGAAAATTTGAAATTTCAATGCAATAGTACTTAAATTTTAGGGAAAAAATAAGTAGGTGTTTGTCTGACCACCCTATCCACAATAAAATGATAATATTTTTTTATAAGATTTTAGATATAGGTAGAGGACTCATGTCCCGATGTAATGCATATTTTTGTAAGTTTTTTCTAAGTAAATAATTAATTATGAATTTTTTATTACAAATTTTAAAAAATATAAAAAACTCATATGTCTGACCACCTTAACTTGGTCAAAACTTCATGAAATTCATTTTTTCATTTTTTAATCCTATAGTATGTGAAGCATAGAATGTGATGCATATTTTGGATTCAAAAAATGTGACACCATTTGAAAGCTATAGATGTTTTTTAATCAACCTATCAATTAGGACTTTAGTCATAATTCAAATAGCAAATAAATAATAATAATCTATTAAATTCAAAATAAAGCATAATTTATATTGGTGGAAAGCTAAGAATATCCTTTAAAAACACTTTTCATTTCATCAATTTTGGGTTAAAAAAAGTCATCAGCCACATACCCTATATATACCTATCATATTGCCACTTTTTGGCCCATCATGATCCTACACATACCCATATATGCATTTCCTTTTACCTCCTTACCATTGCCTCAAACAAGTAACTCATGGCAGCGTGGTAAAAGGATGGTAGTATATCGTATTACTGCTATACCATAAAGGGTTGATATATATCCCACGATAGAGTGGGGTCATCATCAATACTAGCAGAAGGAATCACTATACCATGGGGGGTCAGAGTAAGGCCCACAGTAGAGAGGTGAAGTAAGAATACACATAAGGGAGAACTGCTATACCGTGGGGGGTTAAAATAAATCCCATGGTAAAGCAGTATATAAGAAAAAATACTAAATAAACACCATGGTACTGCTAAGGAAGACGAGGAAGTGCACGGTAGTGCAATATAATAAGAACAAGTAAATATTATGTACCGTGGTACCGCAAAGGAGTGAGTAGTGATGTGCAGTTGCACGGTAATCAGCTGTTGGAGCATTAAATGAAGGCCAATCACATCAATCAACATCAAAATATGAAATTTAGCTTTGTGTGAAGGATTTGAATGATGTAGAACTTATATGGAATTAATGCAATATGATATGAGAATTAAACCAAGAAGATTGTGAATTTGTTTTCTTGTGGTAATAGAAGTTGAGTATAGGTGAGCTCAACGTGTGATAGCTAGGAGAATTCTTCAAGACAAGCAATATTTTGGGTAAGTTCTATTCACCACACATTGAATTTTAAGCAATGGAACCTAAGAAAACAGAAGTAAGGACTAAAAAAGAAGAAAATTTGAATAAAGCTTCATTACAATTATCATTACTTGCACTGCTACCTACTTCAGTTGATAAAGGTTATAAAGGGGTCTTTAAGGATTTAGCTTAGGGGTGTAGAGACCCACTAATTCCATGGACTGGGTGGAATCTGTATTTGTATTTTTATAAGAATAGGAATGAAGGGGTCCTAGTATCGAACCCATGGACTCTTGACACAGGAAAATTGATAGCTCCTAATGTGTTTGCTGATATTGAGCTAATTAGAGCTATATCTAGTAGATATCATGCCCTATCAAAGGTTGTTAGGCTCCCAAATGGACAATTTTTGGTAGATATCTCTAGGGAGGCTATAATTAGTTTTTTTGACCTAAATAAGCAGGTTGTCACAGAGATAGTTTTGGGGAGGCTAGAGTAGGAGTACAAGAGATTAAAGAGGACTTGTAGAATTGATAAACTTCCCCTACACATGAAAAGAGGTGACAAGAATAGAGTCCTTCCTATTCCATCTTCAAAATTTGAACCCTTTCTAGTGTTTGGTTTTTAGACTTATTTCAAAAACACCTATTATGCATTATGCCAAATTCTTGAATTTGATGCTGAAGACAACATGTCAGTTGGATTGATGAGGATGGAAATGACTATCCAACACCCTAAGTCTAATGTGGAGTTTGATTTTGTTTCTATCATTGAGGAACAAATTCATGAAGTTCTATTATAGGTTAGGGAAGCTAAGGCCCCTATCACTTTCAAAAAGTATTCTCTACTGTGTCATCTAATTCTATTTCAAAATCAAACAAAGTGGACTAAAAGGATGAAGTTGAGCACACATGAAAATGGATTTATGCTTCCAGTGAAAAATTGGTGCTATGTTTGGGATAGTAAGTGCCTTGAAGGTGACTTTATTGTGCTTAGAGATGATTTTTCCCTCAGAATAATTAATGCCCTTGGTTTTCTTACACTGAGGTTACCACAATCTTTAATGGAAGTTATGAGACCTTTGCAATACAAACTAGACCAAGGTTTCATACACAATTATGTTGACTGGTTTTTAACGCCACAATATACCATCATTAGGGTGTATGGTTGTGATCATGCCCAACATGTTTTACCAAAATTTGTGCCTAGTAGAGTATTTTTTTAGAGTTTATTTGGAAAATTCTATGGATGGAGTGTAGTCTTATGAAGAATCAAAGAAAGGGGACTTTCCTGCCTGACTTAATAGTTTTTGAGGAATTATCAGTTGGGTCAGATATGTTGGAAGAAGTGTATAGATTCATAAAATCCAATTTTTCTCTCAGATCAGGAAAGGTGAGAGCATGTGATCCAGAGGGTGACATCAATAATATCAGAAGGACCCTACTTACAAAGAGGATGATAACACATGTATTTGATCTAGAGGAGGATGTGATAAGAAACCTAGTATACTTTTTAGATGTGTTTGAAACAAGGAAAAAATGGTTAATGATGATGAGATGGGAGGACCAGAAGAAAGAAAAAGATAAGAAGTTCAAGGGGTTCTTTGATGAAGAGCTAGATTTGTCGAAAAGGATGCACTTTATTCTAGGTAAGTTTGATGAGATGTATAAAATGGCTCAAGAAGAGAAGTTAGCTCCACCATCTACACCCTATCCACCCTCATCCATAGCCTCCACATCACATACACCACCTACTCCACTAGTTCATCCATCTCCTCCATCCCCAATTGGTGAGCCACCTGCTAAGAAACAAAAGGTTGAATCACTAGTTGATTATGGGTCGAGTGATGAAGAACAATAAGCAGTCTTGACACTGACTGAGATGAAAGTAGTAGAGCAACAAAAAGTGTTAAAGCCTCATGACCCAAAAATAATAATATCAGAGGAAGTCATTGATGAGATACAAGATGATGAGAGAATAATTACTTCTCTGCGGTTCATGGAGGATGATGATTTCATCCATACAGGGGAATTCAAATTTTTTTGGATAAAAATTAAAATGAGATAGTTTGATGATAGGCTGAAAATTAACCTCATTGGGACTGATGATTCAAAGCATGCAAAGGTGCAGGCGCAGACAATAGAAAATTTGGATATTAATAACATCAATATTACTCCCAAATAAGCAAGGGAGTTGGTGTTAAGTAGTGAGATGTTAATCATGTACCTAGAATGGAACTCTCTAAGGTATTTTTGTTAGATCAAATTAGAGCTTAGGATGATCCAAACTTGGTTGTGGAATTTGATTCAATAGAAGAAATCTCAGGCACAGGATACAATCCTACCACCCAAACCCTTGCCCTGTGGACAAAACAAAAGAACACAAGGAAGCCAAGGCTTTTGGATGTAGTACAAGAAATGAGAGGGTCTAAAATGGTTAGGAAAATGAAGGAAACTACCCCAACACAAGAAAAAACCATAACTATGCACTCTTCCATGTTTACAAAGGATCTAGTAGAAAACATGGAGAAGAAGATAAAAGAGTATGAAAAGAGACTCAAGTTCTCAAATGATGAAATAAATAAGTTATTCGTTGAAGGTATTAGATTAAAGCAACAATTACAACAAGCCACAGATGTAAAAGGGGATGAAATGGTTGTCTATCATCCATCTACTCCAGTTGAAGATCCACAAATCCAACAGTTGAAATAGGAGATTGAAAATTTGAAGAAACATAATATGGATGATATTAGGAAACACATCTTGGATACCTTAAAATAAATATTGAAGCATAGAGTTGGAGTTTTAAAAGAGAAGATAATTGGATTCCACAAGGGTTTTAGTCATTTGGTTAAATCCCTAGAACAAATAAATACTAATTCCCCAATTCTAGAGGAATTATATAAAAGATGGCAGCCCACTTACCACATTTTAAACACTTTATTCAAAGCAACACAAAGGGATCCTAATGCACCTATGAGATTAAATCCTACTCAAGAGATGGTGAAGGAAGTTATTGATGAGCATAAGTATTTGATTGACATGAAGAAGAAGGTGGAGAATAGAAGGAATTCATTTGATTCAATAAAGCATAGTTTCAGTCCTTTGATCATCAAAGATATAAAATTCAAGGATGTGGATGAATGGAAGAATGAGTTTGATCAAATGGTTCCTCAATGCTTGACATGTATTCAGGGTGATGGTGATATCAATCTAGAAAAGTTTCACACTCTACTTGATGGAATTATAACGTTGGATAATGGTTATGGGTATGTGTAGGATCATGATTGGCAAAAAAGTGGCAATATGATGGGTATGTGGCTGACGACTTTTTTTAACCCAAAATTGATGAAATGAAAAGGGTTTTTAAAGGATATTCTCAGCTTTCCACCAATATAAATTATGCTTTACTTTGAATTTAATATGTAATTATTACTCATTTTCTATTCAAATTACAACTAAAGTCTTGATTGAGAGACTGATTGAAAAACATCTATAGCTTTCAAATAGTATCACATTTTTTGAATCCAAAACATGTGTCACATTCTATGCTTTGCATACTATAACATTAAAAAAATAAAAATTGAATTTCATGAAGTTTTGGCCAAGTTAAGGTGGTCAAACATACGAGTTTTTTATATTTTTTAAAAGTTGTAATAAAAAATTCATAATTAATTATTTACTTGAAAAAATTATAAAAAAAATATGCATCATGGGGACATGTGTCCTCTACTTATATCTAAAATATTATAAAAAAATATTATCATTTTATTGTGGTTAGGGTGGTCAAACAGACACCTACATCTTATTTTTTCCCTTAAATTTAAGTACTACTGCATTGCAATTTCAAATTTTCACCAAATAGAATTTTTTTTTTTAAACAAAACTAGTATTTTAGAAACTACATTCAATTTTCTACAAATTCTATTCTTACATATTTTTGAAATAATATAGATAACTTATTCAAATTTTTACATCAATTTTCGGGTATGTGCAGAATTATGATGGGCCAAAAAGTGGCAATATGAAGGGTATGTGGCTTACAACTTTTTTTTTTACCCAAAATTGATGAAATGAAAATGGTTTTAAAGAAGATTGTCAGCTTTCCAACAATATAAATTATGCTTTACTCTGAATTTAAAAAGTAATTATTATTCATTTTCTATTCAAATTACGATTAAAGTCCTAATTGATAGGCTGATTGAAATACATCTATAGCTTTCAAACGATATCACATTTTTTGAATCTAAAACATGTGTCACATTCAATGCTTTGCATACTATAAGATTAAAAAAAGAAGTGAATTTCATGAAGTTTTGACCAAGTTAAGGTGGTCGACATACAAGTTTTTTATATCTTTAAAAGTTGTAATAAAAAATTCATAATTAATTATTTACTTAGAAAAAAATTATAAAAAATATGCATCACATTGAGACATGAGTCCTCTACTTATAACTAAAATATTATAAAAAATAATTATCATTTTATGGTGGTTAGGGTGGTCAGACAGACACCTACTTCTTATATTTTTCCCTAAAATTTAAGTACTACTGCATTGAAATTTCAAATTTTCACCAAATAGATTTCCTTTTTAAGCAAACCTAGTAGTTTAGAAACTACATTCAATTTGCTACAGATTCTATTTTTACATATTTTTGAAATAATATAGATAACTTATTCAATTTTTTATGTCAAGTTTCCTAACTCTGATTTTTTTAAAAAATTTGCCACTTAAGGGCTTTCTTTTTCCATGATGATCCTGCACATACCTTTTCCTAACTCTGATTTTTGTAATTTTTTTGCCACTTAAGGGCCTCTTTTTTCCATGATGATCCTGTACATACCCTTACACAAATTTTGTTTTAGATGCTAGAAACCTACTTGATAGCAGATGGAAAAGTCACCTTACAAATTTCACTACTACATAAGAATTCAAGTGGCCGAATGATTTAACAATAAGCAAATGGTAGGGAAAATATATGGGCTTAGATGAAGATTGATCAGAATCATTAGAAGGAAAACATATCATATCATAAAGTAAGAGCCTTGTACAGGTCTTAGATGACCACAGGCTTCTTACTCAATGATTAAAATATTTGCATATATTAGTTATCTCTAAATACATTTTATGTTTTCAGTTAAGTTTTGTTATCAAAAGCCACATCCTATGGTCTGGATCTTGTTGCCTCTCGTATAAATAAGAGAGACCAAGAGCATAAGGATGGGATTAGATTAGAAGATAGTAGATAGAAGAAGTAGGAGAATAGAGATTGATACACTATTTACAACAAAAAGGACCAAGATGCACGTGTAAATTTTGAAGGAGTTAATGAAAAATCTTTGATTTTGTGGCTCTATGTTGGTATCAATTGTTTGTTAAGTTAATTGAAGATATTATCAATTTGTCTCCATATTTGATATTTCTTTGTTGTTTAAATTGATATATCAAGCATATTTTCAATTTATTAGTGTGCATTTGCTATATCAGTGTGGCATATTTAATTGGGTCTTTCAAGTAAAGATTAAAATCCTCTTGATTATTCACAGCAACTTGGAATTATTATTTTGGATTAGTAAAGAAGAATATGATAATTACACCCTTGCCTGTTTATACAAGTTATAAACATAAAAGTTCTAAACAGTTATAATTATTGCTAGTTATAAGTCACTTGACTCTGATTTCTATTTGACTCCATATACCCAATAGAGCACTGGTCCCTCACATTTCATCATTTTAGTTTCATTCATTTTATCTTTTACATTTGTTAATTGAACATATTAGATTTTACATCTGTTAATTGAACATATTAAGATTAGCCTTGATATTAATTATACAATCTATACCAAAATAAGAATTCATTTATCCACTCCCACTAGCCATTATGGATAAAAAAATTTAGGGAATAAACACAAATCAAGTCAGCTTCATTCATATAGGTGTACCCACCAAGGTCTAGCAACACCTAAAGAGAAGGTCTAAACCATTCGGCCTTGTATGTTACCCTGAAACATACCAAGAGTTTGGAAGCCTCTTGAGGTATTTAACCTACATTTTTGAGAGCTAATAGGATGGATGAATGCAATAGGATACTTTAGGAAGCATTGGATATAGTCAAAGTAGAAGAGCTATTGTTGGATGGAGCATGCAAACATATGGAATTGATGATAAAACTCGAATATGAAGCACGAAATGCAGTGCATGATGCAGATACCCATACCTTGGAGGAGTATAAAAAACATCTCTCAACGGCTAAGTCAATGTTAGGAGAAGATTAAATTGTTTTATAAGTTTAATTAAGATCATTAGTTGAATTATTTTCCAAAAGAAAATTTGAAGAGATACCTTCGTTGGGTCTTCTTCTTATATATATGAAATTTGAATTGTAATATTTGATCATCAACACTTTTTAGTAGTGAAAGACTTATTTTCTAGAGTAATAAAATACCAGTACTTTTCTATTTGTGTGTGGAAGATTCTTTCAGTTGGACTAGTTCTCTATTGTTTCTTTTTAAGCAATTGAAGGAAATGTAAAATGTATTATAATTAATCTCCATGACCATTTTATAATTACCTCTCACTTTCCTCAATCTACCTTTCCCCATCAAGTACTCCCCTTCGAATTTTTTAATGGAGTTCGGATCCCAAATGTGATCTATATGGATCTTTGTTGTGAACTTAGGAAGATATTTAGTAATGTACACCATGGTCTAGTATACCATATATCCCTCCACCATAGAATCCTCAGGATGTGCTATTTGTCTAACCAAAGACTTCAAAAATTTCAAGTGCCTCTCAACCATCCACATTGACCTTGTGTGTATAGGTCCACACAATTCAATCTCCTCAAATTGGTGTATGAGGTAGTGTTCTTGTGCATTGAAAAATGTCGAAGGTAGAAACTTTTTCATTTCACACATTAGATGAGAAATTTTTCTCCTCCAATAATTTATATCTTCTTTATAGATTTCTTTAGATGGCAGCCATCTACAAGTGATTCAAGGTGCAAATATATTATTGAGATTTAACAAAAATATACAATATATTACATAACAAGTAAAACAAATGGAAAATATAAGATCTATACAACGAATTGAATAAATATTGCTACTTACCTCATGTATTTTCTAAGATAATATATAACTTTCTTGACATTGTTGTTGAAGTTGTCTGGGAGAGATAGAGGTAGAACATACTGTAACAATTATAAAATGATCTTTTTCATTATTTTTCCAAAACTAGTAAACATAATACACTAAAAATTACATGTAGTATACAAATATATATAAAATATACTAGAATAATTACCTTAATGAAGGTATTCCAATCATGTGTTTTCATCCCTTACCCAAATTCACCTTTCTTTGTTATGATATTGTTTATGTTTGCAACAAATCATGTGGGAAATTGAATTTTTCATAAAAATTATTTTATAGCATTGCTTTGTTGTTCTGTTAATAACCAAGGAAGGGAACTTATATTAATTTGGTCTCCATTGCTATTTAATTGAATGACATTTTTCATTGCATGATTTCCTTCTTGAATGTCACTACAAATTTTGACATTTTTTTCTTTATCATACCCTCCATCCAATATTTTCCATAACATTTCTATTATATTATTTCTGATATGAATTGTATCAAACAAATGCATAATTTGTAGCTGCTCATAGTAGGGAAACCTACTAAATTGTCTGGGATAACTTTTCAGTCCTTGTGGAAGCCAGCCATTTATTCCTTGATGACCTTCATGAAGCATATAAATTAAACAAATTAACAATGACAATCATTTTCAATTACAACATGAGTAAAACAAACACAATATAAAAATATAAATTCCAAATATATCATATATGATAGATAAACAATTTGATTTGATGTATAACCTTGATGATTAATTCTATTATATTCCAACTTTTGTAGGCGAGGTGTCATTCTTTGTGGTTTTGATATAGTCTCTTCTTTCCCATTGAAAATATGTTTTTCAGTAGTTCAATACTTATGATTTATGTGGAGGAAGTGCTTATACTCATCAAACACTTGCTTTCCTAAACTTGTTGAATGATGAGATTTCATCTTTGGACCACAAACTGGACATGAAAATTTTCCCTTTGTTTGAAGACCTACAAGATCATATATAATTGGATTAAATATGCCAATTTTTATAATTATATATAATGAATAGATTATTTAAAAAACATGCATGATATCTACTTCATAAAATTAAATATTGTTAAAGTGTAGTCGAACATTATAACATACCACAAAAATGTGTTAGCCCTGGGGCATCATGAATTGTCCATACAAGCATTGTATGGAATTGAAATTGTTTTTGTCCTATTGGTCTAGAGACATCATACATACTGATGCCATTCCATAACTTTAGTAACTCATCAATAAGAGGCTTAATATATACATTCATATCTTTAACTTGGTACTTACCTAGTTGAATGAACATAAACACTACATAGTTATTATAACAATTTTACTGCAATATATATAAATTAATGTACATTACTATTAAATAAAAAAAAGTCATTATGCAACAAATAAGACAAATAAAATGCTACTATGTTAAAGAAAATTGATGTAAAAAAATACCTAGAACAATCATTTCCAACATTATGTGCTCCCTCTTTATTGACATCCATGGAGGAATGTTATTGTTGACCACACCAAGTAAATAGATCTTAGCTCTCCAAATGGATTGACACCATCCACTGCCAATGAAAACCTAAAATTACGAGGTTCTTCTTTAAAGTGTGGCCATTTTTCCTCCATGTCCCTAAATGTAGAACCATCCATAGGCATTCAAAGAATGTCATCTCCACTTCTATTCTATGCATGATAATCTATAAATTGTGCTAAGCTTTTGCACCTAAATAATTGTTGCATTCGTAGAATAATGGGAATATAATGAAGAATATTTCGTGGCACCTTTTTTGTTAGTTGATTTGTTCGATATCTACTAATATGACATTTTGGGAATTCTGTTACAAATTCATGTTGTTTATGATATATAATATGAACATTAAGACATGCATCTATTGCTTGATTTCTGCATTCCAATATCTTTCATTTTGGCAGATAAATCTTAGTATAAGCAAGGTAAAATATTTGATGGTGGTAACAAAAATTCACCTATCAATCTACAACAAAAGAATAATTTGTTAATATAAAGAATATTAATGGTACATATTTCATCATTTATTTACTAGTGATGAACTAACAACAAAATAGACAAAAAAAGATGACATATATGACATACCTTAACATATGTGAGATTGCTATGTTGGATAAACCATTCATAACCTTCAAGTTCACCAGCAACAATATAGCAGAGAGAAGATTTGTTTGAGAGCCTTCATAAAGGGATTGTATGCCTTCTCAAGTACAGGGAAATCATCTACATCATCAAATTCATCTTGATCATCATGATCAGTTGCACCACTAAATGTGTCATGGATCAATGTATTTGTACCATCATCTTCAACTATGTTTTCTGGGGCATGATCATATTCTTCCATAGGATCATGAACTTCATCTTCGATATTCATAGCTCCATGTTCCTCTTCTTGCAAAACCACATTCTTCATGTCATGATAATCCATATCATGTGTCCTAAGGTGCCCCACCTTTATAATAATGATTGACACAAATAAACCATTATCATGATCAAGTGATTTTTTTCATATATAAAAAATGTTAAAACAATATAAACATTTACAAATTTAATCAATATAAAGACATATAATGAGCAACTTACAAATTAAGGAGGCTAACCCTATGTAGGCCCAAAAAATGATGGAAGGGGATGGTTGACTTTAAGTGTATATTGAAATAGTGATGAAAATCATGAAGCATCACAATTTTGACTAATATTGTGATGCAGGAGCATCCAGTGGTGTAAGGGAAATCTTGCATCACCCAAAAATAGTTAAATTTCAAGTTTCTCAGTTTTTAGATATTTTTATATTTTTGGATACCTTTTTCATCATAATGAAATTCTTAATTTATGGTTTTTATTTTATGTTCCTGGGTTGAAAGATATTATAGTTTTAGTTTCCCAGATTTGTACCTAAAAATCTTATGAGCTAGATTTGAGGCACATAGAGTTACCGGAAAGGCCCCGAAACTTGCTAAAATTGGCGTAGCGGATTTCAAGTGTGTTATTGACTTCGAGACCTTTATGATGGTTCAAACGGTTCACGAATCAGAGTCTCAGATTAAAAGTTATGGCCCTGGAAAGTTGGCGCACTTTCTAGAAGATACAATTGCAAATGCTCTTTTGAAATTTGAACTTCATGTTGTAAGTTTTCAGTGCCAAACCACCTAAACTCAAATTTGAATGTTGTTTTTGGCTCCAAACTAAGAGGAGCTCTATTTATGGGCGGGTTTCTAATTTTTGGGTAACTTTTTGGGGACAAGCTCGCATATTGCGAAAGGGTTATTTTGTAGTTGTCTGTAACTTGCATGTGTTGTAGAACTTGGGGATTTGAGATCCTCTGCATGTAAGAAGCTCTATTTTATAAATAATAAAATTTCTCTTGTTTGTGGGTTATTTTCTAAGTCTCAGGCTGCGCCCTCATCAAGTGGTATCAGAGCAGGTTTTCTTGAGCATATGGACATATCGCCGATTGTGAGGTAGTTCACACCAGGACCATGGTTGTGGGTCAAGGTCAAGAAAGATGCCTCCAAGACTGATGCCTGGTAGGTGTGCTAGTGCCAGAGGTGCTCGAGGTAGTAGAAATGGGCCGGTGGGAAGAGATGCACCTAGTAGCCTCCAAAGACGATTGATGCTATAAGAGTAGTTGAGAAAAGGCCAAACCCAGGGAGAAAGTGAGGATGAAGGAGAGGAAGAAGGTTCAGGATGTAGAAGAGGAAGAAGAAGCAATTGATCAAGACCAAATGTGACTAATAAGGGCCATTTCAAGAACAGGAAAAAAGACCCGCAGGTAGAAGTCCCCGCCATTTGGAAGTCTAAACTCGAAAGAGTTGATCGACTGGATCAACAAGCTAGAAGAATATTTTGAGTGTGAGGAAATAGAGGACCCAAATTGGGTTAAGTTTGCAAAAATGAAGTTGAAGGGCCATGCCAGTATTTGGTGGAAGGAGGTCTAGTTGGAAAGAAATCAAAGAGGAAAAGGCAAGATCACTAGATGGGATTGCATGGTAGAGAAACTAAAGAAGCAGTTCATACCAGTGGACTACAACTTAGATTGTTGAAGAAATTACAAGGGTTGAAGCAAGGAAGCAGATCTGTGAAAGAATATACTAAAAATTTTCACAAGATAATCATTAGAATGGGTCACACAGAGGCTAATAAGGAGAAGGTAGCTTGATATCTTAATGGGTTACGACCGAGCATTCAGGAGGAGTTAAGCCTAGTCAGAATGACCACCATTGAGGATGTGTATCACTTTGCTCTAAAGGTGGAAGAGAAGTTGAACAAAAGATTTGATGGCAAGAAAAAATGATGAGGAGGTCAAAGCGAAAGGGGCAATGGGCGCACCTTCAAGAAGCCTAAAATGATGACAGCAAAAAGCGAAGATGTGGGTACCAACCAAAGCCAAAGGAATGACAACTTCTACCACCCTCGTGATCAAAATAGAGGTGATCAAAGAGGTAGAGGATGAGGGAGATATGGACAAGGATCTGGAAGAGGTGGTTTCAGAGGAACATGTTTCTAGTGTGATGAAGAAGGACATCGAGTCTATGAATTTCCACCTACACCAAGGAAAGCGCACGCCGTCATGGAAGGGTTGCACATGCATGAGGAGACCCAACTGAACACCGATGTTAAAAGGGGAGGTTCCTTTAGTGATTAGAGAGCCCAGTGACCTAAGAAAAGGAACCATAATCGGTGAAGAATCTATTTCACACCAAGGTGCAAGTGTGGAAGGAAAATAAGCGTGGATGTCATTAATGATGGTGGGAGTAATCATAACTGTGTCGAGGAGATGGTCACAAAGTTGGAAGCTGAAAAGGGAAAGGCACCCGCATCCGTATCGGATTGTCTGGTTGCAGAAAGACCACAAAGTTTTAGTCAATGAGTAGTGCCTAGTAAAGTTCAAGATCGAGAGCTACCATGATGAGGTACTCTGTGATATCATTGTCATGGATGCATGTCACATGTTGTTGGAGAGGCCGTAGTAGTTCGATAGCTTATTATACATGATGGCCATGCAAACACTTATTCCTTCTACAAAGGATCTGGTTCATCACAGTTGAAACCCCTAAGGAGACTAAAAGAAAGGTATGCAATAGTGCTAGAATTTGTTATGTAGATGGAAGAAAATTTTTAGAAGGTATGAAGCATGAGCATGTGTTATGCATTGATTCCTAGAGTAAGGGAGGATAGTGAGGAAGGTTCCGTAAGAAGTTTCGAGATTTTGGATGAGTTTCAAGATATTGCTTCGATAATGTACTTGAGTGTTTACCACCAATAAGGAAGACTTCACCATCGATTGACTTGATTCCTAGGAGCCACTTTGCCAAATAAGGTAGCTCATAGAATGACTCCACAGAAATGAGGGAGTTGAAATCGCATTAAGTTCAAGAATTGTTGAGAAAGGGTTTGATACAGGAGAGTTTGAGTCCATGTGCAGTACTTGCAATACTAGCACCAAAGAAGGATGGGGAGTGGAGGATGTGTATAGATTTCCAAGCCATAAACAAGATAACAATCAAGTACAGATTTCCCCTACCAAGGATGGATGATCTGATGGACTGTTTGAGTGGAGCTCAGTACTTCACAAAGATTGATCTGAAGAGTGGATATCACCAGATCCAAATTCGAGAGGGAGATGAATGGAAGACTGCCTTCAAGACCAAAGAGGGCCTGTATGAGTGGTTAGTCATGCCTTTGGGCTAAACAATGCACCGAGCACATTCATGCAGCTTATGAACGAGGTATAAAAGAATTTCTGGAAATTTTTGTTATTGTGTATTTAGATGATATTTTGATTTTCAGTAAGATATTGGATGAGCATCTGATGCATATTCGAAGAGCCTTTGAGAAGTTAAGAGAAGAGAAACTGTTGATTAATCTGAAGAAGTGCAGTTTTGTGAAGAGGGAGTTAGTGTACTTGGGGTTTGTTGTCTCAGCAGAAGGTCTCAAGATGGACCCAGAGAAGGTGAAGGCTATTCTAGAATGGCCTACCCCAAGAACTACCACCGAGGTGAGATCTTTCCATGGTTTGGATAATTTTTATAGAAAGTTCATTAGAAACTTCAGTAGTATTTGTGGACCCCTGACTGAAACAATGAGAGGGGATAGAAAAGAATTCAAGTGGAGCACTGGAGTGGCAAAAATTTTTGAACTCTTGAAGCAGAAGGTGAGAGAGCAACCTTTTCTAGCCCTCTCAGATTTCAACAAGGTGTTTGTAGATTGTAATGCCACCGGTTGCGCCATTGGAGCGTTGTTGAGCCAAGAAGGTAAGCCCATTGCTTATTTCAAAGGAAAAGTTAAATGATGCCAAGAGAGTATTATGCGTATATGATCATAAATTTTATGCAATAGTTCAAGCATTAAAGAAATAGAGACATTATTTGTTTCTAAAGGAATTTGTTCTATATATTGATCATCAAGCCTTGCAGTACATAAATAGTTAGGGAAAATTAAATCAGAGGCATATGAACTGGGTAGAATTTTTGTAGAGTTATACCTTTGTTTTGAAATATAGGAGTGGGAAGTCAAATAGGGTTGCAGATGCCTTAAGTAGGAGGCATACATTGATGACAAAGATGCAGATTGAAGTGGTTGGGTTCAATGAACTCAAGCATTAATCGTATGTAAGATCCTAATTTTTGTAGAGGGGCTTGGTGCTTGCAAGGAACCTGTTATAGTGGATAGGACAAGGTGGCTAGATTTCATAATCCAGGATGGCATGTTATTTAAGGGAAGTCAATTATGTATCTCAAGGAGTTCCATGAGGGAGAACCTGATAAAGGAGAAGCATAGTGGAGGAATGGCAGGACATTTTGGTCAGGATAAGACCATTACCATTATTAGTGAGCATTATTATTGGCCTCAGTTGTCACAGGATGTGAAGAAGTTTGTACAAAGCAAGGTTTGTCAAATGTCTAAAGGAGTGGAGCTAGAATATATTTATATCAGCCCTACTTATACCTCGTGAGTATGGTGGGAGGATATAGTATGGAATTTGTTCTTGGTTTGCCAAGAACACAATGAGGGGAATGATTCAGCCTTTGTGGTGGTTGATAGGTTTTCAAAGATGGCACATTTCATTCCATGTTAGAAGACCCATGATGCAGTCCACATTGCTGACTTGTTCTTCAAAGAGGTGGTGAGGCTACATGGTCTACCAAAGAGTATTGTTTAAGATTGTGACACCAAATTTGTGGGGTACTTTTGGAGGACCTTATGGAAGAAGCTGAAAATAGAGTTCAAGTTCAGTTCTACACACCATCCACAAATAGATGGGCAGATAGAGGTTGTTAACAGGAGTCTAGGTAACCTACTGGGATGTTTGGTAGGAGATAAACCCAAGGGATGGGACTTGATCTTATCCCAAGCAAAATTTTTTTACAACAATTATGTCAATAGAAGCACTGGTAGATCACCATTCTAGATTGTGTATAGAGGTAGCCCCAGAACAACTCCAAAATTGAGGAAGATGAACCAAGGGAAGAAAATAAGCAAGAAGCTTCAAAGTGATTTTGTAGAAGCATCAAGAATATACATGATAAGGTATGGGAACACATTAATAAGATGAATATGCAATATAAGGCTAAGGCAGATCAGAAAAGGAGGAATAAAGAGTTTCAAATTGGCGATGAAGTAATGGTCCATTTGAGGAAAGAAAGGTTTCCCGTGGGAACCTATAACAAATTGAAGATGAATAAATTTGGTCCCTGTAAGATTTTGAAGAAGCATGATTCAGGGAAATTACAAGGGAGGTAGAGCTATTCTGATTGATTCAACATTTCCATGTGGGTTCCAAGATTTTAGATTTGATAGAGTATCAAGTGAAGGTGGCGAGGAAGTACCAAATGATGGAATAGTGTGGGATTCCAGCACCTACTTCAAAAAAGGAGATTGAAGAAATCTTGGATAGTCATGTGGGAAGGAGTACCAGGAATAGGTTGTATGAAGAATATCTGGTGAAATGGAAAGGAAGGCCTATTGAAGATTCATCCTAGTTGCCTAAGGCAGAGGTTGACCGTTTGGGTTTTTTTCCTCCACCATCTGAGACGTGATGGGGTCACTTATCAAATTACACTAGGTGTCTGATGCAAGAGCATCCAGTGGTGTAAGGGCAATCTTGCATCACCCAAAAATAGTTAAATTTCAAGTTTCTCAGTTTTTAGATGTTTTTACATTTTTGTATACCATTTTCGTCATAATGAAATTCTCAATTTATGGTTTTTATTTTCTGTTCCTGGGTTGAAAGATATTGTAGTTTTAGTTTCCCAGATTTGTATCTAAAAATCTTCCGAGCTAGATTTGAGGCACTTAGATTTCCTGGAATGGCCCCAAAACTTTCCAAAATTAGCGTAGTGATTTCAAGTGTGTTATTGACTTTGAGAACTTTCCAACACTTCAAACGGTTCGTGAATTGGAGTCCCGGATCAAAAGTTATGGCCCCAGGAAGTTGGCACACTTTCCAGAAGATACAATTGCAAATGCTCTTTTGAAATTTAAACTTCATGTTGTAAATTTTCGGTACCAAACCACCTAAACTCAAATTTTAATGTAGTTTTGGCTCCAAACTAATGAGGAGCTCTATTTATGGACGAGTTTCTAATTTTTGGGTAACATTTTGGGGACAAGCTTGCATATTGCGAAAGGGTTATTCTGTAGTTGTCTGTAACTTGCATGTGTTGTAGAACTTGGGGATTTGAGATCCTCTGCATGTAAGAAGCTCCATTTTCTGAATAATAAAATTTCTCTTGTCTGTGGGTTATTTTCTAAGTCTCGGCCTGCGCCCTCATCATGTTGGGTATAAATTTTTATTTTTTTTTAAATTTCACATTAAATACATAGGTACCCGATGATACATCTAATTATACATCTTTCATCAAAAAGTTTCATTGTATTTTGCAATCAAATGAGTTAGTGTATGGAAAGTGGGAAATAAAAAAAAGTAGAGGATAAATGATGCAGAAGCATCCAAGGTGTACATGCAATCCTGTGTCACCAAAAATATTTAATTTTGCTTTGTTTAATTTCAATAAGGGCTTAAGTGATAGGAAAATAATATTTTCATTTGCAACAATGTAATTTTCCCTAGGTGTGAAAATGTAAATGTAATTTTGATGGAAAAAGATCTCGGTAATATGATAAAAGCATCTTGTGAAGGAATATTATCTTTAGGCATCCACTTTTGGTTGAGGAAAAATTGTCAAGTCTTCTAGATATTTTGGCAAGATTTGCATGTACATGTGCCATAATTTTTCATAAGGTGGGCTGCAAAGAATCTTTCATGTTGCTTGCATGTCTTTGTATGTAAGTGTAACAGACAAGATGTAAGGAATATGTAAGAGGTTGTAAGATTTCATAAACAACCAAATCTGATTGGACAACATTTTAGGCACCAAAGAGAAGGTTGGCATGCATTGGACCTCATTTCCTATTGCAGATTTTGAAACTCCCAAGGTTGGGCATGGTTTCTCAAGGTGGTTTCAAGAGGTTGTTTTGTGAAACCATGGATTGTTTTCTCTTTGCTCAATTTCTATTTATTGATGCATTTTCATTTGGAGAGGAGGGCTTGGAGAAGTGAAGTTTGCATACCTAGATGTTGCCAAAATTATGCGAGATTATTCAAGACATATTTTTTGCAGGTGTTACATGTAGGAAGAAAAGGATCTCATGAGCTTCATTTTGATGTAAACCATTTTCATGTTTGAATGAAATTAAGTTGAATATTTCTATTTCATTTTTAGTTCTTTATATGTATTTTCAACCTTCTTGCATAGCATATTTTGTGTGTTTGTTATCGGATATGAAAGGGAGAGTCTCCCTTTTCATCAATAAATAAGGAAAGATAAAAATGAGATCAATCAAAGGTCACAAGACAAATAAAAATTTATACCATTAAAAATAGAAACAAAAAGAAAAGAAAAACATGAAAAGTAAGAAGAAAATCAATTAAAATTAAAAAAGAAAGCATAAGAGGCACTCAAAAGGAACTTAATCTCATCGACTTAGATTAGCAAGTTTTAAATAATAGCAATAGGACACACAAAACTTAATTGATTATTTATTATACATTATAATATTGGATGAGATGCAAAATTGATAATGTGGAAGTAGGAATAGATAGGAGAAGTCCAAAAAAGTAGTTACAATGTGGGTGCGAGAAGTTATATGATTTCATGGAATCCTCAATTTTTTCTTCATGATAAATAAAGACATTGATGGATAAATAGGGGATTATTAAAGTACATATGGGGATTAGGATATGAATGGGATGGAGGGAATATGATGAAATAGATTTGAATTCTCATGGTATAGATATTTAGAGAAATCAGAATAAGGCATCCTAGATTACTAGTTGTCCTAGAATGACTCAATTGGACCAAAGAAAGGAAACTATACCTCAAATCTAGAAAAATAATTAATTTCATTTAATGTGGCCTTTGATTTTATTTTATATGGATTTGAATATATCTTTTAGGATTCCATGTTTTTTATTTATGCACTTTTTATTTTTCATTTCATTTTTTTTCTTTACATTGTCCTTATGATTTAATCCCATAAGAAAAGGAATATGTATGGGATCACCACCAAAAGCTAGACTAGATAGTTATGGACACTTATTTTTACATAAATTTACATGCTTTTATTACTTATACAAGAAAGGAGGGGGAAAGGATCCTCTTGAGATGTTCAAATACTCACATTATATTTTTTAATATTGAAAATTAGAATGGGAGAAGAAATTACGAGCTTGATTATAGACATCCAACCTAATATTATAATTATATATATATATATATATATATATATATATATATATATGAATGGGTTTTATGGTAGGATCAAAATATCTTGAGCTCACATGATTAGGGTGAGAAATTTCTAAGGCAAGTATTATTGTATGTAAATAATGAAAATGAGTAGATATGGTGTGTATATGGAATGTGGAATGGGGAGTGAATTATCAATAAGGGAAGCATATGCAAAAGAGGGGTTTTAGAAAACTTACCATTATATTTGGTGCATTAACAAAAGATGAAACTATTAATTTCATTTTTCTATGTTATAACATTGGGTGCACTTAGAGAGAAGGAAAGTAAAAAGAGGAAACAACTAGGTATAATCCTTGGTGCATAAACAAAATATGTAACTATGAAGTCCATTGTTCTATCATAATCTTGGGTGCACTTAGATAAGGAAAATTAAAGAGGGAAAAAACCAAGTGAAAAGAAATATGAGATAGGAATACTAAAAGGAATGAGAAAGGAGAATATAAAAATCTTAATAGAGCATAATACAAGGGAAAAGAATAAAATCTCATATTAACATGAAGATGAATAGTATGTCTCTAATGCTTTTGACCACCCCCATATTTTTATAAAGAGAAAGATGAATGCACAAATACAAGAAAAGAAAGCATAAAGATAAATGAATATGAAAAGAGAAATGACATACAAAGGAAGTGATGCACAATATAACACAATAACAAATGTGTGTTCCCTATAATATGCAGTATTGAAAAGATCATCATATGATAAGTGAGTAAAAACAACATTCTAGCCACAATAATATGTTGTATAATAGCTCATCACATGATAGGGGATAGTAAATACAAGGAGGAAGAAGCTATAGGTACAAGGTATGGTAGAGAGATAAAGCAACACTCAAAGAATCTAAGGTGGAGGTTTTAATATCTTATAGTCATCACCATTTATTGCAATTAAATGATGACATTTATTTTTATATTCTTCATTATAAAAATCAATGTTAGGGTCATGAATATTAGTGTTATTGGATGCTATTATTTTATATGGTATATTTATATTGTCCTTCTAATAGATGGTGCTAGGTGCTAGGTGGCAATGAATATATGTCTTGTATTGACTGTATTTTAAATTTGATTGATTATGATCTTCTATTATTTGGTGGAGAATCCTATGGCATGATGTTAATAATAAGATAATGCAATGAATGTTTTCATTTAGGTCTTATATAGATAATCCTTTGTGATAAGGTGATTAATTCATTGTTTAGTAGAAATGGAAATATATATTTAGGTGAATTGGTATGATGTTTATTATCTTTGATTTAGCTTAAAGGTTGAAGAGGATGTGTATTCTCTTTTGTGTGTGAGAATATGATAAACCTCAATAGATCTAAAAAATAAATTTGGAAGGGAGTTGAAATTTTTGAATAATGGTTTTTCTTGAATATGTGATAAGAGGATTTGAAAGAAGATGGTTTGAATTGTAAAATTATGAGGTTTGAAGTTCATGTGGATAAGTAATGAAAATAAGTGATTTGTTAACTCATGAATGTCTCCAAGTGATCTTATTTATAATTTTTATTTTTAATAAGGAAATTTTAAAATCTATGTTAAATTGTGAATGGAGAGTAAAGGCTTGTATATGAATTAACAAAATTATGAATAGAGTTAGGTGGAAGAGTGTAGAATAATGAAATTCATTATCTATTGATGTGTTAGGGATATTTTCTTAGGAAATAACCATCAATATTGAAATTTTTTAAAAGAGCATAAATTTTTTGATCATGCTTGATGGAATCCCCTTGTCCTCTATACTTGTCCAACTATTTCAATTTCATGTGACTAGAGAATGGGTGTGTGAAAAATTTGAGTTCTAGAGGGTATTTCATCCATTTGATTGATTGAAATGAAGTATTTTTAGGAAAGGTGTCTCAAAATTGCATCCTAGTATTAAGAGCATAAAAATTATAGTTTTTTTGTGTGAGAGATCACAAAAATGAATTTTTTGTCCTATAGAGGTTAATTTTAGCATTAAAAATGTTGAAATAGGGCTTAACCATAGCAATATTATTGTAACAACATCGAGATCTCTAATATGTGCAATTTAAAAAAATAATCTCAATTAGATTCCTAGATCAAAATCTATGACATTCCATTTTAGAGATATATGAGCATTATGATGCATAAGAAAGCTATAATATGGAGTTACCAATAAAACCATTGATAGAACATCCATTGATGGATTATCCAAACATTTAGTGAAATGAAACAACATGGACCTTCATGCACTTATTTATGGTTACTCCTTTTTGGCTACCTTCAATGTGCAACTATGACCCTTTTTAACCACAAACTCCAACTTTTCCTTTCAAGACACAAACATGTTCAATCTCCCCTTAAACCTCAAGAACACTGACCACCCATCTAGGTTATCATTCCTTTATAACTTGATTTCAATGCTAATAGGTCTTCAAACTGACTGTCATGGCTTTGCTCTCATGAAAGTCACTGAAACCCAGAACTAATCCCACACTTGGATACTATTTTTTCTTACTCAAAACATATTTCAAAATACGGTATAGGCCTTTTGAAACATTTGGCTCAAATCTTGTTGTCTCGATCAGAATTAGGCCTAAATTAGGCTTGGTTTACATAGGGGCTTATTCATTCTCTTATTCCCAGTCTCAAATCTACTTGCCCAACACTTGGAAAAAAATTAGTTAGGTTTTCACATGCTCTACAAAGCTTCACCAGACTATTTCCATGACTCCTTCAAAACCTAGCTTTTAGGCTCATTCTTTACTCACATAACCCTATTTTTTAGACTAGGGCTTTATTGAATCTGCCCAATCCCTTTTCCTTAAACCCTGCAACTTAGAAAATATATTAGAATACATCTATAACCATCTGTACACCAATTTATAGGAGGTTTTTGTAGCTATATTAGGATAAATGCAAATTTTAGTGCTGACTATGACCCTCATAAGGGTGTTAACCCACCTATCAAAAACTTTCAGTAAATTTCACTATTAGACTTAATCAAATTGCATGAGACACAATTTACAAGGGAGATGATTGGAAAAACTATTACTTACAATCAATTTGAGATAAAAAAAAAATTCCCATACAAGGAGGTACAGTGCCTAAAAATAGTATTTTTTTGTAAAAACAAGCAACAAATAGTGGTTTTCATTATTCAAATTCAAAACTACAATCACCCACACATTTACAAATGTTCACAAGTCCTTTTAAAAGCATCACCAACATGTCTATTCAATTTCCAACTGATTCCCAATGATAGAAACTAAATTGACTGTTCACCTTCCCAATTTTGCACAATTTTGCAATTTTACATTGACAACTTTTACATTATTTGCAATATTTTTGAATGTTTAACCCTCTAATCTCCTAGTAACCTCTCATACATCATAAAATGGTCTTATTGACCTTATTATAGGAATAAAAAGACTCAAATACTCCCTAAGGCTTCAAACTAAACCAAACTTATTTGAAAAGAAATGGTGCTGCTGCACCAATATTCTCTATAGTGTGAGTTAATCCTCACTGTGGTTTTTCCCTTATTGATTTTTCCACATAAATTTGGTGCTATTGTGTTTATGTGTTTGATTTAAGTTTTTTCATTGGCATTTGATGATTGATCATTTAAGCAGTATTAAGAATTAGTTTCGATGATTGAATTAAAAGTTTAATTCTGTGACAACTGATTCACCCCCCTTCTCAGTTTTCCTATTCAACAACATCCATAGTTTTCTAGAAAGCAACTATTTTAGGCTTTTAGCCATAGTAGCAAGGAAGTGAGTTGTTTGATAAAATTATTTAGTAGACATGTATGGAAAATTTGGTAGCATAGAAAAGGCGGTGAGCTATTTGAAAAAATTCCTCAAAGAAATGTGGTCTCGTGGTGATAGAATAACATTCCATCACCATGAGACCACATTTCTTTGCGGCATTTTTTCAAACTACTTACTGCCTTGTCTATGCTATTGCTTACTATTATGGTTTGATAGATTTTTTCCAAGCATCCATAGTTTGTTGGAAAGCACCTTTTTTAGGCTTTTAGTGATAGCAACAAGGAAGTGAGTAGTTTGATAAAATGTTTTGGTAGAAATGTATGGAAAATTGGTAGCATAAAAATGGTGGTGAGTTGTTTGAAATCATGGTGATGGAATGGGATTCTATCACCATGATACCACATTTCTTCGAGGAATTTTTTCAAACTACTCATTGTGTTGTCTATGCTATTGCTTACTATTATGCTTTGATATATTTTTTTCCAAGAAATTATAGTTTGTTGGAAAGCACCTTCTTTAGGCTTTTAGCCATAGCAACAAGGAAGTGAATTTTTTTATAAATTCTTTGGTAGACATGTATGGAAAATGTGGTAGCACAGAAAAGGTGGTGAGTTGTTTAAAAAAATGCTTCAAATAAATTGGGTCTCATGGTGATGGACATCACCATGAGACCACATTTATTTGAGGCAATTTTTAAAACAACTAATTTCCTTGTCTATGCTATTTCTTACTATTATTCTTTCATATATTTATTCCTAGCATCCATAGCATAGACAAGGTAGTGAACTATTTGAAAATATTCCTTAATAAAAAGTGGTCTCATGGAATGCTATGACAAGAACATGAAATTGGCAGCTACTCCTAGTTATTACTTATGCTATGTGAAGTAACTGCATCACTTCTTATGTTGACTTTCTAAACAACTATATTGTAATTGAATTTTGTCATCTATCAACATTTGGTTATTAGTTATGCAATGTGAAGTAATGCTTTGAGTTTGAAATATGTGCAATGCAATGCAATCAAAGATATGCATATTAATGTAGGAGCATGAAGTGGTGTAAGGGTAATCATACATCTCCCAAAAATATTTTTCCTTTCTGTTAGCTTTTTTGGTAGATTTTTTTTCATTTTTGGATACTATTTGTGTCGAATAAGAATTCCCAACTTTCAAAACTACATTTCTACTTTTTCTGGTCAAACTACTATTTTTAGTAGGTATGAATTTAAAGGTGCGAGGAGGAAAAAAATTATGGGAAGCTTCAAGATAGAAAAATAGACACTTTGGCAAAAGAATCAGGCCAAGATCATTCCCAGTTTGAAAGATATTCATGTTTGAATTTCCCAAAATTTCCCTAAAAACTATTCCAAGTCACGTTTGAGGCACTAAATGGTCTTGTACCAGTTTTGATATTCTCTATAGTGTGAGTTAATCCTCACCATGGTTTTTCCTTTATTTAGTTTTCCACGTAAATTTGGTGTTATTTTTTTTACGTGTTGGATTTAATTTTCTACATTGGCATTTGATGATTATTCATTTAAGCAATATTAAGAATTAGTTTCAATGATTGAATTAAAAGTTTAGTTTCGTAACAACTAATTCATGCCCCCTCTCAGTTTTCCTATCCAGCAACATCCATAGTTTGTTAGAAAGCACCTATTTTAGGCTTTTAGCCATAGCAGCAAGGAAGTGAGTAGTTTGATAAAATGCTCTAGTAGACATGTATGGAAACTATGGTAGCATAGAAAAGACGATGGGATTTTTGAAAAAATGCCTCAAAGAAAAGTGGTCTCATGTTGATGGAATAGCATTTCATCACCATGAGACCACATTTCTTCGAGGCATTTTTTCAAACTACTTACTGCCTTGTCTATGCTATTGCTTACTATTATGCTTTGATAAAAAATTTCCAAGCATCCATAGTTTTTTGGAAAGCACCTTTTTAAGGATTTTAGCCATAACAAGGAAGTGAATAGTTTGATAAAATGCTTTGGTAGACATGTCTATAAAATGTGGTAGCATATAAAAGGAACTGAGCCGTTTGAAAAAATTCCTTAAAGAAATGTGGTCTGATGGTGATGGAATGGCATTCCATCACCATGAGACCACATTTATTTGAGGCATTTTTTCAAACTACTCACTGTGTTTTCTATGCTATTGCTTACTATTATGATTTGATAGATTTTTTCCAAGAATCCATAGTTTGTTGGAAAGCACCTTCTTTAGGTTTTTAGCCATAGCAGCAAGGAAGTGAACCGTTTGATAAAATGCTTTGGTAGACATGTATGGAAAATGTGGTAGCATAGAAAAGGCAGTGAACTGTTTGAAAAAATGCCTCAAAGAAATTGGGTCTCATGATAATGGAAATCACCATGATACCACATTTATTTGAGTAATTTTTCCAAGCAACTCATTTCCTTGTCTATGCTATTGCTTACTATTATTCTTTCATATATTTCTTTCAAGCATCCATAGCATAGAAAAGGTAGTGAATTTTTTGAAAAAATGCCTCAATAAAAATTGGTCTCATAGAATGCCATGACAAGAAAATGCAATTGGCAGCTATTCCTATATAATACTTATGCTATGTGAAGTAATTGTATCACTGATTATGTTGAATTTCTAAATAACTATATTGTAATTGAAATTTTTCCATCTATCAACATCTAGTTATTAGTTATGCAATCTGAAGTAATGCTTTGAGTTTGAAAGATGTTCAATGTAATGTAATCAACGATATGCATATTGATGCCAGAGCATGAAGTGGTGTAAGGGTAATCTTGTATCACCCAAAAAAAATCCTTTTTGTTAGCCTTTTTGGTAAATGTTTTTGCATTTTTGGATATGCTTTCCTTGGAATGAGAATTCCCAACTTTCAAAACTTCTTTTCTACTATTTCTAGTCAAAATATTATTTTTAGCAGGTATGAAATTGAAGGTGTGAGGAGGAAAATATTTATGGGAATCTCTAAGACAAAAATACAGACACTTTTTCAAAAGAATCAGGCCAAGATCATTCCCAGTTTGAAAGATATTCAAGTTTTAGTTTCCCAAAATTTCCCTAAGAAACTCTTCCAAGTTAGGTTTGAGGAACTAAACGGTCCAATATTAGTTTTGATATTCTCTATAGTGTGAGTTAATCCTCACCGTGGTTTTTCCCTTATTGATTTTTCCACATAAATTTGGTGTTATTGTGTTTATGTGTTGGATTTAAGCTTTTGCATTGGCATATGATGATTAAACACTTAAGTAGTATTAAGAATTAGTTCTAGTGATTGAATTAAAAGTTTAATTTTGTGACAACTGATTCACCCCCCCTCTCAATGTCCTATTCAACAACATCCATAGTTTGTTGGAAAGAAACTATTTTAGGATTTTAGGCATAGCAGCAAGGAAGTGAGTAGTTTGATAAAATGCTTTGGTAGACGTGTATGGAAAATGTGGTACCATAGAAAAGGCGGTGAGCTATTTGAAAAAATGCCTCAAAGAAATGTGGTCTCATGGTGATGGAATAGAATTCCATCACCATGAGACCACATTTTTTTGAGGCATTTTTTGAAACTACTCAATGCCTTTTTTATGCTATTGCTTACTATTATGCTTTGATAGATTTTTTCCAAGCATCCATAGTTTGTTGGAAAGCAACTTTTTTAGGATTTTAGCCATACCAACAAGAAAGTGAGTAGTTTGATAAAATGTTTGGTAGAAATGTATGGAAAATGTGGTAGCATAGAAAAGGTGGTGAGTTGTTTGAAAAAATGCCCCAAGGAAATGTAGTCTCATGGTGATGGAATGGCATTCCATCACCATGAGACCACATTTCTTCGAGGCATTTTTTCAAACTACTCACTACCTTGTCTATGCTATTGCTTACTATTATGCTTTGATATATTTTTTTTCTAAGAATCCATAGTTTGTTTGAAGGCACCTTCTTTAGGATTTTAGCCATAGCAGCAAGGAAGTGAACCATTTGATAAAATCCTTTGGTAGACATGTATGGAAAATGTGGTAGCATAGAAAAGGCGGTGAGATATTTGAAAAAAATTCTCAAACGAATTGGGTCTCATGGTGATGGACATCACCATGAGACCACATTTCTTTGAGGAAAATTTTCAAACAACTCATTTCCTTTTCTATGCTATTTCTTACTATTATTCTTTCATATATTTCTTTCAAGCATCCATAGCATAAACAAGGCAGTGAACTATTTGAAAAAATGCCTCAATAAAAAGTAGTCTCATGGAATTACATGACAAGCAAATGCAATTGGCAGTTGCTCCTAGTTATTACTTATGCTATGTGAAGTAATTGCATCACTGCTTATGTTTAATTTCTAAACAACTATATTGTACTTGAAATTTTGTCATCTATCAACATCTAGTTATTAGTTATGAATGTGAAGTAATGCTTTGAGTTTGAAATCTATGCAATGCAATGTAATCAACAATGTGCATATTGGTGTAGGAGTATTCAGTGGTGTAAGAGTAATCCTGCATCACCCAAAAATATTTTTCCTTTTTGTTAGCTTATTTGGTAGATTTTTTTTCATTTTTGGATACGCTTTTCATCGAATAAGAATTCCCAACTTTAAAAACTATTTTTCTACTTTTTTTGGTCAAACTGTTATTTTTAGTAGGTATGAATTTGAAGGTGTGAGGAGGAAAAAATTTATGGGAATCTTCAGGATAGAAAAATAGACACTTTGGTGAAAGAATCGGGCCAATATCATTCCTGGTTTGAAAGATATTCAAGTTTTAGTTTCCCAAAATTGCCCTGAAAACTCTTTCGAGTCAGGTTTGAGGCCTTAAAAAGGTCCCGTACGGGCCCAAAATTTGTCAGAACTGGCAGAACAAGTTCTTAGCATGTACTACACTTCATGACCTTTCCAACTCTGCAAATACCACATAAAACAGAGTCCCAGAGCAAAATTTATGGCTTCCGAAAGTTGGTCAATTTTTGGAAAATTTCCAATTTTTGAATTGGGAATCAATTTCAAATTTGGATGCCCAACTGCCTACATTCAAAATTCAAATTATATTTTTGGCTCCAAGCTGAAAAAAGGCTATTTAGGACTCATTTTGGAAATTTGGAGAGGCACTTGGGGGAAGAGAAAATTATATTGAGAAAGGGAAAATTTATTTTTAGAAATAGTAAAAGTTGCATGTATTACAGCCTATGAGGATTTGATCCTCTAGAATGTAATTTCTCTGTAATGAGAACATATTGCCAATAAATAAATAAATAATTTGTTATTTCCTCTATTGTGTGCTTTTCTAAGTCTCGGGTTGTGGCCCTCATCACATATAAACTACAAAAATATATTAAGTACAATACATTAAATAAACTCTTTATTATATTACCAGTGTGAAGGTTTGTCCAACTCCACTAGCACTAGGAGGTGTTCCCATGAAGCCTCCATTATTAGCCTATTCAACATCCAAAATAAGATATTAGAATGCCATTCATATAGCAATTCTATTCACATGTAATAAATTTATAATTGTTTACTAGTTACATACCTCAACGGTACATGTTGTGGAGTAATAAACAAGTGGAGGGCTGGTGTATCTAGTATCAACACTGTGACCCTAAAATTTTATTACAATCATAAAAATAAATTAGTTAATCTTGCATTTCAAAAATGAAATTTAATAAATTAAATTCAATTAACATGCTAACATTTACCTAGGTATCAATGTCAAAATCCTGATTCAAAATGTTAGTTATCATCACCATCCCCGTAGCTATAGACATATCTTGCGCACCATCCTCTTCAGTGTCTATGGGGTCATATGTACAAGCTAACCCACAAACCTAAAAAGGATTGGGTGAAAGACTACCCCTCAAAGACTCCCTTGGATGGCATTGTACTACGGGAATAGCATGTTGGATGATACTTTGGGTCAAAGATCTAAAATACTACAAAGTGTCCACCTCAGCACTCTCCTTCACAATGGAAGGGATAACGACATACTCACGAGCCGACCTATCGAGAGATCATCTCCCTTGTCATTGAGGATCTAGTCATGCACCAAGTCTATCCTATGTCGACCCTCTACCTCTCCCCTGAAAGTCCCTCATATCAAAGTTGTTGGGGATTTTGTTGAGGATGAACTCAAAGTAGAGTTTCCTCAAGAAATATTTGGGGACTTCACAATTGTTGCATGGTGGATAGTCAAAAACCATGTACCACCTATCCCAAAAATTGTTCCTAATCCCTTGGTGGTGGAACTAATGGATAGGAAACCTCTTGGCATTAAGGTAAACATTTTGATTTGTGCGTGGGTTAGCAAATAGTGAGCACAAATCATATTTTGTAATTTTTCATCTTTTACTTCTTTATATGATAATTATCTACATAAAAATTCCTAGACGCCCGCCTCCTATCTGCCCAACCACTTAATTGTTTGTTGATTGCATCTACATGTTTTAAAATTTCTTGAAGTTAACTCACAAGTTTTATTCTTTCCACAGTTGAACTTATTGGATCGTTCAACCTTGTGATTAACTCAATCTATTTTTTATTGTTTTCAATTACCCCCATTAAATTTGTTTGAGTTCTAGGAGGATGTTGAGGAATTGGTGGATGAGATTGTTGTTGTGATTGTTGAGAATTTTGTTTGGGTGCTTTTTGTTGTGGTTGTTCAATATTTTGAGGAGGATTTTCATGTTCATTAAAATCTCCTACAAATTAAACAAATGAATATAAAAAACAACCTAAAATTACCTATTTAGCAACAAATTCACAAAAAAAGAAGCAATGATTACTTGTTTGACCTCCTCATCGAAGGGTGGCATCTTGGTGATGAAATTGCAACAAATTGATGAATAAATTATAAGTTATGTTCCTTCCAATATGCGAGCATGTAAATGTAGGGTTTCTTGGCCACAGGTAGAAAAAAACACAGTGAGAATAAAATGAAGTCATTTTTTCTTTTTAATGAGCTATAACATGCTCACATTATAATGCAAGTGCATTATAGGCTTGATGTGATTGATCCTTTGGCTCAATCACACCAAGCCATAACACGAGCACATTATAACGTACTTGTGTTATAACATGCTCATGTTATAGCCTATCAAATTATTTTTGAAATTTTGGCTACTTTTTGGCCCCCCATCTTTTTCCACCCGCCCCTATCATGTTTGCAATTCGATTCTCATCATTTGAGCATGTGAATGTTTGAAATAGTCTTGAGTTATTGTCAAGAAAAGGAGGTCAATTTGTAGAGTACCAAGCTATGTCTATACTTAGAATTCTACTACATTTTTACTATGAGAGATGAGTCGACCTACATGCTAGAGTGGTGTCGACTGACACACCCTTTCCATAGGCATCAATGTCTCAATGTTTTGTACAAATAGATGAGCCAACTCTCTCATTTGGGACACACAATTATGTAGTTTTCATTCTGATGTTATTATTCTGAGAGCATAGAGTTATATTGTGAGAGCATAGAGATATATTGTGAGAGCATTGAGTTATTTTGTGAGTCTTGAGAGAGAATATTGTGAGGTATTGCATTGAGTCTTTATAGTCATTGAAGTGAATCCTAGCAAGTTGTCATTGGAAGGCTAAGAGTCAAATTAATCAATTGGATCAATCATATTATAGGCACAAGCATCTAATCTTCTTTTACTTATATTTTATTATGAAAGAATGAAAGTCTTGTTTTCTTTGATTGGAATTGTTTGAGAAATGCTTGCATTAGTGAATCATAGTATTTTCTTATGGAAAGGAAAAGAAGTTGTTTTATGCTTTTCTATGAAAGTGTTTGTACATACTCTATAATAGGATTTTTTTATCATTTGTATAAGTATACTAGGAGTGATGAAATGAGGATAGCTTAAGGGTTATTCCACTAGTATAGAAACATTAATATATGAATGAAAAAACTACTAAAAACTACTTATAAATGACTAAACTTGGTCACGTGACCATTAGTAGTTTATTTCCAATCATTTATAACATGGCCAAATGTATGACTAAACCAATTTTAGTCATTTATTGTTTGTTTTGATTGATCAATTTAGTAGTATATTTAGTCATTAATTTAGTCATATATTTAGTCATTATTCATTGAGCTTGGTCACCTAGCCATTAGTAGTTTATTGTTAGTCATTTATTTGGTTGTTTTGATTGATCAATTTGCTAGTATATTTTTAGTGACTTATTTTTATCAATTGGTAGTATATTTATTCACTAATTTCTATCAACTAGTAGTATCTTTAGTCATATAATTTTATGTTGGAAGTGGATTCAATCTAAGAGGGGGGGTGAATTAGAGTGAAGTAATTTTAAATTTTTGACTATGAAGGCACAATGAAACTCTTTAATAATTTAAACTCAATGTGGAAGACTTGTTTATGCAAGTGTACATCAACATTTAAAATCAGATTGACATGAAACTTGATTAACATTTACAACTCATGTTAAAGGAATCATATGATATTGTTCAATTAGAGTGTGAACAATCTTGTATGTGCTTTTATAATAGAACAACTTTGGCCAACACACTTTTAATTTTCTTAACATAAGACTTTTTAACTTTACATGACAACCTTTTGAAATAAGAAACTTTTGAGCATACCAAAAGTATTAGAGCATTGACTAAATGAGCACATTAACATGAAAAAAAATGAGAGACAAATAAAATCACATAACACGAGATTTCCTGAGTGGAAAAACCCTCTTGGGGTATAAAAAATCACTCGCTAAAATTTCCTTTTTATTAATCAAAGAGCACCAACTCTGTAACAATGTGGAGCACCAACTCCCATAATCTTTCTAAAGCACCAACTTCATCAAGCATTCAAAATATTGCAACGCATCAAAACCTTATAACTGCAATCATTCTTTATAGTCATAAAATTATAATAGGATACAAAATGATTTTGCAATAATGCTCAACTCAAAAGATAATCTTTGTAATACAATCAGAGATAAAAACAATATGATCCCACTCTTCTCTTTTTACAAAATGATATCACAATAAGCAATACTCTGTCCAAACAATTTCCTCTCTTCAGATCACTCTATTTTTAAGTTTTTGCAGAGATACATATATACAATGTTTGTGAAATGGTTATACATCTTTGTCAGAAAACCCGATTTCAATAACCAAATTTTATGAACTAGTAAGAGACATAATGTATGATCATGAAGCCAATCAAAGATTTTTTTGAAAAAATCAATGATATGAAGATAAAATGCCACTGTGAGATGAAACCCTTTAGTTTATGCTTGGGTTCAAGGTAGTTTCAGTTTAGTTAAGAAATTTATTTGAAACTAAAAACAAAGTTTTATTTTCCTCTTCATTTACCAAATTTACCTTTGAAAGATCAAAATAATGCATAGATATTACCTCTATCATGGTGGATTTAACTTGTAAATAAAATCCTTAAAGTTCTTCATTAAAACTACCCAAACTATCGCTTCCAGCTCAAACGAAAACCACCAACAATCTTGCCATCCATCAAAGACCAACATAACTGAAAAACAAGTCAGAATACCACAACAACCTAGCTCAATATGCAACTATAATTCTAGCATGGTGGTGCTAGGGTTTAGTTCTTTTTTATTACCCTATTTTTCCCTTCATCAAAACTCCAAAACAAAATGAATGAGACTTGAAATCCAAAGTAAATAATATTACAATAATTTTGAAATCCATGTCACCGACACAATGAAACATTAAATGAGTGCCAAATCATAGACCACGCATGTTGTCCAAGTGAACACAACCAACATTCTTATTAAACAATAATACTATTGCTTCCAAGTAAGCAACCAAATATAATACATATGTCGACAACTCAAGTCTCCCAAAATAAGTATTAAATGTTGTGCAATGAGTAAGCCCGAGACATGATTGATATTCAAAGATATGCCACCTTGCCAATCACTTTATAAGTGATAACCTTAATGTATATTGTCGGCCTTTAAGTGCTAAAGCACCACTTTAAAAACAAATGATGACCAACTTATATCACAAGAAAACATATGCCATAATATAAATAAATGTGAATCCATATAAAATGTGAAGGCCCAAGAATGTCGAAATAATTTTTATAAGAAATGGTATGAAAAGACTTAAGCAATACCTTTGCTTATGAAGCTATAGTAGCCTACTCAAGGATACAATCTTGACTGAGTAATAGTAAAAACACCTCCACCTCATGTAGAATGCAATAACCCTTGTGAAATATATGTATAGCATGTTAACATGTGCACCACACTAATCAAAGAATTGTGAGACAGCCATGAACATCACCAATAGAATTTCCATGAAGACATAGTGAATCTTTTCAATGATACCATGAACAAAAAAGATCAACTGAAAAAATATACCTATTGTAATAAAGAAGGACCAATTTGTCAAGATGAATTCAACTGTTCCATGATATCACTTGAAAACTAATACCACCTAAATAACTTTTATCTGCACATAAAGCTTAACATGATCAGTATTACAATGTGTGATGAATAAATACACCCAAATACATCAACCCAAAGCATGATCACCAAAAATACTGAGTATACCAAACTAAACACAAATAGCACCAAGTATTCAAAGCACTAATCAATTTTGTCATCAAGGACAATATACCACAAAGAGAAAGCCAACATTTTAGTCATATTTATTCACTGATTTCTATTAGTTGGTAGTATATTTAGTCAATTGGTAGTTTATTTAATTATTTTTGTTCATTTATTTCTGCCTAAAAGTGCTAGAATTAAGACAATGCTTATGAGATTTAAACATAAAACAAAGAAAAACATAATCAACCATTCATTTGCACATAATGAAATGACTATTAAGAAGGAAAATTATTAAAATTTTATTAAAAAAGGTGTTGTTACAACAAATACAAGATATAATTATGTTTCTTTGATTTCTCCCTAAAAGTGCTAGAATTGAGACAATGCTTTTGAGATTTAAACATAAAACAAAGAAAAACATAATCAATCATTCATTTGCACATAATTAAATGACTATTAAGAAGGAAAATTATTAAAATTTTATTAAAAAAAGGTGTTGTTACAACAAATACAAGACATAATTATGTGTCTTTGGTTTGAAAAATGTGTTAAAAAGTTTGTTTCTCAGTGTTGTGACTGATAAAACTAAGTTACAATGCTCTATTTTTTTCTTATACAACTCCAAAACATGAAAGAACTACTTGAAAAATGAAGCCTAAGGGTCCTATGAAAGACTCCTCTATAGAATTGATGCAGAGTAGGGAGGCAACTTGTTTCCTATCACAATTTTAACCAATTCAAACACTCTTTCAAACCTTACAACCTTATCATACCAATCCTTCACCAACTCACCTAGTCTTCCTTGTAGGTGTCCAACAAAGGTTTCTTGGCCTCAACTCCCCAATCTAGCATCAAACCCACTAACCAAATACTTTTTCATTTGATCTCTAACCTTCTTCTCATTTGAAAACAATGTACAACCTGCCTTCAAACTTGTAGGCTTCCATTTTCCATTTGTATCTTGATCTACCCTCTTCTTTACTCCTATATCATATCCAAATCCACCCATTTTTCCTTTCCTTCCACCTTGCCTCACTCCATCTTGTGATTTTATTACTATCCTCAAGTTCTTTGTCTTATCAGCCTTACAAACATCTATCTTCTTAGACTCAGGAACCTCTTTTCTAACATTATTTATCTACCCACTTCCCTCTTTAAAAACCATAGGACAAAGTACTATCCCAACTAGGATTTCATCTTGTTCCTTCAACCCAAAATAGTGACTTCTTAGATAGTTGTTCTTTAGCCTTCTCTTTTTCTTCTTTAGGCATCAACTATTTTCCTTTATCCTTAAACCCTGAAGCACTCTTCAAATTCTTTGTTTTGATGTTTTCAAACATGGAAGTGGCTGAAAACTCCTTAGACTTCTCTTCCTTTGTCTTCACAACCTCTTGCTTACCAAACATTATCACCCTTGTTGCCTTAGACTGATCCTCAATACCTCCTTGCAATGGAGTTAGTGTAAAACCATTCCCTTCATGCTTAATTTGATAACTATTGCTTCTACAATAATATATGGCATGCTTGTTATATTGCCATGGTCTCCCAAGTAAAACATGAAAATGGTCCATTGGTACATCACAAACAACGTTATCCTTATATCCACCACTATTGAATTCAATCAAAGCTCGCTCACTAACCAAGATGGATTGGTTATCATTCAAACATGATACCTTAAATGGATCTTCATGAGGAAATTTTTGTAACTTCAACTTATCTATCATGTCATTAGAGACCATATTCTCAGTACTACCTAAATCTATGACTACCTTGCATACCTTACCCTTGCATTTGCATGTAGTTCTGAATAGAGCTCTTCTTTGCATTGTTTCTTTCTCCTTTGTTGCCTTGAGGAGTTGACTTCTAACCATCAAAGAGTCCCCAACTTTTGGAGCAGCAACTACATTTAGAGAATTCACACTTTCACAATCATTTTCATGCACTATTTGAGCCCTCCTTTCACTTCTTCTCTCACCACCACTTGATGTAGAACCTTTCTTTTCAGAGAACTTGTATGCTAGATTTCCAAACACATTACAATTATAGCACCTACCTGAAAACATGTTTGAACTCCTACCACCACTAAATTTGCCTCTAGACCCTCTAAATCCACCATGTTGATCAACAAACTATCCTTATCCTTTGTGTGCATCTTCTTGTCTTTCACTTGATGTTCTTGAAGAAGGAAATCTACCTCTACCTCTACTTGTCTTTTCTTTCCTTCTTTTCACTTTTTCTTCTACCCTTATAGCCATTTGGTAGCATTCTTCAATTGTCCTTGGATTGTGCAAACTCAATTAATCTTGGATGTTAAATCTTAGTCCACTAAGATACTTAGTTACTTTTTCTACATCATCAACCATATGTCTTGCTCTTATGCTCAGCCTATAAAATTCATTAGTGTAAGTTTTCACATCCATTTCCCTTTGTTTCAAATCTTGAAGCTTCTTAGACATTTGGATAGCATAATAACTTGGAAAAAATTTACCTTTCAGTTTGGCTACCATCCTATCCCATGAAACAATTTTAGACTTACCTTTTCTTCTCCTTTCAACTTGTTCATAGTCCCACCAAACTAATGCATTCCCTTTGAATTTGGTTTTTTCTATCTTCACCTTTTCTTCATCAGGTACATCCTTGCATTCAAAGTAGTTATCTAAAGCTACAATCCAATCTAACAATACTTCATCATCAAGATTACCATCATACATAGGAAAATAAACTTTTACCTTGTGTTTGTTTCCTTTTACTGCCTTCAGGAGCCTTTCCATCTTTTTCTCTTATGGATCCAACTCTTCTTCCACATCTTCATACTCTTCATCTTCTTCATCTTCAAAATCACTTTCATCACTTACCATCACACCTCTCTTCTGACCTATTTCCACACTTTCCAACCTTGTTACAAATCTATTTTTTAGTTCTTTCAACTTTTTAATCTCCCTCTCTATCTTCTCTTCCATTTCTTAAATATTTCTCACCATATTATTACCCTTTGGATGCATCTTGAAACTTTTTCCTTTCAACTTCCAAGTTTCCTTTCTTCAATCAACAACCTTCCACTCTCAAGAGATCTAATCCCTAATCTCCAATACAAATTTATGTAGATCAGGGAGGCAGCTTGTTTCCTATCACAATTTGAACCAATTCAAACACTCTTTCAGACCTTACAACCTTATCATACCAATCCTTCACCAACTCACCTAGTCTTCCTTGTAGGTGTCCAATAGAGGTTTATTGACGTCAACTACCCAATCCAATATCAAAACAACTAACCAAATAATTTTTCAAGCAACCTTTTATGTCCTTATACACATCACAAAATTTCACATAATTATTTTGGAACAAAATTCTCAAATTGGTGCATCTACGCTGCCCTAGACCTTCAATTAGGTCACTTTTACAAAGGAAGTGCAACCTTAAATATCTTCCAACCCCCAAAACCTATGGGTAGTCACTTATCAGACTTCAAACCTTCCAAATCATCATTTTTTAGTACCAATAAAACCCTCCAAGATGCTTATTCACCAAACCCTCACTTTTTGCCAATACAAAGGGGTTTTATTGAAAAACTAGTTTCCCAACCTTCCCACACTCTATCAACTCATCAAAAATTTCTTAAAATACCTGTACAAGCTTAATAAATCACCAAATATTTCTTCCCCCAATAATTACAACCTTTACCACCCTCCAACCACTCATTTCCACTCACAAAACACTCATTTGCCAACTAGGGTATCAAGAAAAATGACTTTCATTGCCTCCCCTACTCACAAGACTCATCCTAACACCTAATACTAAAATTTTAGACTCATTCCACCTATTTACAATGATTACAATAGGTGGAATGAGTCAATTTCCCATTTTAATCAACCTCAACCCTTCAAAACAAGGTTTCAGACCCACCTTTAGTAAAAAGCTTCTAAAAACCACAAAACTTGATGAAAATCCCTCAAACTTGAATTAAATAAAAGCTACTTCAGTACTCTAATGAATTCAATGTAGTTTTAGAACAAACTCTAACTGTATAGGCAATACAAGTTAGAAGAATAGTGAATTTTTTGGAAAATGCACAAAAAAATGAAGTTTTCAATGATTTCTTTCATCACAAATGATCAACCAACCTTACCTCAAGTTTCTCTAGGAATATTTAACCTTTAAAAAATAATAAAAAACCAAATCAACTATCCCAAATGACCATTCAAGCCTCATGACCGTTGGGCTTCCACATTATAGCATTTTGCACTTTTGCTTTGACAACATTTACATTATTTTAGCAATTTTCCCAATATTTGCTCAAATGACCTCAAATGACTCTAAGACCCCTAAATACATTCAAATAGTCTCAATGGACCTTATTCATGAAAAAAATAGGACTCCACACACTTAACTTATCAAAAGACTAAAACTGACCACATTAGAAAAATGAGTTTGGTGCCCCTATACCAAGAATTCACACCATGAATACTCAGTATGGATTGAGAAGTATGTTCTACATATACTTTGACTAATAAGATTTCTTGAATATGACAATGGAAAAATACAAACTGATCACAAACATTTATCAGTGGACAAGCATCTGGAAGTCTTACTTCCATAAGAAATTTCTGTCTTTTCAGCGTCATAGAAGTTTGACTCTCTGGTTACACATTCCATCTCCTTTATTTGTCCAATTTTGGCTATTGCTTCAATGTATTTAAATTGAATGTTGATATCCTCACTACCAATGATACTGAAAATACAATTTACAATATAAGTACAATGTTCCCAAGATACTACAAAATTACCTCCTCAAATAGATCAATGAATATTAGTGAAAAAATGATACAAGTGACAATCCAAAGTCAAATCACCTAAAGCTAAAATATGTACCCAAGAAGAAATATAACCCTTCATAAGACTTGAACTATTCAAACAAAATTATGCATGAATCTACACCCAATACAGGCACTAGAAGAAATAATCATATAACAAAACAAATTACATTGAGAGCAATACTTTATTAGTCACCTCAACTTTAGAGTTCCATATCAAAAAACATAAGCTATTTATCAATAGGAAGAAGATATATGAATTTACAACTAGAAATTAATTACTTTAAGAAAGAGATTTGTGATAACATTGCAATCAATTGGACAACCACCCTCCATTTGAGGCATCATTAGTGCAAAGTTTACAATGACCTGCAAAATTTACTCAACAAATAAGACCTCTCTTGAAAACATCTTTAGATTCAACATCAAAAATATGTTTCTATCAAAGGCAATAGAGTACAATGAGTACCATATCAAGCATATACATAATGAATGCAAATTAGTGAATGCAATGAGTAGAAAATATCAAATCAAGGTTAACCATAACCATACGAGCAATCACCATGAATAAAAAGATAGATGCTAATCACTTGTAAGGTAGTATACCATTGGAAGAGAACAAGATAGTTAGCATAATTATGGGTGCATTTATAAGCATGTGAGGGGAAGTACTTATATTAGATTCATGGAAGAGAAAAACACTATGAAAGCTCAAGAACAAGACAATTGATGAAGAAGGAAAGAAAATGATATTTTTCTCAAGGACAACCCCTGTGACTGTGGGGATAATTTTTAACCATGAGAACACCAAAGTAAGAGTATGATAAGATGCACCCATAAAGGGAAGTTGTCACTCATTAAAGAATCTAGGTTATGAAGAAGAATGAAGGTGACAAACAAAGATTAAGTAACAGTCTCAAGCTTTGAAAACAAGAAATGACAATCATGAGGAGATTTAACATGGTAGAGGATGTTTTAGAATTCCATCATAGTTATAGTGCTTAGGTTGCAATCACTTTTGTAGGGGCAGAGGCTTTAATGAAAGCCAACAAGATACTTTCCAACCATGATGAAGATCACTCAGTAATAATATTTCATACTTTCAGAGATAGTTAAGGCATGGAGGATAGATCTTTCTTAAAGGGTAGCATGATGTGAAGGGTTTGTGTAAATAAAGAGGGAAAAAAAAGGAGTGGGACAACACATTGGTCTCCAAGGTTTTAAGATCACAGTCCTAGCAATGAAAATCCAAAAAAAAATTCATTAGATGGAAAGCCACAATCCAAAAAATAAGTTCTCATTTCACTATTCTCAAACTACATGAAATGATTGGAAAAAAATAATAATTGAGGCAACTCATTAAGTTCATAACTAATCCACATACATATTTTATTTCCAATATTCCCATGATAAAACTAATAAGCACCATAATCGATAGGAATTGGGAAGGAGACAACTTGGGTTGTCATTTTCTCAGGCAACAATACTTGGCTATTCCCAACTTATTTGTTTGGTGATCTCACATTTTCTAATTCAAGAGGAAATAATTCATGATGTAACACTCCTCTTGCATCAAAAATATAAAAATCATAATTATATTCATCATGTAGTAAGCCACGTAAAGGATTAAGTTTTTTAATTTCATGAAACATTTCACCTACTCTTGAATCTCTGTACAACTGGGATAGTGAATCCATAGGTATTTCTTCTATAAAATCTCTATAATCAATGACCTCAACTAGTTTTTCTTCAAGAAAAAATACCATGACATGTTGACAGTCTTCATCCTCTACAGTTACTTGATTGTTGTCCTTAGAAGACTTGTATATCAATATCTTCTTTAATTTCATGCATGTCAATTTAATTTTGGTGAGACTCTTCATTATTACAGCATGCAATACTGGAGATAACCCAAAAGGAGATGCATCTGATGGTCTATCTAATTGGGTAGGGGTTAATGATACTAAATTATTATTGAAGGAATTGAGAAGCATGAATCAAAGAAAAATAGCTTGATTAATTTGGCACTCACAATGATTTTAAGAACTCAACCCAATTGATTGACTCTAAGTAACTCTAAACACCCTATGGATTTGCAACCTAAATATTTGAAGGTTAAGTAATAAAAGAGGAATAAAACCATAATAATATTTTTGAGCCAAAAACCATAAACCATGGGTTCACTCGATAAAACATGCTCAAATAGTTGTCTTTTATTCTACTTGGCAAGTAAAGCATGGAAATATTCATAACATCTAACCTCTTATTTGTTTCAAAGGAAAAGGGGATCGTGCTAATAACTGATTGCTACTTAGAGATATGCCAAATTAAATGTTTAGCATTCAAAGTAAGGAACTGGAATTTGTTCTCAGGTTCCATACTAAAATTGTAGGAGCCTTGCTTGGGTTTCCTCCATGGGGACACACCAAAGATGGATTATGTAACCAGCCACACTTTTTTCTTTGTATCTTAGAATGTCACTTCAATCCTTCTATCTCCTCTCCATATTGGCACCTTATAGTTAGTCCTCATACCCTCTAATTTCAAACATGGCCTTTTTCATAAAATCCACTAATTTAGATGCTTCCCTTGATCCACTCTTCACAATGAATGCTTTTAGTAGCCTATTGTAAGTTATAGTTGTTGGGAAAGATCCTTTATCCTTCATATGTTTGGTTAGTAGTGTTTGAATTGACTAATCTGTCTTCTCTAATGTGATGTTTTATTTACCTTCATACCACACATTTATTGCTTAGACTTTGCAATAATGTGGGATGTTACCACTACACCACACTGTGTATTCTTGGCTTTTGTGGTGATGTGAGAGGCTCTACCGCGATACCACACTAGCTCTTGGTACCTCTTGCAATGATGTGGGTAACCATTTCTGCTAGTATAATATTTGTCTTGTGGAGTAATAAGAACATTTTTTTTTTCTTAGTTGGAATAATGATGTATTATAATATCTTCCTTGTGGTAGGAGTAATAAACACATTTCAATTTTTCTTTTCAATAATGATGTAGTAAATCGGAATAAGCCACGGGTTGCAAGTGAAGAAATGATCAAGTGAATTAATAGTATGGACAAGAAAAAAAGACCCATGATTTCTATACTGTAACCCATCAACCAAAGCCTTGACACACACAACCACACATTGAACAATGCCTCAACACACACAGTAAGCTATCAAACCCATCAACCTAAAAATCACTCATGAGATGTAACAATAAGGTCATGAAGAAATTTTCAATAGAGTTTTTACCCGAAGTCACAAGTTTTAGTAGTTTTCTCTACAAGTTTGGAGCATTTTTAAGTTTAACTTGTAGTGATTTTTTTTCATTATTGAGCCCCAAGTAATAGTGTGAGTTACTCACTAATTATATTGACTCAAAATTACTCACAAGTATGGAAACTAATTGTAGGGTTTTTCAATTATGCAAATAATGAGTTTGATAGAGACAATGCATTACATATATAATAGTAGAGTGATAGCAAAGCCATAAGACCAAATGCATACAAAAAAATATTATAAAAATAGTTTGTAATTGCAGAGATGAGGAGTCATAGATGCAACACATCAATTTTGATCAATAACTCAAGAATCAAAATATATGAAACTTCTACCTAGACTTCATTAATGCAATTTTTTATCTATAATACCCTACAAACCCTCTCACTTGCAGTTGAGGGATCTTGTAATTAAGTCAACAATAGAAAGTTGATTATTGAGAACCAAATTGATGAAAATAATTTCCAATGAACAATCTCTTTCCAAGGGATTCAAAACTCTTGATTTTCCCTTTCAAGATTTTGTAGCAGTGTTTCCTCATATTGAAGAATTCTTTATGTGCCTCATTCCTATTCCAAAATAGATATGGATCCATGACATAGGGAACATAGGAAAAGGGTGTAAAACCTTTGATGGAAAGGAACAAGGTTGTAGGATTAATGCATAGGGTATATTATTTTAAGATATGGTATATGATTGTGTTGTTTTATATGATAATGTGACATATGGTTATTTAATGTCTATGAATGGAATCTCAGCCAGAGTAAACTTCTATAGGAGAGTTTGCCAGGTTGAAATAAAAAAAAAACTCACAAAGGAAATTTTAATATGAGACTGGTTATCATAGTGAGTTACCGACCTTTGTGCTACAAGCCTTATTGTTACTCTTGACCAATACTAGCCTTAGATTTTTTTAAAAAATTGTTCAATATCTATGGACCAACAAAACAAGAGGATCAGTCTTGCTTATGTGAGACATTAGCAACAAGAATCAAAGTGGATGTTATCTTCCTTGAATAAGGGAAACTGATTTTCTTCTTTAATAACAATAATATGTTCTACACCCCTTTGGCATCAATGCCAATAATATTGCCAACAAATATATATATATATATATGTATGTATGTATATATATGTATGTATGTACATATATACATAGCACACACATACATATATACAAATATATATATATGTATGTATATACATACATACAAATATATATATAGATACATACATACATATATACACATACATACATATAAATAATACATATATATGTGTGTGTGTGTATACATGTCTACCAAAGCAATTACAACTATAACATCTTAAATATGTATTTACATATATAAATACATGTAAATGTATACATATCTAAATGCATGATGCAGGAGCATCCTACAGTGTAGGGAAATCTTGCATCACCCAAAAAAATTGTTTTCTTTATTTTCTTTAGTTGTTTTCAGTCCCATGATGGCACTTAAGGGGTGTAATATAGTCAAGCATCAAAAATAACAAAAAATGGGCACTTCCTATTTTTAGTAAGTCGTCCTAAATGGGCTCATATGGATGTGAAAATTTACCCCAAGGAGAAAAAATGAAAAAAAAATTTGGTTGTGAAATAATCACCTCAATACCCTGCATAGTTTGGGAGAAATTAAAGGTTCCATCCTAAGAAATTTCTCCAATGTAGCTTCAAATTCAGATATCAAACTTTAGAGGCCCCAAAATAGCTCAAAAAGTGGCTGAACCAACCTACAATTGGTTCATGCATTGTAGATCTCATCGAGAGCTTTCCAACAATATTTAATAATAGAAAACTGGACACCCAAATCAAAATTTATGGCCCCACAAAGTTGGTCCTCTAAAAAGTGAATTTCATTAAAAAAATTTCCTAGGCCATAGATCAAATGGTGGGACTTTTGGCACCAAAAAAAAGGGGAAAATTAAACTTTCTAGAACATTCTAGGGAGGTTATTGAGTAAATAACAAAGGGTTAAGTGGGGGCTGTAGAAGGTGGCCCTAATAGTGCAAATTGTGGCTCTAAATAGTAGATTTTATTTTCAAAGTTGATTTTGTTGTAATGAATCAAGCCTTTGAGGCTGTAGCACGTAAGCTTTGAATATGTAATTTCATTTTCTAAAAATAATTGAAAGTGAGCCATTTTTCTATCTCACATCTTCTGTGTTGGTATCTGTTGTGATCTTTGTGGGTTTTGGGTGGTGTGGTCCTCATCAAGTGATAATAGAGCAAGAGTTCCTGAGCCTATAACAAATCACCGAATGTGAGGTAGTTGTAGCATGACTTTTGAGTGTGGGTTGAGTTCAAGATGCCTCCAAGACTTGCCTAGTATGACAGAGGTAGAGGCCAAGGTGGTGGAGGAAGAGATCCACCTAGAGATGAAGTTAGAGCCCTTAGAATGCAATTAGAAACCCTGTAAAAAGAGGTTCGAAGAAGATATGTGCAATGAGATAGAGATGAGAGTGAAGATGGAAAAAAAGAGGAAATGGAAGAGGAAGAGTAGGATCCAATGGATCCTAGAGAAAGAAGCTTGTTGTGAGTGATCTCAAGCATTGGGAAGAGACCTAAAATGGAGGATTCAACTTTTAGTGGAAATCTCAATCCTAAAGAATTGATTGATTGGATCAATGACATGGAGGAATTTTTTGATTTTAAGGAGATTGAAGATCCTCATAGAGTGAGATTTGCAAAGAAAAAAATTAAAGGTCATGACATTATATGGTGGAAAGAGGTTCAATTAGAAAGAGGAAGATAATGGAAAGATTAAATTTCTAGATGTGATAGAATGGTGTCAAAATTGAAGAAACAATTTATTCTAGTTGATTACAAATTGGAACTACTCAAGAAGATGCAGAACTTGAGGCAATGAACAAGGATAGTGAAAGAATACACAGAGGAATTTCATAAGGTCCTGATTTGGATAGGAAATTTTGAGGAAAATAAGGAGAAATTTTCTCATTATATTAATGGGTTGAAGCCAAGCATACAAGAAGAATTGGCACTAGTAAGAATGACCGCCATTGAGGATGATTATCAATTTTCTCTAAAGGTTGAAGAATAGTTGAACAAGAGGTTTGAGAAAAAACAACTAGGTGGAGGCTGTGGAGGAAAGACCAATGGATGCTCACATGGAGGTCGAAATGAAGATCAAAAGAAAGCTAAAGGTGCCAATAGTAGCCAGAGAGATAACACCTAATGTCCGCATGATCAGAACAATGTAGACCAAAGAGGAAGAGGAAGATCTCGATGAGGACCAGGAAGATGAGGCTTTTGTTGAACATTTTTCCAATGTAGAGAAGGACATAAAACCTATGAGTGTCCTCAACATCAAGGAAAGAAAAATAGAAGACTCGAGGGTAATGCATTAGTTGCACATGTAGATGAAGATGTTGTGTCTTCCCATTCTAAGGATGTAGAAAGAGGAGAGGTTCTTGTTACTAGAAGAGCCTTTCTAAATGAGGAAAAGGAACCAACTCAAAGGAATAATGTATTTCACACTAGATGTAAGTTCAAAGGTAAAGTCTGCAATGTTATTATTGATGGAGGTAGTATTGATAACCTTGTTTTAGAAGAAATGGTTAGTAAGTTGTAGTTGGAGAGAAGAAGGCATCTGAACCCATATCAGATTGCTTGGTTGTAAAAGGACCATAAATCCTTGGTAAATGAATAATGCATGGTAAAGTTCAAGATTCAAAATTACCATAATGAGGTATTGTGTGATATTATGCCTATGGATGTTTGTCATTTGTTGTTAGGCAGACTGTAAATTTGATCAGCGAGTAGTACATGATGGACATGCCAACACCTATTCTTTGACAAAGGATGGGGTTCATCATAAGTTGAATCCCTTGAAAGAGGCAAAGGAAAAATTATGCAGTAATGCAAGAATTTGTTTGGTTGATGGAAGAAATTTCCTAGAAGGTATGAGGCTTGATAATATGTGTTTTGCATTGATCCCTAGAATTGATAAAGAAGATACTACTGAGGTACCTATAGAGGTTTCAGATTTGTTAAATGAGTTTCAAGCTATTATTTCTAATAACATACCTAAAGGTTTGCCTCTAGTGAGAAAGATTAATCATTAGATGGACCTAATTCTTGGATCCAGTTTGCCAAATAAGGTGACTCATCATATGACTCCAACAAAGAGTGAAGAGTTGAATAGAAAAGTGAAAGATTTTTTGTGGAAGGGATTGATTAGAGAGAGTTTGAGTCCATGTGTAGTATTTTCAGTACTAGCACCAAAGAAATATGGGGAATGGTATATGTGTATAGATTCTAGAGCTATCAACAAGATCACCATCATGTATAGATTTCCCTTGTCGAGAATGGATGACATTATGGATTGTTTGAGTGGAGCTAAGTACTTCACAAAGACAAATCTAAAGAGTGAATATCACCAAATCCAGATTAGAGAAGTAGATGAATGGAAGATAGCCTTTAAAACCAAGGAGGGATTGTACGAATGGTTAGTCATGCCTTTTGGGATAACTAATGCACTAAGCACATTTATGTGGCTTATGAATGAGGTATTGAAAGAGTTTTTAGGAAAAATTGCTATTGTTTATTTGGATGATATTTTGATTTTTAGTAAGACATGAGATGAGCACTTGATGCATATTCGAAGAGCTTTTGAGAAGCTAAGGGAGGAGAAGTTGTTGATTAATTTGAAGAAATGTAGTTTTGTGAAGAGAGAGTTGGTATATCTGAGATTTATTATCTCAACAGAGGGTCTTAAAATGGATCCAGAGAAGGTGAAAGCTATCATTGAATGGCCTACCTTGAGGAATGTTATAGAGGTAAGATCATTTCATGGTCTAGAAATTTTTTACAGAAAGTTTATTAAGAATTTCAGTAGTATTTGTGCACCTCTAACTAAAGTGATGAGAGGGGATAAAAAAGAGTTTAAGTGGACTACAGGAGTAGCCAAAAAATTTTGATATGTTGAAGAAGAAAGTTATAGAGCAACCTATTTTAGCACTTGTATATTTCAATAAGGTCATCTGGGTAGATTGTGATGCTAATGGAAATGCCATAGGAGTTGTTTTGAGTCAAGAAGGTAAGCCTGCTACCTATTTTAGTGAGAAGTTAAATGATACTAAGAGGAAATATTATGTCTATGATCAAGAGTTTTATGCTATAGTTCAAGGTTTGAAGAAATGGAGACACTATTTGTTTCCAAAAGATTTTTTTTATATACTGATCACTAGGCTTTGCAATATCTCAATAGTCAAGGAAATTTTAATCAAAGGAACTTAAAATAGGTTGATTTTTTGTAGAGTTATAACTTTGTTTTGAATCACCGGAGGGGAAGGTCAAACAGAGTTGTAGATGCCTTGAGTAGAAGGAAAAAATTGTTGATATAAATGAATATAGAGGTTGTTGGGTTCAATGAACTCGAGAGTTTGTATCTAGAAGATCTCAACTTTGCAAAATCTTGGAAGACTTATTTGGAACCTGCTACATTGGATAGGATGAGATGGTTGGATTTATTAATCCAAGATGGGATGTTGTTTAGAGGAATCCAATTATGCATTCCAAGGAGTTTTATGAGAGAATCTAATCAAGGAGAAGCATAGCGAAGGATTGGTTGGACATTTTGGTCAAGATAAGGCCATTTCTCTTGTCAGTGAGAATTATTATTGGCCACAGTTACAACAATATGTGAAGAAGTTTGTACAAAGTTGTAGAGTATGTCAGATGGTGAAAGGAACAAATCATAATATTATTTTTTTATCAGCCATTACCTGTACCTGAGAGGCCATGGGAGGATATTAGCATGGATTTTATTCTTGGATTACCAAGGACATAGAGAGGGAATGATTCCATATTTGTGGTGGTGGATATATTTTCAAAGATGGCACATTTCATTTTTAGTCATAATACTAGTGATGTTGTTCATGTTGTAGAGGTTTTTTTTAGAGAGGTGGTGAGACTACATGGTCTACCAAAGAGTGTAGTTTTAGAAAGAGATACAATTTTTTTTGGTTATTTCTAGAGGAAATTATGGAAGAATTTGAAGACAAATTTGAAGTTCAGTTCCACACAACATCCATAGATTTATGGACAAATAGAGGTGGTGAATAGGAGTTTGGGTAACCTGCTAAGATGCTTAGTATGAGATAAGCCTAAGGGATGGGATTTGATTATACCATTGATGTAGGAAAAATTTGCTTATAATAGTTTTGTCAACATGAGCACTAGTAAATCACAATTCTAGATTGTGTATGGGAGTACTCCAAGAACTACTTCTTAACTGATAAAGATGGATAAGGGGGAGAAGAGTAGTGTTGAGGTTGAAGATTTTGTTGAGCACCAAAAGAATTTGCATGAAGAGGTGAAGAAACATATCAATAGGATGAACTCACAATATAAGGCTCAAGAAGATTAGAAAAGGAGGTATAAGGAGTTCAAAGTAAGAGATGAAGTCATGGTTCATTTGTGAAAGGAAAGGTTTCCATTTGGTACATACAAGTTAAAGATTAAGAAGTTTGGACCATGTGAGATCCTGAAGAAGCATGATTCAGGAAATGCTTATGAGGTAGATTTTCCTAGTGGAATAAACATTTCTCTTGTGTTCAACATTGTTGATTTGATAGAGTATCATGAAGGTGATATAGAGGAGGGGTTGATAAATGAATAGTTGAAAATACCAACACCTACTTTAGAGAAGGAAGAGATAAAAGAAATCTTGGATAGCCATGTGGGTAGAAGAACAAGAAACAAGCAATATGCAGAGTACTTGGTGAAATGGAGAGGAAGGTCTATTGAAGATTCATAATCATTGTATAAGGCTAAGGTTGACCATCTTGGTTTCCCTCTAACTCCTGAGAAGAGACATAGTCAATTTTTAAATTACCCTAGGTATCTGATGCAAGGGCATCCAATGGTGTAGGGAAAGATTGCATCACCCAAAAAAAAAAAATTATTTATTTTCTTTAGTTTTTTCGAGTCCCATGATGGCACATAAGAGGTGTAAGGTAGTCGGGCATAAAAAATAGCAAAAAGCGAGCACTTACTATTTTAGTAAGTTGGCCTAAATGGGCTTGTATGGATGTGAAAATTTACCCCAAGGAGCATAACTAAAAAACATTTTTGATAATGAAAGAATCATCTCAATATCTTGCATTGTCTAGGAGAAATTAAAGCTTCTGTCCCAAGAAATTTCTCCAATACAGCTTCAAATTCAGATATAAACTTTAGAGGCCCCAAAATAGCTCAAAAAGTGGTTGAACCAACCTATGGTGGGTTTGCATGTTATAGAGTTCATCGAGAGCTTTCCAATGATATGCAATAATAGAAAATTAGACACCCAAATCAAAAGTTATGGCTCAATAAAGTTGCTCCTCTAAAAAGTGAATTTCATTAAAAAAATGTCCTAGGCCAAAAATCAAATGGTGGGAATTTTGGTGCCAAAACAAAATGGGAAATTTGAACTTTCTAGAACATTCTAGTGAAATTATTGGGGAAAATAAAAAGGTTTAAGTGGGGGTTGTAGAAGGTGGCCTCAATAGTGCAGATTGTGGCTCCAAATAGTAGATTTAATTTTTAGAGTTGATTTTGTTGTAATGAATCAAGCCCATGAGGTTGTAGCATGTAAGCTTTGAATTTGTAATTTCATTTTCTAATAACAATTTAAAGTGAGTCATTTTTCTATCTCACATCTTTTGTATTGGTATTTCTTGTTGTGATTTATGTGGGTTTTTGGCAGTGTGGCCCTCATCAATACACATACATATACAATGGACTTTGGCCTTACACCTACCAATTACATTTGCATAAAAGTTTCTAAATCCTTTTAAACAAGAACCATTTTGTGCATATCTTGGAATAATTTCATTCTAAGATATGACATCTATTTACGCCTACCAATTACATTTGCTTGAAAGTTTCTTAAGCCTTTTCAACAAATCCAATTTGCACACATACTGTTATCATTTCATTCCATGAGATGAGATCTCTTTGAGGCCATTCTATCAAACAATTCAAATGCCTTCTCCATGCTTATTAAAATTTCATACATGTCCACCAGGATGATTGCAACTACAACATGTGAGATATATATGCATATATGTATATAAATAGATAGATAGATAGATAATCTATCTAGCTCATACATGTGTGTCTATGTGTATATGCACATACATAAATATACATATACAACTTTGCACTTGCCAATTTCATTTTATTGAAAGTTTCTAAAACCTATCCAAGAAATTCATTTTGTGCATATCCTACAATCATTTCCCTCCATGAGATGACATCTATTTGAGGCATTCTGACAAGTAGTTCATGGGCCTTCTCTACGCTTCCAATTTTTGCATACATGTCTAGATAATAGGTCATTAAAAACAACACCATTTGATATTATGTTCATGCACATGTGTGTGGGTATATATACATACATATAGATAGATAGATCCATCTATCTAAATTGATAAATATGTATGCATACATACGTCATAAACACATCCACATACATATATATAAGTTGCATAAATACAATGGAATTTGGCTTTACACCTACCAATTGCATTTTCTTGAAAGTTTCAACATCAATTTTGTGCATATCCTGCAACCATTGCATTCCACGAGTTGACATCTCTTTGATTCATTCTATCAAAGAGTTTGTGTGTGTTCTCAATGTTTTCAATTCTTGCATACATGTCTACTAGGGAAATTATAACAACAAAATCTGATATACACACACATACATATACAACGGAATTTGGCTTTACACCAACCAATCTCATTTTCTTGAAACTTTCTAAAGCCTTTTCAACAAATCCATTCTATAGATATCCTATAGTCATTGCATTCCATCATATAAAATCTCTTTGAGCAGTTCATGAACCTTCTCTATGCTTCCAATTTCTACATACATGTCTACTAGGGAAAATTTTAAGCCTCATTCCAAGATTTGTTCTCTTTTTATTTATTGTTGTTACAATTTATTGTTTTCTATTTCTAAGACATTTGTGAAGTTGAGTCACTTAATGATTGAAATGGAAAATCTATTATTGTTACTGTTGTTATTGTTATTTGTATATATACATATGTATGTGATGTATATATGTTGGAAATATTGTTGTCGTTGATGTCAAAGGGGTGTAGAACATATTATTGTTATTAAAGAAGAAAATCAATTTCCCTTATTCAAGGAAGATAACATCCACTCTGATTCTTGTTACTAATGTCTCCCATAAGCAAGACTTATCCTCTATTTTTGTTAATGATTAGAAATTCACATGATATTTCACATATTTTCATTCTTGCATGTTCTTGTAGAGGTTTTGTAAAGCTAATTTTAGTGCTATAATTTATGTTGTGTAAACAAGATAGAAATAAAGGCCAAGTGTTCCCCTATTCAACACACACTCTGAAAGTGCTTTTAGTTAAAGAAATCATCACACAACTTGAATACCAGAATGAATTTGAAAGAAAAAGAGTTAAGAGTAAATGTACTACTAAGAAAAAACATAGCCAAAACATGACATAATTCATGGCATTAGAAAGTACATTTACATATTCAAACTTCTAAATGTTTTATATTTTGAATATGCCAAGCATAATCAAGTCTTGTTGCTCTTTTTTGGAGTCTTATTGATCACTAAGAACTTTCAAGATTTGTTGTGTTAGAGTAAATAAAATTGACACTATTTTACCAAATTTACCTAGCTCTAAATCAAGTTTGATCCACAAATTCAATGGCAAGTCCTATTATGACACAAAATTGGAAACCCTGTAAACTTTGTACAATATAAATTTAAAAACTAAAAATTTGTGAAAGTGGGAAATCAAACTTTCAGCTGAAACCCAAGAAAGACTCAATAGAAATAAAAACATATCAAAAATGAAAACCACAATCACTTTTTATGCTAGATAGTATATATATTAAAATTGCAAGAATGAAATCTTCTATATATGTGTAAAAGCAAAGGAAAGATTACTTCAAAATTTATCATAATACTATGGAAACTTGATTGAAAAACTTAAAAAATAAGATAGTCATCAGGGTATGCTATCAAATTTGCATGCTCTTCCAAAGTAACAAAGAAGTAATAAAACTAAAATAGGTATTATTTAACTTGTAGCATAGTTTTTTACACTCACAAATTTCTTCACAACTGACAAAACTCAAGTAATTTTTAAGAGAAAAGTCCCCAGGGTATTTTTTTGGCTCCTTTTCTAGGTTTTTGTACTATTTGGTTATACTTTGTGATGGTGCATTTTTAAAAATTCTATGACTTAATAATCATTTAAATACTCACAACTCTCAATTTTTTTAACTGCAGCCCCAACCTTTCATTATGTTAAGGACTGAGGCAAGAGTGCTAGTAGGTTCAAGTGAAAGAAGTGGCCCAACAACAAATGATGGGTTCACCACATCCAGATTGAGGCCCTACCCCTCTGCATACCTCTAGGCCTCTTTCTCAGCAAGAGATTTTGCAAATGAATATGAATTTTTTAGGAAAAGCATACCCTAAATTTAGAATTAAGTAGACGTGAATTGAACATAAGAAGTGAAAGCTTTCATGGATAATTTTATGGAGATATTTTGGGACTTTTTGTTGTTTATACCATGATGATCAAATGTACTCTTATACTCACAACAAGTAGGTCCTATTAATTACTCTTGCACAAGCAATTAAATGCTTCTAACCAGTGAAATATAATCTTCAAAGGAGGCCAAAGTCTATATAATCTTTAGCTATAAATTCATTCATTATTGTATCTTGTGGAAAAAAACATTGAAAATGCAGAAGTAAGATAACAAAAATGCCAACCTAGCACAAGAAAAAAAAAAAAAGTACCTACTTCTAATCTCAATTATGTATATCACATGGTAGTAGGAGGATCACATGCAAAACCCTAGAAGTTGGAGTAATGAATACATTGCCAAAGAGGATAGTGAGCTAGGGAAGATTTATGAGATCTCCACATTATCTAATCATAGAAAAATACATCATTTATTTATTTTTTTAAACTGAAAGAAATCACTCTAAAACCTATATATAATACATTGATACTTTAAAATAATCTAAAGTAATTTGAAATTATGCAAATATATGTCAATTAAATACATAGATTACAAATAATAGCATGAAAAATGTAACCCTTGTTGAGTAGAGTAGGAATGAGATAAGCAACAATGAATCCTATGCCTCCTGTCACACACATCTCCTTACCATTCTCTATCATTATTTACCAAAACACTTCTCCATTTTGGTGGGATACACCTAAAAATAAGGTTTTGAAAAACATTTTAGAGTATGTTTATTAAAATGAAAACTCCATTTTGGTGGGCTACGCATGAAAATAAGATTTCGACAAAAGTTTTAGAGTATATTTATTAAAGTTTTAGAGTATTTTGGTGGGCTATTGATTCTTGATTTCTTAAATGATCTATTCAAATGGATTATGAATAAATAAATGACTAACTATTTAGTCATTTTTATTTATGTGACTAAATAATTTTTTAGTCAATGATGAAATTAGTCATTTATTTACTCATTTATAGATGAGTTGCAAAAATTTAGTAGAATTTAGTCATTTTTAGTTGTTGTGACTAAAATTTTTAGTCATGCAGTAATTTATTTACCAAATTCTACTAGTGTTCATTGCAAAATTATTTGATTGAATTAGATAGCTTGTAAGTTACACTTGTGATTTGATTATCCATTAAAGGGGGGATAACTTATGCTTATGCTTATGGGTAGACATGCCATTAAGTTTTGGGAAAGGGAATAGGTTGTTTCTAAGGTTAAAGGCTACCTATAGAAGGAAATACCTATGCATATTATAATGACCTTCTTGAGTAATTTATGTGAGTAGGATGACTGTCACTCAAAGTACTGAGTGAGAACAATTTGGCCAAAGTAGTGTGATTGCCTTTGGATCCACTGTCAATTCACCATGATCCATTTATGCATTCTAGTTCAAGATTGTAGGGTTTACAAGTTCTAGTCATGTAGGACACAACACTAATCTCATAATGTTTGTCGTTACAACGTTACTCCACCAATCTCTTCATTGAAAGGTAGGGCCATCTATCAAGTGATAGATGTACGGGGGACCACATATGAGTTTTTGATTGGTGAAAAAGCAATTGAGTGATGCTTCTCCTCCTTAGAAGGTGACAAAAGACCAATATTTGAAAGGAGATTCTTGGACCATCTATATCTATTTCTGTGAAGCTTGGTTGAGCTATGTATATACTATGTACACAATCTTTGGAATATTGTCATATGTGAAATATTATTTTGGAAATGAAATCTATGTTGATTATTATTATGAAATTTATGTTCATTTGTTCTCTATAAAGAAAAGAAATTTTTTATGGAAATGGTTAAGTTACATAGCTTATGTACTTGAAAGTAAGAACTTAGGAAATTTTACCTGAGTGAACTATTGGCATGTTACGTGTGGTGTCAGAGCTACTAGGTTTATCTCTGGAACCTATGAGCTCATTATACTTTCTATCCAACAATATCTAATGTTTGGAAATTCTTGTGCTAGGATGGTGCATCTCAGGTTAACTGCAAGAAAGTCGGTTATTAGGAATGAACGCTACCTAAAGGCCAAGAAGGAAAAAGAGGTCATTGTTCATACAATTGAGGGTACCAACTATGAAAATTCCATTTTGTTAAGAAAAACTGAAACTTTTAGTCTCTCTTTCTCAGATTAGTGAAGTAAAGAGAAAGATGAAAATGGAGGCCAAATACAACTATCTACCTTCAGTCTCACTAGCAAATTTTTATTCCTTGTCATTTTCTAGGGATATGCCCTTGGAAGGAAGTGGCAGTCCTGCATTCATATTTAGAGACTCCAAAGTCTTTCCTATGTCAAAAGTGATTGTAATTTCCTTGAGTAATGAATCAGAAGGTTATGTCCCTCACAACTATGTATCAAATGATAAATTTGAAGGGTACTTTCCATTTTGGGATAGATATGGACAAATGAGAGATGAACAACAATTTGAGGAATATACCCCATTGAGTTATGTGTTAGAGAGTGAATCGAAGGGATATTCTCTACTTTACTATATGAATAGTCACTCTATAGTCTAAAGGATATTGATATCCTTAGGAAAAATAAAATCATGTGTTTAACAAAAGCTTATTCTCAAGTCTTATGTGGAATTTCTTATGTGAGAATGAATGCTCATTGAAATATTTTCCATAAGATAATGAGAATTGTTGGAAAAATGTGCCTCAAGCTTACTAACATGAAACTCCTAAAAGAGAAAAATCGGTGAGACCCTCTGAATGTCTTACCGACCAGCAACTGAGTTTAAAAGTTCAAAGTCGCTGAGACTTTGGTTTTGTCTTGCTGATGGAAGTTATCAGCAAGACATGTCTATCGCTATGAAGTTCCTATCTCTCTCTATCCATGCAAACCTCTTGTCGATGGATTGATTCCTGGTGATCATCAGGGAGACACTTGGCAACGAGTGGAATAAGGAAGAGGCTTGAACCTTTAGAGTGATTCATTCTAATTGAGTATGTCTTGCTAATGGTTTTACACATGAATTTCATTGGGGTAACATGAGGGCTTGATAAGAATCTAAGCAATAGTGTTTCTCTTGCCGACAGCTGGTGCATTTGGTATGATCTCTTACCGATGGTTGTAGTCTCACTGATGGGTATACAACTTTGGTGAGAACTCTTGTCGATGGATTTCCTCTTGTCGATAGGTCTATGTTTAGTGAGAACTCTTGCCGATAGCATTGGCCTCTTTGACAGTTCTATGTTTGGTATGATGTCTCGCCAATAGCAATGGTCTTGCCGATAGAGCTACATGAGTTGAACATCAATGTGAAGTCTTAGCAATAGTGATGATTTGTTTGGTGTGTGAAAGTGTTGTTTGATTGGATACAGATTGATCTATGTGAATTCATTGTATGTTTTCAAAAATTATTTTCTCTATAAGATTGATCAGTAAATGGTGCTGCTGTAAAAATTGACATCAGAAAGTGAAGTTGATCTTTGTATGTAATTTTCTTTATTGTAATATAAAGAGACTTTTCTTGGTGTGGTGGGTTTTCTCCCGTAAGGGTTTTCCCATGTAAATCTGGTGTCTAATTGTGTATGTGTTCATTTCTCTTTTTTGGTATCCTTTTCAAGTGTATCTTAATGAACTATAATTTTAAAATTTAAAGTCACCTCTACATTCTTCCCTAAGGTTTTGGTGCTAGGAGAGTTTGTTCCGAACCTAAGCTTTCCTTACAAGTGGTATAGAGCTTGGATAGTTGTGTTATCCTTGTGGGTACATAGGGTTTTTTGTGTCAATTCTAATCAGTGGGAGTTTTGTAGAAGTCTGGTAATTCGAATTATAGATTAAGATGGCAAGCACATCAGGAAAGATTGAAATTTAGAAATTCAATGGGAGTAATTTTGAGTTGTGGAAACTCAAAATGGAAGATCTGTTGGTTGATTGTGATCTCTAGCTTGTTGTGTCTGGAATGAAGCCTACAGGCATGAAGCAAGAGGATTGGGACCTTGCAGATCAAAAATCAAAGGGGCTGATAAGGCTCTGTTTAGTAGACTCTATTCTTCTAAATACTCATGAAGAAAAGACAACATCCTCTTTGTGGAAAAGACTGGGAGCTATTTATTAGGGCAAGTCCTTGGTGAATAAGTTGTTCTTGAGGAAGAAGTTGTACTCTTTGAAAATGCAAGAAGGATCACATGTTGTTGATCATTTGAATTCTTTCAACATGTTGATTGCTCAGTTAACATCTGTGGGTGTGAAGATTGATGAAGAAGATCACTATATGCTATTGTTATGTTCTTTGCCAGATTCTTGGGATCACTTGGTGATGGCTATTGGAAGTACTACTTCCTCTTTTAATATGGAAGATATTGTTTCTTATTTGTTATCAAAAGAGATGAGAAGTAAATCTTCTGAGATGGTGAAGGAGGCTCTTTTGTTAGAGGAAAATCAAAAGAAAAAGGAAAGAAGAAGGACAAGTCCAAATCCAAATTAGAGGGGAGATCAAAGTATCCTAGTAATAATTCCAAGGTAAAGTGTTGGAATTGTGGGCAACCTGGTCATGTCTAAAAGGATTGCAAAGAGGATAAAAAGAAGAAGAAGTATTCTTCTGACAATGATTCTTCTCAGAGTGATGCAGACGCTTTTATTGCAGCCTTGGCTACATAGGCATCTGATGATGTCTGGCTGATTGATTCTAGAGCATCTTTCCACATGACATCTCATAGAGATTGGTTCACCACGTATGAAAAATATGATGGCAAAAGGGTGTATTTGGAAAGCGATTCATCTCTGGAAATAGTTGGTTGTGGAAGGGTCAGAATTCAGTTCCCTAATGGAAGAGTGAAGGGAATCAATGATGTAATGCATATACTAGGTCTGGCTCAAAATTTACTTTCTGTTAGTAAGTTGAACGATATTGGAGTGCAAGTCATGTTCTTTGGAAATGGCTGCAAAATGACTAGAGGCTCAATGGTGCTAGCTAGGGGTGCTCGTATTGGTACCTTGTATAAACTAGATTCACATGTTGTGTAATCCAATATTGTCTTTGTAAAGTAATAGAAGGTTACTCATGGAGAAAAGGAGAAAAAAGTTAATGATAGTGAAAACTCTATGGAAGTTAAAATTCCAACAGAAAAGACTATGCACTAGCATCATAGGCTTGGCCACATTGGAGAAAAAGGTTTGAAAACCTTGAAAAATAAAAACCTGGTTGAAGGGCTTGATGATTGTAACCTCGGATTCGAGTTTTGTGAACATTGTATATATGGTAAACAAAACTATGTTTCATTTGATTCCAGTCCTCACAAATCTTCTAGTTTACTTGATTACATACATTCTAATTTTTTTGGTCCTGTAAATGTTCCTTCTTTGTCTAAATCAAGATATTATGTATCGTTCATTGATGATTGTTCAAGAAGGGAATTTGTTTATTTTTTGAAAAGTAAAGAAGTGTTCAGTCGTTTTAAGGAATTTAAAAACCTTGTGGAAAATCAGATTGGAAGAAAAATAAAATGTTTAAGGACTAACAATGGCAGTGAGTTTTATTCTGATGAGTTCAAAAGATACTTTAAAGATCATGGTATTAAAAGACATAAAACTACACCCTATAGTCCTCAACAAAATGGGGTTGTTGAAAGGTTCAATAGGATAGTGATAGAAATAGAACGAAGTATGCTAAGCAGTGCTGGCTTGGAGGAGAATTTATTTTTGCTGAGGAAGTTGCAACATGTTATTTAATAAACCATTCTCCGAATTCCACTCTTGTTGAGAAAACATCTTTGGAAGCATGGTCTGGAAAGAATCCCTCTCTGAGACACATTCATGTCTCTGGCTGTGAGGCATATGCATATGTGTCGAATGAGAAAAGGTCTAAATTGGAAAACAAGGTTGTTAAATGTATTTTTATTGGCTATAGTGCTGGCATAAAAGGATACAAGCTTTGGAATCTTGATACAAAGAAGGTTCTATATAGTAGAAGTGTTATTTTTTGTGAGCTGAAGCCTTCTACTTTGGCTCTATAGTCAGAGACAAAATCAGAAGATAAAAAGGATGTAGTTGAAATTCCTTCGACACTAGATAAAGAGGAATTCAAAATTCAAAATGTACCTAAAACTAAGGAGAGTTCAAGTAATTTTGAGATTTCTAAAGAAGAAGAACAACCTCAGCCTTAGTCTGTGAGGAGGTCAACACGTGAAAGAAAGCAACCTAATAGGTATGGGTTTTCTTTGTTAGATTCTACTTGTGCCTATGCTTTAATTTCTAGCACTGATGAGCCTAGGACTATGAAAGAGGCATTTAGAATGTCTGATTCAAACTCTTGGTTGGAAGCCATGAATGAATAAATGGCATCATTAGAAAAGAATGATACTTGGAGTTTGGTGCCCTTGCATGAAGGTAGAAAATCTATTGGCTGCAAATGGGTATTTAAAAGGAAAATAGGTTTGGATGGTAGTGTGGAAAAGTATAAGGCGAGGTTGGTTGTGAAAGGGTATTCCCAGGTAGAGGGAATTGATTATGGAGAATTTTTTTCTCTTGTAGCTAAGCTGACGTCTATCAGATTACTTTTGTCACTTGTAGCAGTGTATAACTTAGAGATTGAACAGATTGATGTGAAGACAAAATTTCTTCATGTTAACCTTGAAGAAGAAATTTACATGTCCTAGCCTAAGCACTTTGTGGAAAAAGGTAAAGAAAATCTGGTTTGCAAGTTGAAAAAATCTTTGTATGCATTAAAAAAATCTCCTAGATTGTGGTACTAGAAGTTTGACATATTTTTTTTGTCATTGGGATTTGTAAGATCGAAATCTGATCATTGTGTGTACTACAAAGCTGAAAATGATCGTGTTCTTATTATTGCTCTCTATGTTGATGATATGTTGTTCATAGGCAATAGTAAGTTAATGATTTCTGATCTCAAATCTTAGCTGTCTACAAAGTTCAAAATGGTAGATCTTGGTGTAGCTAGGTATGTTTTGGGAATAGAAATAACCAGGGATAGGAAGAGTAGAAAACTTTGGCTCAGTCATAGTAAGTATATTAATACTATTCTGGAGAGATTTTGTATGACTGAGTGTAAGCAACTAGTTGTTCTAGTTTTGCAAGGAATGAAGCTATTTGTTGAAGACTGTCCAAAATCTCCTACTGAGATAGAGGACATGACCAAAGTGCCTTATGCTAGTGCAGTTGGAAGTTTAATGTATGCAATGGTCTATACAAGGCTAAACATTTCCCAAGCAATGGGATTTCTTAGTCATTTATGGAAAATCTTGGAAGGACACATTGGGATGTTGTGAAAAGAGTGTTTAGATATCTGAAGGGCACTTCATAATTTTCTTTCTGTTACGAGGGGAATTTGGTTGAATCACAGAGGACTCTCAACATTCAAGGCTATGTGGATTCTAATTGGGCATGGGACATTGACAGCAGAAGATCCACTGGTGGATATATTTTCATGATGAATGATGGTGTAGTTAGTTGGATGAGTAAGCGGAAGACTGTAGTCACTTTGTCCACTACAGAGGCAGAATACATGGCAGCAACACATGCCTATAAAGAAGCAATCTGGTTAAAATTTTTGTGTTCTAACATTGGGTTTGATGCAAGGAAAATTATAATTTACTATGACAGTCAGAGTGATTTGTTTGGCAAAAAATCCTACTTTTCATGCTAGGACGAAACATATTGATGTATAGTATCATTTTGTATGAGATATGGTGGAGGATGGAAAGGTCTCCTTAGAAAAATTGGATACTTTGGAAAATGTTGCAGATGCATTAATGAAACCAATGAGCACAGACAAGTTCAGGTGGTGTTCCAGTTCGATGGGCCTTAGTGCCCATGAATTTTAGTAGTTTTTTTTTCTATGGAGGTGTAAGTAAGATCTTCATCAAGTGGGAGATTGTTGGAGATTTTCAGAAAGAGAAATCACCTACTCTATCTATGGAAACTAATAAGAAGCATATGGATTTTTAAATTTCTAGGGATATGAAGAAAGTAACCCCACCTAAGTTTGAAGATAGTGTCAGCGGGGATGAAGTTGAGGCTTGGTTGGTCCAAATGGAGAAATATTTTAAAATTCAAAATTATTTTGAGGTCACAAAGGTATCATGGGGAGCTTACCAGTTAACAGGAGAATCCTCTAACTGGTGGATGTATAGGAAAATGGAACTTGATCTTAGCTCACTAAAACTTGGAATGAATTTGTTGAAATATTATGGAAAAGATGGTTTCCTTAACTCTATTTTGACCAGAAACTCAACGATTTCCAAAATTTGAGACAAGGTGAGATGTCAATTAATGATTATTGGGAAAATTTTACCTGGTTTCTATGCTATGTACCAATGTATTAGAAGGATGAATGATTTTTTATAAGGAAATTCATCATGGGGTTTAATTTCTATATTGGAGGAGAGGTAGATGTTCACAATCCAATCACTATGAACAAGTGTATTAGAAAGCTGTTAAACAAGAGTAGAAGCTTAAAGCTATTTCCATCCGCTAGGAAAATAAAAATCATAAGAAGATTGTGGGATCTCAAGTTAAAAAAACTCCAAAAATGTTTGAAGTTCTACAAGATTTTTGAAAATAAGGGGAAAGAGGACCCCAAGATAGTGGAAAAGAATCAAGGAGGGAACACAAGAGGAATAGCTCCAATGGTGAAAATGTTAATAGTACTAGTGGAAATGCTAATATATCTGGAGAGCCCACAAGGAAGAAAGGATTGGCTATTGGATGTTTCACATGTGGGGTAGACCACTATGCTTGTCAATGTCACAATAAGTCTTCTGGGTCGTGATCTTATGGTAACCCACTTCTTACCCAACAAGTGGTGTTCCAAGAAAAGATTCATGTTGCCTTGGATGATCTCCAAGTGGAGTATTGAGTTGCTTCAATAGAAACTCCAAGTATTTTATTTGGTTTACCCATTTCTATACTTATAGATATCGGAGCAACTAAAAATTTCATTTCAACTAGAATAGGAAAGAAAATATCTAGGAAAGTTGGTTATATGACAAAGCCATGGGTTGTAGAATATACAAACTAGACAAGAGCAACAATGGAACAATATTTGTTCAAAGCTAGGATTGAGCTACCTTTTTCTCTATGGAGGTGAGCCTATATGTAGCACCCTTAGTATCCTATGATGTTATCCTAGGAATGAACTAGCTATGGAGACATAGAGCCAAGGTAGATTACCATGCCAAAATAGTTGAATGCTTAGATGATTTTGGTAACCAAGTGATGCTACAACGGATACCTAGGGAGGTCAAGTTGTATCAAATATCCACTATGAAATTGCTTAGGGAAAAGAAGAGAGGATGCAAGATCTTTGTAGTCAAGATGGAAAAGCTTGAAGGTCATAAAGGATTTAATTCTCAAGAGAGTTTTGATAAATTTGTATCATAGAGCTTCCAAGAGATGGAAGAAGGTGAAATGGAGGAAACTAGAGTAACATATATGGAAAGATATCCTAACTTGAGAAATTTTTTGGATGTATTTCAAGAGGAATTACCTGGAATAGCACTAAAAAGAATATTTGACTTCTCAATTGATATAGTTCTAGGATTTGAACCTATTTCCAAGGTGCCTTACAAAATGAAGATAGCTAAGTTAATGGAGATTAAGGCACAACTGGATGAAATGATTTCTAAAGGATTCATAAGACCAAGTGTATCACCTTGGGGAGCACCAATAATCTTTGTTAAAAAGAAGGATGATACTTAATATTTGTGCATATATTATCACATTCTTAACAAAGCTATGACAGAAAAAGTATCCATTGCCACACATTGATGATCTATTTGATCAAATGAGGGGAGTTGTATTTTCTAAGATTAATCTGTGATATGCATACCACTAGTTGAGTATTAAATATGAGGACATATTTAAGACTACTTTCAGAACTAGATATAGGCATTATGAGTTTATATTTCTTCCCTTTGGTCTAACTAATGTGCCAACAACATTTATGAGCCTTATGAACAATGTGTTTAGGGATTTCCTAGATAAGTTTTTCTTAGTTTTCTTAGATGATATTCTAATTTATTCAAAGAATGAGGAGGATCATTGTAAAAATTTAGAGATAGTTCTATAATGGTTGGGGAAACATAAGTTGTATGGGAAACTCTCTAAGTATACCTTCTTTCAAAAGAGAGTACATTATCTTGGACACTTGATCTCAGTAGATGGTATCTCAATTGATCCAACTAAGATCAAGGTAGTGCTTGAATGACCAGTGACCAAAAATGTCTTGAAGGTAAGAAGTTTTTGTTGCAATAATGAAGGTGTTGTCATTGATGTCAACTAGTCAATTGGTTATCAACTGGTTTTTTTTGTCATTAATGTCATGGGTGGAGGTTATTGGTTGTTCATGTCTAGGATATTGAGAAATTTGTATTGAAGAAAGGTTGCAGGTATTCAATGGTTGCTTTAGGTTTTTATCTGAGATTTTCTCCTATGTTTGTGTGGTTCAGATATGTTGATTATTTTTGTTGGAAGCTATTATATCTAGATTTTGGGCTTTTGATTCATTGTACAGTGCAAGTTATGTCCACTAGTTGTGAGTTGTGGTTCTTTATGTTTCTAGTTGAGGTCTAGGAGAAATTTTGTTGGTCCATATTTCTCTTTGGTAAAGTCTTATGACTTGCTATTATAGAGTTAAGTTGTTATTATTTTTGAAGATAATTTCGATATCTGGATGGATCATTCTTAATTGTTCTATGTGTTTTACACTGGTTTGGATGACCTTGTGTTGAACACTATCTTCAAAGTTGATGAAGCATATTGCGGCAGTACTTGTAAAATCCATGGCCATTTCCATAAATTTTTCCTTATGAGCCTTTTAGTTTCCTCCATTTTTGTCTACTTAGGATTCAAAAATTACATGAAGGGCTTAAACCCTTATATCCTAAAACCCTAAACCCTTGGTGTGTACTTTTTTCTTAAATTCATGTTGGCATCTTGTGCCTACTTAGCCTTATCTCTTCAAGTTGTGACCTAATGTCATTGGTTCATCATTTTCCTAGCCACTACCCCTTCAAATATTTTTTCATTTTCCTAAGTCATGGGTTCTCAAGTTTTCCTAACGTATGTCACAGGGTTTTGAATTTTCATAACCTCCCAACTTGGTGATCTCCTTGTTATCGGCAAGTCGCATGTTTTCCAAACTTTGCAACCTCTAACATGAGGTTCTGAGGTTTGGTTTTTGGGAGACTAAGTGATTTCCTTATTATTGACAATTCCCAGTCATCTAAGTTATAACTTTTGTCTAGGAGGTTGTGTGTTCACCGACCCCTTTACCTTGTCATTCTGGTCGCCACCCCATTTGAAATATTTGATCTTTTCCTAGTCACAAGCCTTAATATTTTGTCACCCTTAAGTATTGTGTCCTAAGGTGGCCCCTTTTTTAGTCATGACTGATATGCATGTGTGTTAACTTTTTAAATGCACAGGTGGGCCCTTGATCGAATGATAGATGGTAAAGTGAAATGATTGAATGCATCTTGGTCATTCCCTACACACCCTGCAAGATTAAAATATTGATTTATGAAAAGAAATGAGGTCAGTAGGTGGTTGACACATGGATCCTCTCATCCTGTGGAGGGATGGTGGTGCCTATAGTTTGAATGGTCAGCACTCTAGGTGGTGAAATATTATTGGAATAATTTTGTATGAATCACAAAATTGGCTTGAGTCATGCGATGTTATGATGGTGATGATTGAACGACCCATATTTAAATTGTTTAAATTTGATGGTCAAGTTTTAAAGTTTTGTGCACTAAGCGTTAACAGTTAGATCTTGGTGCTAGTGGGATTGATCAATGGCCATAATTCAAAATATGGTTTCCCAACAGTTAGCTACTCCTATTCATAGGTGAAGATTATGTAGTAATTTTGTATCTATTTCTCAGCTACCAGATCAGCTCCAGATGGCTTTGGATCAGATTCTTGTGCTTCTTCCAAGGCTAAAGTGATTGTTGAGTGGTTCCATTTATTCTCCGAAGTGTTGTAGTGGTTAAATTCTTTGTCAGGGTGTGATCTTCTTGTTCTAAGCATGGATTTCCATTCCATTCTTATTTTTAGAACACCATCAATGCTAGAGTGTGCTCGAGGTGTCAAAGGCCTTTATGGCTAGTTATTGCTCCATTTTTTGGGAGAATTCTTGTGGTTTGTAATATGATTAGATTTGATCCTTTCTGTAACTATGATTGAGTTAGGGTTAGGGTTTGAATTCAAATTTTGAGTTATGCCTACACTATAAAGGATTTTTTTGTTGTTTTTGTAATTTTGGGTCTTCTACTCTCCAACCTAACTAGTCTGGTGTAGTGTTTCCCTTCCAGATTCTATTTCTATGCTTTCTATAATTTTTTGCTTTGAGTCAAGATGAATAGGGTAAGTCCTTTTGGACATAGATAGGGAATGTAATGTGCTATGCTTTGTAATAACAATAGATGACCTCCATACAACATTTGTATTATGCTTCATTATTTATGTCAATCTTTATGTTCTCCAAATATTGTATACATTATCTTTTGAATCAATATAATCAAGGGTTGTGTTGATGCTTCAAATACATTTGTTGTTTGATTTATACTTATGTTTTCCTATCATTAAAGGAGTGGTGTAATTCCTTGCATAGAGATAACAAGGGCATTGTAGTGTAGTTTGGATAACTAACATGTTGATTGTCTTTTTGTTGCTTTCCTGCTACAAGGTAGTAGGGTTATGAGAAGCCATGTTTGGTTTGTTGTAAGTGTTTATTTCATTCTTGACTCCATATGGATTAGGCACTGGTCAAGGAGATTCAAAAAGTATGATGCTAGGGCAGAATCAAATCTTTTAATTCAAAAAATTTCTTGCTTTCTTAGTTTAGATTTGCTTTCATGTTTCCCTTTCCACACCACCACAAGTCACTGCTAGTAGGGAGAGTTGTGTAGATGATTTATCCCATTGAATGCCTTCCACCATTATAGTTTTATTATCTACATCAATGTATAGGGATACCCACCTTGGTCCTAAAGAGCCTAAACCACACGGGAGAGGCTTGCCAATCGGTCATCTCCTATTTGTTGGCCACTGACCTGGGGTCTTTGAGTATAAGTAGTAGCTACCCTTTAGGAGATGCTAGACCATCAGCTGGAAACACCAACATGTTGGACCTATTTGGGTCCTCAACAAGCATGCATTTGGGTCACCCTCATTCTAATTCCACCCTAGAATGTTTTGACTCTGACCTAATTTGAATCTATTGATGGATGGTCAAATTTGGATATGTTTCAAAGTTGAAAATGGTATAAATACAGGATGAGTTAGTGGTGAAAGTAGGACAAGAGATAATTGAAAATAAATAGATAATATAGATGTAAAATAGATGCGAATCAATGGGTGTGTGTGATGCGAGTGTGGCAGATCAGTTTGAAGTCTAAATGTTGAATTTTTAAATTCAATGAGTTGAAGGTGTACTCTAACATTCATGCATGTTTGCAAGTGGTTGAGAAAATTGTGGTGGAAATCTATGTTTAATTGATATTGTCTTCTCTCTATAACATATCTCTTCTATCTTCTTTGTATCTCTATGGAAGTGAGCCCTCTATGTGGTTAACCCTATTGGATAGTGAGTCCTGATCCAGAAAGTGATTCCTTGTTTTGGAAGTGAGCCTTGTAATTGGTTTTGATATTATCTATAATGTGATTTAATGCTCACTGTGGCTTTTCCCTTATTGGGTTTTCAACATAAATATGGTTTTGTTGTGTTTGTGTGATGTTTTATGGTTTCTGCACTTGCACTTAATGTTTAATCATTTTAGCAATGTTAAAGATTTGTTTTGGTGAATGATTTAAAGTTTCAAATTTTTTACAACTAATTCACCCCCCCTCTCAGTTTTCTTGTTCAACAAATGGTATCAGAGCTTGGTTCCTTGGAGAAGAGGTTAACCACTTAAGTTAGGTCTGGGATGGTTGGCAAAGTTACTCATGATTATTCAAGGTTCAATAGAACTAATTATGCTATCTAGAAATATTGATGGAAGAATATCTAGAGTATTGTGGATATGATGTGGAGAAAGCTTACAATAATCCTTACACTCCTCCTACTAATGGTATGAGTACAGTTGATGAGATCAAGACACATGAAGTGAACAATAAGGAAAAGTACATTTTGAAGAATAGTCTTGTACATTTCTAGTTGATTAAAGTTTTGAATATGAAGACTACTAAGGAAGTTTGGGATGCTTTGGAAAAGGTGCATGAAGGTGATGAAAGGATCAAAGAGGAAAATTTGTAGAATTTGGAGACATAGTTTGAGCTCCTACATATGTCTAAAGATGAGAATGCTAAAGCTTATGTACAAATATTGGATGAGATAGTAGCTAGAATATGAGGACTTGGTGCTACTATAGATGAAACCAGGATTGTAAATAATATTATTAGAACTCTCCATGATGCTTATAGTGAAAAGTTATGTGCTATTGAATAAAATATAGATTATAAGACTTACACTAAAGATCAATTGTTGGGAACTCTGGCATCTTATGAGATGAGAAAGCTGAATTTGAGAAATGGATTCGAATCAAAGACTACTTTTAATGCTACAAAAGCTAAAGAGTTAGATGAAGAAAACCTTGATGAAGTAGAAGCTAACTTTGTGAGAAGGATGAGGAAAGGCTCTAGCAAGTATGAAGGTAAGTTACCCTTTAAATGCTTTAGTTGTGGTGGAATAGATCATTATGTTGCAAAGTGTCTAGAAAGATCTAAGAGGAATAAACAAAGATATGCAAAAGAAAAGAAAGGTAAGAAGATCAACAAAGCATATAATTTGAATGAGGATGCTAGTATATCTAATGAGGAATCTTATTATAGAGATCTTGATGACAATGAATGCTTGTTTTTGGCTATAAAAGATGAAGCTACTTCTACTAATTCTGAAAATAAGGTAAAGGAATGAGAAGGATACAAATGAAGGTACTATAATCTTTTCCTTGCATGCTAAATAGGAAAATAACTATTTGGTTGTTGAAAGTGATTGTTCACATCACATGACTGGTGATAAAAGTTTTTTAAACTTGAAAAATATGATGGAGGCTTAGTTATGTTTGGAGATGATATTGGTGCTAAAATTTATGGGATAGGTTCAGTACATTTTTATAGAAAGCATAATACTAATGATGTATACCATGTTAATGGTTTAAGGCATAATATCTTGAGTGTTGGATATATGTGTAGTAAAGGATATAATCTTGTATTTAAGGATGAGAGATGTGAGATCAGGAAAGGATCTAAAACTATGATTATTGCAAGAAAGAAATTTAAAGGAAATATCTATCAACTTAAAGGTGTTTATGGACAAAGCTTTATGACTCAAATTAATGATAGTTAGTTGTGGCATCAGAGAATGTTTCACATGAATTTTGATAGCTTGGTGGGGATTAGTGAAGTTCAGGCTGTGAGAGATTTACCAAGGATTACAAATCCTATTAATGTTATTTATAGGAAATTGCTAGTTTGGAAAGCAAGCAAGAATCCTTTATAGATAAAAGGAATAATCTACTACTAGACTATTAGATTTAATTCATGCAGATCTTTGTGGTCCTAAGAGAGTGAGAAGTATACAAGGTGAAAGGCACTTTATTCTTTTGATTGATGATTATTCTAGATATACATGGGTTACATTTTTTAGAGAGAATTTTGATGCATTAGATAGATTCAAGACATTCAAAGCTATGGTTGAGAATGAAGTAAATTTGAGGATAAAATGCTTAAGGTTTGACAGAGGTGGAGAATTCACCTCCATGAGTTTAAAATTCTTTTTGAAGTGCATGGAATAAAAAGATAGTCATCTATTCTGAGAACTCCTCAGTACAATCTAGTTGTTGAAAGAAAGAACATAACAATTCAAGAGGCCACTAGATCAATGATTACTAAGGCTGGTTTACTAGAAGTTTACTGGAGAGAAGCTAGTCATACTATTTTTTATGTATTCAATCAAGTTCAAGAAAGAGAAAATAGTACAAAAACCCCATATGAGCTATGGTGTGGAAGAATTCCTACTGTTAAGTATTTCAACATATTTGGAAGAAAATGTTATATCAGAAGAGATGAAGAAAAATTAGGAAAGTTTGATGCAAGAAGTGATGAAGACATTTTTATTGGATATTCTACCAAAATCAAACCTTACAGATGTTTCAATAAAATATTGAGAAAGATTGTAGAAAGTACAAATGTCAAGGTTGATGAAGCAATGAATAATTCAATTGTTGTTGATAGATATGTATTTGATGAACCTGATTTTGTAAGAATTGAAGAAATTATAGAAGAATGGGAAAATGATGAGCAACAAAAGAAGAAGCTTTGGTGGTGTCCCCTAAGACACCTAGATATGTGTAGAAGAATCATTCAGAAAGTCAGATCATTGGAGACTGTGGATGCTAAATCTACAAATGGCTAACATTCTAACGTATATCATTAGCAACAAAATATTCACATCCATATGAGATAATCCAACATGTTTTAAAATGAAAACAAATAACAAGATGACTAAATCAAAAGCACATAAAAACATGATGTCAATCCTATCTCATATTGGACTGGTGCTTCTATGGAAAGAAGCCCTTTCCCAATCCTTGCTAAACTCCATGATAGGTTGATATAAAACTATTGTGAAGATGATATGAGGTGGAAAAAATCAAATATCAATTGAAGAGAGTGACTTTGCATGAGATTTTTGGATGCTTTGATGAAGAATGAAGCCTCTATTTGTAGATTCTCAAATGCTAAGAGTGCCCAAGAGGGAGCAATGTGGGATAATGATTTGGCCAATGAGATGAGGCCACTTGTCAACTTGTGATAGGTTGAGGAATGTGCAAGGTTTGGGGATTGTGCCAAAGAGGGGGAGATTCAAATTTGAAATTGTGAATTAAATGCTTATTTTGACCTTTGCAAGGGACATGTAAGAGCCATGTAAGAGCTCATAAATGCTTTATTGGATGTACATGTCCACTTGTTTTTGAATTCAAACTTGAGGGAATATTCCTCAAAGATGTCATGTTGATGGAAAATGATGGATTTATAAATGAATTAAAATGATTTATTGGTGCAAGTGGGAAAAGTTATAGGATGTGATGGGTGGTTAGATTAGTTTAATCAGGATTAGATTAGCTTAGATGATGATTAGATTCTTTGACCCATTTGACTTGATTTATTTGATTTATTTAAATCAAAAAGGGATGGAATATGCATTTGGATTTCAATTAAATAAAGTTTGGTTTATTTAATTAAAAGGTTGATGTGAGACATAAATTAAAAAATCTTGATTTTTTTAATTTAAATGGATAACCTTAGGAATGAATTAAAGACCTGATTTACCTAGTGAATGGATTTGATGAGCTTGATTAATTTAATGAGCAGATGAATATGAACTAAGTGCATAACACTAATTTCACGTGTCTACATTTTTCCCTTCTTTGAAGCAATGTACTTGCTATGTTCGTTCAAAGAATAAACTTGCTGCGAACAAAATTCAAAAATTTTATGATTTTTTCAGATGCCCCAGCGGAAAGTACACTAGTACATTGCCCCCTTGAGAGATTGAGCAAAAATATTCTATTTGAGGGTTGATCTCACTATAAAGAGGTTCAAAATGGATGGTTATGGATGATGATGCAAATGAGATGGTTTTAAGATGCTTAGAATAACAAATCTATATTATCTTAAACAACTTAAATGATGATATGATGCAATGCATGTGAGATGGATGAGATGGATAATGTGATATGCTATGATTATGAAATGGATGGTTTTATGAGATACTTAGACTAACAGATCTATATTATGTTGTATGTGAGATTATGTGTAGAATACTGATGGTTTGTGGATGCAAGATGGATGCACTAATGATGATGATTAACTAAGCATGACGTGATGTTAGTGCAAAAAAAAAGAAATTAGATGATGACAAGAGAATCCAACAAGCCAATTTTATGAAAGATGATGATGATGATAGATGATGATGATTTTCTTATCAAGGATTGGGACTTTAAAAGGGCTACTTACCTTATCTTTGATTACACATGTAGATACGATGCATCAAGGTATAAAGAACCAGGATGGTGTTGTACCTAGTGTGATGGAATTTGACTCGACAAGCAGATAGGAGTATTCTTGTTCACACTTGACATACAGAAGCCTTGCTAGGACGTACCTAACAAAGCAAGTATTCGCCAAGTTATTTTACAAGAACGTCCAACAAGAATAGCAAACAAAAGGATAATGATCGTTGTCCCATTCCTATCTCTCTAAATCCTTTGTTTGGATATCATTGAGAGGTCCTTAGAATGAGCGCAGTAAGATAAATCAAAAGAAAAGATCAAGTACGAAAACAAGTCAATGTTCTTCATACCTCGAGCCAAAGGGATGTTTTTTGTTTTAGGATAAGAACCAAAACCATTTCCAAAAGATAATGCCCATTGTAGGAAGTATACATCCTAGGACATGTTAGTGGATGGCGGCACATCATTTCATTTATCCGAAGTGTTTTCCAAAATGATTCCCATTGTCAGAATGATATATCCTAGGACATGCATTGTATAGGATGATGATGGTTTGATAATTTGATTGATAGGCTATTGATATAAAGTTGATTGACATGTTTGCGACTGATCAAGAGTTCAATTTTGCATTTAAAGGTTTGTTGTTTCGATTTTGATTTTATGATTGAAGTTTGCTTTTGTTGATTGTTGTGATTGTTTTGCCAAAGGATGAAGGTGACGACCAGTTTATTATGGATGATTGATTATTTCAAGTGAAAGCAAGATGATACAGATGGATTTTTTCAAATATTTGGATTTTTTTTATGTTTTGAAATGTTTTGAGGTTGTTTTTGGTGTTTTTGAAGATTTTGCAAATGTTTTGATCTTCCAAAATTTTAAATGTTTTTGGGTTTTGTGAGATTTTATAAATGTTTTTTGATTTTGTGTTTTTTGATTTTTTTTGATTTTGATGTTTTTTGAATGTTTTTGGATTTTGATTTTTTGGGGGTTGATCAAAGATGAGCCTTTCCTATGTTTAAGCTCAGAGACGATGTAGTTCGGATTCCAATGTTTTTGATATTTTTATATTTTTTTGAGTGTTTTGAAGGATTTTTTATATGTTTTGGTGTTTTTGGATTTTTTGCATGATTTTGATGATTCAGATATGGATATGTGTGCTGATATCAGTGCTTTGTTGTTGGATTTTGTTGAAAACCAAGCTAAGGTTGATTGATCATATCGATGGATTGAGGATGATAACATTGTTAAGGATGCACAACAATGCAAAGATTAATTGATCAGGATTGATGATGATAACATTGTTGAGGATGTACAACAATGCAAGGATAGATTGATTGGGATTGATGATGATAACATTGTTGAGGATGCACAACAATGCAAGGATAGTTTCAAGCAACAAAAGGATTAGGATGGATATCCCAAGATGATGGATTGATTGGATTTGATTGATCATGATTGATGAAGCTTGATTTTGGAACAAAAGTTGTTTGAATGATTTGATGTGATGTTTGAAGATTACGTTAGATGCGAATAATAGTGATTACTTGGATTGATATTCCATGAAAGATGAAGACTGATAAGGAATGTCTTCTCATCAAAATATGCCATGGGCTAGTGATTTGGATTTTTATTCACAAGTGATTTGACCAATTTGATTTCAAATTTTCCAATGTTTGGATCACCATGTAAGTTGGAGGATATAGATCAAGATTTATTCCCAAAGCAAGATGTAAATATCTATCCCCAGTGTCTAGCAATGTATGGAATGGCATGGATGGATGCTTGGATAGGTGTATGGATGGATGGATATGGTAAGCACGCAAAGGATGTCAAGAATTATCTTGTGATAAGATAAGGTGTTCAGATAAAGAATGCTCATTTGAATAATACTTCATGGCTTAGATAATGTTGGGGTATGATAGGATCAATGAAAATGACCCATGTCAAGATGTTTTACCATAAGCAAGTGTAAAGTGTGCCCCAAACTTTCATCAAGATCAAGCTAACTTGGATGATGGACGTAGATGGATAAAAATGGATTGGATATATGGTTCATGGATGAATGGCTTTATTATGGATAAAATGGATGGAATACTAGATTTATTAAGGATGGGATGAGATGCTTTCATCTAAACTGGTGTATGTAGATGCTTGATTCTACACATGCCACCTATTTTCTAGGTTTTCATCATGGTACCTGCCCAAAGTGCTACCAAAGTGGTTCACTAGAGGACAATTTTTTTCTTTACTATTTTCAATCCTTTTTCTAATTTTTTGGATTTTTTTGGTTTTTCTGAAAGATTCATGCTAACCCACCTAGTGGTGTCGATGTAGATGCTTCTGTCATAATGTGCCATCGGTATCCTACCTGAAGAAGTTTCTTTGCTAAGATACGTGCACTTGAATGCAACTTTTGGGATTCTTGATTTGCTTTGTCGATACCAAAGTTAACTTTGTCTTTGTGTGCACAGTGCGATAATGTTCCTTTAAAATCCTTACGATGAAGGGTCATTGCCAATACATGGTCAATGCGAGAACTGGATATCATGCATGGAGGCATGAATGGAGTGTGTTTAGGGATAGGAGATGGATTGGTTGACAGTTTGAAACCTTCGACTCTCCAAACTTGGGAAGATGAGCAATGATGGGTGGATATGAAAGTTGGCATGGAATTAGGACCAACTGCTTCATATACTTTGTACGTTGCTTGAAAAGCTTGCATTATATTTTGTGGGCATCTTTAATGGATACTTTTCCCTTTTTTATTTTTCCCCATAGTTTCTTTGACTAATGGAGTTTGATAAGGATGATCTTTCTTTATATTTTTTGGTATCCATTTGTATTTGATTTGTCCATTATGCTTTCCAACTTCTTTTTCTTTGATAACATTCTTCATACTTTGATTCAAATTTTTCTTTTGACGTTGGTCCCAATTCATGGATGGGGTGATGGGTGGAAGAATATTCATGATGTGCCTAGTTATAGTATTGGCATTGGTTTCATCATAAGGATTCTTCGTGCTCCCTATATTGATGTTTTCTTGAGACTAAGTTACCCCTGGTATGGTGGTAGTAGTACCTTCATTCCTTGATTTTTCTTATTTTGAGATGTCTTGTTCAGTAAGCATGCTCTGATAAATAACCATTGTAGATGATGTTATTGGAATTTGTTGTGCTGCTGACTCTGGAATATCCTGTTCTGTCATACATATTTCCTTGAGCAGATAATGTTGGATATCTGCATACTTGATGTCCTCAGTCTAAATTTGGGATATATCTTATCCTGATGTTGACAACTCAATAACCTACTCTTTTTGTGTAATAATATCAGGAGTAAAGGAATCATGTTTTGAATGAAGATCGTCTACATGTCCATCCATAGAAAGCCTCTCATGGGTAGATGGAGGAGTATGTGCTACATGGATATGATCATCTTGCATAGATAGGAGAGTGTCCATTAGATTATTATAGTATCATGAAGATACAAATTCTTAACCTTGAATGATTTCAAAGTTTCTTTTGACATGCTTTGGATCAAGTTCTTGACATGGGTTAGTTTCAAAGAATGGATTGCTTACAAAGGGTTCTTGGATGTCGTCATTAGACATGGTAAGTTGTTCAATATCCTCAAGTGTTGAGTTCAAGGTTCCTTCAGTATTTGTAACCATGAGGTCGAAGGATGTCAATATGTCTTGGAAAGGACCATTGCTAGACTTTGGTGAAAGATTTTGATCATTCTTTGGAATAAATTCTTGAGTTATGCCCTCTAACTCTTTAGGCAATGTAGAGAAATTTTCAACATGATCATAGATCAATGAATCATGCATTATGTCAATAGGATAAAATAATCCTAACACTCCCTGAAATAGATCACTAAAAAGTGGCTCTTGATGTATGGTGAGTTGATCATCAGATGGGGTAGAAACATCTTCAATGTGCTCCTTAATTGAGAGATCTTGAACATTATTTTCAACAATCGTGGTAGAGAGATTATGAATGTCTTCAACCATAAGGTCAAATGATGCTGACATTTCTTGAATTGGATCATTGTCGAGTATTGTTGGTGGATTTTGATCATGATTCAAAAGTGACTCTTGACCTATGTTGATTTGATCTTTGAACGAGATAGAAACATCTCCAATGTGCACTTTGATGGATAGATCTTGATCATTTCTTTCAACAATTGTTGTGGGGAGATTTTCAATGCTATCACCAGTGGTTGAATGTTCATCATTATCCCCAATAGCTATCATTTTTCACATTTGTGCTTGTGTTTGTTGGGTAGCTTGAGAGGCTTGGGCAGCTTGAGATGCTTGTTGCACTTGTTGAGCTCGTGTTGCTTGTTGCATGGCTAGATATTGTTGGATGGCCTTTTGGTAGGTCTAGTGAGCTTTTAGTGCAATGTTATATTGTCTTGTTGCATTTGGTTTTGGTGGTAGTGGTGGTGGATTTGGAATTGTGTTAGATGTAGTGACAAGTCATTGAGATACATTTGGAGTGATCGTGAGGGTTTGAGATATGATGGGATTGATCGAGGTGATAGGAATGGTTAGAATGACTAAGGTGATAGGTGCTTGGGACACCATATTTTGATTTGTCAGGATTGATGTTGTCATTTGATTAGATACCATCTGTTGGTGCAATGTCAATGGTATATTCAAAGGATTTGGTGTGATGGCTTGATTGGTGTTAGGTGTATTGATTTGGATGGAGTAATTTGTTCTAGGTAAAGGGGGAAGCCCTAAACCAAGGAATGATGTTGATATGGGTACTGGTGGTGGAGATTTCTCTTGGCGTAATGACTCAACTATTTTGGTAAGTGTAGCAATTTGATCTCGCCAAATTTGATCTTGATTTCGATCTTGACTCCCTTGATATAGTTTATTTGGTTTTTGTTCAAGTATATTTGGGGTGCATACTTGTGGTTTTTGAATGGGATCATGGACAAACTGATTTTGGACATTGTTCTAATTTGGGATGATGTTCAGATTTGGCATGATAGGTTGAAACTGAACATTGTTGTGGTTGGGAATCATATTGATTTGATTTTGCATGGTGTTACCTTGACTTGGAGTTGTTAACATCTTGTTTGAAATTTGAGAAATATTCATATGATTTTCAAGTATACCTATCCCAAAGTTTGCCAAGTTTGGATTCAAAATGTTCATGTTTGGTAAATTTGTACTTGGTACATTCACATTTGGCATGTAGGGATTTGATGGGATGATGTTGTTCATTTGAACGCTCATGCATTGATTGTTTGGTTGATAAACTTATAGGTTTGGATTTAGATCTACCATCAGGAAATGTGTTCCAATCTTTGATTTGGGCATACTTGCACTTTTTGTACCATTGACATTTGTAGAAGGTAATGATCCCATGTATGGATTGTATAAGTGTGAGTTTTGATAATCAATCGACATTGTAAGGTTTTGAAAGTTTAATTGATTTGGATTACTCATGATGTATGGAGCAAGTTTATATTCCATGTTATTCTTGTGTTTTGACCTTGTAAAAGTGACCTCTAAGGTTCTTAGGACTAATGACAAGATGAAGGATGAAAGTGGTAAATGATGTGAGTGTTGAACATTTAGGGACTTTGGATCAATGTTAGACTTTAGGGTTTGATTTGGATAATGAACTTGTAAACCCTAAGATGTTGGATGTGATCTTAGGATGAACTTGTTAAAAGAGGTGATAATTTAACTAAGTGTGTGAGGAAGGATTCATCCAAATGCACCTAACTAAACATATGACCTTGAATTAACTAGAGGTATGAGAAAGGATGTATTCCCATACTCCTATGGTGATTTTGATTTTTTGATGATTTACCCAAGTCTAGAATGATGTTTCCAAAGCTATAAAGTTGTTTGGTGGGATGGGATGATAAATTTTTGGGGTGGATGAAGTGTTTGATTTGATCCTAAATGAACCTAAAAAGGACTTTTTTCTGAGACCAAGATAGTGAAGAACAAGCCTTTGTCTAAAAGTAATTTGAAATCAAAAGATCAATGTTTGCATGAAAAACATACAACCAAAAGATGCCAAGCACATATGTGGGGTACAATTGATTTAATCTTTGCTTAATGGATTATTTTTACCACAAATACACTCTTGATTAGATTTTGAATCTAGATGTCAAATGTCTCAACTTTCCCCTTATCCTGCAAAGTGTATTATGCAGAAACCAAGGAAATTTGAGGCAAGAGTTACCTATTGTTGACCTAAGTAGGAGAAAATTGAGATGAAATCCAAATGTGTAGAAGCCTCTAAGGATATGAATCCCAAGGGAAAGCAATAACATGTGAATTTTTTCAAGGATATTTGCTTCTCCTAAAGGGTTTGAGATTTGATGCTCATGTTGAATGTTGGTTTTCCAATGTTTTCAATCAAAGCACTGTGTTTTCAAACTAACTCACAAGCAATATAACATCCTAGCTCAATTGGTACATTTTTATTGGTGGCTTTCCTCATGCCCTTCGTAGTAGAAGAGATGATTTTACATGCAACCAAGGAAAGAGTATAAAGGTATGTTAAGAATGAATTCTTAACCTCTATACTTTAACCAAGATCAGACATGGCAAGTAACTTCTTGGAATCTAAGTTCCAATGCACCACTTTGATAAACTCGGTTAATGAATTAATAGGCCACTACAAATAAGGGTTCTATTTCATACTTTCTATTCGTGGAGATTGACCCATATGACGAGAGTCCCCTTTCCGATCCATCTCATCGGAATCAACCACGTGATATTGGTGTTTACTCCAATACCTACATTTATATCTTGGTTGGAAATAATCTTGGCTTTAGAGTGTTACTGGTTGAGTTGTTCCCTTGGGTGAGTAATTTTTCCCCAAGGCAGACCCTCTAAGATAAACAAAATCAAATAAAATTATTCATAGTTTGATCAACCCTTATTTAGAAACAAGGGGAGAACACATGCAATAAGCTCACTCACACTTGCACAAGATTTTGTTCAATTTTTAAACCCAAATTGAAGTGTGGAGGTGATTGCTTTGTCTCACCCTAAAGTCATGAACAACACCTTTTGATTCTCAAGATCACTATAAAGCGCGAGAGAAGCACATACGTCCTTTTTCAATGAATTTAGTTTAAGTAAGCTCTCACAAAACAAAGTTGCACTTGTTTATTTTAAGTCCATAAAGAAATTATTTTGATTTGTTTTAAAACACCAAAATGAAATATGAGTTAGCCTAAAACAGAAAATTAAGGCATAAAACGAAATCTCCAAGCATTTTGAAATGTTCATTTTAAAGCCCAAAATCAAATGCGTTAGCTTAAAACAGAAAATTAAGGTGTAAAACGGAATCTCCAAGCATTAAAAAATGCTTTTGGGTTTCAAATTTCAATGCTTGAATTTTTAACTCAAATTTGTTTGTGTTCTTTGATTCCAATGTCACCGATTCTTTAAGCAAACCTTGCTACACTCTTATCTCCAAGAAATCAATTCAATTGTTCATTGATTCTGCACTTCAAGAAAACAAATGTTAAGATTCAAAAAATTCTAATTTTGTATAATGGTCCCATAAGAAAGATAAATAAATACAATTGATGTCAGTTTGAGATTTTTGCATAAAATCCAAAAAAAATCCAACTTAGGCAATTAATTGACAGTGACCTGCAATAGTGAAGGTGAATCTAACATAGCTAAACTACAGTCATGATAGGATAGTAAGCAACTTTAGTCAAATAATTTCTTAGATTATAGTTAAAGCCTTTTAAAGCTGCAAAATTTTGAAATACAAATCATGCATAAAGTTACTTATCAGAAAAGAACCACCTGGTGTTGATTATAAGTTGAAAGAAGAGCTATTAATGATTCCAAATTCAACTCATTACAATGAATGTAGAAGGGTGAATTAAATGAATTAGACCAAGTCAGCATAGAGGCACATAGCTGCCATATAAAATAATGGCCCATCAAACAAGCTAGTGTCAGATCACTTTACTCCACTTCAATGCAATTTTCCAAGTGACACATTAGTGACTGATTTCTTCTTTAATGGAAATCTTGCTTGGTGAGGAATTAAATGTATATGCTAAGCTAAGTAGTGCTCACCACGATTTCCAACATTCAAGATGCGTAATAAAAAGCAAGAGAAGACCAAACACTCAAAACAAAAGAAAATTGATATTTTAGATCAGAGAGTTTGTTATTCACAGGAACAAGATTTCGCTAGTGCAATGAAGATTTCAATAAATATTTATTCACAGAAATGAAAATCCATTCATACCAATGCAAAAGAAAACAAATCTAGAGTACTTATCTGTGCATCACTATCTCTACTGACATCCTCTTGTATACTATTTCTGAGAAAGAGAGCCTATACGTAGCAATCGGGTAGGCTGGGAAGGGACGAGTTTAAGTGGTGATGTTGCACGATGTAGACCAGGCTTCAAATCTTCACACAGTAGAAAAATCATGCCAGAGGGGCACGCAAGGGGAGGATCTTCTAGATTGAATTCAAAGAGGCATCAACATCTACAAATTTCCAAAGAAATTGATGCTGCTAGTCCAAAGATTTCCAACTATTTTGATTTTTCTAGCCCAAAGGTTTCTAAGGCATCAACATCCACATCTACGCTTGAGCTGGCATCTGGAAGTTGTGATCACAAGACTAAGGATAGATTATCCAAGGAAGTGAGCATGGTGGTATTCTCAAGAATAATGGGAATATCATTGATTGAAGAGGGTGTTCACTTCATTAAGGCATAGTCCACCAAATGTGAGAAAAATGAGAGCTCTCAAATATATGAGTGCGGACCCTGCACAGTATTCCCTTAAAAAATTACAACCACACCAAGACCAAAAGTGACACATCATAGTATGTATGACTGGAAATGGTCATTTTAATAGTGAACCAAAGGCCGTAGGTTTTATCTGCAAAAAAAAAACTAGTTCTTTTGAAATCATTATTGGAGTACTCCAGATACTAACTGTTCAACACTTCAGATTTTAGAGACTTTAATCGTGTAACCACTGGACATTTGCTAAAAAAAAAGATTTGCACAGAACCAAGAATTTTAAGTCAGAAAAAAAAAGAATAATTTTCTTGACTAAAGCAACCACGGTATCATGCAACTATTTACCAATGACCAACACATCTTCTAAATCTTTGCCTCGATAAAAACACCCAAGATAAAATGTCGAACCACTCAACAATGTTGTTCAATATTTGTGACTTATCAAGGCTAAACAAGTCTTTATGCTTGTAGATAGCAACACTAAACAAGTCTAAATGGAGGACAGAAAGAAAATTTTTTTATAGATAGCAACGCTGAACAAGCCTAAATGGTTGTAGATATCAAAGCAGCTTTCTACAATGATTGCGAAATTTGCATATGCTTTATACACTGGCTGCTATCCATGAAAGTGTATTTCATTTTATTTATTTTTTGTGAGAATCAGTACCCTACAGGAAAGTTAATAACATTCAAATCATATCAAATCAAAACGCAATCTACATGTTCATATATATCATTTATCAAAATCAAGAAACGCTAAAAGATGAATGATAAGTATCACATCAGATTTACCATAGCATAGCAAAGAATTAGCGCAGTTGAAACATCAAGGAAAATAAATGTAAAGTCAACCAAATTTAATAATGAATAGAGGAGAGTAGGATGTGGTATTTAATACCATAATCTGTGGATTGACTTGACTGAGCCTTGTTATGTCTATCCTTTTCTGAACATGTACAATATATGATGATAGCATTTTAACTTTAGGTTTGCTTGACATATCACCAATGGTTGAAGCAACACATTATAGCTTAGACTCCACACCTCAGACTTATCTACAATCTCGACTCATTCAATTTCCAGTTGATTACTTCTGGATTTAACCTCGTCTTTAATTTCTAACTACTTTCATAGTGTTGGTCGATGACTATCCCTAAAATTCATGATGACCTTTTCAACAGTACTATGCGCAGCTACTTAACTTATCACAAGTGTACCACAGAAGTGTTGGCATCAAGCAAATGCACATTCAAGAAAATCAAGAGTCTTCAATTTGAGGCATCCTCAACAGTAGGATATAGCTATGCATAATTGTCCTTGCTTTGGAAAGAGAGTTTGTAGATGCATTGAAGATAAATAATGCAAAGGAACGACAGTAGAATGCCTTTACAATATAGTTGGAAAAAAGAAAAATGCAACAGAGAAACTTAGTCAAAGTTAAATCAGATTTTTGTATTTGGAATTTACATTGGTTTTGTACGGACTATCAATACTTCAATGTGAAAGTGATTAAGTCCAACAATAACAACAATATTGTTTTGGAGTAGTGATGATATAAAGTAATGAAGAAAAGTGATTAAATCAAGCACTAGGATATAAATAATGGATTGCTCTAAAGTGAGCAATCCACTCAAAGGGATAGCCTTCCTACAACATATTCATTATTGCAAATAACCTATAGTCCACAACATGTTTTCCCTACAATCATTCCTTCCTTATTATACGTAATATTTGAATGAAAGATAAAAACCAGTTGGTGTTAGATGGAAAACAATATCAATACAACAATATCATGTTTAAATAGTCATATCAATATTAATAAGGAAATCCATGGTAAGCCCTCCTTCTAGTGCCATAATGTGGATGCTAGATCTGCAAATGGATAACATTCTAACATATATCATTAGCAAAAAAGAAAATATTCACATCCATATGAGATAATCCAACATGTTTTAAAATGAAAACAAATAACAAGATGACTAAAGAAAAAGCACATAAAAACATGATGTCAATTCTATCTCATATTGGATTGGTTCTTCTATGGAAAGAATCCCTTTCCCAATCCTTGCTAAACTCCATAAGGTTGATATAAAACTATTGTGAAGATGATATGAGGTGGAAAAAATCAAATCTCAATTGAAGAGAGTGACTTTGCATGAGATTTTTGGATGCTTTGATGAAGAATGAAGCCTCTATTTGTAGATTCTCAAATGCTAAGAGTGCCCAAGAGGGAGCAATGTGGGATAATGATTTGGCCAATGAGATGAGGCCATTTGTCAACTTGTGATAGGTTGAGGAATGTGCAAGATTTGGGGATTGTGCCAAAGAGGGGGAGATTCAAATTTGAAATTGTGAATTAAATGCTTATTTTGACCTTTGCAAGGAACATGTAAGAGCCATGTAAGAGCTCATAAAGGCTTTGTTGGATGTACATGTCCACTTTTTTTTGAATTCAAACTTGAGGGAATATTCCTCAAAGATGCCATGTTGATGGAAAATGATGGATTTATAAATGAATTAAAATGATTTATTGGTGCAAGTGGGAAAAGCTACAGGATGTGATGGGTGGTTAGATTAGTTTAATCAGGATTAGATTAGCTTAGATGATGATTAGATTCTTTGACCCATTTGACTTGATTTCTTTGATTTATTTAAATCAAAAAAGGATGGAATATGCATTTGGATTTCAATTAAATAAAGTTTGGTTTATTTAATTAAAAGGTTGATGTGAGACATAAATTAAACAAAATTGATTTATTTAATTTAAATGGATAACCTTAGGAATGAATTAAAGACCTAATTTACTTGGTGAATGGATTTGATGAGCTCGATTAATTTAATGAGCAGATGAATATGAACTAAGTGCATAATGCTAATTTCACGTGTCTACAGAGACAAGATAAAATGATTATTGAAAAGAAGAAGAGCTACTATTGGTGAGGTAAATTTGTGTTTACTTTCTAAAATTGAATCGAAGACTGTAAGTGAAGCATCTAAATATGAAAATTGGATGGAAGCTATGAAAGAAATTATATAGATTAAGAAGAATCAAACTTGGGAATTGGTCCCAAGACTGATAAACAAAAACATTACTGGATCAAAGTGGGTATTCAGAAATAAGTTGAATGGGAATGGATAAGTGGTTAGAAACAAAGCAAGGCTTGTGTGTAAAGGTTACTCACAAGTAGAAGGCAAAGATTTTTAGGAGACTTTCGCTCCGGTGGAAAGAATGGAATCTATAAGGGTGTTCTTAGAATTTTCTGTTTATAAAGATTTCAAGGTCTATTAGATGGATGCCAAGTTTGCATTTTTGAATGGTGAGATAGAAGAAGAGGTCTACATGGAACAACTAGAAGGATTTTAGTTGTCATATCAACCGAATATGGTGTGTAGATTGAAGAAAGATTTATATGGATTGAAGCAAGCTCCTAGAGCTTGGTATGCAAGGTTAGATAGGTATTTGATTCATCAAGATTTTAACAAAGGTATGACTGATAGTAATCTATATTTTAAAATTGAAAATGGAAAAATATTGATTGTAGTTGTATATGTTGATGACATTATTTCTGGAGGAAATGAAACTATGTGTAATATGTTTGTGGAAGAGATGCAAAAATAATTTGAAATGTTTATGTTTGGAGAGATGCATTTCTTTCTTGGGCTACAAATTAATCAAATAGAGAAAGTAACTTTTATTTCATAGTCTAAGTATGTGAAAGAGATGTTGAGAAAGTTTGGGATGGATGGTTCCAAACTGGTATGCACTCCTATGGTGATTAGTTGTAAATTAGGTAAATATGATGATTCACCTAAGGTGGATCAGAGCAAATATAGATATATGATTGGTGGACTATTGTATTTAACTTCTACTAGACTGGATATTATGCATGTTGTATATCTTGTGGCTAGATTTCAAGAAGATCCTAAGGAAACACATGTTGTTAAAAGAATATTTAGATATTTGAATGGCACTCTAGATTATGGGTTATGGTATCCTAGGGATACTTACTTTACATGAAGTGCTTATACAAATGTAGATTGGGCTAGATGTATGGATGATAGAAAGAGTAAAAGTGGTGGTGCATTATTTCTTGGTTGTAGATTGGTGGCATGGTTGAGTAAAAATCAAGATTTAGTTTCCATGTATACTACTAAAGTTAATTATATTGTTGTTGCATCTTGTTGTACACAAGTTCTATGGATGAAATAAATATTAAAAGATATCATAGTGGTGTATGATGATCCTATTTCCATCCTCTGTGATAACATAAGTGTAATTCACATTTCAAAGAATCTAGTGATGCACTCTAGGACAAAGCATATATCTATTAGGTATCATTAAGGTTGTGGAGAATGAAGTACAGATTAAGTATGTCCCTACGAAGGATCATATTATTGATATATTTCTAAAGGCTCTTCTTGAAGATAGTTTTGAGTATCTCTAAGAGAAGTTAGGGGTCATTGCCCCTCCTTTCTTGAACTAAATGCATAATGAGATGCATTAGTCCAGTGGGTCTATGGATTTATCTTTCTTTTGGACTAATGTTTTGGTGGCTACCTCCTAGGGGGATCAAGTAGTGTCATGTATTGTCATTGTATGAGGATTATGTTTTTAATGTCAAAGAGGAAATAAATGTAAAATATATTTTTCCTTTTCCATTGATGTCAAATGGGGATAGGAAGAATGTGAAAATTATTATCTACTAAGGGGGAGAAACTGAAAGAAAAATCTTGAGAAGTTTATTCAAAGAAAGTATGTTTTCTTTGATGCTTTTTCATATCATGTGTTTCCATCAATGAAAAAGGGGGAGATTTTTGCAAGAATGAAGGTGTTTTCATTGATGTCAACTAGTTGATGTTGTCATTAATTTCATGGATGAAGGTTATTGGTTGTTCAGTTGTAGATATTAAGAAAATTGTATTGAAGAAAGGTTGCAAGTGTTCAGTGGTTGCTTTGGGTTTTGTGTTGGGATTTGCTCCTATGTTTGTGTGGTTTAGATATGTTGATCATGTTTCTTGTAAGCTGTTATATCCAAAGTTTGGGCTTCTAATTCATTGTACAGTGTGAGTTATGTTCACTAGTTGTGAACTGTGGTTTTCTATGTTTCTGGTTGAGGTCTGGGAGAAATGTTGTTGGTCTAAATTTCACTTTGGTAAAGTCTTATGACTTGCAGTTCTAGAGTTAAGTTGTTATGATTTTTTTGAAGATAATTTAGGTATTTGGAAGGATCGTGCTTAATTGTTCTATGTTTTACACTGGTTTGGCCGACCTTGTGTTGAACACTATTGCCAAAGTTGATGAAGTGTGTTGGACCTATTTGAGTCCTCATCAAGCATGTGTTTTGGTCGCCCTCATTCTAATTCCACCCTAGGATGCTTTGGCGCTGACCTAATTTGAATTTATTGATGGATGAATAACTTTGGATATGTTTCAAAGTTGAAGATGGTGTAAATACATGATGAGTTAGTGGTGAAAGAAGGAAAAGAGATAAGTGCAAATAAATAGAGTAGATAGATGTGAAATAGATGTGAATCAGTGAGTGTGTGTGATGTAAGTGTGGTAGATCGGTGCAAAGTCTGAATGCTAACTTTTTGAATGTAGTGAGCTGAAGGTGTACTCTATTATTCATACATGTCTAAAAGTGGTTGAGAAAATTGTGGTGGAAATATTTGTTACATTAAGATTGTCTTCTCTCTGTAACACATCTCTTCTATCTTCTTTGTATCTTTGTGGTAGTGATCCCTTCGGGTGGTTAACCCTATTGGACAATGACCCTTGCTTCTTAGGTAGGGATCCTTTGTAATCAGTTTTGATATTCTCTATAGTGTGATTTAATCCTCACCATTGTTTTTCCCTTATTAGGTTTTCCATGTAAATCTAGTGTTGTGTTTGTGTGATGATTTTCAGTTTCTACACTTGCACTTAATGTTGAATCATTTTAGCAATTTTAATGATTTGTTTCAGTGAATGATTTAAAGGTTTAAATTTGTTACAACTGATTCAACCCCCCCTCTCAATTGTCTTGTTCAACAGTTTTATGGGTTTTGTAGGATATTATAGAAAATTTGTTGAAAAAATTCTCCAAGATAGCCTTTCCAATTACTTTGAAAAAGAAAAAGAAATTTGAGTGGATAGAGAAGTGCCAAGTATCATTTGACCTACTCAAAGAGAAGTTAACCACTGCCCTGATCTTGAAAGTACTAGATCCTGATGGAGACTTCATTGTTGTCACAAATGCATCAAGAGAGGGCTTGGGAGGTGTTTTAATGCAAAAATGGAAAGTAATTTCTTATAAATCAAGGAAGCTAAAACCTTATGATAAAAATTATGCATCACATGATTTAGAGTTAGCAACAGTGGTTCATGCATTGTAAACATGGGGGCATTACTTGTTGGGGAAGCCTTTTGAGATGAAAACTGATCATCATGGTTGAAATATTTATTTACTCAACCTAATCTAAATACAAGGCAAAGAAGATGGTTGGATTTAATATCTGATTATTAAGTTTCAATATAAGTTACATCAAGGGAAAATAAAATTGGTTTGGTGATGCCTTAAGTCAAAGACATCATATTGCTTCAATAGTGACAATCCAAACCAACTTTAAAGGTCAAGTATTGTAGAAATGTAAAGAGGATGAGTACTATATACAAGTTCATCAAGAACTCACAAGCAATATGTAAGATGCTAGGTATTAAGGCTCTCATTTTGAGCCCAATGGATTACTTATGTATAAGGGGAGAATGCATGTACCTAACTCATAAGATTTGATAAATCTAGTATGGAAAGAAGTTCATGAAGCACCATACTCTGGACACTTGGGTGTGACAAAAATGTTGGCCAATGTGAAGCCATTATATTTTTGAAAATGGATGAAAGGAGATGTTGCTTGGTTTTTGGACAGATTCCTAGAATGTAAAAGGGTAAAAGTAGAGCATCATCATCTTGTAGGCTTGCTATACCCACATAATATTCTAGAGAGTAAGTGGCAAGTCATAAGTATGGATTTTGTGCAACGATTTCCTATGTCAAGGAATAATCACAATTCCATTCTTGTGGTTGTGGATAAGCTTACTAAGTTAGCATGTTTTATACATGGAAACCTAACTAATGGAGCTCCTATCATAGAAAAAAAAAATTCAAGAAATATTTAGGTTGCATGGAATTCCTAAGAAGATAATCTTCGATAGGGATGCATGAGTTGCCTCAAGGTTTTGGAAAACCTTATTTTTTGCACTTGGGACTCAATTGAATTTAATCTCAGCATATCATCTAGCAATGGATGGACAAATAGAAAAGGTGAATCAAGTACTTGAAGACCTACTTAGAATGTATTGCATGGATCAACAATACAAGTGGGAAAATTACTTTCCTTTAGTGGAATTTTCTTATAAAAATTCCTACCATTCCATAATAAAGATGGCTCCTTTCAAAGAATTATTTGGTTGAAAGCATCGAACCCCTATAAGTTGGGATAAACTTGAGGATAGGGTGAGTCTTGGGCTAGAGATGTTGGCTAAAATGGAAGAAAAAGTAAGGATTATTAAGCAAAGGTTAGCTGAAGTTAATGAAAGACATAAAAGCTATGCAAATGCAAAGAGAGTGCCCCAAAATTTTGCAGTAGGTGAAAAGGTGTTGTTTAGGGTTAAACCTCGTAAAGTTCCATCAAATTTGGGAATTCATCCAAATTAGCTTCGCGCTGTGTAGGAAATTTTGAGATTCTTGAGGAAGTGAATCCTATGGCTTATCAAATTGCATTGCCACCAACTTTTGCTCGGATGAATAATGTCTTTCAAATTTCTTTCCTAAAGAATTATATACTAGGAGATAATCACATAATTGATTGGAATGATTTATAGGTATAGGACCCTAGAGTTGTAATAATCAAGCCTCTTAAGGTGCTTGGAATGTGTAAGCTTTGCTTATGTAGCAAATAATTTCTATAGTGTAAAGTCTAGTGGGACTAGTATGTGGAAGACTCTACCACTTGGGAAGACTATGCTGAGATACAACAAAATTTTCCACATGTCTTACATGCTTTTGAAAGTACTTGAAAACAATGTTATTTGTTGGTTTAATTTATGTTTGCTACATAAATTATTGGGGATGATGATTCACAAGGGGGGATTATGTCACACCCCATTGTGTATTTACCTATTTACTTTTACTGTGCTAGGGTAAATTATTGCATGTGTGAATGCATTTGGAATTCTAATTGAGAATATATGTTCTTGCACTTTGTTATCAATGAATTATGAAAGGATGTTTATTTCATGTTATGAGATGAAATTCATATATGAGAAATGAATGGTTATTGAATTGATATTCTAACTAGGAAACAAATAATGAAAATTTTTGTATTAATGAAAAACTAACTACCATGGGATGTGTTAATTTGGATGTAGGTTCATGTTCAATCCTCCAAGTCTGAGGGGAAGTATCACTCATGAGAAGAACTTGGTTGGATAACTGGTAACAAAACCTAAATGATCTTACACACACACTCACAGTAGAATGGTTGAGTCTAGTTATCATGTTGGGAATTGGTAAATCATCCTTAAGTATGATGTGGTTGGATTAGTAAGGGTCTTGATTACTGTCGAGTGGATTCTTGGATGCTGTTTATGTGTTGGAGTTTATGGGTTCTTCTTTATACTACTATGCTAAATTGATGAGGTGAACATATGTTGAATGCATATATATGTATGCATATGCATGTCGATGATAAACCATATACATGAAGGAACACGTACATGAGAGTACATAGGTAAATGTACCTATGCACACTTATGAATGGGTTGCTTATGAGCATGGTGTTATCGAAGGGAAAATAGGGCATGTATGCATAAATTTATATATACATCACATGTATATTCCCTATCAATAAGATGATAATTGCATGTTTGATTGATTGTGTAAACAGGGGTATATACACACACACACACATATATATAATATATATACATCTATACATATGTGTACATGTGTCAATATATATATGTATGAGTGACAAATGAAAAAATGTCCATACGAATATATCAACATCTGTATACGTACATATACATGTACATATAGGAATATACATATATATACAAACAATATTATTTATAAGAATGATAACTTGATCTTATTATCAAATGTATACATATTTTTTTGACATGGAATATATATATTTGAATGTATATATATATATACATACATATATATATATATGTATACATATGTATATATATATACATATATATATATATGTACATGTACATGTATATTGTAAATACATATTTATAAATATACATATATATATGTATATATATACATGTATATTATAGATACATACATATATATATACATGGGTGATCCCACAAAGCTAGTTTACAATTTCTAGGAGATTTAGATTTTTTGCTGAAATCATATTCTTTTTAAAAATATAATGATTTAAGCCTTAAAATGTTCCATTTAAAGCATTCCAATTGAAGAGGGTTTGATCAAACTACCTTAAATCAAACCCTCTTGGATAGAACCCGCTAGTTTAAAACCATACCAATAACGGAGTCTCCTTTACACCTATCAACTTGCTAATAAAAAACCACTTTTGATTTACCTTTTGGGGGATCAAATGAATTCATTTAAAATTTATTTTTTGTAAGTATGTAGTCCTTATTATAAGCTTCCCAAAAAGTATAATTTTAAATAAATTTAATTTTATTATTATATTAATTTTTTATTTCTTGTGAATGTAGGTTTTGAAAGTCAAGCTCTCATTCTGCACATGTGGAAAAATAGAAGATTATCAAAAAAGAAAAAAAAATGAGTGCACCGTGAAGTCTTTGATCCAACAAAAAAAAAAGAATTTAAATACATAAAAAAAGTTACTTATAATGGTGCTATGTCCAATTGTAATTGGTTTGACTTGAAACTTGATTAAAGAAAAAATATTCAATGAAAAATATCTAACCAAGTGGAATCACTAGATATCGAGTTACAATCTAAATTTGAATAATTAAATTTTATCCTTCATGGAAAAAAAGTTATGCGTTATATGTTGAGTCACTTTTAAAAATGTTATTTTCTTTCTAGGTTATCTATTCCACCAAAAATTAGTGAAGATTTTCAAAATTGTAAAAATTGTGGGATCAATGTATGTGGATCCCACAATAGTGGTTTACAATTTTTGCCAAACTAGACATTGAAATAATTTTTTAACTAAATCTTCACTTTCGGGCACCTATAGCGGCTAAACCGCGAGGAATTTGAAGATGATGCAAACTAGAGTTTTGTGACATTTCGTCTGTAGATTCGAAATATATTTTTTTCAAAATTTTTTGAATCACATTTCACTTATTTTTCCATCTCCCTCAAAAACTAGTTTTTTTCTTTAGAAAACAACGTTTTTAAAAAGTGATGCTCACTGTATAACGCTTAACTTTTTTTCCATGAAGGATAAAATTCTAATTATTTCGAATTTAGATTTGTATATATATATATATATTATAAATAATAGAGGCTGATTTGTATATATTTTATGCAAATTATTAGAGGTTGATGTATGCAAGTAATGTGCAAAAGATAAAGGCCAATATGGAGTTATAAGCCATGGTTGATATCATACAAAATATATCGCTACTTTGTATTGGCATATTATTTATATCTTGGAATGCATTTATCCAAAAGATAGAAGGTGGTAGACATATTAAATATCAAACATGTAATTTAAATGCATGATAAAGGTAAATAGCCATAGCAATAAATGTGATGGTCAAAGCATAGTTTTAATGTTATTTAAGTGCAATTGATTTATCTTTTCTGTATCGAATAATTAGACTATGACTAAGTTGACAAAGGATATGTGTTGCCTGTTAAATGTGGACTATTTCTTTGGGTAAACTATGGCAAAGGAATAGGTAAATGGATGATACTTGGCACCATTATATGAATACTATGTTTTTGCAAAAATCTATCATGTTTGAAATTCAATTCTCATATTTTGAGCATGTGCATGTTTGAAATAGTCTTGAGTTGTTGTCAAGTAAAGGAGGTCGATCTGTAGAATACCAAGCCGAGTCTATACTTAGAATTCTACCACCCTTTTACTATAAGAGATGAGTTGACCTGTATGTTAGAGTGGTGTTGACTGGAACAACTTTTCCATAGGCATTAATGTCTTAATATTTGTATAAATAGATGAGCCAACTCTCATTTGGGACGCATAATTTTGTAGTTTTCATTATGCTATTATTATTATGAGAGCATAGAGTTATATTGTGAGAGCATAGAGATATATTGTGAGAGCATTTGGTTATTTTTTGAGCCTTGAGAGAGAATATTGTGAAGTATTGTATTGAGTCTTTATAGTGGTTGAAGTGAATCCTAGCAAGCTATAATTAGAAGGCTAAGAGTCATATTAATCAATTAGATCAAGTGTATTACATGAATAAGGATATAATCTTCTTTTTACTTTTTTTATTATGAAAGAATGAAAGTCTTGTTTGCTTTGATTGGAATTGTTTGAGAAATTCTTGCATTAGTGAATCATAGTATTTGCTTATGGAAAGGAAAAGAAGTTGTTTTATGTTTTTCTATGAAAGTGTTTGTACATACTCCATAATAGGAGGATTTTTTTATCATTAGTATAAGTATATTAGGAATGATGAAACAAGGATAGCTTAAGGGTTATTCATTGCAAACCTTTTTGATTGAATTAAATAACTTGTAAATTACACCTGGGATTTGATTATCCATTGAAGGGGGGATAACTTATTTTTATGCTTATGGGTAGAAATACCATTGAGTTTTTGGAAAGGGAATAGGTTGTTTCTAAGGTTAATCTCTACCTATAGAAGTATAACATGCATATATTATAATGGTCAAAATTCAAATCAATCTTGAGTAGTGTATGTGAGTAGGATGACTGTCACTCAAAGTACTGAGTGAGAACATTTTAGCCAAAGTAGTGTGATTGCCTTTGGCTCCATTGTCAATTCACTGTGATCCATTTATGCATTATAGTTTAGGATTGTATGTTTTACAAGTTCTATTCATGTAGGACACAACAATAAGCTCAAAATGGTTGTCGTTACGAGGTTACTCCACCAATCTCTTCGTCGAAGGGTAGGTCCATCTATCTAATGATAGATGTGTGGGGGACCACATATGATTTTGTGGTTGGTGAAACAACACTTGAGTAATGCTTATCCTCCTCAAAATGTGATAGAAGACCAATATTTGAAAGGATATTCTTGGACCATCTATATCTATTTATTTGAAGCTTAGTTGAGCTATGTATGCACTATGTACAAAATCTTTGGAATATTTTCATATGTGAAATATTATTTTGGAAATGGAATCTATGTTGATTATTGTTATGATGTCTATGTTAATTTTTTCTCTATAAAGATTTTTTTTAATGGAAATGGCTAATTTACGTGGTTTATTTACTTGAAAGTGAAAACTTATGAAATTTTAGTTGAGTGAACTATTGCCATGTTTACACTTATGTCAACCTCTAATTTAGCAATGATGAGTAAGTTATTTTAGATATAAATATCTTGTGTGGTTGAGATTATGAGAAGGTGTTGCAAATGTTGAGATGGTATTTGTGGTGCTTGGTTTCCAAGTGCTTTTGAGAAAATTTAAATAAAATAAACTTTAGTATGAGAGAGTGGTGTCTAGTGTTTTGCTCTAAATTTCTTCATGGTTGAAGATATTCTCATGTAGTTTGGACATGATAATGAAATTTGTTCAAAGGTTTTATATCCAAAGTTTCAGGTTCTAAATACTTCTATAGTGGAAGATGTGTTTGATAGTATATATGTATGGTGAAACAAGGTGTCTAGGAGAAATGAGATTGCTCCACATTTATTTGAAGTGAAGTTTCTGGTGTTATATATCTGGGAACATGATTTTAAAGGTTGTATGTACCTTCCCTTAAAGTTTCATGTGTTGAGTTGTTTCACAAGGTTGTCTAGTGTGTTGGATGTATGTGATAGTATGTTTGGTTGCACAAAATGAAGGTGTTCTTGAGTTTCAAGTTTTTGTGGTAGTTATGTAGTATATTCTAATGGTATTAGAGTACTCTGAGATGTATGAATATCATGGATTGTTTCTGTGTGGTTTTTGAATGTTTCTAGACCTTGAGAGGTGTGTTTGGATTTGCTTGCTAGTGTTAGTGTAGGTTTGGCTGACCTAGCATGCTAGCACTAATTGTGGAGGATAATTATTGATTTAGTGTTGAGAAGTGTGTTTTTGTAGATTTAGGTCCCAATTAAGTAGTGGCATGGTTTTTCTTCATTTATTTATATTGTAGAAGTGTTTGGTGTTGACCTATTTGATGTTGCACAATAGAGGTGTATACATTTTATTAGGGCCAACCTAATTGAGATTAATTTAGGTAACAAAGGGTCTAAATGCAAGGATAATTGTTGTATGGTTTGTGTGTGGTGTGAAAGATGTGAATTTAATCAATTTATTGATCTCAGTGCAAGCCTTAATGCTTATGACTTCCTATTGTGGTAAGTGGAAGGTGCCTACATTTCAATCTATTTGATGAATTGTTTATGCCTTAGTGGAATTGCACCTTTGGCATAAAAGAGATGCATTGTTAGTAGTTCAAATTGGTAGTGAGCCACCCCATTTTTCTTCTTTCTTCTGGATAGTGATTCCTTTGGCAATAATCCACTTTTGGTGAGTCTTGTTTATGTTTCTAGGTAGTGAGCCCTTGGTAGTGAGCCTTATTGTATTCAGTGTTGCAATTCATATATTAGTGAGATAATCCTCACCATGTTTTTTCCCTTCTTCAGTTTTCCATGTAAATATGGTGTTCTTATGTGTTTGATGTGTTTGTATTATTGCTCGACATGTTTACATTATATTAATATATAAGGGTTTAAGAACTAATACAGATTTGAATGTTAATGAGGGTTTCTATTATTTTAAAAGTATACAATTGATTTTCCCCCCTCTTAGTTGTCCTATACATCTAAAAATTGGTATAAGTGTTGTGGTTCTTAGGAAGAAGCTTAATTAGTTGAGGTATATCTAGATGGTGTATAGGAAAGGTGTCAAAGCTCCCTTGTTTGAGAGAACAAATTATACCTACTAGAAAGCTAGGATGGAGTCTTTCTTAATCTCCCTAGGATTTGGTGTTTGGTAGTTTGTTGAAAGAAGTTATATTGTGCCTACAAATGGACCATCAACTAATGATGAGATCAAGGTATATGAGAACAATGGAAAAGAAAGGAATGTAATACTGAGAGATCTTACTAATTCATAATTTATGAAGGTTATAAGCTACAAGTTTTCTAAAGATGTTTGCACAAACCTGGAAGGAATCTATGAAGGAGATGAAAAAGTAAAAAAAGAAAGAAATAGATCTAAAAATCCAATTTTGAAACACTAAGGATGTATAAAGATGAATATTTTTCTACCTACATTCTCATAGTTGAAGTTTTCAATGCCATCAATGATCTTGGTGGAAATATGAATGAAAGAAAACTTGTGAAAAGGGTATTAAGAACTCTTCCTAAAACTTATAGTCATAAAGTTTCAACTATTGAGGAAGCTCAAAATTTGGATCATTATTCTAGAGATCAGATGTTTGGTGCTTTAACTTATTTTGAAATGAGAGAGTTTGGTCAATATACTAAAAGCAAAGAAACTACTTTTAAAGTCTGCAAAGTGGAAAAGGATGATGGATCAGATCCAAATGATCTTGATGAAGTGGAAGTAAACTTTATGAGGATATTGAAAAAGAGTACTAAAAAATACAAAGGTAAGCTACCTTTCAAATGTTTCAATTATGGAAAGATAGGTCACTATGTATCTGAATGTCCAATCAAAGTTACTAATGACAAGCAAAAGGATCATAAGGGTGAATTTTTTAAGAAGAGTTATTATGTTGAAAAGGATATTTGTACATCTAATGATGAAGAATCAGATTATTAGAATGAAGGAGGTGATGAATTCTTATTCATGGCTTTAAATTTTGGAACTAATTCTACTAATCTTGAAATATGTGTGAAGGAAAGTGCTCCAAAAATAGGTCATAACATAGAAGGAACTATGTGTTGTGCCCCTAGCACACACACCCCGTTCGAAATGGGGACCCTCTTTTCTTTCGCCTTGTCGGGTCATTTTTGGCACCGCCTCACTTTGTGTGCCCCTCTTTTTTTGATGTTTCGGATGGTCGATGTTGCTCCAAATTTCCATCATAAATTGATCATGCCTCCGCTTTTGGTTTTTTGCTGCATTCCGGAGCCTCGCAAAATCTCTCTAGCAATTTGGCCCTGAAACGGCCCCAGGCCCTGCCAGGCCCGGGTGTCTGGAATTCCCTAACCAGATTTCCCTGTTGGGATTGCCATTTCTTGCGGCGTCCACTAGGCATCCTTCCAGACCCCGGGGTCCGATCCACCTCTCGCTGTTTGCAAAAACTTGTTGAAATTCCCTGCAGCTTTCCACCTTTCGGACCCCGAACCCCAAAAGTCCGATTTCGGGGTTCTGTTTTGGTTTCACCGTCCGCGACGGCGAACCTCCTACGGTGACCCGCCCGCGGGTCCCGCCATCCTCTTAGCCATCCGTAGTTTACGTGTATTCCGGTCTGTAGTGGGGTCTTCCGGGCCCGGCTGTCCAGAATTCCATGACGGTTCTGCCATCCCTGACGGTAGATCCCTGGCAGAATCCCACCCTCCGACGCCCGAGCCGCTCCCCGCTGTCACCATTCAAACCAACGAGAAATCTTCAAAATGGCAGCCGTCACATCACGTCTCCCTGACCGCGGGTCTCGGCATTCCCACCACCGTCACTGACCTATTTTCAAATCCAACCACTTTTCTTATGGTCGTATGTGCATTTAATGCAAGCATTCATGGTGGTTTGGGTATAAAATGCCCAATCCGGCCAAGTCATTTTCACAAACAGGATTGGAGCGAATTGGACAAGCTATCATTTGGAGTCCATCGCCTTTGACAACGTCATGATCATCGTCGTCAACATCATTCCGACTAACGTAGGTGGATCCCACATCTCCCCACTCTGCATGTTCGAGGTAGGCCATCGGTTGCCCTCCCGTGCATCTTTTTCATGATTTTCAAAGATTTAAATCAATTAAAAAATTGTTAGGAGGGTATAATGTGGTGGAACACTAAATTGTGCACCAAACCCACGTCTTGGAAAATTGACAAACCTCATGAAGTGCCCTCCTCGTCGATCCAGAGTTTCTCCCTGTCGCGGTTGTTCTTCGCGCAGGGAAAACGTTCACCCCGGGCCCGAAACCTTCCTTCGCCGTCCAATGTTAAACCTTTGAACCATTGCCAACGGTGATTCTCCTCTCCAGGCCTGGCTGGCCGGGCTTCCTACCTCAGACTTCCGCTTGCCTTTTGTCGCACTTGAACTATGAACTACCCTTTATGTCCCAAACTTCGGACCCCGACATGCTCCTTGCCGTCAAACTTGAAAACTGAACATTCATCCTTTTGTCCGCTCAGACCCCGGACCCCGGAGCTCCATCTCCGGGGTTCTGCGTGTGATTTTTTGTCTTCAACAGCAAACGTCGCCCGACTTCCTGCTCCCCGGGCTCTGCCCTCCATTCCGTTGTTAACCTCTAGCGATAAAAATTCTTACGTCGCTGACGCCTTCAAGCCCTGGTGTCTGAACTTCTGATCTCGGAAGTCCGCCTTTCACCCACCATCGCTAAAAGCGAACCCCATCTGGCGTTCCAACTTCTGGGCTCTGGGCATCGGGTTTCTTTGGTCTATTTTCCATCGTTATCCATGGCAAAGTTTTTGGTGAACTCATCAATGCCATCCGACCCCTGGACCCCATTTCCCAGGCTTCCGTCCTCGGAAGTCCGTCGCTCTCCCGCTGTCGGGGAAATTGCACCGCATCCGTCTAGTCGCTGGACCCCAAGCTTCCATCTACCATGGGTTCTTGCTGAAACTCCTTGCAGCCGTCAAACACACTGGGCCTGGTGTCCCAGGATTCTGGTCCTCACCCGCCGTTCTAAACGGAGATCCCTGCTCGGTCGTCTGCTCTCTGGGCCCTAGTATCCCGACTTCCATCCTCGGAAGGCTGCCTCTCACCCACCGCTCCAAGCAAAAATTCTCGTCCAGAACTCCGCCCTCCGGGCTCTGGCCTTCTGGGTGTCGTCAAGTTCAGAAACGCAAAATCTGTGGATTGGGCTCTTACTCCCGAAATTTCATCCGGTGATGACCATCCAAAACGACGCAGTTCGTGCTCCATCCTGAAGTCGCTGGCCCGAGCCTTCGAAAATGAAATGACTTAGCATTAGCTGCCTTTTGGCCCTCTGGGCCCTAGTCCTCAGACTTTCGTGCTCGGATTTCTGTCAAATGTCTGCCATCTCCCAATAGCTTTCTGGCTTGAAACCTTCGAGCCCTCCTAAATCGATCCTAACGAGCCCAAATCTGGAATCCAACTTCGACCTGCATCCTAAATTTTAGCCCTCTTCATCATGAGCTTCTCAAAATATTAAAATTTGACCAAAGAAGGTTTTCGGGAGCTTTCTGTTGTGTTTTCCCTTCCAGACAACATTCCTGCCAGGGAAGTCTGGCCCTCTGGGCCTGGATTGTCCAAATGCCCTAAAACAAAGATCAATAACATCTAGAGATAAAATCCATGATCTGCTTGATTGATTATTTGAAGTAGATGTTGTTTTCGAGATATGGACTAACATGAACGATTTTGATGATTTATTGTGCTAACTTTGCCCTTGCTTGCAGAATATATGGAATCAGGTGCAGGAACTTCAAGGGCATCCACCAAGAAGGACAAGAGTAAGAAGTCAGGAAGGACCCCTCAGGAAAAGGAAGACAAAGATCAAATGAAGTATCAATTCTAGGGGGAGCCACTCCACTCAAAGGTCACAACAGACTGGAAGGAAATTACAGATACTAATATTGGCCAAGTAGATATAGACAAATTCACTCAGAGGGTCAGGGTCAATCCGACAACAAAGAACACCAGATTAATACCGTAAAGTGGAATAGCTAAGGCCACCAATTTCCCTCCCTCTCTCGTGGCACCCAAATTAGTCATGGCTTGTCGAGAAGCCTATCAGACAGATACCAGAACAATTATAGATAAGGAGGGAAACATCCTCGTAGATATGTCGCCAGAAGGGATCACCAAGACATTCCACATTCCCACGTTCCAACAGATGGAGGTCCCCACATTAGAAGAATGCCGAGAGGTGTGGGATGCTAATCCAACAAGGTGCAAGAAGTCAATCAACCTCGATTGGCTTAAGAAAAAATGGGGCAGCACTGCGAAGGTTCCTTAAGAACTCTTCTGTAGCAATTTTCATGAGGATTACCACGACCTGGTAACTATGTTGAGTAGGTGATGGGTCTTCCAATGGCCGCCTACTTCCAGGAGTGGATGGCCTACTATATTGAGCATATCCTACAGGAAATGAGGATGTCACAACAAATGTCTCATTTTATTGGGGAGGAATTATAAGCAATTGCTTCCATGAGCAGTTTGTTAATGTGAAAAAGAGCTCCAAATTCTACATGACCTCCTACCTCGTCTACTCCCTAGCAGATGAAAGATAATATAGCGGGTTGTTTGTGGCACCCTATCAGGGGAAAAAGCGAGGACTTAAACTGTTTGACAAATATCCGCAGTTTCAGTACTACAATTTCAAGAAAGAATACTACAGGGTCAATGATGCCTTCATTGGCCATATCATCAGTTTGATCGCTGGAAATTTTGAGAGGAGGGTCTCCCACAGTGCCAGGGTGCTCCTAAAGCAATATGTTTTTTTGTTCATCTAGTTTCCAAAGTTTATGTACATCCGGGCCCAGGGTTTCACTGAAAGGTCGAATAGATTGCCTCGGTACCCCAATGACAGAATCATCCTCCCAAAGCTCTCTTGACAACTCCAACACATCCAGACAATCTTCAGCAACAAGCATATAGTAGGGATCTCCTACCCCATGACCCTTAGCTAGCACATGTATCGACTACAGACGTCCCAATGTGCCAGTAACAATGAGAAGGAGCTGAAGGAGTACCATTTTGACTGGTACACCACTCGCCTATGGATGGATCCACATGGCCACGTCAGGAAAGCACTGGGGCTAGTATATGCCCATCAATATCACATTAAAGATTTTTGGGCTGACTGCCAGGATGACAAAGAAGTGCATGCAAGGCACTACATGCGCATGATTGTGCAGTTCCTGAGAAGGGTGCAACCGTTTTCGGTACCGGACTAAGTCGAGGAGGATGAGTACACCATTATGCACCTGAGATACCCTGTAGTTGCCAACCTGCCAATACCATCAATCGACTGGGATGAACAGGAGATCGATGACCTAGACACCATCACCCAGCCAATCATAACTCGTACTAAGAGTGGATTGATGGGTAGGTGGCGCATCTAAAGCGATAAGGAGTAGTCTTGACCTATGAGGGGTTTAAAAGTGAGCCAAGTGCCATAGAGGATGTTGCTACCACCATGTCGACTGGCGGGACCTCCAAGTCTCCTCCAGTCACAAGGTCCTAGAAAAGGAAAGGAATAGAGACCGCACAGTCTCCAGATCCCAAGGAACAAGCAAAGAAAGAAACGGGAGGCTCATCTCCCAAAAGGCTTAAACAAGCAATGGGTGCGGAGGAATATCGGCCTCCATTGGCTCTCCCTGCCCCTCCTGTTGCACCACCTGCCTCTCTGGCTACAGTCGTCGCTTCCCCACCGGTGGTGGACATTTATGTCCATCTGGCCCCTTCACCTCTGACCGAATCGGTAATAATCATTGACTCCTCTTTTGGCATGACCACTCCCCCTTCTTCTTTTGCTGCCATGTCTCCAATCACATTACTCCCTCTGGCAACAATAACCTCACCTGTTCCCCTTGCCACTATGCCCGAGGCTCTTACAAGGCACATGCAAAGTCTCCCCCTTGAGCTCTCCTAGATCTCAATGGATCCAACTCTTCAAGCAGCCCTCGCCCAAGTCCTTGTAATAGCTCAACCTTCACAACCGCCGACAGGGCTGCCAACTATGGAAGCCACAATGCAAATCTCAAAGGAGTTGGAAGAGTGAGCAGAAAGCCTCAAAGTCTGTAGAGGAGGAGGTTGATGAGTATCATGAGCACCTTGAGTACTAGCACCGAACCATCGACAAGGTGGTTTATGAGGAAGAGACAGACTCTTCCGAGAGTGGAGATGAAGAGGATGACTCAGATGCCAAGGAAATTATCCAAACATTTGATGATGACCTTGAGGAGGAATTGGCACAACAGCTAAAGGATGTTGGGGCAGAGGCAGAAGAGTCACCACATGGTGGAGAAGGGCAGCCACTGAAAGAGCAATAGACAAAGGACCTAACTGAGGCTGAAGCCCATGTTATCAAAGGCCCTGATGCCAAGGCTACTGAGGAGAAGAAAGAAGAAGCAGCAAAAGAAGAAAGTGCCATCCAACAACCATCCACCAAGCTACCTATCGAGCGCCTCGTGTTTGTTCATGATTCCGACAAAGAGGAAGAGGATGCTACCAAGGAGAAAGGAGAATCCCAAAAGGAAAGGGAAGCAGAAGTCTTGTCTTTGACTAAGAAGGGCGAGGGTAGCCATGGTTCACCCAAGGGGAAGTCTGTCATGCCTGAATGGTTGGAGAAGCAATTTGAAAAGATGACCCCTATGCTGAAGGACCTAAGGGAAAGATTGGAGGCCATCTTGGCTCGATTCCAAATCACGACAAAGAAGGAGAAGAATCCCAAGGTCTGATCCAAAGTAACCATAGACCTTCCAGTTCCCGAGCAGCACAAATTGCAACGCCTTTGTTGGCCAGGTAGGGGTGAGTTATAGCATCTCTACAATTGACTTGGGGATAGCAACCAAAGAGAAAAAGGTCAAACACCTTGAGGAGTCAGTGGCCATAGTGGTGCACCTGATAAAATAGGACAAAATCTAGAAGGATGAGCTCAAGGCGCAGGTTGCAGCATTAATAGATTATATCCAGCAATGGTCCTCAGTAGACAACCTATCCACTACATCTACGGTTGCGCCTCAGTTGCTCTCCAAGAAACAGATCGAAAAAATAGAGAGAAGGAAGAACTTGCAGAAAACCACAAAGGATTGATTCTGATAGGTCTCATTCGTCGAAAACATGGGAATCAGCAAGGCTGTGCGGATAGCCAACAAGCTCTTGGACCTGATCCATTCTTTGGAAAGCACAAAGAGACTACACAAATTTCCCTGCAACCTACGACTCCACCTTCCCAAGGATTGAAGCTATCCTTCAAATGCCTGAGGCCATGTGGGAGGAGAAGCTAGAGCTTAAAAAAGATCACTCGCTAGTGGATGTGTGGCGCAGAGACTTCGACAACCGGAAGGAGAGGTTGGAGCAAATCCTAAGCAGGGTAGATCCTGATATTGAGTGGATCAAGGAAATTTGAGTAGAATGTGCCTGATATCTTAAGCTGATGATGGGCTATGATATGCCCACTGTGCAAATGGATATAGAGAAGATCAAACCATACTTCTAGGAGAAGATGAAGGATGGGACAGCTGGAGAAATCACAACGGAGTTCCTAAGTTTTACTGCCCGCGCCTTCGACCAATCAGAGCTATTTAGGGACCAAGGCTCGAAGTATGATGAAGATTGTAAAAGGCTGGAAGAAAATGCTAAAGAATGGAGCTATTAGGCATTGCGATGTGAAATCCTTGAAATAGACAAGCTCCAGGCAGTCATCCTCAAATACATAGAACACGTAGCTTCTGAGCAGCAGGAGGATAGCCCAGCCAAGGACAAAAACCTTCCTGAAGAGTAGCTACAGTAGCAAAGGAAACAACAATCCACTAAAGGATGAAAAAGCTACAGTGCCATCAACTAGAGGATGAAATAGGGAAAAGACAGGAATGTATTTTTTAATTGTGATCTATTTGGGGGTAGGTGAAACCCTATTTTGTAATGAATCTTGGCCACACAATGAGAATGAATCTTGGCCATTCATTTAACTTTTGGAAAACTATAAATAGGGCACTCCTCTCATTTGCAAAGGGAGAGTTGAGTTGTTGTAAAGACATGCTGCTGAAATTTGTAAGAAAAGGTATTGGCTTGGTGTATTTTCTTGGTTTCTCTCATGTTATTTGATTCATTCTCCAATATCAGATGTTTAGCTTAAATCTTAATGTTGTTCTAGTTAGCTATTTTCTTTCTTTGGGTAAATTCTAGAAATACTGTTGGGTGATCATGCAAATTCTTGCCATATTGATGATTTCTTTGTCCATACTTTTTGTTGTTTGCTGATGGTAGATAGCTGTGCAAAGTTAGCCTAGACTTGATTTTAAAGCTGTTCCAAACATTTATCTTTGATTCATGCATGTATGTGGTGGATGAAGGATGAAATATCTGCAGCCCTTAGGAGATAGCACAATTTCCATGATACTGTGAAATCCTTGGTTAAGTGGGATATTGTTTTGAGAAATTGTCCATTGCAGGAACTCCATTGTCACTATTCATAGCTAGCTTCAGACTTAGGAACTTTTCCTTCCCTTTGCCCTTTTTTTTTTTTTTTGTAACTAACCTATGCTAAGGTTCATTGCACATTGTAAAGCCAAATCCAATGATTAAATGGAGTCCAAGATTGTTGTTTGAACCTACAACCAATGCATAATAGTTCTTATCCTAAGAACTCTATTTCAAGATCCAACTTCCATGCTTTGTGTACTTGCTTTATATTTTCTGTAAGACCGCCTTGTGATTCCAGCAAATCACATCAAACTACTAAGGTATCTAAGCACTGTCATGACCTGACATCCGAGAGACCTTGGGATAGTGTTCTGCAATTCGATTGTGAGAGACTATCTTTCAAGAGAGGTAGTGCACCTACGCATTGCCTATGTTGAGAAGTGCATAAAAACACCATCAACAGAACTGGCGCTAGAAGGAGGGCTATGGAGGAAATACCAAGTTAAAGGATAAAGTGAAGCTGGATCAAATCAGATCATTCTCCCTAGAAAGGTTTTAGAGAGTTCTACGGTCAAAACCAAACAAGGGAGAATTTGAAGAATTGTAGCCTCCCACGAGGGCAAAGCGAGCGCCAGGAAGTAGCATTACCTCTTCCTCTTCCTCCATTCCATCTTCCTCCATTCCACCCTCACCTTCATTTGGCTGGCCTTCATCTTCCACCCAACCATCTCAAATTGTATTTGCACCTCCTATCTCCGGCAGCCAGGGGATTGCTCCTCTTCTGGCCCTTCCAGCCCAAGGCACAGTCCAGGCAGCCATAGCTCAAGTGCAGCCTTAGATTGTTGTTGTGTTGCAAATACAACCTCAAATCCTCATTTTCCAACAGCAAGTACCACCTCTGCCACCCTCCATGGCTTGGTTAGCACATAACCCTTCACCTATACATTTTTCCGTCTACAATGATATGCCCAAGAATCTGGAGGGCTTTTGCTCAAAGTTTCATCCTTGCAACCTATAGAGGACAGTTGAGAAGCATATCAAAATATTCGAGACAGCGATCACCGAAATGCAAGTGGACCACGAAGACGTTGCATGTCGCATTTTTCCGCATTCATTGGGGGAAGAGGTCTTCTATTGGTACATCAATCTGCCAAGGGGATCCATTACCTCGTAGAACCTGATGAAGAATATCTTTCTACAGAAATACAAGATCCCCATCAGCACCTCAGAGCTTTACCAATAGTTCATGTTTGTCAGAAGGGAGGTCAACGAACCTATTGACTCCTTCAATGACCATTTCCATTGGGCTTACACAAGGCTTCAGGACCCATACCTCCATAATGATGCAGCGGCTCTCCCATTCTATTACACGGTGCTGGACAACTTCACATCAGCCTTGGTGAAAAGGATGTGCCCACCGCTCACTACCCTGGTGACCGCCTATATAGAAGTAGTTGTCACCACTGTGGACTTGGGACAGAATATCTCCGCCCTGCTGCCTTCTTTGGGACCGGTAGCCCACCCAATGCAAATTTAGGGGCTTAATCGGGCGTTTGCTCACCAAACCCCTCTTATGAACCAAGTACCTCAATTGCCTATGGTGCCACATCTGGGGCAGCCATTGAATTATGCGCCCCCCGTGCCTTCCTATTTGTAGTCCCAGTACCATTATAATTATTCTCGGGCTGCTCCACAACAGCAGGCGTACCCCCAACAGCCCCAGGTGCCATTGTACCTATCGAGACTAGATTTCCCTCCAGCCTATCAAAATCAACTGGCAGACCCGCCTGCTTTTCTCCAAAATCTGACGCCATTGACTAGAAGCGCGACTGAGAAAGACAAGTTAGAGGAGCTAATTGAGATGATCAAGAAAATGTCCACGGAAATGACGCACCTGAAAAACTAGAATAATCAGTTGTAGGCCACCCAGCGTAATTTTTAGGCCAATCTTAATAAGGACAATTGAGACAATAGGGAGAACAGAGATAATCGAGAAGTAGACACTTCCTTTGAGTAGAATTATGATAAGGGGCATAATGCCAATCAAAATGCAGAAAGGAGACCTTCTCAGAGGCAGAATCACACGTGGAATACTAGACCCAACAATGGTGGTGTCCCTATGCCTTTCGATCAACTGGCAAGCAATGACAAAACATCCAGTGGTGTATACCTGGCCGAAGCAGCCTTGTCCAGGTGGTGTCGACTTCACAAAACTAGTAGACATTCCGAGTTGGATTGTCCCAAGTTCCAGACAGCTGCTGAAATCTTCTAGGTGAAGGTACAAAATGCAATTAACAATGTCAGCTGCAGGGACATCGTCTCATCCAAGCCCTATGATTCCTCTTATTTGGTGGTCAATCAAGCGCCGTTTTCGCAAGGTGACCGCAATGAGCCCGAAGTCGAGCCTACTCCTATTGAGGATGAAGAAGCGCAAAAGATAAGTAATGAACAAACCTTGGCTCAGCTCTTTGATTCAGTAGATAATGGTCTGGTAGATGAAGAAAAACCATTTGTAGATGAGGTTCACATGTTCCATCAATGGTCGAGTCCCTACTTTCTTAGGAATAGACAAGCGGGCAGACCCTTTACAACTTCTACCCCACTAAACAATTTTGCCACTTCGCCTAATCCCAACGCCAGCAATAACCCTGAGCTTCCTCACATACCTACCCAATACTTCAACAAGAACGGATCTCAAAACCATTTGCAAAATCAGCCTCAAGACTAATCCCAAAATTCGTCTGGACAAACGAAAGTCCAATCCCCTAGTTCTGCTATAGGCCAGGCTTTTAGTTCAGAAATTGAGCAAATGGGTGAATATGTAGCAGAAGAGTTCAAGAAGGTAAAAGTCAGCTTATCAGCCTTCGAATTACCCAAAGTTCCTACCATAAGGCACACTTTCTTTAGGGTCCTTAATGGGACTCCATCTTATAGTACAACACAAGAAACCCCAATTAAGAGGTTCACCTTTGAAAAGCCTAAGAAAGAACTGGAGATACAGGATAACACCGGAAAAAGGAAGGATGTTCCCATGAATCATTCAGCAAATAAGCAAATTGAAAAGGAGTCAGAAAGGGCTAATAGGCAGCTTTCCAAGGACCAACTATTTAAGAAAACTAAGGATATGGACAATGATAGGAACAAAAGTCAAATAGCTCACATGGACACACCTATGGGCATCCTCCAAGGGAGACCGGAAACTCCCCCTTTTCTGACCACCATTAGGGTTTTTGAGAAGAACCTGCATAACTGCCTGCTCAATTCAGGAGCATCTGTCAATGTCATGCCCTTGGCTGTTTGCAAGGCTCTTGGCATCACTCCCATGCCTTCAAAGAGAAAGGTGACTCAGTTGGAAAAAATAGAGATCAATATCGTGGGTGAAATAAACCGTATCCCAATGCAGATTGTCGTAGACCTGCGGATACAATAGGTCATTGATATTCAACTGGCCGACATTCTTGATGTATATGGAATCATCTTGGGAAGGGAGTTCACCAAAGCACTGAATGGATATACCACCACAGACCTTTCTCACATGTGGCTGTCGTGGAAGGGGCTGCCAAATCAGATCCGTATTGACCGTGAACCCTATATGAAGTACATGATCATGAAATACAATAATCTCAGTGAGGTGTTGTTTGTTGAGACCGATTTAGAGAATTATCACCCTTTTGCCTACCAAAATGAGGTCGAGCTGTAGGAAGAGGGTGCAGACGAAGTGTTACTAGTGTTGTGTAGCCCTTTGACCAATTCTACACGAATTCTCCCAGACATAGAAGCTTTGGTAGAAGCAGATGATGAGCCGGATAAGGATGACGACTAGGGACTACTCAATGGCTTCTAGGAATTCATGGAGAAGTACACAAGGGATCAGCTCAGTTTAGGGGCCCCAATGAATTTATAGGATCTCTTGTTGCTGAATTGGTGCAGGGTTCACAATGCTGCACATTCTGAGTTTGATTGTTGCTTGTGCCAAGTAGCAGTTGCACATATTAGAAAAATAGCTGCTCATTAGATGGAAATGCCAAAGGAGACGCCAGTAGAACCACTTGTCGATCATTGCATTGAACTAGAAAATTCCCCTAAGATCACAGGGCCAGTCATCCAGCTGAAAAGGAACAGAAGCTCAATCAAACATGAAGATAAGGAATCCTCCGCGTGCTGGACACTCCGATTTGATGGATCAAATTCTAGGCAAGGAGCTGGAGCTAGATTCGAACTCATCAGCCCGACAGGTAAGACATTTCTCGCTGCCCACCGATTATAGTTTTATTGCATAAATAACATAGCGGAATACGAGGCTTTAGTCCTTGGCCTTCTCATGGCCTTGAAGAAAAATGTAAAAATGCTACAAATTTTTGGGGATTCCGCACTCGTAGTTAAGCAGGTTAAGAAGTTGTATTCATGTTATGATCGGAAACTCACAAACTATAGGCATAGGGTTTGGGATCTCTTGGAGGGCTTAGATGCATTCAATGTACAAATGATCCCTCATGCTCAGATCGTACAGCTAATGCCTTGGCTCAAACAACCAGCACTCTACAACCCCTCTTTTTATCTAGGCTTAAGAAATTCACTATTGAGCTAACATCCATGCCATCAGTTCCATATAATGTCACCCATTTGCAAGTCTTCAATGATGACACGCATATCCTTCAGTTCATCACAAGTTCTGATGTCTTCGCGGCTTAAATAATTGATGAAGCTGATCCACAGGAAGCCGAACTAGACATAAAGGGGGTTATTAACCTCAAAACCAACACAATCCCAAGGGGCATGGTTTAGCTGGAACACATATTTGACTTAGATCAGATCAAAGATCAAAATCAGCAAACAAAAAAGGAGGCCATAAGCAACCAATGCAATGCACACAAACTTGGGATAGCTGAGGAGATCAAGAATATCTTTATCGGCAAGGTATGCACGCTGGAGGAAAGAAGAGAAATCACGGATGCATTGCGAAGGTACCATGAAGTGGTGGCATGGAGCTACAAATATTTAAAAACATATGACACCTCTGTCATTACACACACCATCCCTCTCAAGACTGAAGTGAGGCCATTCCGCCAGTGGCAGTGCCCTATCAATGCCTTGCTGGAGCCCGTCATTTATAAGGAGGTGTAAAAGTTGCTCTTAGCAAGAATCATTTTTCCAGTTAGGCACTCCATGTGGGTGGCCAACTTAGTCCTGGTCAGGAAAAAGAGTGGAGAGATTTGATTGTGTGTGGATTTTCGCAATCTGAACTGTGTCTCAGAGAAAGATAACTATCCAGTACCTTCATTGGATGAGGTGTTGCAGATCGTCAATGGCTCCCAGATGATGTCTTTCCTTAATGGGTATTCCGGGTATAACCAGGTAATGGTATAGTATGAGGATCGTCACAAAATGACATTCACCACTAAGTGGGGAATGTTCACATACAGAAGGATGCCTTTTAGGCTCATTAACGCTGGTGCCACTTTTCAACATGCCATGGATATCGCCTTCAAGGACCTAATTGGCAAGTGCATAATCATCTACATGGATGATTTGACTGTATTCTCTAAAAAGCGAGGCGATCATGTCTCTGACTTATGCAATGTATTTCAGAGGTGTAGAGAGTTTGGGGTTTCTCTTAACCCTAAGAAGTCATTTTCGGAGTGACTGAAGGAAGATTGCTCGGGCACATCATCTTAGAACATGGAATCTCCATTGATCCTAAGCACATCGAGTCCTTACTCAAAATTCAGCCCCCGGGCAGCAAGAAGGAATTAAAATCTTTCTTTGGAAAGATCAACTTTATCTGAAAATTCATCACGGGCTTCGCAGAGATCGTTAAACCTCTCAATGCCATGCTCAAACAAGACGCCAAAGTTGAATGGATGCCTAACGCCAAACAATCCTTCAAATAAATCAAACGGGCTATCACTGAGGCACCTATGTTAGTTAGCTCGAATTATCTAAAGCAATTCTACATCTACTCATTTGCTTCAGAGCATTCTTATGCTAGCATGTTGACCCAGAAGGACGATGAAGGAAATGAGCATCTAATCACCTTTATGAGTGCTCCCCTTAAGGATTCTGAATTGTGCTATCACAACATCAAAAAGTAAGCATATGCTCTCGTCAGAGGAGTGAAGAAGTTTAAACACTATATCCTATGCAACAAGGTGTTTTCCATTGTCCCCGACCTAGCAATGAAAACGCTACTCATGTAGAATGAAGTGGGTGAATGAAGAGCTAAGTGGGTCACCCTGCTCCAAGAGTATGATATGGAGATCCAACCAATGAAACTGGTAAGAGGGCAGACATTCACCCGCACAATTTCCAAAATAGCAGCTAAAGTTGGACCCGAACTCACTGTGCAGCAATACCAGCTGAGGATGTCTCCCCGGGAGAGTGGTACCAGAATGTCATCTACTATCTGCTGAACCACAAGTGTCTGTCGCACCTACAAAGAGTCCAAAAGTGGGCCCTAAGATTGAAAAGTAATAGCTACATGCTGCAGGGTTCCATTCTCTACAAGAAGAACCATGAAGGTATTTATTTGAGATGCCTTAGTAAGGAAGAAGCAGATCGGGTTTTAAAAGAGTTTCACAACAAATTTGGCATGGGCCATGGTTTGGGTTCTTCTACAGCACATCAGATATTGAGAGCAGGGTATTATTGGCCAACTGTCTTCAAGGATGCCCATTTCCATGTTCGTTCATACCACACATGTTAGACTGTTGCCACCAGGGAGAAGAATGCTACTATCCTACTGCAGCCTGTGCTGGAGGTAAGACCATTTGTGCAATGGGGTCTCGACTTCATCGATCCAATAAGCCCTTCATCATCTGCAGGACACAGGTACCTTCTTACCGCTACTGATTATTGTACTAGATGGATGGAAGCAATAGTATGTAAGCAATGCACAACTGAAGTAGTTACTAATCTTCTAGAAAGTTTCATTTTAAATCGCTTTGATTGTCCATATGCTTTGGTATGTGATAATGGACCTGCATTTTCTTCATTAAAATTTGTTAGTTGGGCGTTTGACTATAGAATAGCCCTTAAATTCTCGTCCAATTACTACCCTTAGGGCAATGGCCTTGTCGAGTCCACGAATAAAAATCTAATCACTGTGATCAAGAAGTTGCTAGATAGGAATCTCAAGGATTGGCATACCCAGCTCTGCTTCGCCCTTTGAGCTGATCGCACCTGCCACAAAGCTGCCCTTGGCGATTCCCCGTTCCACCTCGTCTATGGCCTAGAACCTATATTCCCCATCTATTTGAAGATTCCTACTCTTCATTTCATCAACGATTTTTATGAGGGAGGAGATCATAGGGAAGCTCGGTTAGCTGAGCTCCTGCATCTAGAGGAATTCTGAAACCGTGTAATAGAAAACTTTGCCAAACATTAGGGCATAGTTAAGAGATGGTTCAACCGCTGAGCCAAGATCAAGGCCTTTAGAATTGCATATTTAGTCTTGTATTGGGACAAGGCCCATGAAAAGAAAGGGGGATACAACAAATTCGACAAGCTTTAGCTTGACCCCTTTCAAATAGCTAAAATTTTGTGAGATAATGCCTTCTGCCTAAAGACCTTAACTGGTGAGAACATCCCATTGCCAGTCAACAGGAAGCACCTAAAGCATTACTTCCAAGCGTGAGTTTCTTCAAGCTCATCATTGTAAATAACTTGTACATAGGTTAGAGTAGTTGCTTTGTTGCTTGTTTGCATTTTTTTATGTCATTTTTTATTTTCTCCCTCCCGGAAATTTTGTTTCAAAAGATGTTTCCCGCTCCTTTGCGGTGGCTGTGCTTGCTTGACAAGCGGTTCACTTTGTTGTCCGTTCTTTGTGTTCTTTGGCTAAACATTCACTCTAGATTATCAGTCTTTGAAAGCTATCCGCGAATGATTTCCTTGTTTGAACTCTACTCAAAACTTGACCCTTAGCTGGATCTTCCTACCTACATCTTAGATCTTGCACAAACTACATAATAATAATTTCTGAAGGACCGTACTATGGTTGTTATGACACCCTGGTGAGTGAAAAATCTCAAATCTGATCCAGTGACCACTGCAGTCTCAAACCCATTGTAGGCTTCAATGCTTAACCAGTTGAACTAAATGATAAAAGAAAAGTGAAATGTCAATGCAAAAGAGAAAAAGGAACTCTGAAAAAATAAAATAAATGACTATATGGGTGTTCGAATAACTCTACCGGGGCTATGGACGCCTAGCCAGTAGTAGAGCAATATCCATGAGATTGTAGCGACAACTCCGTCGGGGCTATGGACACCTAACTGATAGTGGAGCAATGTCTAGGTTACTATTGGTGTTAGACAATTTATGTAGCTCACTCGATTGACTTGGTAACCCTGGTCACTATCCCTAGGAAATGAATGAACTTACTACACACACACTTCTGAAATGTCCTATAAGCTGACCCAATTAAGGATCTTGTTTTCCCAGATTCATCTTTGGAAGTCACTCGTGGTCTGTGAAAACAAAGATTCTAGGTCCTGAATGAATATTTATCCTTAGAATGCTCGGGAGTGTTCTCTAGTGGAGTTGTCATTTGTTGTGCCCCTAGCACACACGCCCTGTTCGAAATGGGGACCCTATTTTCTTTCGCCTTGTCGGGTCATTTTTGGCACCACCTCATTTTGCGTGCCCCTTTTTTTTTATGTTTTGGATGGTCGATTTCCCTCCAAAGTTCCATCATAAATCGATCATGCCTCTGTTTTTGGTTTTTTGCTGCATTTCGGAGCCTTCCAGAATCTCTCTGGAAATTTAGCCCTAAAACGACCCCAGGCCCTGCCGGGCCCGGGCGTTCGGAATTCCCTAACTGGATTTCCCTGCTGGGATTTATGTTTCCTGCAGCGTCCGCTGGGCATCCTTCCAGACCCTAGGGTCCGATCCACCTCTCGCCATTTGCAAAAACTTGTTGAAATTCCCTACAGCTTTCTGCCTTTCAGACCCCAAACCCTGGAAGTCTACTTCCGGGGTTCCGTTTTGGTTTCGCCGTCTGCGATGGCAAACCTCCTGCGGCGACCCGCCCCTGGGTCCCGCCATCCTCTTAGCCATCTGTAGTTTACGTGTGTTCCGGTTTGTAGTGGGGTCTTCCAGGCTCGGCCGTTCGGAATTTTGTGATGGTTCCGTCGTCCCTAATGGTAGATCCCTAGCGGAATCCCGGCCTCCGGGGCCCGAGCCACTCCCCGCCGTCGCTGTTCAAACCAATGAGAAATCTTCAAAATAGCGGCTTTCACATTACGTCTCCCCGACCACCGGGTCCTGGAGTTCCCGCCACCGTCGCCGACCTATTTTCAAATCCAACCACTTTTCTTGCGGCCGTATGAGCATTTCATGCAGGCATTCATGGCAGTTTGGGTATAAAATTCTCAATCCGGCCAAGTCATTTTCACAAACAGGATTGGAGCGAATTGGACAAGCTAGCATTTGGAGCCCATCACCTTTGACAACATCACGATCATCGCCATCAGCATCATTCCGACTAATGTAGGTGGATCCCATATCTCCCCACTCCACACGTTCGAGGTAGGCCATCGGTTGCCCTCCCATGCGTCTTTTTCATTATTTTCAAAGATTTAAATCAATTAACAAATTGTTAGGAGGGTATAATGTGGTGGAACACTAAATTGCGCACCAAACCCACGTCTTGGAAAATTGACAAACCTCATGAAATGCCCTCCCCGCCAATCCAGAGTTTCTCGCTACCGCAGCTGTTCTTCACACAAGGAAATCATTCGCCCCGGGCCTGAAACCTTCCTTCGCCATCCAATGTTAAACCTTTGAACCCTTGCTGATGGAGATTCTCCTCTCCGAGCCCGGCTGGCCAGGCTTCCTACCTCGTACTTCCGCTTTCCTTTTGTCGTGCTTGAACTGTGAACTACCCTTTGTGTCCCGAACTCCGGACCCTGACATGCTCCTTGCCATCAAACTTGAAAACTGAACATTCATCCTTTTGTCCACTCGAACCCCGAACCTCGGAGCTCCGTCTCTAGGGTTTCGTAGGTGATTTGCTGTCTTCAACGGCAAACATCGGCCGACTTCTCGCTCCTCGGGCTCCACCCTCCATTCCGCTGTTAACCTCTGGCAATAAAAATTCTTATGTCGCTGACACCTTCGAGCCCTGGTGTCCGGACTTCCAGTCTCGAAAGTCCGCCTTTTTCCCGCCGTCGCTAATAGTGAACCTCATCTGGTGTTTCGACTTCCAGGCTCCAGGCATTGGGTTTCTTTGGTCTTTTTTCTGCCGTTATCCACGACGAAGTTTTTGGTGAACTCATCAATGTCGTCCGACCCCTGGACCCCGGTTCCTAGGCTTCCATCCTCAGAAGTCTGTCGCTCTCTCACCATTGGGGAAATTGCACTGCGTCCATCCGGTCGCCGGGCCTCGAGCTTCCATCTGCCGTGGGTTCTTGCCAAAACTCCTCATAGCCGTCAAACACACCAAGCCCTGTTCCCGGGATTCTGGTCCTCGCCTGTCGTTCTAAATGGAGATCCCCGCTCAACCATCTGCTCTCCGGGCCCCAGTATTTGGACTTCCATCCTCGGAAGTCCACCTCTCACCCATCACTCCAAGCAGAAATTCTCGTCTGGTACTCCGCCCTCCGGGCTCCGGCCTTCCGAGTGCCGTCAAGTTCAGAAACGCAAAATCTGCCGACCGGGCTCTTGCTCCCGGACTTCCATCCGGTGATTACCGTCCAAAATGGCGAAGTTCGCGCTCTATCCTGACGTCGCCGGCCCAAACCTTTGAAAATGAAATGACTTAGCATCGGCCGCCTTTTGGCCCTCCGGGCCCTGGTCCTTGGACTTTCGTGCTTGGATTTCCATCAGCTGTCTGCCATCTCCCAACAGCTTTCCGGCTTGAAACCTCCGAGCCCTCTTAAATCGATCCCAACGAGGCCAAATTTGGAATCCAACTTTGACCTACATCCTGAATTTTAGCCCTCTTCATCATGAGCTTCTCAAAATATTAAAATTTGACCAAAGAAGGTTTTCGGGGGCTTTCCATTGCGTTTTCCCTTCCGAACAACATTCCTGCCAGGGAAGTCTGTCCCTCTGGGCTCGGATTGTCCAAATGCCTTGAAATAAAGATAAATAATGTCTAGAGATAAAATCCATGATCTGCTTGATTGATTATTTGAAGTAGATGTTGTTTTTAAGGTATGAACTAACATGAACGCTTTTAATGATTTATTGTGCTAACTTTGCCCTTGCTTGCAAAATATATGGAATCGGGTGCAGGAACTTCAGGGGCATCCACCGAGAAGGACAAGGGTAAGAAGTCAAGAAGGACCCTTTGGGGAAAGGAAGATAAAGATCAAATGAAGTATCAATTCCAGGGGGAGCTGCTCCATTCAAACGTCACAACGGACTGGAAGGAAATTATAGATACTAATATTGGTCAGGTAGATATAGATGAATTCACTTAGAGGGTCAGGGTCAACCCAACAAAAAATAACTCCAGATTAATATGACAAAGTGGAATAGCCAAGGTTGTCGGTTTCCCTCCCTCTCTCATGGTGCCTGAATTAGTCATAGCTTGCCAAGAAGCCTATCAGACAGATACCAAAACAATTGTGGATAAGGAGGGAAACATCCTCACAGATATGTCGCTAGAAGAGATCACCAAGACATTCCACATTCCCACATTCCAACAGATGGAGGTCCCCACATTAGAAGAATGCCAAGCAGCATGGGATGCTAATCCAATAAGGTGCAAGAAGTCAATCAATCTCCATTGGCTTAAGGAAAAATGGGGTAGCACTGCGAAGGTTCTCCAAGAACTCTTCCATAGCGATTTTCATGAGAATTACTATGACCTGGTAACCATGTTGAGCAGGGTCATGGGTCTTCCAACGACCGACTACTTCCAGGAGTGGATGGCATACTATATTGAGCAGATCCTGCAGGAAAATGAGGATGTCACGACAAAGGTCTCATTTTATTGGGGAGGAATTATAAACAACTGCTTCCATGAGCAGTTTGTTAACGTGAAAAAGAGCTTCAAATTCTACATGACCTCCTACCTCGTCTACTCCCTGGCAGATCAAAGACAATACAGCAGGTTGTTTGTGGCACCCGATTAGGGGAAAAAGCGAGGACTCAAACCATTTGACAAATATATGTAGCTCCAGTACCGCAATTTCAAGAAAGAATACTGCAGGCTCGATGATGCCTTCATTGGCCACATCATCAGGTTGATCGCTGGAGACTTTGAGAGGAGGGTCTCCTGCAGTGCCAGGGCGCTCCTAAAGTAATATGCTTTTCTATTCATCCAGTTCCCAAAGTTTACGTACATTTGGGCCCAAGGTTTCACTAAAAGGCCGAATATATTACCTCGGTACCCCAATGATAGAATCATCCTCCTAGAGCTCTCTCGGCAACTCCAACACATCCAGGCAATCTTCAACAACAAGCATATAGCAGGGATCTCCTACCCCATGACCCTTGGCCAGGCCATGTATTGACTGCAGATGTTCCAATGTGCTAGTAACTCTGAGAAGGAGCTGAAGGAGTACCATTTCAACTGGTACACCACTCACCCACGGATGGATCCACATGGCCACGTCAGGAAAGCACTAGGGCCAGCATATGCCCATTAGTATCACATTGAATATTTTTGGGCTGACTACCAGGACGACAAAGAAGTGCGCACAAGGCACTACATGTGCATGACTGTGTAGTTCCTGAGAAGGGTGCAACTATTTCTGGTACCAGACCAAGTCGAGGAGGATGAGTCCACCATTATGCACCCATGGTACCCTACGGTTGCCAACCTGCCAATACCATCAATCGACTGGGATGAACAGGAGGTCGATGACCTGGACACCATCACCCAGCCAATCATAACTCATACTAAGGAGTGGATTGATGGGCAGGTGGTGCATCTAAAGCAACAAGGAGTGGTTTTGACCTATGAGGGGCTCAAAAACAAGCCAAGTGTCATGGAGGACGTTGCTGCCACCACGTCGACTGACAGGACCTCCAAGTCTCCTCTAGTCACAAATTCCTAGAAAAGGAAAGGAAAAGAGACCACGCAGTCTCCAGATCCCAAGGAACAAGCAAAGAAAGAAACAAGAGGCTCATCTCCAAAAAAGCTTAAACAAGCAGTGGGTGCGGAGGAATCCTGGCCTCCATTGGCTCTCCCTGCCCCTCCTATTGCACCACCCGCCTCTCTGGCTGTAGTCACCGCTTCCCCGTCGGTGGTGGACATTTCTATCCATCTGGCCCCTTCACCTTCGGCTGAATCGGTAATAATCATTGACTCCTCTTCTGGCATGACCACTCCCCCTTCTTCTTCTGCTACCATGTCGCCAATCACATTGCTCCCTCTGGAAACAATAACCTCACCTGTTCCCCTTGCCACTATGCCCGAGACTCTTACAAGGCACATGCAAAGTCTCCCCCTGAGCTCTCCTAGATCTTAATAGATCCAACTCTTCAAGCAGCCCTCGCCCTAGTCCTTGCAACAACTCAACCTTCACAACCACCGATAGGGCCGCCAACTATGGAAGCCACAATGCAAATCTCAAAGGAGTTGGAAGAGCGAGAGCAGGAAGCCTCGAAATCTGTAAAGGAGGCTGATGAGTATCATGAGCACCCCAAGTATGAGCACTGAACCATCGACAGGGTGGTTTATGAGGAGGAAGAGACGGGCTCTTTCGAGAGTGGAGATCAGGAGGACAGCTCAGGTGCCAAGGAAATTATCCAAACATTTGATGATGACCTTGAGGAGGAATTGGCATAGCAGCTAAAGTATGTTGGGGCAGAGGCAAAAGAGTCACCACATGGTGAAGAAGGGCAGCCACCGGAAGAGAAACAAAAAAAGGACCTAACCGAGGCTGAAGCCCATGTTATCAAAGGCCCTGAGGTCGAGGCTACTGAGGAGAAGAAAGAAGTAGAAGCAGCAAAAGAAGAAAGTCCCATCCAGCAACCGTCCACCAAGCTGCCTGTCAAGCGCCTCATGTTCATTCATGACTTCGATGAAGAGGAGGAGGATGCTACCAAGGAGAAAGGAGAATCCCAAAAGGAAAAGGAAGTAGAAGTCTTGCCTTCGACTGAGAAAGGTGAGGGTAGCCATGATTCACCCAAGGGGACGTCTGTCATGCCTGAATGGTTGGAGAAGTAACTTGAAAAGATGACCCCTATGCTGAAAGACCCAAGGGCAAGATTGGAGGCCATCTTGGCTCGATCCCAGATCACGATGAAGAAGGAGAAGAAGCCCAAGGTCCAATCCAAAGTAACCATGGATGCTTCTAGTTCCCGAGTAGCACAAATTGCAATGCCTACTGTTGGCCAGGCAGGGGTGAGTTATAGCATCTCTACCATTGAATTGGGGACAGCAACTAGAGAGCAAAAGGTCGAACACCTTGAGGAGTCGGTGGCCACAGTGGTGCACCTGATAAAGCAGGACAAAATCTCTAAGGATGAGCTCAAGGTGCAGGTTGTAGCATTAATAGATTATATACAGCAATGGTCCTCAGTGGACAACCTGCCCACTACATCCATGGTTGTGCCTCAATTGCTCTCCAAGGAACAGATCAAAAAAATGGAGAGATGGAAGAACTTGGAGAAAACCACCGAGGATTGGTTCTGACAGGTCTTATTCGTCAGAAACATGGGAATTAGTAGGGCTGTGCGTACAGCCAACAAGTTCTTGGACCTGATCCAATCTCTAGAGAGCACAAAGAGACTGCACCAATTTCTCTGCAACCTACAACTCCACCTTCCCAAGGATCGAAGCTATCCTTCAAATGCCTAAGGCCACATGGGAGGAGAAGCTAGAGCTTAAAAAAGATCATTGGCTAGTGGATGTGTGGTGTAGATACTTCGACAACCGGAAGGAGAGGTTGGAGCAAATCCTGAGCAGGGTGGATCCTGATATTGAGTGGATTAAGGAAATCCAGGTGGAATGTGCTCGATATCTCAAGCTGATGACGAGCTATGATATGCCCATTGTGCAAATGGATCCAAAGAAGATCAAACCATACTTCTAGGAGAAGATGAAGGACGGGACAGCTGGAGAAATCACAATGGAGTTCCTAAGTTTTGTTGCCCACGCCTTCGACTAATCAGAGCTATTTAGGGACCAAGGCTCAAAGTATAATGAAGATTGGAAAAGGCTAGAAGAAAATGCTAAAGAATGGAGCTATCAGGCGTTGCAATGTGAAATCCTTGAAATAGACAAGCTCCAAGCGGTCATCCTCAAATACATAGAACACGCAGCTTTTGAGCAGTAGGAAGACACCCCAGCCAAGGATGAAGACCTTCTTGAAGAGTAGCTACAACAGCGAAGGAAACAACAATCCACTAAAGGATGAAAGAGCTACAGTGCCATCAACTAGAGGACAAAATAGGGAAAAGACAGGAATGTATTTTTTAATTGTGATCTATTTGGGGGTAGGTGAAACCCTATTTTGTAATGAATCTTGGCCATTCATTTAACTTTTGGAAAACTATAAAAAGGGCACTCTTCTCATTTGCAAAGGGAGAGTTGAGTTGTTGTAAAGACATGCTACTGAAATTTATAAGAAAAGGAATTGACTTAGTGTATTTTCTTGGTTTCTCTCATGTTATTTGATTCATTCTCCAATATTAGATGTTTAGCTTAGATCTTAATTCTATTCTAGTTAGCTATTGTCTTTCTTTGAGTAAATTCTAAAAATGTTGTTGGGTGATCATGCAAATTCCTGCCATGTTGATGATTTATTTGTCCATACTTTTTGTTGTTTGCTGATGGTAGATAACTGCGCAAAGTTAGCCTAGACTTGATTTTAAAGCTGCTCCAAACATTTATCTTTGATTCATGCAAGTATGTGGTGGATGAAGGATGAAATATCTGTAGCTTTTAGGAGATAGCACAATTTCCATGATACTGTAAAATCCCTAGTTAAGTGGGATATTGTTTTGAGAAATTGTCCATTGCAGGAACTCCATTGTCACTATTCATAGCTAGCTTCAGACTTAGGAACTTTTCCTTCCCTTTGCCCTTTTCCTTTTTTTTTTTAGTAACTGACCTATGCTAAGGTTCATTGCACATTGTAAAGCCAAATCCAACGATTAAATGGAGTCCAAGATTGTTGTTTGAACCTACAGCCAATGCATAATAGTTCTTATCCTAAGAACTCCATTTCAAGATCCAACTTCTATACTTTGTGTCCTTTCTTTTTATTTTCTATAAGACTGCCTTGTGATTCCAACAAATCACATCAAACTACTGAGGTATCTAAGTACTGTCATGACCTAACATCCGAGAGACTTTGAGATAGTGTTCTGCAATTCGATTATGAGAGACTGTCTTTCAAGAGAGGTAGTGCACCTACGCACTACCTATGTTGAGAAGTGCATAAAAACACCATCAACACTATGTTGATTACTTTTCATGCTAGAGAGGAGAAAAATTATTAGATCATTGATAGTGGATGTTCAAATCATATGATAGGTGATAAGAGTAAGTTTCTTAATCTTGAAAAGTATGATGGTGGGCTTGTTAAGTTTGGTGATGATACATCTACTAAGATCTATGGAAAAAGTTTAATTAGTTTTAATGAAAAGAATAATACAAATGATGCTCTTTATCTCAAGGGTCTCTGACATAATCTTTTAAGTGTAGGAAAAATGTGTAGCAAAGGATATAATCTTGTATTTCAAAATGGTGGTTGTGAAATTAGGAAAGGAAGCACTAGTATTTTGGTTGCTATTGGAACAAGGATAGGAGGTAATTTCTATCAACTCAAAGGTAATGGTCCAAATTTCTTTATGTCTCAATCTAATGAAATTTTTCTATGGCATAGAAGAATGGGTCACATAAATTTTGACATCCTAGCAAGGATAAGTTATACTAATGTTGTGAGAGAATTTTCAAAAATCACAAAACCTATCAATGTAATCTGCAAAGAATGTCAAGTTGGAAAGTAAACAAAGGTAAGATTCAAGACAAAAGAATATTCTACCACAAGTCCCCTGGATTTAGTGCATATAGATCTATGTGGACCTACCAAAATTAGAAGCTCATGTGGTGATAGGTATTTCATGTTATTAATTGATGATTATTCTAGAATGGATTGGGTTACATTTTTGAAAGAAAATTCAAAAGCTCTAGATAAGTTTAAAGAATTTAAGGCTATGGTTGAAAATGAAATGAATCTAAAATAAATTTTTCTAGGTCTGATAGAGGTGGTGAGTTTACTTCAAATAAGTTTAACAGTTTTTGTAAAGATCATGGAATAAAGAGGCATTTGTTAGCCCTTATAACTCCTCAGTAGAATGAAGTTGTTGAAAGGAAAAATGGAATAGTTCAAGAAGCAACTAGGACAATGATAAAGGAAGCAAACCTTATGAATGTTTATTAGAGAGAAGCAATTCATACTACAATCTTCATTCTTAATAGATGTCAAGAAACAGAAAATAATTCAAAGAATTCCTGAGTTATGGTATGGTAAACCTCCCATTGTGAAATATTTTAGAGTTTTTGGAAGCAAATTCTATATCAAAAGAGATGAAGGAAACTTAGGAAAGTTTGATGTAGGATCTTATGAAGGAATATCTATTGGATACTCTACAAGAAGAAAGGCCTACCTATGCTACAATAAAATTTTGAAGAATAATTTTTAGATTGCAAGTGCTAAGGTGGATGAAGAACTATATCAAAGTTCAATGTTTATAGAATGATATGAATCTAATGAATCCCCTTGTTATGAAGAAGAAAAGGTTGAAGACAAAGGAAAATATTTGATAGTTGAAGAGGAAGAAGCTCTAGAAAAGAATCCTAATTCCAAAGTATGTGTAGAAAAATCATTCAGAAGATCAAATCATTGTAGATAAGAGAAAAGGTATGCTAACAAGAATAAAAGCTGCTATGACAAAAGAATAAGTAAATTTTTGTTTAGTTTTTGACCAAAAATAGTGACTGAAGCATGCAAAGATGATAATTGGGTCAAATCAATGAAGGAAGAGTTAGAATAGATAAAGAAGAATCTGACTTGGGAATTGGTCCCAATATTAGCAAACAAGAATGTGATTAGTACTAAGTGGGTATTTCGAAACAAGTTGAATGAAGGTGGAAAATTTATCAAGAACAAGGCTAGACTTGTGTGTAAGAGTTACTCATAGGTTGAAGGCATAGAATTTGAAGAAATTTTTGCTCAATTTGCAAGAATGGAATCTATTAGGATGTTTTTAGATTTTACACCACATAAAGTTTTCAAAGTATATCAAATGGATGTGAAGTCTGCATTATTGAATGGTGAACTAGAAGAAGAGTTATGCATTGAACAAACAAAAGGATTTTAGTTTTTAGAAGATGAAAATATGGTCTGTAGGCTGAAGAATGCATTGTATGGGCTAAAACAAGCTCCCAAAGCTTGGTATATAGGATTAGACAAGTACTTGTTGTAGCAAGGATTCAAAAAAGTTATTGTAGATAGCAATCTATAGTTCAAAGTTGAAGGAGAACAAATCTTGATTGTGGTGATATATGTAGATGAAATAATCTTCAGAGGAAATGAGGATGTGTAATAATTTTGTAGAGTAAATGCATAAATAATTGGAGATGTCAATGCTTAGGGAGATGAATTTCTTCCTTGGTTTGTGAATCTCAATCAAAGAAAGGTATATTCATATAATAGTCTAAGTATGTTAAAGAATTGTTGAAGAAGTTTGGAATGGATGACTCTAAACTGATATGTAATCTTATGGTTACTAGTTGTAAGTTGAGTAAGAAGAATGAATCTCCTAAGACAAACCAGAGGAAGTATAGATCAATGATTTGTGGACTATTATATCTTACTGCTACTAGACTGGATGTCATGCATTCAATTTTTCTTATGGATATATTTCAAGAAGATCCCAAAGAATCTCATGTTGCAACAGTGAAGAGGATATTCATATATTTGAAGGGCACTTAGCATTATGGTTTATGGTATCCTAAGGATATTGACTTATCTTTGAGTGCATATATAGATGTAGATTGGTTTGGATGTACACATGACAAGAAAAGTACAAGTGGTGGTGTTTTCTTTCTTGGAAGTAGGGTTGTTTCATGGCTAAGTAAGAAGCAAGATTCAGTGTCATTATCTACTGTAGAAGTAAAATACATTGCAAAATCATCATGTTGCACACATGTATTGTGTATGAAGAAAAAATTGAAAGATATTAGAGTTTCATATGATGATCATATTCCTATCATGTGTGAGAATACAAGTGCAATCAATATTTCAAAGAATCCAATAATGTATTAAAAAACAAAACATATCTCAATCGGTATCACTTCTTGAGAGAGAAAGTTGCAAAGAATGAGGTGAAGTTGGAGTATGTTCCTAATAAAGATCAAGTTGTTGATATTTTCACAAAGGCTCTTCAAAAAGATACTTTTGAGTATCTTTGGGAGAAGCTAGGGGTTATTGCCCCTCTTTTCAACTATATGCATAAGTTTGTAATGGATTTTCATATCAAGTGTTTCCATCAATGGTAAAGGGGGCTATTGTTGGAAACTTGTGTTGTCATTGAAGTCAATAGATAATTGTTGTGTTGATGTCAACCCCTAAGGAAGCAAGTTTGTTGGTTACATTATGTTGTGATTAGTATAGTCATTGGTGTCAACCTCTAATGTAGAAATGATGAATAAGTTCTTGTGAATATTAATCTCTTTTGTGGTTGAAATGATAAGGTGTTGTAGATGTTAATTATATGGTTTATGTGGTGCTTGGTTTCCAAGTTCTTTTGAGAAAATTTGAAAAAAAGAAAGTTCAATATGACAAAGTGGTGTTTAGTGTTTTGTTCTGAATTTCCTCATGGTTAAAGATATGCTCATGTGGTTTGGACATGATAATCAAAGGTGTTATACCAAAATTTTCAATTTTTGGATCATTCTATAGTGGAAGATGTGTTTGATAGTATATCTGTTTGGTGAAATAGGGTGTCTAGGAGAAATGAGATTGCTTTGTATTTCTCTACAGTGAAGTTTGTGGTGTTGTAGATTTGGTAATGTTCTTTTAATGGTTTTATCTACCTTCCCTTGAATTTTTAGGTGTCAAGTCATTTCAAAAGGTTGTCTAGTGTGTTGGATGTCTTTGTCAATATATCTAGTTGCATAGAATGAGGGTGTTATTGAGTTTCAAGTGGTTGCAGTAGTTGTGTAGTATATTTTGATGATGCTAGAGTACTCTTAGATGTTTTATGAATAGCATGGAGTGTTGTTTTTTGGTATGTTAAATGTTTAAAAAACTTGATAAGTTTGTCTGGAGTCTCTTGTTAGTGTTACTGTAGATTTGTCCAACCTAGCATGCTAGCACTAATTGTGGAGGATAATTATTAATTGAGGAAGTGTTGAGAAGAATTTTTGTGTCATGGTATTTCTCCACTTCTTAATATTGGGGAGGTGTTTGGTGCCAACCTATTTGATTTTGCATAGTAGAGGTATACACATTTCGTTAAGGATGACCTAATTGAGATTGTTTTAGGCTATGAAGGGTATAAATGCAAGGAAAATTGTTGTATAGATTGTGTGCAAAGTGTGTGTGGCATGAAAGATGCGAATGTGATCAAGTTGCTCATCTGAATGAGAGCCTTAATTCTTATGACTCTTCTGGATAGTGAGTCCTTTGTTAGTGAGCCACCTCTAGTAAGCCTTTCTTTATGTTTTTGGGTAGTGATCCCTTGGCAATGATCCTTATTGTATTTAGTGTTTCCATTCATATAATAATGAGTTAATCCTCACCGTGTTTTTTTCCTTTTTGGTTTTTCCATGTAAATATGGTGTTCTTATGTGTTTTCCTTACTACTCTACATGTTTACATTATGTTAATGCATAAGGGTTTAAAAAATAATATAGATCTGAATGTTAATGAGGGTTTTTGATGTTTTAAAAGCATACAACTGATTCACCCCCTGTCAGTTGTCCTATGCATCTAACAATGCACTCATTACAATTTTTTCCATTCATATAGTCAATAATCCATGGTTTATTGACTTCGGTGTATCTTTTCATATGAACTTAAATAAACAATAATTTTGTAATTATGAAAAGTATGGAGGTAAGGTGTACTTTGGTGATAATCTTAAATTTAGATATTATTGGTCATTATAGTATTTATATAAAAAATTTGATGGTAGATTTAGGATATTTGATGGTGTCTTGAATATCTTGAGATAAAATGTACTATGACATCTATGAGTAAACTAATAGATGCCAATACATAGGTGGTATTTTCTTAAATAGGTACTAATATGGTGATAAGTGTTATAGTGATTGTAGACACCTAAAATTAACACATTATTAATTACCTAATAGCATGATCATTTCCTCTATAACTGATTGAAAAAATATCTATTTATCTAATTAATTATCCAATATCCATCTCCTTATTAATTAATGTAGATAGGGAAAATGTACTGATTGATCTTATACACCCGATCTCAATTACTAACACTGCTTCATCCTGAATCATCTCCTTTGCTAGTCATTTAATTAAATAATATTTATTTAATTAAATTCATCACATTTCATCTCTTAATTAAATAAATCATTTTTTATCTAATTAAGTCATCATCTCTTGTTAATTAAATAAATCATTTTATTTAATTAGCTCCTATAGTCTCTCTTTAAGTAAATAATTCATTTTATTTAATTAAATCTCTAAAGTCATTCTATTAAATTCAATAAATTAATCTTTATTTGATTTAATCTAAAATCATCCCCCTTTAATTAAATAAATCAAAAAAATTATTTAATTAAGTCTAAATAATATTCCTCTCATTTTGATTTAAATTAATCCAAAAGTCTAAGTCAAAATGGTAAAATCAACTAATCTCCTTTTAAATTAATCAAATCCTAATTAATCTTAATCTTAATCACTCCAATCCTCTAGATTTTGCAACTTTCTCATGAAAATCATTTCAATTGATTTATTAAATCCTTAATTACTTTCAAAAAGGCATCAAAAGGGAATATTCTCCAAGTTTGAAAAATCCCTCCAAAAGGGTTTGTACATCCAACAAGGCATTTAAACCTCTTACATGTCCTTTTTCCTTGAGCCAACTGGCATTAACTTCATTTTCTCCTCCCTCCAACATGTCATTTCATCCATTTTGAAATTCAACCTAATTGCATTTAATTGCACAATGAAAAAAAAGTCCTCAACCTTTGTCCACTCACATGTTGACAAGTGGCCTTATGCTATTGGTTGGTGTTTGATCCCACATTCTTACGTTCTTCTCATTTATCCATCATTCTCATCTATAAATAAGAGGATCTCATTTTGATTTTGGATCCACAACTTCAAGCAAAGACATTATCTTGAGATTTTAAATTTGCTCATCCATTGTTCATCCATCTTCACATTTTCATAGCTAGGTTATATAGGAATTTCACCAAGGAAGCATCAAATATTCATCAAGACATCATTAAAGCTTACAAGGGATTGGGAAAGGGCCAATTTCCACATCAAAATGGCACCAATTCCCCCATGGGATTGAGAGTTTTTTTGCATTGAATAGGATTTTTTAAGCTTTCTTTATTGTGTTCTTCACTTATTTCTTGTTTATTTGCATTTCAAATGAATTCCATGGGGAATGTTGATTTAACTTGCATAATGGAATAATGATGTGTTGTTTGATTGTGTTTGTGTAGGTATAGGATCACCATTCACATTTTGGCACTAGAGGGAGGGGGAACTTGAAGATTCTAACATGTTTTTTTGAAAAATTCTATGGTTTTTTGAACTTTTTGTGTCTATAGGAAAAGTGCACCATTGATAGAGAAACTACGATGCTAGCAGTCCAGCAGCACCATATAGCGCTACTATCAAACTTTAAACTATGACATTGAGGACTTCCCACCTAGAAATTTCAATTTCAAAGTGCGATGCTCAACCATTTTCCTGTTGACCAGTCACCCAAATTCCAAACTGCATCGTTGGTTAAAATAGTGCCGCATTTGCGCTCACTGGTTTTGCTAGAGTCCACCGTTGTCAGTCCTAGTGGTGCCATACAACACCGCTGACTCTTCTAAATTGTGCTATCTCTACAGATTGCATCACCAAAGTTGGGTAAAAGGCACTTTTTAGATTAATTTCAACATGTGCTTTTTCATTCTGTTGCTTTTGATTGCTAACTAGATTTTAGCTTCTGTTTCTATAGTTTTAACTAGTTTTGTAGGTTGGCTTGATCAAAGGTGAAAGGAGGAAACAAAGATGAAGGCTTCTCTATGGAATCATCATTTCATTGTATCAAGTGTTTTTTAAACACTTTTTTGGAAACAATTATAATTCCAAATCTAAGGATTTTGTTGCTTCAAGTTTTTAGGACTCAATAGATTTCAATTTGGGTTTAAAAAGAACAAAACAAAGGGGTTAAAACTAACCTTAGGAAACTTACTAGATTTTTTTTAATGTTTAACAATTGAACAAACAACCCTCATATTTCCTTTTGGTTCTTAAAAATAATCTAATTCTTTCTTTGAAGAATTAAAATGAACATGTGCCTTTATGTTTTGTAATCTCTTATCCAAAGTAATATCATCTAAAATATGTATTCACTTCTCTCACACCTCATGATGATCTTGAGAATCAAAAGGATTTTTGTGATATTAATTTGTATAAGTGATTTCCTCCGCATTTCATTTGGGTTCTTATAATTGAACAAAACTTGTGAGTGTGAGTGGAATATATCATGTGTGTTCTCTCTTTGTTTCTCAACAAAGATCAATCAAACTATGGATTTATTTTCTCACTTTTTTTTATTCTTAGATGGCCTACCTTTTGGGAAAAAGTAATCACCCAAGGGAATAACCCAATTGGGAACATACTAAATTCAAATGACTTCCAACCAGTATATAAGTGTGGGTACTTGAGGAAAGTTCAAGTATCATGAGGATTGTTCCAACAAGAAGGGTAGCAATGGTCTCTTTCTGTATGGATCATCCCCCGTGAATGAAATGCCTACACTAGAACCCTTTATTTAAAAGACCAAAATCCTTAATTTATTTTTTAGTGCAAGAATGGTCATTCTGAAGTTGCCCCACATTTTTTATGGCTCTTAGTAGAGATGAGAAGTATGCCATAGGATTTTCATGGGTATTGATGCTTGGTTGACTTGAGAAGTGTGTGTCATGGAGGGGACCCAATGTGGTCAAGCATCTAATCATTCACTAAGAGTATGCATAGTTGGATTTATCCAAGTGGGGATTCAACAAATATTGTCTCAATATCCATAGGGTTGTGCATGTTCTTGGAATCAAAACACTTTGCTTGGATCTTAAACATTGGAAAATAAACATTCAACATGATCATCAAATTTCAAACCCTTTGGGAAGAAAATACCTTTGAAAGAATTCAAGTGTTACTGCTTTCCCTAGGGATTTTATCCTTAGAGGCTTCTAAACATTTGAATTTACATCACAATTTTCTCTCACTAAAGTCAACAATAGGAAATTTTTTCCTTAATTTTATTGATTTCCACATAATGGACTTTGTGGGATGAGAAGAAATTAGGACATTAGACATCTAGTTTGAAAAACTAATAAAGAAGTGTTTTTGGTAAAAGGAATTCATTAAGCAAAGATAAGAAACAATTGAACCCCACACATGTGCTCTTCCAAATGATTTCCTAAAAGATCAAAATCCGAAAACCAAAGTCTAAAGTTCTTAGTCAAAAAGCTCACAAGAAAATTTTGTCTATGCTTTACGAATTTAGAGAAAGATTGACCTTCAATTTCTACAAATGTGCATCAAGGAACAATCCAAATTTGTATTCATTTTACTATTTTCAATATCCAAGTCTCTTTCAAATGTTTGAGCACCTCACATAGGAAGTATTGCATGTTCTTCAACATCGAGGTCTTGTAAACAAGAGTCTTTTTTTGGTTCATCTTAGGATCAAAACCAAACACTTTCACCCATTCTCAAACATCAAATCCAAAGAGCATCTCACCAACAACTCTTGGAAATCTTGAAAAAATCATTCATGCTAGGCTTTTTGAAAATCCTCTAGATCAAATCCAAATCATCTTGTTTGATTAGATGTCTGTAGATGCATCCTTATCCAAATATTTACTAAAATTATCAAATCCTTGTGAACAAGTATATCCCTTGATAACATCCAACATCTTGGGGTTTATGAGTTCATTATCCAAATCCAAAATCAAATCAAACCAAAATCATCTTGTTTGGTTAGGCGTGTCTAGATGAATCCTTCTTTACACATAGTCAAATTATCATCTTGTGTACAAATCTACTCTAGGACAACATCTAGCCTCCTAGAGTTTATGATTTCACCATCCAAACCAAATCCAATAAAGCCAAAGTCAAGATCAAATCAAACCAAATAAAAAATCAAAAGCCCCAAAGTCTAGTATCTCCTTCAAGATTTCTCAAGAGTTCAATCATTCGCACCATCTATCCTTCATTTATCTCAAAATCACCCTTTGATCCTTAATCACCCTAGATTTTCTCTTTTGTGTCTAAAGTTAGATCAATCTAAATAATTAGAGGTTCATCTCACACATTCTTGAAAATTGATCCCTATTTTATGGTGCAAACTAAATTGCAACACAAGATGAATATGGAAACCTATAGAGAAACATCAACTTTGAGTGACTTGAGTCAAACCACTTCCAAAATCAATCCTATTGGATCAAGCAATCCCTTACCGAATTGTCCTCTATAATCACAAAATCCTCAAGATGAAGGTCAAGTGGAAGACATCACCAACAATGTATTAAGGATGACACAAGATGAAATCATTGAGATGGTCCAAAATCTTGAAACTCACAGAATTGTCAATACCATGATGAGGCTCAATCCCTCCCAATACATGCTTGAATTGGAAAAAGAAGGGACCAAAATCCCTTCCAACTATGATTTGAGCACTCTTGTGGAGAAATCTCTTGAGATTATGCCACCAGTTTCATTTACACCATCTTCATTCCAAAGCATCACTCAATCCATCCCGCAAATCACATCATCCATTGCTTCAACTCAACCAATCGTCAACAAGGGGAGCTCATTATTACATGCTCTTCAAACACATCATATTATTAATAGCCAAGACTTGGATGCAAATGCTATCTTGGTTCATTCCATCCAATTGAATTTGTGTTCACCCATATGTTCTGCTCACCTTCCAAGATCTCAATGACCCATCATATTTTTGAGCAACACCAGAATGTCCTCTCAACACACAAACCACTCTCCCTATGACCTCACAAGGAGAAGGTGGATTATTCAGATAAGGGGGAATCTTTGACCCCTCATCATCATCATTTCCTCAAGGGAACACACCACCCATTTTTGCACTACTTCCACCTTTTCCATTAACATCCACACCACCCCTCAGTTTAGGGCTCCCCCCTTTACCAGCCATCAATCAACATAATCAAAGAAACCCCCAATCATAAATAAAAAAATCATACCAAATCCTCCCTTCTTTCCATTGATATTGCAACAACAGATGGAAACCATCCAAGCAACAAAAGCAATCAACACATCATCTACCACCCACCAAATATCTCAAAACATGGTCTCTCAAGGAGCAAGCATATCATCAATACAATGGTATCTCTCATCACAATAACAAACATCATTCCAAATCCACCACCACCACCAAGATCAAATGTAGCAAACCAATATAGCATCACATTGCAATCCATTCAACAAACTTCCTACCAAAAGGCACTTCAAAAAATTCAAAATTGACAAGTTGCATAACAAGCTACTCAGCAAGTGCAATTAGTGGCACAACAAGTGCAACAAGAACAATAGGGTGGCCAAGCTCAAGCTTTGTTGTAACAACAACAAGCCACCCAAGCTACCCAAGTTGCACAAGCAGCTCAAGTAGCTCAAGCTACATAGGCTGCACAAGCTACCCAACAGGCTCAAGCTCAAGCTCAAGCACACTACCAAGCCTGGCAAGCACAAGCACAAGTGCAATATCTAGCACACCAATAGGAAGCTCAACAAAAAGCATATGAACAAGCCCTACAATAGTACTAAGTATAGAAAGAAGCCTCCTAGGAACTAGCCCAACAACAAGCATTGTTAGCATAGCAACAGTAAGACCAACAACAAGCATTGTTGGAAATACAACAACAAGTGTTGTTGGTGCAAGAAAAAATGCATGCATATCAGCAAGCCTTGATCATGCAACAAAGCTTAAAAAAAACTCCCACCAACATGCCCAACACTCCACCCATCACCCAAACACCTCAACCACTTCAAAACACATTCACTCCACCTCCAAATCCGCAAGATGATGTGACAACACAAATAAAATTTCTCTCGCAGCAAGTGCTTGATCTCCAATAAGGGAAAATTATGAAAAAACCAAGCAACTTGTGCCTATATTTATTCAATAGGAGCCTTGCAATGGTACCATTCCCAAAGGGGTTTGAAATCCCCAAATTCAACAAAAATTGTGGGCTCAAAAACCCTAAAGATCACATTAGGGAATTCCAAGTACATTGCATGGAGGTCACATATGACAATACATATCTGATATGGCTATTTCCTTGAAGTTTGGCTAGTCCTACCCTAGAGTGGTTTTCTCACCTTTCCCCTGGCATCAAAAAGTTCTAACAAATCATAGATGCATTCCTAAAAAATTACACATTCTGTTAGCTCTCAAAAATGCAGGTGAAATGCCTCAAGAGGTTGCCAATCTCTTGGTATGTTTTAGGGTAATAGACAAGGCCAAATGGTTTGAACCTTCTACTCTTCAGGTGCTACCAGACCTAGGTAGGTGTACCTATGTGAATAAAGTAGACTTAAAGTTGTATGACTTGACTAAATCATTGGATCTATTATGATGGCACAAAGTGTAATAGAAGAAAGCTTGCTAACTATTCCTACTCCTAGTATTGAAATTGAGATATGGATGTTTTAATAAAGATTTTATGAAATTTTAAAATATGAAAGGTGTGACTAGTACCTACTTCTATTGGGCTAATGGAGTCAAGATTTGTATAATGGGTGACTTGCTTAATGGTTATAATTCAAATTGCTTGGCACTTGTGACTGTTTACAGCTTGTGTAAATGTGCAAGAGTATAATTATCTAGTTCTTCTTAATGATCCAAAATGTCCTTTTTCCAAATTACTATGATTAATCAAAAGGATTTAATCCTGTCTTGTAGGAACCAGCTAATTGAACCACACAAGAACAACAAGTGTGTTTTGATAAATTGAAGAATATCCTTGATATTTCAATTTAAATAATCAGGAAATCACAACCTTGGAGACAACCAGATAATGTTTTTCAATAAATTTGACAAACAATTGACACCATAATTGGATCACCAAATAAATTTATTCTTCTCCATTATTTAATTTGAAAATATTTTACAATGTACAACATTTATTTTGGCAACATTTTACCCTATCCAATTACCTAACCTAATTATTTCTCCTAAATCTAATCTTCAACCCTTAATGATTTTATATCGTCTTACATATATACATTACATTAGGGTTACAACCCTACACAATGAAATTCTTCAGTTAACTTTGGTGAATAAAATACTTAATTAATTTCCTTCCGGAAAATTAAGTATTTTCATTTTAATCTCCATTTTGCATCTCGGCGATAATTAATGTTGGTAGTTATCCTTTGCTAGAAACTTTAGTTTTCTCCCATTTAAAATAATTACTCGCTCCATGACTCCTTGGAAAAATATTCCCCATTTATGTTTCTCGGCTGAAAGATTTCATCACTTTCAACTATTTCATTAGGTACATAACTACCCATCCTTTTATTCCCCTTGGTGAAAAAATCCACTTTCCTGTGCAAATGTTTTATATTTTTTTACCCCTTATGCCTTTTGTGGGAAAAGTAAATATCCACCTTATAACTCCCTTGGTGAAAATATTTCCCATCCTTGTTGAAGTATTTTACCTTGCGCTTAGCTTATGCATTCTCACCAAGTGAATAAAATTAATCACCCGTTGAATGATTTAATGTAATTCTTTTAACCTCCCCGGTTAAAATATTTCATATAATACTTTACTTTATAAAAATAGTTTAGATATCCACCCTTATTCTAAAAAATCTTTACTTGTGTACTACTCGCACAATTTCATATTTAAACTTCACCTTTGTGTTTACCCATAATACTTTATCTACCCTCAAGTTTTCGGTGTGACATGCTCCATCGGAAGGACTTTCCCCAAATTCGATTCTCTTTCTGATAAGTGAATGCCACTAAGTGATTGGTAACACCCATATAGTCGGAGAGACATTAGGATTTCATTCTGACATTACATGTCTTACTGATGGAATTTAGGGTTTATGTTATGTTCACACCTCGTGTAAGCTTCCTTGTTCATCATCCATCATTCACTTCTTATGCTCGGACATCATCTTTGTCTAGTTCGTATTCTTGTAGAGATTATTGGCAATGAATACAACAAGATCATTAGTTATCAATTACTCCACCGGTGGAAGCTCTATAACTTGGGCTCATAAAAAAAACATCTTCCGATGTATTGTTCATATTAATCAGCCATTGAAAACTCTCTTAATGAAGGAATTTGCAAAAAATAATCTGGTTCTCCAATGTTTCATGAATCTTCAGTGCCTTTGGGACATGATCCCAATCTTCTCAACAAGCACTTTGGAGTTAATCTTTTGCCACGAACACATATAGTGGAGGCACCTGAAACATGTTCCTAAAGTTTGTTCTTTCAACGGGAATGACTAATAATCATTTGAGGATTACATTTTACTTTCATTTCTTGTGCAATATGAATCCTATTAATTCGTATGTCATTGTATTGAGATTTTATGGGGTTGTTGAGTACAAGCCATGCTAGCTTCCCTCAAAAGCATGTAACATTCCACAGATGACATCTCTTCTGAAATCCACGGCATCCATAGATTTTGTTCTTGGTGGATATTTACCTCACAATAACTTCAAATATATAACTCCTACTACGTTGGCATTTGAGCTTCTCATCATAATCTTTCGCTTCCTAACAATTGTATTTGTATTCCTTTACTGATTTTCCTCCATGTCTCATATGATCTACAACTTCGCTAAGTAGATTGAGTATTCTTTTTATTATCATCCATCTTTGGCTACAAGCTTTTCCATGCCTCTGTAATATTTGAGAAATCACAACATCTAACAATTTTCCTCACTCATTTATGCTTTGATGGAAATCATACTTCTAATGAGGCTCAGCCTGTCATATTTGAAGTATAATGCCCTCGGTGGTGGCAATGCTTAACGACCTTAATAATGTGAAGAACATATAGAAAGTCCATAGATTCTCCTATTTGCTTAGTTAAAAAGAAATATTTGCCTAATAAAATAGTTTGAATTATCTTTGGTTGTAGCCCTCCAAAATCAAAATGCCAACAGAGCCATTTTTAATTATTGTTATCAACAATATTTATATTTTCAACTTGATAAAGACCTAGCTTTTTGTGGTGGTAATGGTGCAGAACATTTTCTGTTGTGAATACTTAATATGCTTCAAAAGTAAAAAACTTCCTTTTGACCCAACAATAACCACAATATTCAATTTTTACTTTTAGATAAATATTTTATGCCCTGTTTCTCCAAATTTCAAATCTCGAGCAGTTTTAAGAAATTGTTTGATTTTTCTTTTTTAAAATTGTTTCATTGATAACTTCCATGGTTGTGAATGCCTTGACTATGATGTTTCATAAAGAGTGGTAGTGTTTTGCTTGCATGTTTTGACAATGAGTATATTATCAATATTTGAGTTTATCCAAAGGTTCACAACAGAAAAGCATTGGATAATCAACATTATGGACCCTTCCTGCTACTGTCCATATTATCTGAGCTACCTCGTGTTCATGCCCTTAGAATTTATTCATTTCCTCATCAATTTTGCAAAATTTTGGCCAAAAATTTCAGGCTCTAACGGTGGCTCCATCTAGGGATGAATGATTGTGAAATCATTGCAAGAATCTAGATCCCTAGAAGAGCAGACCAAATATTTTATTCATTTGAGTAGCAAACTGGAACCTCTTTTCTATCATGGACTAACATGGTTTTTTGAAAAAACCACACTATAGCTGATGGCTCAAGGCCACCAAAAATAATTTTCTTTATTTTTCCTTGTCAAATACCTTGCTCTATTTTGTTTTCATCAAATTATTTCTAAGAATACTTATGCAATCAGCCCTACCACTGTCATTGAAAACCTTCAGATGATCATTATGTTCAGCTTGGCCCAAATTCCTTTCACCATCCTGCAATTCATATTCTCTATCATCATGAAATAAATGTCTGTCATCTTCACCATACAATATGTATGCATATTCAATGCAACATTTCTCATTATTATGCTCATTATCATATACTATAAAATGATCTCCTAGCTACACTGAGAATTCCTTATCGGAATGCCATTCTTGTAAAGCTGAAAATTCTTCCACATCAATATTTTGAAACAACCATATTTGAAATATTTTTTACTCCCTCCATATCACTGATTGGAAATTAGAAAAAAAAATTATCCACACAACCATCATCATGAATGTTTGAATCAATTGATGCTGGAAATGAATTTTCTGAGTCTTTCTCATGAATATACCTCCTGTACTCCATTTCCAGCATATCTAAGATTTGCTCACTGCTAAGTGAATATGCTTGATTATCCACCATACTGTTGTTGTATTCTTCATTCTTCTCATCATCAAAAAATGGTACTTCATATGTGTTGATATCACATTCATTTTTTTTACAAATTGGTGCATCAATTTGATTATCAAGAAACACTTCATCTTCAACACAAAGTGGATTTGAAAACACATAAAATTGATTTTCTGGCATACCTTGGAAAAGTCTCGTATGATCTTCTTCTATCTTCTCATCATATAATGGATTTGAAAAAATTTTAAAACCATTTTCAGATGTACAAACCTCTTCATCATCAAATGTATCTCAATGGTCCTCAACTACAGCTAGAGGTATTATTTGTTCACTATCAAATGAACCTACCTCTTCAATTGCTTCTTCATCCTGATTTCCAAAAGAGCTGCTAGAATCCCTTGATTGCAGATCAAAATTCTTTCGTTCATCATCAAAATCTGAATATTCATTGCATCCCTCATAACATACATTGCTTTCCCTATCACAATTTGTTATGCAAGAGAAATCTCTTGTATCTTCATGTTCCTCATGCAGGCTATCATATGAACCATTCTGACTTGCACTTGTCTCATCTTCTATTGGCTGCATTGTCTGATCAATGTCTCTATCTTCATCGATGACATCACCATTGTATTCATACCTTTTCTTATCTACAATATCAATCCATTCATCTACCATTCTGCGGAACAAAGAGTGCCCAAATTCTCCTTCACATCTTCTTACTTCAAGAAATGCATCTAATGGATAAATTCCACATCCTGATTCTGTGATGGAGTCTTGGCTTTAAGTATGTACATACTCATCTTCTTATTCTTCAAATTGTTGATTCTGGCATACATATTGTTGCAAGTTTTGATTTTTTAGAATTTGTACGAACCCATGGGAAGCCCAATTTTTTGCAAATAAATTCCCATATTTCTCAAGAAATTGATCCTAAAATCCTTGGAGAGAATCAATAGAAGCTATTGGTAGGCTATAAAACCAATCCCTAGCTTCATGCATGAGTGACATCAGAAATAAAATCATATGTAAATCCTCATATGGCACATCCAAGTCTTCGATGAAAGCATTGAAGCTCCTTAAATGATCTTCAGCAGTGATTGCACTACTCCCTGTAAACATAGGGACAAGGCTTCTCCAACTACTATCCATTGGGTAAGGGTATAATTGAAACCTTGCTAGGTCAAATTGTCTGATCATTGTTCTATATTGATGGGGGGGAGGGTTATGCTGATGCTGAAACTAATACATCAGATTATTGTATTGTGTATGATGATGTGGCACATAATGTTGAACATGAGGTGGTTGTATATTTGTATATTGTGTGGGAATATGAGGTGGATGGTTTGGTTGTCTGTATTGATTCCCTATTTGATGGTGAGGAACCTTTGATGGATCAGAAGGCCCTACACTATGATTGCCCTGCTTAAGAGGTGGTACATACTTTGGGCAACCAGCTGTCTGAGCAATATTTTGAGCTTTCTGCAATTTGAAGTCTCTCATTGCTTGTATCATTTGGGATTTATCCTATTCTTCTATCTCCTTTCTTTGAGATTCAAACCATGCTTTTACTTCTTCATAAGTTAAAGATTCATAATTTTCTTGAGGAGTTTCATGATCAATAGGTCCATTCTGGTTACCCTCCATTCTTTGTTCACATTCTAGTTGATATCTAAGTCCCTCTGCTTTGAGTTTAGCATCAAACTCCAGTTGTTTCTGAGGATTGTAAAATGGATTTCTTTGTTCTCTTGGGGTATAAGGTTCTGCACTTGAATTATATCTCCATGAATCATAACAATCCTATGTTTCACAATAAGGTCTTAATGATTTGTCTTTGTTCGTCATGCACATGTCCTCATTTATCCTTTTACCCTTATCAACCTTATCATCCTTGTGTGTCCACTTACTGTTGCCAGCAGGACCTCCAATATGACCTCCCCTATATTGGGATCTTCTTCCATTCATGTTCAAATGTTTTTATCAGAGTTTCCACTCACTTTCTTAAAAGTGAGAAAATTTTTGTTACTTCTTATTCCCAGTGGAGTCTATATAGATTTTTGACTCTATGAGTAAGGTGCAGATTCTAAGTTAATCCCCAGTAGAGTCACCAATTTGTTAGCTCTAAAAAATGCAAGCAAAATGCCTCAAGAGGTTGCCAATCTCTTGGTACATTTTAGGGTAACATAAAAGGCCAAATGGTTTGAACCTTCTACTCTTCAGGTGTTGCCAGACCTAGGTGGGTGTACCTATGTGAATAAAGTAGACTTAAAGTTGTATGACTTGATTGAATTGTTGGATCTATTACAATGGCACAAAGTGTAATAGATGAAAGCTTGCTAACTATTTCTACTCCTAGTATTGAAATTGAGATATGGATGTTTTAATAAGATTTTATGAAATTCTAAAATATGAAAGGTGTGACTAGTGCCTACTTCTATTGGGCTAATGGAGTCAAGATTTGTATAATGGGTGACTTGCTTAATGGATATAATTCAAATTGCTTGGCACTTGTGACTGTTTATAGCTTGTGTAAACGTGTAAGAGTATAATTATCTAATTCTTCTTAATGATCCAAAATGTCCTTTTTCCAAATTACTATGATTAATCAAAAGGATTTAATCATGTCTTGTAGGAACCAGTTAATTGAACCACACAAGAACAAGTTTGTTTTGATAAATTGAAGAATATCCTTGATATTTCAATTTAAATAATCAAGAAATGACAACCTTGGAGACAACCAGATAATGTTTTTCAATAAATTTGACAAACAATTGACACCATAATTGGATCACTAGATAAATTTATTCTTCTCCATTATATAATTTAAAAATATTTTACAATGTACAACATTCATTTCAGCAACAGTTCACCCTATCCAACTACCTAACCTACTTAATTCTCCTAAATCTAATCTTCTACCCTTAATGATTTTATATCGTCTTACATATATACATTACATTAGGGTTACAACCCTACACAATGCAACTCTTCAGTTAACTTTGGTGAATAAAATACTTAATTAATTGCCTTCCGACAAATTAAGTATTTTAATTTTAATCTCCATTTTGCATCTTAGCGATAATTAATGTTGGTAGTTATCCTTTGCTAGAAACTTTAGTTTTCTCCCATTTAAAATAATTACTCGCTCTGTGACTCCTTGTTAAAATATTCCCCATTTATGTTTCTCGGCTGAAATATTTCATCACTTTTAACTATTTTATTGGGTAAATAACTACCCATCCTTTTATTCCCCTTGGTGAAAAAATCCACTTTCCTGTGCAAATGCTTTATATTTTTTTACCCCTTATTCCTTTTGTGGGAAAAGTAAATATCCACCTTATAACTCCCTTGGTGAAAATATTTCCCATCCTTGTTGAAGTATTTTACCTTGCGCTTAGCTTATGCATTTTCACCAAGTGAATAAAATTAATCACCTGTTGAATGATTTAATGTATTTCTTTTAACCTCCTCGATTAAAATATTTCATATAATACTTTACTTTATAAAAATAGTTTAGATCTCCACCCTTATTCTAAAAAATCTTTACTTGTGTACTGCTCCCGCAATTTCATATTTAAACTTCACCTTTGTGTTTACTCATAATACTTTATCTACCCTAAAGTTTTTGGTGTGACATGCTCCATTGGAAGGACTTTCCCCAAATTCGATTCTCTTGCAGATGAAGTGAATGCCACTAAATGATTAGTGAGACCCATATAGTCAGAGAGACATTAGTATTTCACTCTGACATTACATGTCTTACTAATGGCATTTAGGGTTTATGTTTTGTTCACACCTCATGTATGCTTCCTTGCTCATCATCCATCATTCACTTCTTATGCTCAGACATCATCTTTGTCTAGTTCATATTCTTGTAGAGATTATTGGCGATGAATACAGCAGGATCATTAGTTATCAATTACTCCACCGGTGGAAGCTCTATAACTTGGGCTCGTAAAAAAAATCTTCCAATGTATTGTTCATATTAATCAGCCACAAAAAACTCTCTTAATGAAGGAAATTGTGAAAAATCATCTGGTGCTCCAATGTTTCATGATTCTTCAGTGCCTTTGGGAGATGATTCCAATGTTCTCAGCAAGCACTTTGGAGTTAATCTTTTTCCGTGAACCCATATAGTGGAGGCACCTGAAATATGTTCCTAAAGTTTGTTCTTTCAACAGGAATGACTAATAAGCATTTGAGGATTACATTTTACTTTCATTTCTTGTACAATATGAATCCTATTGATTCATATGCCATTGTATTGAGATTTTATGGTGTTGTTGAGTATAGGTCGTGCTAGCTTCCATCAAAAGCATGTAACATTCCACAAGATGACATCTCTTTTGATATCCGTGACATCCATAGATTTTGTTCATGGTGGATATTTACCTCACAATAACTTCAAATATATAACTCCTACTACGTTGGCATTTGAGCTTCTCATCATAATCTTTTGCTTCCTAACAATTGTATTTGTATTCCTTTACTGATTTTCCTCCATGTCCCATATGATCTACAACTTCACTGAGCAGATCAAGTGTTCTTTTTATTATCATCCATCTTTGGCTAAGAGCTTTTCCATGCCTCTGTAATATTTGAGAAATCACATCTGACAATTTTCCTCACTCCTTTATGCTTTGATGGAAATCATACTTCTAATGAGGCTCGGCCTGTCATATTTGAAGTATAATGCCCTCGGTGGTGGCAATGCTTAACGAACTTAATAATGTGAAGAACATATAGAAAGTCCACGGATTCTCCTATTTGCTTAATTAAAAGAAATCTTTGCCTGATAAAATAGTTTGAATTATCTTTGGTTGTAGCCCTCCAGAATCGAAATGCCAATAGAGCCATTTTTAATTATCTTTATCAACAATATTTATATTTTCAACTTGATAAAGACCTAGCTTTTTGTGGTGGTAATGGCGCAGGACTTTTTTTGTTGTGAATACTTAATATGCTTCAAAAGTAAAAAAATTCCTTTTGACCCAACAATAACCACAATATTCTTTTTTTACTTTCAAATAAATCTTTTATGCCCTATTTCTCCAAATTTCAAATCTCGAGCAGTTTTAAGAAATTGTTTGATTTTTCTTTTTTGAAATTGTTTCATTGATAAATTCCATGGTTGTGAATGCCTTGACTATGATGTTTCATAAAGAGTGGCAGTGTTTTTCTTGCATGTTTTGATAGTGAGTATATTTTCAATATATGAGTTTATCCAAATGTTCACAACAAAAAGCATTGGCTAATCAACATTATGGACCCTTCCTACTGCTATCCATATTATCCTCTACCTCATGTTCATACCCTTAGAATTTGTTCATTTCCTCATCAATTTTGCAAAATTTTGGCCAGAAATTTTAGGCTGCAACACATTCAACATTGGCATGGATTTTGGTCTAGAGGAATGATCTACACTCAAACAAGGTAAGGGGGAATCATTTGCTTCTTTCCTACAACGATGGTGATCAAAAGCTAATAGGAGCAAGTGGGCCATGCCAGATGAACAACAAGTTTGCACCATCATCGCCAATCTTGAGAAAACATTGGCATTCCATCTAAAAATGCAGTGCATCACCACATACAACCATTTGATCCCTAAGGTGCTCAACATTGAATGAGCTCTCATTGCACAAGGGGAGACACCCACATATCCAGAACATCAAGACAATTTCCCTTCCACCAACTATAACCAAAAACCTTGCACATGGGTGAGAAACAAAAATGTCACTAATGATGGTGTGGTGGATGCTAAGGTCATAATCAGTGCTCCAAAACAAAATACCCAAACATATCAGCAACAACAAAACAACATGCAAAAAAATGTGGTATCACATGTTCAACCAACCAACAATCAAGTCAACAATCTAAATAATCAAGGGGGGCCACCTCTATGAAACAATATCCCCCCAAGTGGAAGTACACAGCCCTTGGGGAATCAATTGAATCTGTCATGAAGAAACTGGTAAATGAGAATCTCATCAAAATCCCCACATATGAGAATTATCAAGAACCCTAAGTGAAACCACCATGGTACAATGAAAACCACCTTTGTGATTTTCATAAGATCAAGGAGCACACAACATCCAACTACATGAAGTTGAAAAATATGATCCAAAACCTCATCGACGACAAGATCATATATTTTGAACAACCAACTGGAAATCAAGACCTAAAAATATAAACAAATCCAATGTCGGATCATAATAAAGGGAACAACAATGGAGAAAAAAAAGTATGCCAATGTAAATCATGTGTATGATCATGTTATCACATGCTTGGATGAAATGGTCATTGTTTTAAACATCAAAGGAGCCAAAGTTGATTGTGGAGTAACCACATGTGGTGGAAAAGTTACCATTGTTGGGTCATCATAGCCACCTACAAAATCCACCTCAAATCTGAGATCCATTCCTAATGGTTACAATGTCCTAGACCAACTGAAAAAGAACCCCTACTCAAATCTCCATCATGGAGTTACTTAAGATCTCACTCACACATAGAAAGATCCTTGAAGAAGCATTAGCTTCATCCACTGTCTCTGTCAATCTTGATGCTGACCAGTTACAAGCTATGGTCAAACACATCACCACCCCAAGTCTGCTCACATTCTTTGATCAGGACTTTCCCACTCAACCATCTCATAATCGTGCACTCCACCTTGAAGTCCTAGTTCATAAAAACAAAGTCAAAAGGGTCTTGGTGGATGGGGATGCAAGTCTAAATATTTGTTCTCTCAAACTGATAAAGAATCTGAGATTCTCCAAAGACTCCATTGAAAAAGAAAAGGGAATCACAATCAAAGCTTATGATGATCAAGAAAGAGTGTCTCAAGGAATTATCCAGCTCCTTATTCAAGTAGGGCCAGCCATTATGGAAACCACCTGCAAGGTCCTTGACCTTGATTTTCCTTATAAAATCCTCCTGGGGTGTTTGTGGATACATGGGATGCAACCGGTTGCATCAACCTTCCATCAGTATGTAAAATTTCCATATGAAAACCAAGAGGTCACGATTCATGGGGATCTTGAGCCCTTTTCTTACTACAAGATTTTGGAAGAAAAATACTACAAAATCCCCCAAGTCCCAAAGAATGATGAGGGACCTTCAACCCCATATGTAGACCCCACTACTTTTGCCTCCACTTCTGAGACAAAGACACTTGCCATTCCTGATATCTCCAAAATTAAGGTTATTATCCAAGACAATGGGTGTGGGGATTATAAAATGAAGAGAGGTACTTTCATGGTAGGAGATTTACCTCAATCTCCTAAATTTGATGGGAAACCCCAACAAGCTAAAACATCATCCCAAACCTATAGAGTAGACCCCTCTAGATTTAGAAGTTGGGGAGACCTAAGTAGAGAATTGGTTGATGAAAGAGACATATCAAGCTTGTTGTACCAAGATGAAAGGCCCGTGCTTGATCTTACCTTGGATGAAAGAAACAAATGACTACAAATGATGATTAGTATGGGCTATTAGAGAAACAAGAGACTTGGACAAAATGACAATGGTATTTTGGTACCTATCATTCCTGAGAGGTGTATGAGAAATCTTGGCCACATATGTACCACTCCGAAGGTAACCATACATGGCAGAAGTCCCCTGGTTAAAATAGTCAAAACTTCCCTCAACTATCGACAACTGCTCTTTGATTACTTATATCCACAGGTCAAGTCATAAACAACTTTACATTTGACATAACTGAAATTTATAGTAGTAGTGATGAGGAGGATACCATAACTAATTTACCTATGCTATTTGAGGATTCCTTCCTCCTCATGATTAGTACCCTATCTTTTGAGTCAGACCATCAAACCCATGAAATAAACTTAGTCTATCCTCAACTCATCGATTACGACCAATGAGGATCACTAGTTCTAGAAACATTAAAAAATGATGAGGTGCTCTAAGAATTCATTGGATTATGATATACTATACCATGCAAAGTTCAAAAGGCTAGATTTGACATCATACTAGACACACATGCTTATTACGGGGAAACGATTGAACCCTTCAATTGCAAAAGTGAAAACTTGAGAATAATCTCTAGGTCTTTGAGTGAAAACCACACTGTGGCGCTCTCTGACTCGAATACAGTAAAAATAAAGGATGTATCCGATGGTGGAAACCTCTTTGAGGTGTTGAAGGATGAAGGATTCAATCTTCCTCTTAGTTCTATTCATCAGGAGAATTCAACGATTCTGGCAGAAACATACAATCTAGTTAACTTGGGATTAGAGGAACTACCACACAGAACATTCTATTCAGAGTTTCTTTTAACAAAAGAACAAGAACTCCTAGCTATGTTCCTAAGAGAAATAAAGTTCAAATTTGCATGGACCTATGTCGACATGCCTGGAATTGATCCAAAGTTTGTGGTCCACCATCTAGCTATGTATCCTAAAGCAAAGCCAGTGAAACAAAAGCTAAGGAAAATGCATTCCTAGATAGCATTGTTGGTCAAAATGGAATTGAAAAATCTCCTAGATGTAGGATTCATACGACCGATATATTATCTAGAGTGGGTCTCCAATCTCGTACCTATCTCAAATCCCACTGGGCACATCTGTATCTACACAGATTTCAGAGATTTGAACAAAGCATGTCCCAAGGATGAATTTCCACTACTAAACACTGACATGATTGTGGATATGACAGTAGGACATGAGATGTTATCTTTGATGGATGGATTCTCAAGATACAACCAGATCATGATAGAAAAAGAGGACCAACATTAAAAATCCTTCACTTGTCCATGGGGGACATATTGTTGGAATATGATGTCATTTGGGCTGAAGAACGCTTGAGCCACCTATCAAAGGGCCATGACACTAATCTTTCATGATATGATCCATAAGACTGTGGAGGATTACATGGATGACATATTGGCCAAATCAATGAAACATCGAGCCACAGTAGAATTGAGTTCCATCTTTGATAGACTAGAAAAGTACAAGGTCTGACTAAATCCAAAAAAGTGTTTCTCTAGGTTACAATTGGGCAAGCTCCTAAGGTACATTGTATCCATGAGAGGAATTGAGGTATATCTAGTCAAGGTTAAGGTCACTCTTGAAATGGAGGCATGAAAAACATTGAAACAATGAAGAGTCCTACAAGAGAGACTCTATTCCATCCACAGATTCATAGCACAACTAGCAGACAAGGAAATCTTGTACTCTCATCTAATCCACAAGGGATAGTATACAAATGGGATGAGAAATGTGATCAGGCCTTCAACAAGATCAAGGAGTACTTACTCACATTGCTAGTCCTCATGCAACCCATTCCTAGAAAACCCTTGATCTTATATATATCAACAATAGCAGCAGCTCTCGATGCTCTCCTGGCACAACATAATGAGAACAAAAAAGAGAGAGCTATCTATTACATTAGCCAAACAATGGTGGGGCATGAACTAAACTACACACCCATTGAGAAAGCTTTCTTGGAAGTCATCTTTGTAGCTCAAAAGGTGTTTGCAGTGTCAATAGCATGGGGATTTCATCCATGCACCAGCTCAAGAGCTCCACATGATTGTTACACCATAGCCCTTTTCATAGTGGGGGCTTGATCTTGTTGAAAAAATTACCCCCACCTTATCCAATGGAAATAAGTTCATCATCACCACCACTGAGTATTTCATGAAGTGGGTGGAAGCCATCCCCATGACCTACATTACTAGAAATTAGATATCCAAGTTCATCCTGAACTACTTAATATGCCACTATGGTGTTCCTAAAGCCATTATCTCAGATAATGGAACACCTTTCAAGAATCGGGATGTTTGTGACCTATGGTAGAAATTCAAAATCCAACATCACTTGTCCACTCCATATTATCCCCAAGGCAATGGCCAAGCAGAAGCTACCAATAAAACCATCCTAAAAATTCTTAAGAAAAAAGTCAATGATGCTTGTTGTGACTAGCATTTGTAGCTGAATCTCGCCCTATGGGCCTACTAAACAAGCATCTACACACCAATAGGTGCCACCCCTTTCTCCTTCATTTACAGATCAAAATCCATACTCTCCATTGAGATCAAGCTCCTGTCACTGAAAATATCATTGTAGAACCTCATCATAGATGAAGAATATCATGTGTCAAGACTAAATGAGTTGGAATTACTAGATGAACAATGCATGGGTGCCTTAAACCATTTGAAAGTCTACCAAAATTGACTCAAGCGAAGCTATAACAAGAAGATCAGAAATTGGACCTTCCAAGTTGGAGAGCTTGTGTTGAAGGAGAATAAAAAAAATGTCCCCAATCCAGACAAGAAGGGAAAATTTTAACCCAATTGGTTGGGACCCTTCATCATCACAACAAGCTATATGTTAGGGGCATATTAGTTGTCAACACCAAAAGGCAAGCCTCTGTAGGAGCCCATGAACAACTCTCATCTCAAAATTTTCTATGCCTTATCTTTCAGGGTGTAAAACCAAAAAAAACAAAAAACTTAGAAAATTTCTTAATAAAATGGTCACCCTAATGAAAACCTAGAAAATAGGCATCTTAGTGACAACAAAAAAATCAAAAACCATAAAAAATCCAAAAAAATTAGAAAAAGGATTAAAAATAGTAAAGAGAAAAATTGTCTTCTAGTGAAAACCACTTTGGTGGCACTTTGGGAAAGTACCTTGGTGAAAATCTAGCAAATGGGTGTTTTGAGTAAATAAGCACCTCCCATCTACCAAGATCTCCATGGCTTGTTTTGCATCATCCATCCTTCACACTTCCATCATCCATCTATCTCCATCCATCACCCATCCACGTCTACATCATAGCTTGATTTTGTGTTTGTATCATGATCCCTCCTAGTACTACTCGGCCCATTCTTAAGGTCATTTTTTTCTACGTATATTAGAGTAGTCTATTGCATCATGCTGGGAGAATGTTCTCATTGGATTGGATTCATGTATATTCTTGAAGTCTTCTCTAAGTCAAAAAATTGAAAAAAAATCAAAAAATCAGAAAATCTAAAAACAAAAAGAATCCAAAAACATTCACAAAACCAAGAAAATCCAAAAATAGGTCAAAAAGTTAAAAATTAAAAAATAGAGTTTTCTTGTTAAACTACGGGTCTTTGATATGTAAACGTAGGCAAGGTTGATCATTGATTTTCCCTCGAGACACTTAGGTTGGTCCTTTAGGAGTCTGTCATAATAAACTAGCAATCCATTTATTCATATCTCATCAATAATCGGGTTTGTGTCAGTCGAACTATGTGGTCTCTGCATGTATAACGTAGGCAAGGCTAATCTGTTGATCAGCCCTCAAGGCCCCTAGGATAAATATTTAGGTTAGTATCTTGGTCAAAATCTCATAAAATCCCAAAACATTTAAAATTTTGAAAATCAAAACATTTGCAAAACATCTTAAAAATACCAAAAACAACCTCAAAACATTTCAACACTTCAAAAACATCCAAATATTTGAAAAAATCCATTTGTCGCCATCTTTCTTTCACCCAAAATATACATCACTCATAATAAATCAATTGCCATCATCAACCTTTGGTAAAACAGTTGGAAAGAAGTCTAGCAAGTTACAAGTAAAAACTTAAAATGTCAAAGTATCAAGTATAGGTTAGTAGGTAAATAAGTTGGTCAACTCGTTGTATTAATAGCCTATCATCCAATCAATCCCAAATCAATCATCTGATATCATCATGTCCAAGGATGTATTCTTCCTACAATGGACATCAACATTAGGCATCACCATAGTTTAGTCTTGGCTAGCGGTATGAAGAACATTGGCTTGTTTGTTTGCTTCATATTTTCTTTTGGTTTATTTATCTACGCTCATTTTTTATGACCTCTCGATGATGTCCCAAATGAACGGATTTAGAGAGAAATAAATGCGGCAATGTGTTAGCTCTCAAAAATGTAGGCAAAATATGTCAAGAGGTTGCCAATCTCTTCATACGTTTCACGGTAACAGACAAGGCCAAATGATTTAGACCTTCTACTCTTCAGGTGTTGCTAGACCTGGGCGGGTGTACCTATAACAATGAAGAAGACTTGACCAATGTTTATTCCCTTAAACTGATTTACCCACAATGGAAAATAGGAGTGGATAAATGAGTTTTATTTTGGTACAAATTGTATAAGCAATATCAATGCTAAAATCTAATGTGTTCATATGAAAAAATGAATGAAACTAAATAGTGGAATGGTAGAGACTAGTGCCTTATTGGGTGTTGTAAGGAAAGAAGAGGTGTGGAAACAACTTTCCTAACGTCAAAACCACAGGGGATTAAGCAGATAGTACTTTTAATTTTCTAACTACAGTCCAGTTAAGACACACATGAAGGAATTACAGAAATAGAGAAAATACACAAAGACAACTTAAACAACAGATTTTACATGGGAAACCCTTTCAGGAAAAGAACCCACAACACCAAGCTGTATCTCTTTGTATTACAGTAACAAAATTACATACAATCAAAAAGACAACTTTCTGTTGTTCAGTTCTCAGTAGTTTATTCTCACTGTTCAACTAGTTATAGAAAATGTTCTCATCATGCAACTTGATTCACATGCTTTGTTCATTACATCCCAAATAGAATTGATCTGCTTTAAATCTTATTCACTTTCTAATTTTCTTCTATGCATCCTTATCTGCCATTGCCAACCATAGACAGTTTCCATTTGAGCCTTGCTTTTTCCATGCATGTTGTTTTTCCAACATTGCAACTGTTACAAAAAACAATCGACATCAGTTTGAGAAACCACTTCCTTTGATTGGTCCAACAGGATACCACACAGGATGATCACACGGTCAAGAGTGTTCAACTTTGTTGGCATATCGGTGAGACACTCATAGTGTCTCCCCGATGCCACAAATTTTCTCTATCGATATCGCTATAGCTTCCACAAGTCGGCAAGGTGCTATAATGACTGTTACATGTCATAACGAAACCATCAATGTCCAATTTGATCCTATCGGCAAAGGTTCCCTTATTGGTGAGACACATATCGAATGTATAAGTCACAGTGATTAGTCATTCCATCGGCAAGACACTATGTCTTTGCCAAGACCTTCTACCGACAACCTTGTGCTACTCCGAAGCCTTTCACCTATCGACAAGACCCACGGCTTCGGTGAGACGTTATACCGAAATAGGACTTCCACCGAAAGTCACACTATTTCCAAGACTCGTGTCTATTGCCGTGAACTTTCTCCGAGCTACCTAAGTCTTACCGAAGACTTACTATCGGCAAGACTCAAGACTTTCACCATGCCGTTTCATTGAGCTCCACCATGTCTTACCGAGTCGGCAAGACTTAAGCCCTTCGCCAAGACATTTGTTCGAGCACCCAAAGTTAACCCAAAGATATTCTGTCAGCATGACTTATGAATTTTGCTAAGACATCTCCCTGCAACCTTTGAGTTACTCCGACGTCGGCGAGACATACATCAGTCGCTAAGACTTCATGCTGAAGTCTTTAAGTCATCGCGAGTGAACCAAGAGAAAACCCTCATCGGTGAGACTTACCTTCTCACTAAGAGATCTCCCCGAGATCCTTGTGTTAGCCTGATAGGAGTATGCTATCGGTGAGACACTCACCATTCACTAGGACTTCTCTCTGATACCCATGAGATAGCCTGATAGAATCAACTGTCGCCCAGAGTTCTTCTGATAACCAAAAGGTCATGCTGAACTCAGAGAGTCATAGCAATAGACTTCACTCAGCAAGACATCAACTCTATCACAGTGATAGGATCATTTCAAGAGCTTCAAAACTGTTAGTCGCTCAGACATGAACACTGTCACAATGAATTTTCCCTTTAGGAGTTCCATGTCAGTAAGGATTGAGGCACATATTCCAACAAGCTCCCACTTGACAAAGATCTTACTGACACCTCCAGAGCATAAACAAACTACTGAAAAACATGGGCCATGAGGCCCATCAAACTGGCACACCATCTGAACTTGTTTGTGCTCACAGGCTTTGTTAATGCATCTGCAACATTCTCTAGAGTATCCACTTTCTCCAAGGAGACCTTCCCATCCTCCACCATATCTCGTACAAAATGATACTGTACATCTATATGTTTCTTCCTAGCATGGAAAGTAGGATTCTTTTCCAAACATATTGTAGACACCCAAAATTGTCCTCTTGCAACACTTGTCTCAGCATTACATCATTTAGGCATCTTGTAGCATGCTCTGCCCTAGGTACCCATGTCATCATCTATTTAATTAAATAAATTTTATTTATTTAATTAAATTCATATTCATATTCCATTCATTTCGCTAAATGTTAATTAAATAATTTATATTATTTAATTAATTAAATCATTTCTATTCATTCTTCTAATGTTAATTAAATAATTTATATTATTTAATTAATGAAATCATAAATTCAATGTTAATTAAATAAATCCAAAATTTATTTAATTAATAAAATCCTAAAAAGATCTTCTCGCTTTCTTTCCAAAACTAAACTCGTGTGCATCTAATTAATTTATTTAATTAGATAATTTATCAATTATCCTTCTCGTCTTTTTCAAGATTTATTTCCTTTAAAACAGGAAATGAAATCTTTCTATCTTTTTTGAAATCTTATATCATCTCGTTGTATTTCCTCTTTTGTCAAAAATCAAATCCTTGTCGAATCTTGTCAAATCTTATCTTCGTCAATGTCACAGCTCTATAAATACGGCCTCTCACAATCCATTTAGGAGGTTGATTTGTCTAGCATCTAGATTCTGTCAAAATCAATCTTCTGTCTCTATCTATCATTCTCCATTTTCATCATCCAGTCATTATGTTGTAGGCTCAACATTCCTCCATTGTCAACCCTTCAAAATCTTGCATTCTCATGTAGGTGGAGAAGAGCAATGGAGATAAATCGAGTTAGCGCGGAGATCGGTTTGCATTTGTGTTGTTTATTGTGATTTTCGTATTATTTCGTACTCTATTGTGCATGATAAGATCTAATTAGTTTATTGTTTTCATTAGACTAAATCTGCTGATTTTTACCCTATCTACATTTGGTGAACCCGACATGAACATGCTCCAAGGATCTAATCATTAGTTTTGTGATCTCCTGGCTTAGATCTGACTTGATCATTGCATTTGGGAGGCCATTTCCATGGTTTTTGACTATAAAATTCATAGGTTTTGATCACATGTCTTTTATTTTAATTCACAAGCTTGTTGTTTTTATATGTATATTGCAGGGTTTATTGTTATATTGCAAGTTATAGTGCTCACCATTGAAACCCTGAGGCAGTCACCATTGTCTGCATCTTCTTGTTGCTCTTTGAAGAAGAATTATCTCACATCGCTGGTCACAACATCTTTTATTGGCTGAAACTGGTTGCATTTCACAGTGGTGGCATACTCCTATTTGTCCTCTGCCTCAATCGAATTGGTGTTATCAACATCGGTATCAACATTTTTCAGGTTGGCATACTTTATTGTACATCATATATTTCCTACAATTTTCTACCAATCTGCCTTAGGTGCCATTCTTTGTCACCGGAGTGTTTGTGGATGGTATATGTGGCTAGTGTTAGTCTCCTGCGCCCTCACCTTACATTGTCACCCTCCTTGATGCTGGGGTTTCACCCATCCTCCACCCACACTCCTCAATCAATGCCTTAGAATCTCCCTTGGTTGCCACCTTGGAGCTTTTGTTGCCACCTTAGAGTTTAGGTCGCAGTCACCTCGGCTCTTCCAAGGCTGTAGCGATTTCCAGTCTTATGACATTTCTTCACATCGTTGTATCTTCCAAATTGGGTGTCATTTATTCAAAATGTCATGTCTTGAGATCTCCTCCCTACCATTTAGAGGCAAGTGACACTTTCTTTTGCATTGCCATCTGCTTGGTGCGACTAGACAATCACTCATCCTGGTCATCCTTATAATCCTTACCTAATCTCATTCTTTCTACATTAAATCACAGCCCACCATTAGTTTGCTGCAAGTTGTTGTTTCCTTAGTAGCCTTACTTAGAATGTAAGTTTAGCTTTTATGATTTTTACGTTAGTTTTTAGGAAAACTCTTAGATTTTTAACTTACATTTTAGAATTTTTTTTTAGACTCTTAGATTTTTTAATTACATTTTAGATTTTTTTTTTTTTTAAGTTAGCTTATTAAATTAGACTTTATATTTTGGATTTAAAGTTACTAATTTTAGATTTAGATTTTTTAGAATTCAGATTTAGTTTCTTTATACAAATTTAGATTTTTGTCATTTAAAGTTTTAATTTAGATGTTTTTTAGTTAGATTTAAAATTTTGTAATCTAAGATGTTAGATATAGCTTCTAATTTTATGTAGATTTCTAATTTTAGATTTAAGTTTAGTATTAGACTTAAAGTAATTTTATTTTTTTTAATTTAGTTAGATTTCTAATTCTAATTTATTTTAGATTTTTAATTTTTAATTTAATTCGATTAATAGTTTTTTTAATTTAATTTAGATTTTTAACTTTTTAAAGTAATTTAGATTTTTTTTAATTTTTAGTTTTTAACACATTGCATGTTTTTGACCTAATCTCACATTGGCTTGCAAGTTTGTGTTTTTTTTCTTGTCTTGGTGATTTTCAGGGTATCTAGGAGCAGGAACAACGTTGGCATCAGTCACACACGCGTCAAATTGGAAAGCGAATAATCAGGTGCATACATTCTAATCTTTCATTTCTCATTAATCATTGTTTGTCACACATTTCAATTTGAGGCATAAAATCAATCCTGTTTGGTCACATATTTGAAATTGGGCTTAAAACGAATTTTGTCTTCAATCACACATCTTGATTTGGAGTTAAAAAGAATAAGTGTTTGAACGGTTTTACACACATTTCATTTCTAAGGGAAATTAATCTTTATAAGTGTGAATCAAGTGTGTGTGTCCTCCAAAACACCTCACTTGATTTGCTTTTGTCATACCCTTCGTAGGAGGCTTGCTTGGAGCACACACCCCTCCAAGGGACGACCTCAATAGAGTGTGAATCCAAAGACACGCTCATTTGGGAGTTGAAATCTTGTCACTCTGAGCTAAGCCCCAAAGAACTTTATACCTTTGGGAAGTGAAGGTGAAGGGTGGGTTACCCCTTTCTCCCGACTTATTGGCAGGATTTTGCTTTCAAATCATCCCTTAGTCAACCTTGTGCAAACTAGCGTGAGACCTAATTGGCCATACCCCACTTGACTAGTCATAGGGATTGTTGTTGTGTATTCAAGTGCTTTCTTAATCATAACATCTAATCTTCAAAGAAAAATTTATCATTGTGTTTGGTGTGTGTGTTCATGCATTTACATGTGAAATATTGTGTTTGATAGTGCCCAAGTCAAACTTCCAATCAACACTCTCCACATCATCCATATCATTCATTCTTGTCATTCCACATCATATCCTAATCATCATCATTTCTTTCATCCAATCAACATCATTTTACACCATGAAAACATTGGAAGACGTAGCACAAGAGCTTGTTCACATGCTTCATGATGCTAAAACAAGTCAAGCACCTTTACCCCAACAACTCATTCAAAGAGTCCATGACATAATCCAAAAACTTCAAGCAAATAAGTCACTTCAAATGCAACAACTCATAGCTCAAATCCAATACCTCATGACCACTTGTCAAATCCAACAAGCACATCATCAAGTCCAATCACCACATCAAAAAATGTCACCTATATCATCATATCAACCTCATCCATCCACATATCAAGTTTCCCCTTCATCAACCTATCACAACTCTTCTAATGTCAACCCTTATCCACATTAATCAACCTTTCAACAGTCGTTATCCTATTCAACCCCTCCATCATCATCACAACAACAAATCATATCACAAGTCCAAACACCATTCCAACCTCAAGACTTTCAACCACAATCCTATGTGTCACCTTCATCATCATGCTAACCAAACCCATTTACCTATCATGTCAATGCCACATCAACATATCCACCCATATCACAACAAGAATATAGGATCCCAAGTCCACCTTGGCAACAACATCAAGAGACTTTAAGTCTTAATGACACCTTTGACAAGGGGAATACCAATCTAGTCCATGCACCCTTACCACCATCCAATCAAATTCCTATCCATAAGCCACCATGTCCAAGTCCTAATTCATTGGCCTCTTTACCTTCTAACCAATCAAACTCTTCATTAGCCCCACCATCATCTAATCCTCCATCAAATCAATGCCCTACATTTAGATATTAAAAAAATAAATTGATGGCATTATCTAAATCCACCCATTCACCTATAAAGGATGTCACCCAAGGGCTACAAGCAAGGAATCAATTGTCTCCATGTCATTCAACACATATACTTGAACATACTAAAGATTCCTCAAACATCATGCCAAGTCCTTCAAGTCAACCATGTCATCCACAACCCCTTGAGCCAATTTGAGAGTCTCCCGTCATAAGTCCAAGTCACCCTCTTTCATGCTCCTATGTCGTTGACCATCAAGAGCATGTCAAGTCTCTCCATGAGAAGTCCCCTTCCACTTCCATTCAAGCAACCCAAGGGTTATGTCAAGAGTCTACTCCCAAGCATGTGGACACATCAAGCCCTAGTCCTAATCAGGATCAAATCATTTTCATCCAACCCATCCATAATCTATATCATTTTTATGATCAAGATGATATCCATAATGATGAAGATCCTATCCAAGAGCAACTTGATCTTATACCCATCCATGAGAAAGATATTACAAATTCACCTCCACCTAGTCTTATTCATGATCCATCAACATTCACTTCCCTTGATGAGACAAGTGCCTCCCAAGCACACATAGAAGATCAAACAAATACCTTGGATCTAAGTGAACACAATGCTAATCAAGATCCCAATGATCCCATGTCACCCACTATCGACCCCATTGCAAGTCCATCATATCCTATTGGTCTTTCTAGCCCCATTCATGAATGTTCCTCCTTTGAACAACAACAACCATTATCTTCTCCATCCAATAAGGAACTCATGTCTAGTGTTTCACCTACACCTAATCCTATTGTCCATTGCACACTCCAAAATATGAACCACCAAAGTAAAGGTTTAGGCCTTCATGAACAAGATATTTTGGAGCCCATCCATGTCAAAGTCCCACCATGCTCTTATGGCCTTGGAAATACACCTCAAGGACACCAATCTCAAGATGTTGGTATTTCCTCCATGCATCCTAAGTCCACTTTCCATCATAAATCCTATCATACGCCTAAAACATATGTTGCCATTCCACCACCATCATCCTACAAATGTCAAAAGCATGTGACCATACACTTCCCTCCATCCACTCTACCACCATTGCTTCCAACTCCTAATATCCCTCCATCCACTTTACCACCATTACTCCCAACACCTAATATCCCTACCATTCAATCCTCTTATCCATTTATCCATAAATCCTCTAAACATCTTAATAATGACCAATCAATGCACACATTGTCTAAACATGAAGCTTCCACTCATTCCACCAAACCCAAGGGATTCCAAAATAAAAACTTGGATGCCTCTACACATAAAGTCAAAAATTCTAATGGTCCTAATGCCTTAGCATACAATTGCAAAAAGTCAAAGCCAAGTACATCTAAAAGGATATATAAGCCCATACCTCCAAAAGTAAAGGCCAAAACTCAAATGGTTTGGATACCTAAGAAAAAAGAAACCAAGTCAAACGAGGCGTCCACATCACAAAAATCCCAACCATCCCCTTCCATCAAAAATGCACATTGCATTCAAAAATCTCCAATTCCTAACACCCACAAACAAAATAACAGTCATAAAAATGCTAAGTCTATGTGGGCACCTAAATCACTAAATCGTCCATCTCCTAAGCAAGCATCTTCATTGCTTCCTACACCCCATCCACATCAAAAACTTCAACGTTTATCACAATGTGTGCAACCATTGGTCATGGTTCCCTTCCATCTCACAACAAATCCACATAACTCCTACTCATCCTTCACTCATTATCCTACATATCTCCCCCATCATCTTCCTATGGTCCATGCTTTTGGCTAAGCCTCCCCATTCATCTTTTGCATAAGTCCCATATAATACCTATCATTTTCCCTACATAATCCATATCATAATCCATTATTGTCCTCTATAATCCACATCGTAATCCATCATCTACCTACTCCATCTCACTTTCATGTCATCCCTTACCAACATCTATGAGCATAATGACATTTGACATGGTCCATGCAATGACAGCTATCCTTGTGGGACTATCACCTTTCATGAAACTAGACACTTGAGTCCCTCCTATCCACAAGTCAAAATAAAAAAATAAAAAAATAAAAGAAAGAATAAAAAAAAAAGTGTAAAGAGAAATCCCTTCGTCCAATAGTGAAAACCTGGTAAATAGGCACCTTAGATAAGTAGCATGATGAAAACCTGGCAAACATGCATCATGTGTAGGTTGATCTTCTATGTCACTTACACTTGGGGGCACAATGTCTTATCTATCCAACCTATCATTTTCATGTCATATCATTTCCATCCTACCTACCATCTTTGGCCATCATACATACCTATCATATTGAGTCCATTCATCCACCCCTCTTCTTTTGATCTTGATGAGGTATAGGGGAAAATGTTGAAATATGCTTCAAGTATCTCTTGACATACCTCATCTATCTAAACCAATCATGTCATTATCCTATTGTCGTACATTTTGTCTAGAAAAATCCTAAGTCTTGTACCTAAAATAGGGCATGTTATTCCTATGCGACATAGTCTTTGGAGATCACATCCTAGCTCTCTTATGATGCATACATCAATACCATCCATCCACCTATCATGATCCTTTTATCCCTTATCCCATCACCCACCTTTGCACCTAGGCTTGTTTTCCCCCTTGTCATTGGTATCTAGCACAAAGGCTACTCAATTTTTCATCCTTTGACACCTCAAAACATTTGACAAGTCCAAAAAATCAAAACATGTCAAAAATAAATCAAAACATTTCAAAAGTCCAAAAAAGTCAAAACATGTCAAACGTCCAAAAAATCAAAACATTTCAAAAATCCAAAAAAATAAAATAGCCAACAAAAATCCAAGCAATAATTCAAATGCAAGTTAGTCATTAATCCATACCAATCAAGTTGATCACTCTTGTCAAATTATCCAATCACATCCTTTGGTCTTGATCCTAATCTTGTTGTAAACCCAATCAATCAAAGTCAATCAGTCAATTATTAATCATCCTTGTGTTGATCTAGGGATATGTCACTCCCCACAATGACAACACTATCATCATCAATCAAAATCAGTCAATCAATCAATAGTTTACAGCTTGACATGGGCAATACTTTGTTTGTTTTTGTATCATTTGTGCATGCTTGCCTGCTTGCTTGTGTGTGTTATCATTTTATCTTGCATTTGTATCATTCCACATAATATTCATATCTTGTGTGTGTTGGAATATATTTTTGCATTATCCTTTGCATCTAAGGTCACATAGTACCTTTTGTGCATTAGGACTTTAATGCTCTAGGTCTACTTCCTCATACATCTAGACAAGGTTGTATTACACTAGGGCATGAGACACATCGTCACCTTGGTCCTTATATCTTGGTGCATAACGTCTAGTGCTATATCAAACATCATGGTTGCTCATCTTTCATTGCAGCATAATGTATCATTCATTTCCTTCATCCACTTTCTATCTTGCATCATCTTGTCTATCCTTATCATTTCATTTCGAGAGCCTACCCATGTTTGTTCAACCCGCCTATCCTCTCAAGGGGGCATCATCATATTCTGATATCATTATCCATTTTCCTCTATCCATACCTTAGTTTCTTTGAAATGATGTTACTCAACACAAATCGCATCATCTCGAACATCATCTCAAAGAGGGGAAAAATGTAGACACCCAAAATTGTCCTCTTGCAACACCTGTCTCGACATTACATCATTTAGGCATCTTGTAGCACGCTCTACCCTAGGTACCCATCTCATCATCTATTTAATTAAATAAATTTTATTTATTTAATTAAATTCATATTCATATTCCATTCATTTCGCTAAATGTTAATTAAATAATTTATATTATTTAATTAATTAAATCATTTTATTCATTCTTCTAATGTTAATTAAATAATTTATATTATTTAATTAATGAAATCATAAATTCAATGTTAATTAAATAAATCCAAAATTTATTTAATTAATAAAATCCTAAAAAGATCTTCTCACTTTCTTTCCAAAACTGAACTCGTGTGCATCTAATTAGTTTATTTAATTAGATAATTCATCAATTATCCTTCTTGTCTTTTTCAAGATTTATTTCCTTTAAAATAGGAAATGAAATCTTTCTATCTTTTTTGAAATCTTATCTCATCTCGTTGTATTTCCTCTTTTGTCAAAAATCAAATCCTTGTTGAATCTTGTCAAATCTTATCTTCGTCAACATCACGGCTCTATAAATACAACCTTTCACAATCCATTTAGGAGGTTGATTCATCTAGCATCCAGACTCTGTCAAAATCAGTCTTCTGTCTCTATCTATCATTCTCCATTTTCATCATCCAGTCGTTATGCTGCAGGAATGAGCACTCAACATTCCTCCACTGTCAACCCTTCAAAATCTTGCATTCTCATGCAGGTGGAGAAGAGCAATGGAGATAAATCGAGTTAGCACAGAGATCGGTTTGTATTTATGTTGTTTATTGTGATTTTCATATTATTTCGTACTCTATTGTGCATGATAAGATCTAATTAGTTTATTGTTTTCATTAGACTAAATCTGCTGATTTTTACCCTATCTACACATATAGCACTCTGGCTATCACAGTAGATAGTAATCTTTTCTACATCAAAGCCAATGTTAGAACAAAAATGTTTTAACTAGATTACTTATTTACAAGCATGTGTGGCTGCCATGTATTCTACCTCTGTAGTAGACAAAGCGACTATAGCCTACCACTTGCTCATCCAACTAATTGCACCACCATTCATTGTGAAAAAATATCCACTCGTGGATCTTCTGCTGTCAATGTCCCCTACCCAATCAGATTCCACATAACCTTGAATAATGAGAGTTCTCTATGATTCAACCAAGTTACCATGGTAACACAAAGCATAGTCTAAAGTGCCCTTCAGATATCTAAACACTCTCTTCACAGCATCCCAACGTGTTCTTCCAGGATTAGCCATAAACTAACTAAGAACTCCCATTGCTTGGGCAATGTCTAGCCTTGTACAGACCATTGCATACATTAGACTGCCAAATACACTTGCATAAGGCACACTGGTCATGTCCTCCATCTCAGAAGAAGATTTTGGACAATCCTCAATAGGTACTTCATTCCCTGTGTAACTGGAACAACTAGCTATTTGCACTCAGTCATACAAAATCTCTCTAGAATAGTCATGATATACTTACTCTGACTAAGCCAAAGTTTTCTATTCTTTATGTCCCTGGTTATTTTCATTCCCAAAATATACCCTGCTGCACCAAGATCTTTCATTTCAAACTTTGCAGACAACTGGGACTTAAAGATCATAAATCATTAGCTTACTATTGCCTATAAACAACATACCATCAACATATAGAGCAATAATAAGAATTTGATCACTTTCAGCTTTGTAATACACACAGCGATCACAATTTGATCTTACAAATCCCAAGGACAAGACAAACGTGTCAAACTTTTGGTACCACATTCTAGGAGACTTTTTTAAACCATAGAGAGATTTCTTCAACTTGCAAACCAGCCTTTCCTTACCTTTTACCACAAAGTGCTCTAGCTGAGACATAAATTTCTTCTTCAAGATCACCATGAAGAAACGTTGTTTTCACATCCATCTGTTCAATCTCTAAATCATATGTTGATGCAAGTAACAAAAGAAATCTAATAGATGTCAGCTTAGCTACAGGAGAAAATATTTCTCCATAGTCAATTCCCTCTACCTGGGAATAACCTTTTGCAACCAGTCTCGCTTTATATTTTTCTATACTGCCATCTAGACCTATTTTCTTTTTGAAAACCCATTTGCACCCTACAAAGTTTCAGCCTTTAGGCAATGGAACCAAGCTCCAAGTGTCATTATTTTCTAATGATGCCATTTCTTCATTCATGGCTTCCAACCAAGAGTTTGAATCAGACATTTTAAATGCCTCTTTTACAGTCCTAGGTTCATCATTACTAGATATTAAAGCATAGGCACAAATAGACTCAATTAAAGAAAACCCATACTTTTCAGGTTGCTTCCTTTCATGAGTTGACCTCCTCACAGGCTGAGGTTGAGGTGGTTCTTCATCATCTTCAGAACTTTCAAAACTACTTGAGCTCTCCTCAGTATCAAGTACATTTTGATTTTTCAATTCCTCCTTATCTGGTGTCTGAGGAATTACTGCTACATCCTTTTCATTTTCTGATTTCTTCTTTGGCTGCAGATCCAAAGTAGAAGGTTTCAGCTCATGAAAGATAACACTTCTACTATGCAAAACCTTCTCAGTCTCAGGATTCCAAAGCTTGTATCCTTTTATGCCTGCACTATAGCCTATAAATATACATTTTACAGCTTTGTTTTCTAACTTGGATCTTTTTTCAAATGGGACATATGCATATGCCTCCTAGCCAAAGACATGAATATGTCTTAGAGAGGGCTTCTTTCCATACCATGCTTCCAAAGGTGTCTTCTCAACAAGAGCAGAGTTAGGAGAGTGATTTACCAAGTAACATGTTGTAGAGACTGCTTCAGTCCAGAATTTCTCCTCCAAGCCAGCACTGCTCAGCATACTTCGCGCTCTTTCAATTATTGTCCTATTGAACCTTTTAGCAACTCCATTTTGTTGTGGAGTGTAAGGTGTAGTAATGTGTCTTTTGATCCCATGATTTGTATAGTACCTTTCGAATTCATCTGAACAAAACTCACCACCATTGTCAGTCCTCAAGCATTTTATTTTCTTACCAGTTTTATTTTCAACAAGGTTTTTAAATTCCTTAAACCAACTAAACACTTCTGATTTACTTTTCAAAAAATATACAAATGTCCTTCTAGAATAATCATCAATAAATGACACATAGTATCTTGATTTAGACAGAGAAGGAACATTCACTAGACCAAACACATCAGAATGTATATAATCAAGTAAACTAGAAGTTTTGTGAGGACTGGAATAAAATGAAACATGGTGTTTCTTTCCATATATGCAATGTTCGTAGAAATCAAATTCAAGATTACAATCTTCAAGCCCTTCTACCAGGTTTTTATTTTTCAAGGTTTTCAAACCTTTGTCACCAATGTGGCCAAGCCTATGATGCCAAAGCATAGTCTTCTCTGCTGGGAGTTTAACTTCCATGGAGTTTATACCATCAGGAACGTTTTCCTTCTTTTCTCCATGAGCAACCATAAGTGACTTTGCAGAGACACTATTGCATCGAATAGCTTGTGCATCCAGCTTGTAAAGAGTACCAATTCGAGCACCCCTAGCTAGCACCATAGAGCCTCTAGTCATCTTGCAGCCATTTCTAGAGAACGTGACCTGCACTCCAATATCATTTAGCTTACTTACAAAAAGTAGATTTTGAGCTAGACCTGGTATGTGCCTCACATCATTGATTCCCTTCACTCTTCCATCAGGGAATTGTATTCTGACTCTTCCATGACCAACAATTTCCAAAGATGAATCACTTGCCAAATACACCTTTCCACCATTGTATTCTTCATACTTCATGAACCATTCTCTATGAGATGTCATGTGGAAAGATGCTCTAGAATCAATCAACCAGACATCATCTGATGCCTGTGTAGCCAAAGCTACAATGAAGGTGTCTGCATCACTATGAGAAGAATCATTTCTAGAATTCTTCTTCTTCTTCTTCTTCTTTTTCTCCTCCTTGCAATTCTTTTAGACATGACTAGGTTGCCCACAATTCCAGCACTTCACTTTGGACTTCTTACTAGGAGACTTTGATCTCCCTTTTGATTTCGATCTGGAACTCTTGTCCTTCTTCTTGCCTTTCTCCTTAGGTCTACCTCTGACAGCCAGAGCCTCCTTTTCCATCTCAGAAGATTTTCTTCTCATTTCTTCCGATAATAGAGAAGCAACAACATCTTCCATCTTGAAAGTGGATGTAGTACTCCCAATAGCCATTACCAGATGATCCCAAGAATCTGGCAAAGAGCGCATCAACAACATTCAATGATCTTTATCTTCTATCTTCGCACCAACAAATGTTAACTGAGCAATCAACATGTTGAAAGCATTTAAGTGATCAGCAACAGATCCTCCTTCCTGCATTCTCAAAGAATATAGCTTCTTCCTCAAGAACAACTTGTTCACCAAGGACTTGCCCTGATAAATGGATGTCAGTCTTTTCCACAAGGAAGAGGCGGTATTTTCTTAATACGCGTTTAGAAGAATGGAGTCTGCCAAACAGAGCCTTATCAGCCCCTTAGACTTTCTATCTACCAGGTCCCAATCCTATTGCTTCATGCCTTGAGGAATTGTTCTAGACACAGCAGTCCAAAGATCTTGATCAACTAACATATCTTCCATTTTGAGTTTCCACAGCTCAAAATTGCTACCATTGAATTTCTCTATGTCCATTCTATTGGATGTGATTTCCATCTCAATCTATAATTAAATTAACAGACCTCTACCAGACTCCCACTAAAAAGGATTTAACACAAAAAACCCAACCCACTCACAAGGACAACACAACTAGCTAGGCTCTGATACCACTTGTAAGGAAAGTAGAGGTGCGGAAACAACTTTCCTAATGTCAAAACCACAGGGGATTAAGTAGATAGTACTTTTAATTTTCTAACTACAGTCTAATTAAGACACACAGGAAGGAATTATAGAAATAGAGAAAATACACAAAGACAACTCAAACAATAGATTTTACATGGGAAACCCTTTCAGGAAAAAAACCCACCACACCAAGTTGTATCTCTTTGTATTATAGTAACAAAATTACATACAATCATAAAGCCAACTTTCTGGTGTATAATTCTTAGTAGTTTATTCTCACTGTTCAACTAGTTACAAAAAATGTTCTCATCATGCAACTCAATTCACACGCTTTGTTCATTACATCCCAAATAGAATCGATCTACTTTAAATCTTATTCACTTTCTAATTTTCTTCTGTGCATCCTTATCCACCATTGCCAACCATAGACAATTTCCATTCGAGCCTTGCTTTTTCCCTGCATGCTATTTTTTCAGCATTGCAATTGTTACAAAAAAAAATTGACATTAGTTTGAGAAACCACTTCCTCTGATTGGTCCAGTAGGATGCCACATAGGATAATCACACGGTCAAGAGCATTCAACTTTGTTGGCATATCGGTGAGACACTCACAGTGTCTCCCCGATGCCACAAAGTTTCTCTATCGATATCGCTATAGCTTCCACGAGTTAACAAGATGCTATAACGACTGTTACATGTCATAACGAAACCATCGATGTCCAATTTGATCCTATTGGCAAAGGTTTCCTTATCGGCAAGACACATATCAAATGTATAAGTCACAGTGATCAGTCATTCCATTGGCAAGACACTATGTCTTTGCCAAGACCTTCTATTGACAACCTTGTGCTACTCCGAAGCCTTTCACCTATCGGCAAGACCCACGGCTTTGGTGAGATGTTATACCAAAATAGGACTTCCACCGATAGTCACACTATTGCCAAGACTCATGTCTATCGCCGTGACCTTTCTCTGAGCTACCTAAGTCTTACCGAAGACTTACTATTGGCAAGACTCAAGACTTTTGCCGTGATGTTTCATCGAGCTCCATCATGTCTTACCGAGTCGGCAAGACTTAAGCCCTTCGCCAAGATGTTTCTCTGAGCGCCCAAAGTTAACCCAAAGACATTCTATTAGTGTGACTTATGACTTTTTCTAAGACATCTCCCTATGACCTGTGAGTTACTTAGACGTTGGTGAGACATACATCGGTCACCAAGACTTCATGCCGAAGTCTTTAAGTCACTGCGAGCGAACCAAGAGAAAACCCTCATCGGCGAGACTTACCTTCTCATTTAGAGATTTCCCTGAGATCCTTGTGTTAGCCTGATAGAAGTATGCTATCAGTGAGAAACTCACCATTCACTGGGATATCTCTCTGACACCTGTGAGATAGCCCGATAGAATCAACTTTCACCCAGAGTTCTTCTGATCGCCAAAAGGTCATGCCGAACTTAGAGAATCATAGCGATAGACTTCAATCAGCAAGACATCAACTTTTTCACAGTGATAGGATCATTTTGAGAGCTTCAGAACTGTTAGTCACCCAGACATGAACTCTGTCACAGTGACTTTTCCCTTCAAGAGTTCCATGTCAGTAAGGATTGAGGCACATATTCCAACAAGTGTATGGAGTCAAATGAAAATTTGAAATGAGTAAATTCTTTTTGGTAGAAAACTCAATTTTTTTGGCATATAGGTTTAAGTTTATAACTGGTATAAACATACAGGAATGTGATTACCAAGCTCTTCTTAATGATCCAAATGAGATTCCCTAATTACTATGATTGACTAAAAGGATTTAATCTCTCCTTGAAAGAACCAATTAATCCAACCATAGAGATACAACAAGGGTGCACTGATAAACTGAAAGATATCCTTGATATATCAGTTTAAATAATTAGAAAACATCAACCTTGGAGACAAATTCAACAATACTTTTAATTAACACAACAAACAACTAAAACCAGAAAAAATGTCATCACATCAAATAAATTTGATTGAAATATCCATTGTTTTAGACATGAATCATAGTCTCAAAATTCAACATTTTGTATCCTATAGTATTTTTATTTGACCTCTACTATCTCTCTTCCCTCGTTATTCACTGTCAAAATGAGTATTTATACATCGACTATTCGAAAGGATGCGTCCTTTCATATTCAAATCTTGGGTAATTATCCTATTCGGGCCTTTTCAAATATTCACCAGACATCCGCTATGATGTCCTGTAGTTCCACCAATGCCTTGAGTCTCTTCGACTGTCAATAGAATATATATCGCTTTGATGTCCCATAGTCTCATCGTTGTTCTAAGTCTCACCGATAGCCAATAGACCATATGTCACTATGGTGTCATGCAATCACACTGACATCATGAGTCTCACTGATAGCCTATTTGTATCATCACTTCCATCGCTAATTTTTCTTGTAGTTATACCGATATTATGAGTCTTCCTGATAGTTATTCCTTTAGTCATGAGTGTATCGCTGAGACTCTCACCAATGAAAACTATCGTTATGACTTAGGGGGTTGGGAAGATGTTCCTCCGCATACTTTGTGCTTTTTTGAGACATCTCATTCAGTTCAATTTCTAATCACCGAGACATAACAATTCTCCTACTGATGGAAAAACACCCGGTGTGACTCTCATAGCTCTCTTCGACAAAGCCTGTCTCGCCAATGAATACTCCCTCCAAACATGCCGCAAAGTCTTTACCAATACAACACTCATCACTGTGACATAGGGGGTCGGTAGGACTCCATGAGCTCATCCCGATGACAATGACGGAACCCACCTTTATTTATCAGTGAGACCAAATGAATGCTCTAGGACATCACACCGATAGCTTAAGTCTGGTCAATGGTTCTTTGTGCTTCATCAGTAAAACACATATGTGCTCACTATGACCTATCTCGATGATTGTTGTCATGCTGATATGTCTCTATGTCTTTGATTGGTAAGAAAAAAATAGACTTGATATGACTCACGCCAATGCACACTGTCTTGCCAATAGGATCTACCTCTGCTTTATTAGCGAGACTGAATGAATGTTGCAGGATGGTACTCTGATCACTCAAGTCTCACTGAAACATCTCTTTATGCTTTGATCGGTAAGACACAAATGAGCTCGATATGACTTATTCTGATGAACATTATCTTTCCAATAGGATTACGTTGTCACTGAGACTGTGAATTGTATCATGACGATATGAATCCTCAACTGAAATCTCATCAGTAAGACATTCTCGATGTCTTGCTGATGGACTACAAAAGACACACATTAGTATAAAATTCTTTATGGATTGGTGAGACCTGCATCATGTCATGCCGATATGGTTTATACATTGAAATACTTAGGGTTTGATGAACTCTATGGGACCAGATGACAAAATATGGGAAAAAATGTTATGCAAAGAGGATTGTTGTGCTAATGATATGGGAATTTTTTGGGAACTAACGGGATTATGCAACCATGAAAATTTTCAAAATTTTACAGTTCTAACAGTGGCTCTGTCTAGGGATGAATGATTGTGAAATCATTGTAAGGATTCAGATTTTTGGGTGAGCAGACCAAAATTTCAAGGTTATGGAACAGTGAGCAAGATAGAATGAATGGAAATGGAGATGAACATGACCCTATACTACTGTACATGGAAAGATTTATTTTAAAAGAAGGAATGTCAGGATTTTTCGTGTACTGGAAATTCTTGTTCCTTTTATTTCCTAAACTATTATGCATGGAATATAAATTTTTGAGAGGAATTTCAAGAGTTTTCCATGCATTGGCAACCCTTAATCCTCTTTATTGCTCAAGAGAAAAAATGCTTCAAGAATTTCCCATGTACAGGAAACTCCTGTTCTTCAACAATCATGTTTTGCAAATAATATGAATCTTCACCTTTCTTGCCAACAACAACAAAGGGTCCTAGCCACAAAGCTTCAAATTTCCCATGTTTTCCCTTCTTCTGACACCTTGCATCCACATTAACACTAGATCATTTTCTTCAAATTTTCTATCTTTTGCTCTTCTATCAAATAAATACTTCATTTGTGCCTGCAACTTCACATTCTGGTTTTGAGCTAATCTTCTTATTTCATCAAGCTTTGCCACTTATTCCATTCTTTCATCCATTGGTTCTAGAATATCTATATCTTCTTGAAGGATAAATTTGTAAATTGGTAACAAATTTTGTAAAGGCATCTTAGCTTGTGTGCCATATACCAATTCAAATGGGGATTTTCCAATTTCCTTTTTCACAGTTATCCTATCAACCCACATAGCCAACCTCAATTTTGAATCCCAAAACTTTTTATTCCCACCTAGCATTCTCCTTATGATTTTCAGAAGGCTTTTGTTGTTGCACTCTACTTGACCATTATCTTGTAGATGGTAAGGAGCTAGATATGAAACAATGATACCATATGTACTGCAAAAATCTTTAAATTCATCATATCTAAAACACACCCCATTATCTGTGATCAATCTTAATGATGTACCAAATATGGTAATGATGTTATCCATTAAAAAATTGATTACAACTTTACTTGTTGCTTGCTTGGTTGGGACTACCTCTACCTATTTAGTGAAGTAATCAATAGCTACCAGTATCCACTTATGTCCTCCACTTGATTTCTCTTGTATCTCCCCAATAAAATTAATTCCCCACTAATGAAAAGGGGCTTCAACCTGCAAAGGTCTGAGTGGTAAAGCTCCTTGATACTTCATTTTCCCTAAGAATTTTTGGCATGATTCACATCTTATTACATATGAAAAAGAATCATTAAATTTTTTTGGCTAGTAATAACCTGCCCTGAGAATTTTGTGTGCAGTTGTCTTTGCAGAATAATGGCCTCCACAGACCCCTTCATGCATTTCTCTTATAATGTGCTTGGCCTGAGACTCATCTAAACAGAGCAACAACATCCTGTCCCTATTTTTCCAAAACAAATCACCTCCCAGAACACATATTTGGATGCTTGTAGCTTCAAGTTTCTTCTCTGATTATCACTTAATCCTTTAGGACACTTCATGTATCTAAGGTAATACATGATGTTTGTATACCAAGGAGTATGCTCAATACTTGCAATTGCATTTCCTTCATCTTCTACATTACAGATTTGATTTGCTTCAATATTTGTTTATACCATTAGCTTGGTGAAACCTTGACCTCTTACTAATTTGGTGATTTGTATTTCCATATTGAATTCTTGAATTTTATTAATCCACCTGCATCTCTTTCCAGTTACCTCTGATTGTGTCAAAATATCTTTAACAGCTGCATGAGGGACATAAGCTATCACTTTGGCTCAAACAAGATATGGTCTAAAATCTTTTATGGCCTTCACCAATGCAAACGCTTGTTTCTCCATTATATCATATTTCAATTCTGACCCCTACAATGACTTTTTGAAAAAGGACACAAGCTGCTCATGACCTTCCTCATTCTTTTGTAACATAACAGTAGCTATAGTATGCAATGAAGCAAATGAAAATATTTGAAAGGGTTTTGAAAAATCTAGAGACTTAAGGACAGGGGCTTCCTTGATGGCCTTTTTGATTGATATAAAAGATTCTAATGCTTCTGCAGTCCAATCTACCTTTTTTCCCTTCCTCAGCATCTTTGATATGGGCTTAACAATTTCAACAAAATTAGACACAAATCTCCTAACAAAATTGATCTATCCAAAAAATGATTGGACAACCTTGACAGTTTTAGGAATAGGAACTTTATCTATAGCCTCAATCCCTCCCAGGATCTATTCTAATCCCATCCTTTGACACAATATGTCCTAAGAGTTTACCTTCTATGATTGAAAAATGATATTTTTATGGTTTAGACTAAAACCATATTCTTAAGCTTTAATAAACACCTTTTCCAAATGCTCTACATGATCTTCAACCCTTTTTGAATAAGCAATAAGGTCATATTGATATACCACCATGATAGCATTAATCAAGTCTGCAAATGCTACATCCATAGCTCTTTGAAAGGTTACAACTGCATTTGTGAGACCAAATGGCATTCTCTCATAAACATATGTTCCCCATCGGGTTGTAAAAGTTGTCTTGTACTACTCAAATTCTTTGACTTTGACTTGGTTGTAACCAGAGAACCCATCCATCATAGATAACAACTCACACCCTGTTGCTTTATGTAGTACAACCTCCATATTAGGTAGAGGATAATTATCCTTGAGAGATTCCACATTTAGATTTTTGAATTCCACACATAATCTGATATCCCCATTCTTCTTCCTCACAGGAACCAGGTTTGAAATCCATGTTGAATGCCTGATTGGTTTGATGATACCCATCTCTATGATTTGCTAATTCCTCTTGCATTTTTGGTTCCAATGTTGGTTTAATAGGTCTTTGCCTCTACCTAAATGGCTTTGCATCTGGTTTCAATGGGATTTCATGTTGAAACAAATCCTCCCTATATGATTTGAGATCTTCATAAGACCATACAAACACATGTTTATATTTTATCAATAGTGCAATCAACATTCTTCAAATTGTCAGGCTTATTTTCTTTCCAATGTATACCTTTTTTGGTGCTAGTTCAATCCCTAAATTGACCTCTTCAATATCCTCTCTCTTGACTAGATCTGTTTCATGAGGGACCGATCATTTCCATCATGTACCCTTTCCAATGCTAGTAGCCCTTTGGGAAGCTTATTAGTTTTAAATTGTAAGACCTCTTTCCCAAACACTGTCTGCTTTCCATCTACTTCTTCAACAAAGGCATTGAAATCAACTTCTTGAGCTTCATATTGATCTATACAGTGAAGAAATTTCAAGAGGTTAGCATCATCATTAAAAACCTACCAACTGAATAGATTTTCAAGCACAGGGGGTCTTGCTTTGAACTCAGTTTGAGACACTCTAGCCAATGTGATGTCATCTCTTCTTAGTGCTACATTGGCTAAAAATTCTATCATTATGTTCTTTGACCTATCAATCCACTCAATTGAGAAAGAATCAAACAACTCAATTGTGTCCCATACAACATTCCTATATTGCTTCAGCCTCTTGTGTTTTGCTGCATATTTTGATTCAACTTGAGAAACAACTAGTTTAGAATCCCCTAGAATAGATAGCAGCTTAATGTTATGTTTTACAGCCATATTCAATCCTATTAACAAAGCTTCATACTCTGTTATATTATTCGTACATTCAAATGCCAGAAAAAATGAATATTTAAATGTAACCCCTTTAGGTGAAACAAACACTATTCCTGCTTTGTTAACTTCTTGGCTGCAAGCTCCATCAAAGTACATTTTCAACATGTAATCACAATTTTTTGCAACATGCTTATCAATTGGATCAACATTGACTAATTCTAGCTGGGCTGGTTCTATCTTAAAATTTCCAAGATCCACATCACAAAAGCAATTGACTTGATCTTGTGATACATAATCTACAATTGGGTTCATCCTTGGCTCCATGTACAACTTAACTTCCTAGCCATCCACTGGAATTGTTGCATAAGACAACTCAAATTAGACATTTCCCCCAACTACTGCTATCCATTATCTTGATAAAAGCATCCCAAACTGAGGAGGGGTATCGATTACAGCTATATCTATATTGTAGGATACCTAGGGATAAGTAGCTAGTTTGACTTCAACATATTTCATAATACCTACTACTGGAACAAGCTAGCTATCCATTTCATAACACTTCCCTTCATTAGTATCTACCCACATGCCTAGTTGTTTCATAACTCCAACTGGCATGATATTGATAGTAGTGCCAAAGTCTATCATGCAATTCCTCAACAATTTGTTGTTTATAAGCAGCGTGGTGAAAAAAGGTTCAACTTGTGGGGAATTTACGAATACATCATTTAGACACACTTCTAGGAAAGACACCTTTTCTTGTTTATTAAATGCTTTAGTGGCCATATGATTTTTAGAATTTGCACTTTTCTCATTTCCATTTGATACCAATTGAATTGCACTATCCCTATACTCCTTAATTCTCATCATCTCAAGCAGTGGAATAGACATTTTTACCTGAGATAAAGCCTAAGAAAATTCAAAAGAAGGACCCTCTGCCTTAACTATTTTCTTTTTCTCTAATGTTTCTCCTTTGTTTTCTTCCTTATAGATAGGCTTATATTCATTCTTATCATGCTGGTTATTTTCTATTTTCTTCAAAACTCCTATCATCACTTCTCTGTCTTTCATAAATATTCCCTTGGGAACACTTTTCTTTTCATTCACTATCCTATTTTTTAACCAATACTTTCTCTTTACTTGTTCAACTGCAACAATGGTTAACCTATTTATTTCCTCATTAGTGGGTCTCCTTACATTGCATTGAGCAGGCACCTCAGCAAAGCATTGTTCTACATGATTTTCTTTAGAATCGGAAAAAATTTATTATTCATCCATGTGGACATTGCACCTTTGATTTGAAACATCATACTCATAGCCTTCATCTTCTAAAGATAAATATTCCTCCTCAATAGGGTGAAAAGTATTTGAAGTCAAATATGCTATGTGATATTCTCCACTATTACTTGCTAACATTCCTTCTTCCTGTATTTCTTGGGCTACAACACAGTGGTCTAGGGAATGTGGCCCATCACAACCTTCACATTAGAGATTATTATTGACCAATAACACCCCATTATTCCTTAATGGATCAGGTGTTTCTTTGTTCCCGGGTCTATCTATTACAGGTTTTTCATCCTTCCAATTTGTTTTTTAAGGCATGTCATGTAACCAAGGCTTCTCATTTCTGTACATTTTCTCCTATTTGTATTGATAATTATTGGAATGTTGAGGAACCCTGGGATTGTCTCTCTTACTGATCATCCCAATAGCTTTCTTGTTGCTTTCAATGGTTAGTGCTATCATTTGGGCTTCAACCAAATCTCTTGGAAAACTGTTTCTTAATTCATACCCTATTTTTGGATCAAATGCATTCAAATAAATACTCAATGTTGCAGAGTCTGGCAACTTTGACCTAGGTGGTATCTTATTCTATAATTTGTTGAATCTCTGGTTAAAATCATAAATTCACTCATTTTGATTTTTTTTAATCCATACTAGTTCATGTAAAGTAGCATCTGTTGCACATGGATTTCCATACTGTTCAAGAAATCGATCTTGAAATTCTTGGATAGAATCAACAAAGACTGTTGGTAGGCTATTGAACCAATCCCTAGCTTCTTCGATGAGTGACATCATGAACAACCTCATATGCAAATCTTCATATGATATATCCAAGTCTTGGACAAAAGCATTAAAATTCCTCAAACGATCTTTAGTAGTAATTGCACTTCTCCTTGTAAACTTAGGAATAAGACTTCTCCAACTACTATCCATAGGGTAGGGGTATAATTGAAACCTTTTCAAATCAAATTGTCTGATCATCGTTGTGTATTGCTAAGGGGGATGGTTATGCATGTGTTGATACTAGTACATTGGATTGGTGTATTGTGTATGAAGATATGACACATATTGTTGACCATGAGGTGGTTGTACATTTGTATGTTGTGATGCAGTATACGGTGGATAGTTTGGCTGTTTGTATTGATTTCCCATTTGATTTTGAGGAACTTTTGGCTGATATGAAGGCCCTAAATAATTGTTTCCTTGCTTATGATGTGGTATATACTTTGAAAAACCAGCTATCTAAGCTTTGATTTGAGCTTCCTGCAAATTCAAATCTTGGAGTTCCTTCATCTTTTGGAGCCTCTATTGTTCCAGTTCTAGTTTTTCTCTTTCTGCTTCTTGTCTCTGGAACTCCAACTGTACGTCTATTTCTTTGTGAGTCAAGAACTCAAAATTTTCTTGAGGGATTACATTATTAATGGGCTCATTTTGGTTACCCTCCATTCTTTGATCATTTTCTTGTTGATACGTGACTCTTTCAGCCTCGAGTTTAGCTTCAAATTCCACCTATTTCTGAGGATTATAAAAAGGATTTATTTGTTCTTTAGGGGTACAAGGTTCTACACTTGAATTATCTCTCCATGTATCATAACGGTCATATGTCTCACAATGTGGTCTTGATACTTTGTCTTTGTTCATTATGCACATTTCCTCATTTATCTTCTTACCCTTATCAACCTTATCATCCTTATGTGTCCACATACTATTGCCACTAGGACCTCCAGCAGGACCTCCTTTGTATTGGGATCTTCTACCATTCATGTTGAATTGATGCAATATTCTTGTCACAATTGCCACTCACTTTGTTAAAAGTGAGAAAAATGAAAGCATTCTTGATTGTATCCCTAGCGAAATCACTCTTTCTGAAACTTCTCAAATTATGAATCTTTATTCAATGACTCTATATTATAGTCTCCAATCGGATATCCTGCAATAACTCCCCAATGGAGTCACCAATTTGTTAGCTCTCAAAAATGCAGGCAAAATACCTCAAGAGATTGCCAATCTATGGATACATTTCAAGGTAACAGACAAGGACAAATGATATAGACCTTCTACTCTTTAGGTGCTACCAAACCTAGGCAGGTGTACCTATAACAATGAAGTATATTTAACCAATTTTTATTCCTTTAAAGTTATTTACCCACAATGGCAAATAGGAGTGGATAAATGAGTTTTATTTTGGTAAAAATTGTATAAGCAATATAAAGGCTAAAATCTAATGTGTTCATATGAAAAAATGAATGAAACTAAATAGTGGAATGGTAGAGACTAGTGCCTTATTGGGTGTACAGAGTCAAATGAAAATCTGAAATGAGTAACTACTTTTTGGTAGAAAACTCAAATTGTTTGGCATATAGGTTTAAGTTTATAACTGGTATAAACATACAGGAATGTGATTACCAAGCTCTTCTTAATGATCCAAATGAGATTCACTAATTACTATTGTAGATGTCTAAATTTGGACACTTAATTTATCCAAATTTATCCCCTTTAATTAACATCCTTAAGTTCTTCTAATCCCTAAAGTATTTAATCAATAATACCTTATCTCTTTAATCCTCTTTCCACCAATTGAATTAAATAAATATGTCATTTATTTAATTTCCTTTATGTCACATCCTCCATCATTTTTTATCTTATCTTAATCCTTCTTCTAATCTCATCATTAGGATGTGCACATGCCTAATCCTTGATTAGGATGTGTCACATCCTCCAACTTTTGCAAGTTGGCCTCTAATCTCTCTTAGCCACCTAACCATTCTCTAATCCTTCACTAACTAGCCTAATCAACCTCTCAAGGAATTTTTAATTCCTTTTATCCTTCCAAGGAATATTAAATTCCTTTTCTCTTCCCCATGTCCTTTATGACATGTGTCCTTAGTCAACCTTATTAAAGGCTTTCTCCTTTTGGACAAGGCATCCCCTTCCCCATGTGAATTTTTAATTCACCTTTTAATCCCCCAAGGCACCTAAAAGGAATTTTTAATTCCTTCACTTCTCCCCACATGTCCTCTATTCATTCTTTATTCTTTCTCTCATCCCCATGAGAATATTTGAGGAATTTTTAATTCCTCACATGTCCTCTCACCCACATGGGGACAAGGACCTCCTTTATGAGGAGATCTTGTCCAATCCCAAAGTACTTTGTACCCCTCTCCATGTCATGTCCTTTTCCCTCCACCTCATAGCCACTTCACCTTTTAGGGCTATCTCACATGCCACATGTCAAGATGTGAGGGCTTGTGAGTTCTCAACTCACCTTAGCCCTGCATCTTGATATTTGGTGGATCAATCTCAACCATCCATTTCCCCTAGGATTTTCCAAAAATCCTATAAATACCCCCTATTTTCTCCTATTTTGGAGAGATCATTTGTGCTAGCCAAACTCTTGCAGTTTTGTTTCTCAACCAACACTTAGCCATTTTCATGATTCCAAGCATCATTTGCATCTCATATCTCACATCTACTTGCCATCCAAGGAGCATACACATCAAAGATCGAAGGGCCAACCAAAGGATCGACTCAACACAAGGTATAAAGTTCCATTTCGTTGCTTTATCTTGCATTGTTTCCAACTTAGGCTAATATTGAGGTGTAGGTTGTTTTAAGTTGTTTATTTGCACTCTTTTCCTTGTTGCTTGCTTTCTAATGCTCACATTCGACCTATCACATTTCTGGCACACCCGGTGGGACCCACAAACGGGTCTATTTCCTTCATGTTTGCTATTTTTTGCATTTTTCAAGGTCCAGGTTACAAAGTGGCAGACCTGTCCTCCTGTAGTGGTAGACTGGTCCTGGAGTGGCAGACCTGTCTAGGGGTGGCAGACTGGTCCTGACAGAGTGGCGGATCTATCCTGGAGTGGCGGACCTATCCCAGTGCAGTGGCGGACCTGTCCCAGTGCAGTGGCGGACCTGTCCTAATTCAGTGGCGGACCTGTCCTAATTTAGTGGCAGACTTGTCCTAACAGAGTGGCAGACCTGTCCTAACAGTGTGGCAGACCTGTCCCTGCAGAGTGGCGGATCTGTCCCTGCAGAGTGGCGGACCTGTCCTCCAGAAGGTAAAAATTTCAAGTTTTCCCGAATTGTCTTTTGGTAAAATAGGAACATAGTTTAATTAAAGGGGTGTCAATAAACCTTGCTTGGCATGTTTGGGAAGACTATTTGACGTATCCAATCCCCTTGCGCCATTTGGCGATCCTGGGTGATGAGAAATCGTAGCTTTCCAAGTCCTTTTCAGTCACCCTTTTTCACTTTCTTAGTGGGACCTGCTTGGGGATTTCATCACCCCAAGGGACGATTCCAACCACGCGTACCAGCGGGGTATATAAAGGGGGGAGAGCAAAGTTGTACCTCAATCCAACCACATTGTAATTGGCGAAGTGTCGAGATGACGTGAAGAGTTGGTCCGAGCCTTTAGTATATCTCTAAGGTTCCCGACTCACGCTTGTAACGGGTTGGTGTTCACGGTTTGGGCCTCACGTACCGGGTGTATATCGAGGACTCCTTAGAAACCATGTGCATCCTAGAGTAGAAGACTTTGTTGACCATACCCGTTTCTACTATCTTAGGGTTGTGCTATTTGAATTGCCTTTCTCGTGCATAAACCAGTGATTATCAGTTTGGCCAAGTCTTTTTATGATTTGGGTCATTTGCCTTTGCCATCCATCAAAAAATCAAGCTTAAGCTTATCCTTTGGCAAACCTATCCTTTTGCAGTGCCAAACCTGTCCTAGTGCAGTGCCAAACCTATCCTTCTGCAGTGCCAAACCTGTCCTAGTGCAGTGCCAAACCTGTCCTAGTGCAGTGCCAAACCTGTCCTAGTGCAGTGCCAAACCTGTCCTTTTGTAGTGCCAAACATGTCCTAGTGCAGTGCAAACCTGTCCTTCTGTAGTGCCAAACCTGTCCTTGTGTAGTGCCAAACCTGTCCTTGTGCAGTGCCAAACTTGTCCTTCTACAGTGCCAAACCTGTCCTTGTGTAGTGCCAAACCTGTCCTTCTACAGTGCCAAACCTGTCTTTCTGTAGTGCCAAACCTGTCCTTGTGTAGTGGCGGACCTGTCCTTGTGCAGTGGCAGACCTATCCCCGTGCTATGGCGGACCTGTCCCTGTGCTGTGGCGGATCTGTCCTAGTGCAGTGGCAGACCTGTCCTTCTGCTCTTTCTTCCCAGGGCCGCCATTTCCACACTGTTTATCCGATTGACTCCGTTCAAAGGCAATTCCTCTCGTCTTTTCGTGCTCTTTCCGATGATATGTACCACTTCATACTTTTGACAAGTTGGCCGGGGCACCTTTTTTCTTCACCATCTACCTCCTCGAGGGGGGTATACCCTACCATTCTCAGCCGTTTACTTGTTCCGAGAAAATGTTCATCCATTTAACACATCCTTTCATCATTCCAAACTGTCTTTCTATCATTCCAATCATTCGTTTACTCGTTCTGAGTAAACGTTCACCCATTTAACATATCCTTTCATCATTCTAAACTCTCGTTCTATCATTCTGCTCATCCATTTACTCGTTCCGAGTAAACGTTCATCCATTTAACATATCCTTTCATCATTCCAAACTCTTGTTTTGTCATTTCGATCATCTGTTTATTTGTTCTAAGTAAACATTCATCCATTTCACATATCCTTTCATCATTCTGAACCCTCGTTTTGTCATTTCGATCATCCGTTTACTCATTCTAAGTAAACGTTCATCCATTCGACATATCCCTTTATCATTCCGAACTCTCGTTATGTCATTTCGATCATCCATCTCACACCTCCTTTCATCATTTTGAACTCTCATCCTATCATTATAATCATTTGTTTGCTCGTTCCGAGCAGACGTTCATCCATTTCTATCATCCATTCCTCCAATCAAATCGTCCAAATCCCCTGAACTTCGTCTCGGGTTATTATCCAAATTGACTGAAGTGTCTGATCTGATCATCATCATTAATATCCTCTTAGGGTTATCATGCATCCTAAGTTAATCATCATCGTCGGCCCAATCAATCCATTTTCAATCTCAAAGTGGATTCGGTGCCGCAATCATCCATTCATCCTTTAATCCGATCAATCAGCATCCTAAGTCACCTAGGGTAATCTCTAAACGGGGTTTACAGTCCCTTTCGTCATCCTACCCAATCCATCATCCGACCTTTCAATCGATCAATCAATCCAATCCAATCCAATCCAATCGCATCCCTATCCAATCACCTTCAACCCAATCAATCTACTTCCATCTCGAGGCAGATTCGGTGTTGTAATCATCCTTTGATAATCAAATCCGATCATCAAAATCAATTCAATCGAATCATCCAATCATCCTAATCTGAGCTTTAATCCAATCCTGATCTGAGCTTGTCCTAAATCCCGATTTGGGCTTTAATCCATTTCCATCCAAAATCTTTATCCATCATCTTTATCCTTTCATCATCATGAATCCTTATCCTCCATCAATAGTGGTCAAGGGAAACCCTAATTACGTCGACGATGATAATGAAAGTCTTGTTGATCAAGAGGTGTACGACATAGATCCTCTTGACACTATCATTGCTAGTAAGCTTTCTCCACCCACATTCCAAAATCCAATCACCCCATCGAGCTATCCCATCATGTCTTCATCTATGCCTAATCACACTCCTTATGCTACCTTTGATGAGGGATGTCCATCATATCCATCATATCACTCAGCTACATGGATCTCTTATCCAACACGCATCACTCTTATCCTAGTATGCCATCACAATACCCTCATCCTAATCCCTCGTCCACATCCTCCTATCTCAATCCTTCATCTGCATATACCCACTACCCCAATCTCCCATACCAATCTGCTCACCCTAATCCTACATTCGCACCTTCCTATTCTAATCCAACATCCACACCAACCTATCCTTATCCTAATCTGACATCTGCAGTTCCCTATCTCCATCCACCACCTCAATCTCCTCATCCTAATCCACCATCCCCATACCCTTACTACAATCCACCACCTGCCTCCTTGTGTCCTAATTCCCCATGCCCATATCCTTACCTTAATCCTCCATCCACTCTTAATCTTCCATCTAATCCTAGCCCACCAATCCCTAGTCCTAATCCCCCACTCATCCATAAACCTCCATCCACTCCCGTCTCGCCATCTCAGCCTAGCGTATTCAAGTTTCTCCAAGGACTTATAACAAAGGAGACAACTCCCACTCCACACATTGCAGTTGTGGAACCATGCCATCCCAACCCATCATCCATGGTCATTAGTGACGAGACCCTTCTCCATCCAACACCTATCATTGATGATGCCATCACATCCTCATAATCCACTAAGTCCCCATCTCCTACCATCACATCCTCTGAATACACTGAGCCCCCATCTCTTACCATCACATCCTCTAAATCCACTGAGTCCCCATCTCCTACCATCACATCTACCAAATCCATTGAACACCCACCCCCTACTCAGGCGTCGAACCTATCGTGACACCCAAATCAATCCACTTCTTCCACTCTAGTATCCATTCCAAGAATATTTTTGAATCCTCCATCCTTCCATCTTCCCCATGAAGAGTCCCCATGACTCCATTATCATGCCTCACACTGCGATGGAGTCTTACCAAGAACTGATCAAAGCATGCCAACATATATCCCCTCCTCTGATCCAAGATCCTGCATCCCATCTAGTCTCTGCTGAGAATCCACAGTCCCACATCATTCCATCTCATGATCTCTTGACATTAATTCTACAGCTCCATCTCTGTCTCCATTGCATGAGCCTGCTACCACAAAATCAGATCCTATCATATCCCCTACTCCCTCTCCTGATACCACCCATCCAAGTGTTGTTATCCCATCATCGCCTAAAAATGCTATCCCCACACCGCTTGCATATCCCCTTGGTACTCTCACATTCTTCCATGGTGGCCTCCTTGCGAAAGAGAAAAACAGTGTATATACCACCCATCATTCTCCACCTAATAATGGACTTGCATCATTTTTTCAGAATAACACAAATCCTATCATGGATCGAATGCTCAAGAACATGAACTATCAAGGAAAAGGTCTAGGCCTTCACGAGCAAGGTATTTTAGAGCCCATCCAAGTCAAAGAACAAATCTGCATGCAGGGTCTTGGATCTCTTCCCCAAGACTCACAATCTAAAGATGTTGGTACAACTTCTAGACGTCCTCAACGAGCCTTCTCCAAAAGAACTTTTGGCCCTGCCCATCGCTCCGCCAGATCATATGTTGCCATCCCTCCTCCTCTATTGTATCACCTCAAAACAACCATCCATATTCCTCCTTCATCTGCTCCGTCCATTTTGGGTCCTTACATCCCTCCATCCACCATCTCCCGTCCTTCATCTACTCTATCCATCTTAGGTCCGTATATCCCAAGATCACCTCCTCCATCTCATCCTTTCACCCATCCAATACCTATACATGTCATCCATCATAAACATCCCTCTCGCATATCCCATAATTAGGATCAACAAAGGCACATACCTAAACATCCCCCATCTACACGTAATCCCCATACTCCTACCTCCATTGCTCCACATCATCCATCCCCTCACACCCATCCCATTTCTAGTATGAGCACTTTGGATGCTAGAGGAAAAATGCATCAATCTAAACACCCACATGAATCTAAATCTTCACATGTCCCCTCTAAAAGACATGGTAACGAAAAGAAAAATCCAATCCACAATCAAAATCAAATCTATAGCTCGCAAAGAGCCAGCAAAGCAAAGATCAAAACCATGTGGATCCCAAAGAAAATAGATGCAATGCCATCAAATGAAAAATCTGTAAGAACATCCAAAGTTGCTAATCCAAAAGCTAATTATAGATCCCTTTCACCTCCTAAATCTATTTTGGGTCCCTATGTCCCGAAATTCGCTATTCCATCTCCTCCATTATCCCCACATTCTCCATCCATTAGTCCCCTTATCTTTTCACATCCGTCACCACATGTGCCAATGTTGGTCCTGAACTCATCTCCCCATCACGTATCCACCCCATCATTCTATCCATACCATTTCCAACATCCCACCCATTATCCCCTGTATCTTCCCCATCAAATCCCTCTCATTCATCCTCTAGCATAATCCATTTATCCTAAGGTTGTACCAACATCCAATAGTCGGTTCGAGCATGAGCTCTTAATACCTGATATTGAACTTAATGCTTGAGTCCTTCATCCATATCCTTATCGCATATCTTCTAAATCCACTTATTCGCCTCCCTATCCTTATCCATCTCCTTTCGCATGCTATCCAAAAAGTCAAAAAAATCCAAAAAAATAAAAAAAAAAATAATAAAAAAAATAGTAAAGAGAAATAATCCATCCAATGGTGAAAACTTGGCAAACAGGCGCCTTGGATAAGTACCATGATGAAAACCTGGCAAACAGGCGTCATGCATAAATCCCCATCTGCACTTGGGGGCAATTTTCTGATTTACATTCCCTCCATCCGCTATGCTTCCTGCTACGCTTTCGGCTATGCACCCATCTTATTGCTATACATCATTTTCATCCATCCCCTCCATCCTATCGAGCTTACACATCCTTCTTGGCATATCTCATTTATCCCAATCCTTCCATCCTCCTTGTGATCTTGATAACAATGGGGCAAACATATAAACATGCTTTGGACACCTCTTGACATACATTCCCCTCATCCGCAGACTATCCCAACTATCATTCGCCCTCCCTTATCCATGCATCCTATCTTCATCCATCTCACTCTATTTTCCTATCCTTCTCTATTGCATCCTTCATGCCTCTTCGCACATGACATATCTAGAATAGGGGCATCTATCTTCCTTTGTGATACAGTCCTTGGAGACATCATTCATTCCATCAAATCACTCCCTTCCATTTCCCTATCCTTATCTCCTTATCGATATATCCATCTCCCCATCCTTATCTTTTATCCCTCCGAACAATCCTTATATCCATCTTCCCATCCCTATCTTCCTATCCTTCCATCATGGCATCCATTCTTATCTATCCATCTGGTCACCTTTTCCTCATCCAAATCCTTATCCCTCTATCCAATCCACCCAAACAATCCTTTTCCTCCCCCCATCCTCTACCCTCATCTCATCTCATAATCCCTTGTCATTGGCTACTCCCCATACAATCCAACATCATCTATCTTATCATTTCATCATTCATCTATATGGCATGAATAACTATCCCATCCTTGAGCTTTGTCTAGTCACTATCCTCCAATCCAATCCAATAGGTCTATCTTGTCCCATCGTGTCGGTCCAATCCTTTTATCCCCTTATCTAGGGTTATCGCTTCATCTTTTATCCATCATTTGTCTTTGGCCTTTTGTCGAACTATGTTGCCCCTGCGCTTTCACGTAGGCAAGGTCGATCATTTGATCCACCCCCGGGGTTCCATCCATCATCGGTCTATATTTTTCCACTTTTCTCCTGGTCTCCATCCTATCTTGGTCATCCATCAAAATCTCCATCATGGTCTGTCGTCAGCCTTTTGTCGAACTACGTTTCCCCTGCGCTTTCACGTAGGCAAGGTCGATCATTTGATCCACCCCCGGGGTTCCATCATCAATCTTCATTGTCCACTTTGTCCCTTTATCGCCTACCATCAATCTTTCTACTTTGTCCATCTATCATCTATCATCAATCTTCTTATCTTGTTCCTATTTGTCTCTGTCCCGTCTTTATCATCCATTGAGGTCTCCTATCTTGTGTCATGTCTTGTGTCCTATCTTGTGTCATAGCTAGATCTTAACAAATGAGACTCACTTGTATCATCAAATCCAATTAGTTCTGAATATCCTGTGTCATATCAATCTTTTAATTTAGTATCCATCATCAGTCTCAATAGGATGCATCCTTCCTAACAGACCTCATCAATCCCATCCAACCCCCTGATTGATACTATGGCAAAGGACATTTGAAATTAATTGTGATCTTTTGATGCTTTTGGCTTTTGTTTATCATTTGAGCTCCCTATCATCACTTGTCATGGTCGCCTTGATCCATCATATCATGGTGTGCTTTGACTAGTCAACATAGGGGTGTATCTTGATCTTTGTTTGTCTTCGGTTGTCCCGTAGTACCCACCAAGATCCACGAGGTCTTATTATTCTGACTGGGGAGCATCCTTGATGATAACTTACAATGGTTATCCCAATACCTGGCCCGACCAAGGTCACCATGACTTTGGGGTGTTGGGATAGCCTTCTTATTTGTTATGTTTGTTTTATGCATTAGACACTAATCTGCCTTGGTTCTTCATACATTGGCGTCTTGTGTCTTACGCTATAGCAAAAATCAGTGCTCGACGATAGTAAATTGCATTTTAGATTGCATTTCATCTCTCTCCTCAAATCCCCATCCATTCATCCTTCATCCATCCCCTCTTCTCTTCCCATCACGTTGCATCATCTTCTTCAACTCCCCTTGCATCTCATCCATTTCAGAGCCCACGTGTTCTCTTCAACATGTCTCGAGGGGCATCCTTCATCCTAATTTTCATCATCTTTTCCTTCCTAATCATTCAAAGGAATGATTGGGGGCATCTTTCAATTAACCATCTTCTTACAGGTCACATGTTTAATATTCTTTGAAATGATGCTGCTTAGTAACACCACCATCTCAAGAGGGGCAAAATGTAGATGTCTAAATTTGGACCTTAATTTATCCAAATTCATCCCTTTCATCTTATTTTACTAGATTAATTAGAAGTAATCTGCTATTATTTAATTAATATTTTAGTCACCTTAAAATCCTAAGGTATTTAATCAATATACCTTATCTCTTTAATCCTCCTCCCATCAATTGAATTAAATAAATATTCCATTTATTTAATTCCTTTCATGTCACATCCTCCATCATTTTTACCTAATCTTAATCCTTCTTCTAATCCCATCATTAGGATGTGCACATGCCTAATCCTTGATTAGGATGTGTCACATCCTCCAACTTTTGCAAGTTGGCCTCTAATCTCTCTTAGCCACCTAACCTTCCTCTAACCCCTCATCAACTAGCCTAATCAACCTCTCAAGGAATTTTTAATTCCTTTTATCCTTCCAAGGAATATTAAATTCCTTTTCTCTTCCCCATGTCCTTTATGACATGTGTCCTTAGTCAACCTTATTAAAGGCTTTCTCCTTTTTGACAAGGCATCTCCCTTCCCCATGTGAATTTTTAATTCACCTTTTAATCCCCCAATGCATTTAAGGAATTTTAAATTCCTTCTCTCATCCCCATAAGGATATTTGAGGAATTTTTAATTCCCCACTTGTCCTCTCACCCACATGGGGACAAGGACCTCCTTTATGAGGAAATCTTCTCCAATCCCAAGGTACTTTGTACCCCTCTCCATGTCATGTCCTTCTCCTTCCACCTCATGTCCACTTCACCTTTTAGGACTTCATCACATGCCACATGTCAAGATGTGAGGGCTTGTGAGTTCTCAACTTACCTTAGCCCTACATCTTGATGTTTGGTGGCTCAATCTTGACCATCCATTTCCCCTAGGATTTTCCAAAAATCCTATAAATACCCCCTCTTTTCTCCCATTTTGGGAGAGATCATTTGTGCTAGCCAAACTCTTGCAGTTTTGTTTCTCAACCAACACTTAGCTATTTTCATGTTTCCAAGCATCATTTGCATCTCATATCTCACATCTACTTGCCATCCAAGGAGTATACACACCAAAGATCGAAGGGCCAACCAAAGGATCGACTCAACGCAAGGTATAAAGTTCCATTTCATTGCTTTGTCTTGCATTGTTTCCAACTTAGGCTAATCTTGAGGTGTAGGTTGTTTTGGTGTTTGTTTGCACTCTTTTACTTGTTGCTTGATTTCTAACGCTCACATTCGACCTATCACAGAAGGTAATTCAAGTATATCAAGTTCCCAACCATCTCAAATATGACCACAAGAAAGACAATGCAACAAAGTCTCCTCAATCAGAATTAACACAATGAGGAAGACTATCATCAAGGATCCCACCAAAAGACTATATAAGTTTCATAATCATAAATCGAAAGGAGTAGAATAAAAGTGGCCTCATCATAAAGAGATCATCAGATTCAACTGAAGCAAACATAATCAATTTTGACACAAATTCAACTGGGTGTCCAAGGGAGACCTCTATTTCTCCTCTCAAAATACCCTTGCAGTATGGCAACTAATCACTCTTAACAAAAACAACAACTATGACAATGACCGCAATCAATGATACACAATCTCAATTCAAAGATCAATCCAATCAATCATGATAACCATCAAAATTTACCTTTAAATATATGAAAGCACTCATAATCATAAAGACTATATAGACTCTCGATTTACATTTTATTCATTCATTCACTACAAAGACATTTTAACACACAATAATAAATCATAAGAAACTTTCAATTAATCAAATTGAAGACTAAATTCTTATCCTCTCTTAATATACACATGATAGATCATCAAGGTTATTATATCCATCCAGGAAACTATTTGTTAACAAGATAAAACAAATTTTATCCAAAACCTATAACCCAATGACAACTATATTATTTGACAATGAAGCTCTAAACATTCTATTACAGTTTTTAAGAAAACACATTCCCTTCTACAAGTTCCTTCCCTGACCTTAAGCTTATTTTAATTATAGAAATACTACCACCAAATTACAAATAATAGGAATTATAAAACAACCATTCACTCATTTATTACCAAGTTATTTAGAATAATCTCTACATTTTATTTGTACATCATTATAGGAATCATTTAAGAATAATTTGAAGACACTATAATATAAATTCGTTAAATAAAACACAAACCAATTTTTTTACTTCAAAAAGAAATAAAAATAAATAAGTGAACTAAATTACGAGTATCAATGAATGCCCTATATATAATTAATTCAATTCCCCTTATCTAGGTTACATATTTGTAAAGGTGTTGTGAATAACACCCGATACCAATATGATATTTGTACCAAATGTCATTAACATCATGATTATTTTTACCAACCCTTATCAATAATATTAATCCTATTATTAAAATCAATATGAGTATTAGCGTTAGCTTAACAAGTAGCACTGTTAACAATAGTACTAATATAACTTTCCTTATAATTCTAAACCATAACCTATGTTAAATCCAAAAGTATTTATTTTCTTATAAACATCTTATATTAATATATAATCTCACTTTTTAAAATAACTAAGGTATTCCATTTACTTTCTTTTAAGAAAAAGATAAAAATCCCATTTAAATACCAAAAGATGCCTTCCCTTTCTAAAGGCAATGTTACTAAATGTCTAATTTAATTTATCCTTATTTAAATTGGTACTTTTCCCATACCAAGGAAAAAGTAGATACTTTATTATGATAACATTAAGGAAACTATATTATTTTATTTATTTATTTTTATATATAAAAATAAAGACTTCACACATGAATAAATGTGGAGCCCTTTATTCACTCCACTAAAAGTGATTTCCATAATAGTTATGAATACTAACAAAAATGCCAGTGCAAGCACAATACGTATAGACTAAAAATTTTATACAAGAAGTTTTAAGCAATAAAAGAAGTGTGGGAGGTGCATTTTTCTAACAAAAGAAATGCCAGCGTTTCTCTTTTCTGAGAGACAAGGTCTATCTTCTAATGTCTATTACACAGGCAAGATAATTCTTAAGAAAAATAAGAGATCTTTTAGTAATATACAGAATGATATATTGCAGATCCACAAGGAGACATGAAAGAGTATATGATGGTATCTAAGACAAAGTACACTATATAAATATATATTTGATAAATTGCTTGTGGGAATAAGGACGCATAGACAAGGCATGAAAAATTGTTTGATAGAATGCCACAAATATATGTGATCTCATGGAATACAAGGGTTGCAAGATATGTGCAAAATGGGTTTGTTCGAAGGACTTAAGAAATGTTGCTAGGAGGTGCGAAGATTGAGACAGGTTGACAATGAAATCAGTGAGATTATTTAAACCTGTATGCATTCTATTTTCTAGTACCGCAGATGTGACAGGTTGCCAACAGATTCAGGAAGGCTATTTAAACTTATACACTCTCTATCATCTAAAAGCTTCAACTGTGATAGGTTTTGAATGGTATTAGGAACATTATTTAAATTAATACACCCTCCAAAGTCTCAACACCGTGGCAGTGACAGACTACCAAGAGAATCAGGAAGGATTTTTAAACTCTTACACCCTTCTATAATTCAAGTTGCTGCAATTACGATAGATTGTCAACAGAATCAAGGAGGTCATTTAAACTATAAAACTTCCTATTTTGTTCAAGCATTGTGGCTGAGACAGGTAGTGAACGGAATCAGGAAATTCATTTGAATCTCTAAAATTTTCTATTATGCTCAAGTGTGACAGCTGAGACCAGATGACAATGAAATCAGAGAGATTATTAAAAACCTCTACAACATTCTATTTTCAAGTGTTGATGCTATGACAGGTTAAATACCAGATTCAAGACTTTTACTTGAAGCTGAGGAAGGGAATAAAAAGAATCATTTATCTACCTCCATTGTGAAGGTTAGCGGTTGCATTTGGTTTGAAAAACATGGCCTCCAGTACAACTATTAGAGTTGCTAAGAACTTCCAAGTAAGTTTTGATTGCCATCTGCATCTAAATTCATCTCCAAGATTATTGTAAGAGAAATTGTTCTGAGAGATGTGAACCATCTCCATCGCTTAAAACAGGGACAATGTTCTTGTGTCGCAGCTGAGACAGGCTAGCAAAGGAAACAACGAGTATTTAAACCTCTACAACATTCTATTTTCAAGCACTGCAGGTGTGACGGGTTGTAGAGTGTGTACAAAATGGGTTTTACGAGGAAGGTCTCAAAATATTTGAATTAATGAAGCACTCTAAAACCCATCCTAACATTGGAAACTTTGTGTGTGTTCTGGGTGTACTCAGTCATGTAGGTTTAGCGGATGAGGGCTGCACATACTTCACACATCCACACCCTTATTTCATTACATATATAGCTAATCACTAGAACTGCATGGTTGACCTTCACGTCGGCAACATGGACAAGGAAAGCAACTGTTTGATAGAATACCTTGAAGAAATGTGAATCTCATGGAATGCAATGATTGCAGAATATGCCCAAACAGATTAGTTAAAGAGGCTTTAGAAACTTTCAAGCAAAGGAGATTGGCCGGTATATAGCCATATTCCATTGTATATGTCTGTGCATGAGGGTGTGTATAATAAATCTGATTTTGCTGTTATAATTTCCCTGGTAATCATGTAGGCAAGAATTGGCAACATAGAGGAGGCACCCAAACTCTTTGATAAAATGTCTCAAAGGGATGTCAACTCGTGCAATGCACTGGTTGCAGGACATACACAAAATGGATTTAATGAAAGACTGTGATTTTCATTTTAATAAACATACCCTAAAACCATCGATGAAATATTATTTTTAGACTGCTATTCACCAAATTAGAGAAGTGGAAGGTAAATACTAGAGAAGAAAGAGTTTGGAGGGCAGCTGCTGATTTCCCCACCTTGCCAGTTTCCTCCCCTGTTTTGACATGTATGCATTTGTGGTGCATAGACCAAGCTCGTAATCTATTTGGCAGAGTGTGTAAAGATAGAGGTGTCTCCCAGAATGCTGCCTTCTGGAGTAGCCCTGTGTACCACAAACTCGTGCCTTTTTATTCAATTGTATCATTCGCATGGTTCTCCCCTTCCACTGCCAGCAATCCATGCCCAAATGGCTTGTTCCCCCCAAAAGACAACCTCTGTCAGAAAGAAAGCCACGCAATGAACATGCACATAAGAGGATGCAAACACAAGACATGTGGTACATTGAAGGAGTTTCCTTGAAGCAAGTGGAGAGTACATGCAAGTGGCAGGGGCAGGCTTTCGCTTCTTGCACAAGATTATTATTATTATATCAATTTCATATATGTATATGTTTATATATTTATTCTTACATAAAATAAATAAAAATAACATAATTATCTTTTGTTTACCTTTCATTCACCTCTTTATCCAAATAATTCAAAATTTATAAATAAACTTCATTTTAAATGGATGATTAATCCATTATATTAAATTTCAAAATAAACATTATTTATAATTGTAATTTTATATTTTTATTTACATATTCATGAAGTATTTTAAATTTACAAATAAACTTTAATAATAAGTGGATTATTAATCCATATTAAATTTAAAATACTCATTATTTATAATTGTAATTTACGATTTCATATTTAATAAGGAACTAATGTAATCTATTAGATCATTATCACTTTCAAATAAGCTTAATAATTAATTATTAAATTTAATAATTTAATTTAATACTTTAATTAAACTAATGTTGCTATTATGAGCAACAAAATTCAAAACAATACCTGAATGACAAAAGGCAGCAAGATCTCGCAAGTTGCAAATGCACAACTTACTCATATGACGCAAAGGACCAAAAGCGGAGGGGTACTACATGAGGGCTTGTGAGTTATCAACTCACCTTAGCCCTACATCTTGATCTTGGTGGCTCAATATCAATCTCAACCGTCCATTTCCCTAGAAAATCCAAAATTCTCTATAAATACCCCATCTTTTCTCTCATTTTGGGAGAGATCATTCATGCTAGCCAAACTCTTGCAAAAAATTTCTTTGAGCTATGCTTAGCCAAATTTGAATTCTTGCATCCATTTCCACTTATAAAGCCATCCTCATCTCATCTCATAGCTTGCATCTTGCCATCCAAGGAGCATACAAACATCAAAGATCGAAGGGCCAACCAATGGACAACTCAACAAGGTGAAATCTTTCAGTTTGCTTAGTTAAATTAATCTTTAGGTCAATCTTGAGGTGTAGGGTGTTTTTAGTTGTTATTTACTCTCTTTTTGTTTGCTGCTCATTTTCTAGGAAGTATTTTCACCCTATCACATTTCTGGCACGCCCGATGGGACCCACAAATGGGTCTCTTGCTTTCACGTTTGTTGTTTTTTGACTTTTTGTAGGTGCAGGTTATAGAGGGGCGAACCTGACCTACAGAGGGGCGAACCCGACCTACAGAGGGGCAGACTTGACCTTCCTGGGGTAGACCTGACCTTGCCTAGGGGCGGACCTGCCCTCCAAGAACTCAAAAACTGACTTTTTTGCAAAATTTTCACATACAGGTGAACGCGACCTGTAGATAGGCGAACTTGCCCTCTGGACAAGAAAACCTGACCTACAAATAGGTGAACTTTCCCTGCAGACAGGTGAACTTGCCATGCAGATAGGCGGATTTTCCCTCCAAATAGGCAAATTTTCCCTAGACAACTTTTTTTAGAAGGTAAAATTTTAGTTTTTATCACTTCTTTTGACCGTTTTAAGGGTTATTTAGCCCTTTAACTTAGGCACATAGTTTAACTAGGGGGTGTCAATCAATCTTGTTTATCGTGTTTTTAGGTAAGCTATTTGACGTATCCAATCCCCTTGCACCATTTGGCGATCCTGGGTGACGAGAAATCGTAGCTTACCAAGTCCTTTGAGTCATCCTTTTTTTTATTTTTCTTAGGAGGACCTGCTTGGGGATTTCATCACCCCAAGGGACGATTCCAACCACACGTACCGATGGGGTATATAAAGGAGGGAGAGCGAAAGTTGTACCTCAATCCAACCACATTGTAATTAGCGAAGCGTCAAGATGACGTGAAGAGTTGGTCTGAGCCTTTAGTATCTCGCTAAGGTTCCTGAATCACGCTTGTAACGGGTTGGTGTTCATGGTTTGGGCCTCACGTATCGGGTGTATATCGAGGACTCCTTAGCAACCATGTTTATCCTAGAATAGAAGACTTTGTCGGCCATACCCTCTCTACTAGACTTAGGTTTGTGTTGTCTGAATTGTCTTCTTTGTGCGAAACCAGTGATTGTCTGATTAATTGACTCAACCATATCCTTTTCATTGATGATTGTTGTGTTTTGAGTCCTTTTCCTTAGTCGTCCTTTCAAAAGTCAAGTTTAAACCTGTCTAGGGGTGAACCTAACCTCTGAACAGGCAAACCTGACCCACCCAGGGGCGAACTTGACCTTGAATCAACCTTTTCTAGCCTCTTTTGGCCAATTTTGACCAACTTTAGCTCCATAGGTGAGCTTTCCCTCTAGACAAGCGAACTTGCCCTCTGGATAGGTGAACTTTCCCTCTGGGCAGGCGAATTTTCCCTCCAGACAAGCGAACTTTCCCTCCATACAGGTGGACCTACCCTCTGGACAAGCAAACCTGACCTCCAGAGACGGACTTGACCCTTGACTGGTCAGCTTTATCATCCGTTTCATCATTCTAGACCCCCGTTTCATCGTTTCACGTGCTCGTTTCACTGGTCTGATCACTCAATTGACCCGTTATGAGTAAACGTTCACCCATTTCAGACCTTCTTCTATCATTTTGAACTCTCCTTTAGTTTTTTTGATCATTCATTTACTCGTTCCAAGTAAACATTCATCCATTCTGAACTTCCTTCTATCATTTCAAACTCTCATTCACCTATTTTGATCAACCATTCACTCATTTTGAATAATCTTTCATCCATTCCGAACCTCTATCTCCTCATTTCGAGAGTTGTTTGTCCATTTTGAGTCATTGTTTACTCATTCTGAGTAAACATCCATCCATTCTGAACATCCATCTCCTCATTTCGTGTGTCCGAACAACTATTTTTTGACCATTTTCACCCAGGGGCAGACCTACCCTCTAGGGGCGGACCTGCCCAGCCAGGGGCGAACTTGACCTTTGAACCATCCTTTTGGAGCTTGTGTTTAGTCATTTTTGGCCAAATTTTACTGGATAGGCGAACCTGCCCTCTGGATAGGCGAACTTGACCTCTAGACAGGCAAACTTGACCTCTGGACAGGCGAACTTGCCCTCCAGATAGGCGAACTTTCCCTCTAGATGGGCGAACTTGACCTCTGGACAGACAAACTTGCCCTCCAGACAAGCGAACTTGACCTCTGGATAGGTGAAATTGCCATCCAGACAAGTGAACTTTCCCTCTAGATAGGCGAACTTTCCCTCTAGACAGGCGAACCTAACCTCTAGATAGGTGAACTTGACCTTTGAATAGTAAGTTTCATCATCCATTTCATCATTTCACCCCTCGCTTAGTCATTCCGAGCACCTGTTTTCCCGTCATCAACACTATTCTGTAGGTCATCATTTCATCACCAAAATCATATAAGTGCTACTTAGAACATCATTAGAGTCCATATCCAACATCAAATCATCCATCCCAATCACCTAGACTTCATTTCGAGAATTTTAATTTTTGTGTTGAAACTTCTAGAGGCCATAGCTTTTGACTCGGGTGTCCGTTTGAGCTGAAATTTTACAGGTGGTTGTGTTATGAGATGGAATACGGATTCCCAACCGACCTTGGACCCCGCTTTTCCACATTTTTGAGGCCTCAAACTTTCATGTTGACCCTCAAAATCACAATTTGGTATTTTTTTCAGTTTTTAAAAAATCATTTTCGTTAATAACTCGGAATGCATGCCTCAAATTTGGGATGTTAGTTCGCAATTCATCCTATCTTAGTTTTTGGTGTTTTTTGGGAAAAAACTGGACTCTCAAATTTATGACCATGAAATTTCCTAAAATGGCAAAATTTGACAATTTTTGAAAATTGCCAAATCTGGAAAAATCTGATTGTCAACACCTTACGTCCTTCAAACCATGGAACTTGGTGTAGAATCAATCCCATCACATACTCCAACCAAAATCCTAATTTGAGCTTCAATCAAATCCTAATATGAGCTTCAATCCAATCCCAATCTGAGCTTAACCGAAACCCTAATCTGAGCTTTAGTCCATCTGCAGTCAGGATCTTTAATATCGAAACAAATCTTAAGATCCTTCCCTCCATCTTTTTCAATTTTGTCCTATTCATCCATTCATCCATTCCGAGAGTCATTCTCCCAATCTGAGCATTAGTTCATTCATTCCGATCAATCATTTACTCCCTTCAATCTTTCATCCATCCATTTTGAACCTTCATTCCCTCTTTTTCGATCATTCATTTACTTGTTTCGAGTAACCGTTCATCCATTTCAAACCCCCTTTCATCATTTTGAACTCTCGTTCTACCATTTCGATCATTCATTTACTCACTCTGAGTAAACATTCATCCATTTCAAACCCCCTTTGATCATTTTGAATTCTCGTTCTATCGTTTTGATCATTCGTTTACCCATTTCGAGTAAACGTTCATCTATTTCAAACCACCTTTCATCATTTTGAACTCTCGTTATGCCATTTCAATCATTCATTTACTCGTTCCGAGTGAACGTTCATCTATTTCACATCCTGTTTCATCATTCTAGACTCTCGTTTAGTCGTTTCAATCATTCGTTTACTCGTTCCGAGTAAAAATTTATCCATTTTGAACCTCCTATCATTTCAAACTTTCATTCAGTCATTCCAATCATTCGTTTACTCGTTTCGAGTAAACATTCAATCATTTCGAACTCTTGTTCAATAATTTCGATTAGTCATTTACTCGTTCCGAGTAATCTTTCATCTATTTCAAATCTTCATCTTCTCGTTCTGAGAATCATTCATCCATTGTGAGTAGTCGTTTACTCGTTTCGAGTAGTCGTTCATCTGTTTCGATCAATCATTTACTCATTTTGAGTATTTGTTCATCCATTTTCTGTCATCCATTTCTCCAATCAAATCATCATTTTCCCCATCCAAATCCCCTGAACTTTGCCTCGAGTTATTATCCAAATTGGCCTAAGTGTATGATCTAATCATCATCATCAACATCCGCTTAGGATTGTCATCCATCCTAAGTCAATCATCGTCGTTGGCCCAATCAATCCATTTTCAATCTCAAAGTGGATTCGGTGCCGCAATCGTCCGTTTATCCTTTAATCTGATCAATCAGTATCCTACGTCACCTAGGGTAATCTTTGAACAAGGTTTATAGTCCCTTTCGTCATCCTATCTGATCCATCATTCAATCTTATCAATCATCGACCAATCCAATCCAATCTAATCCAATCCGATCCAATCCAATCCAATCTAATCACATCCCTATCCAATCACCTTCAACCCAATCAATCTACTTCCATCTCAAAGTAGATTCAATGTCGTAATCATCCTTTGATAATCAAATCCAATCGTTAGAATCAATCCCATCACTTTATCCAATCATCCTAATTTGAGCTTTAATCCAATCCTGATATGAGCTTAACCTAAATCCCAATTTGAGCTTTAGTCCGTCCCCATCCATAATCTTTGATCCACCTTCTTTATCCTTTCATCATCATGAATCCTTATCCTCCATCAATAGTAGTCAAGGGAAACCCTAATTACGTCAACAATGATAACAAAAGTCTTGTTGATCAAGAAGAATATGACATAGATCCCTTTGACACTGTCATTGCTAGTAAGTTTTCTCCACCTGCTTTCCAAAATCTAATCACCCCTTCAAGTTATCCTGTTATGTCTTCATCCATGCCTAATCCTGCTCCCTATTCTACTTGTGACAAGGGATACCCATCATATCCATCATATCCTTCATCTACATCATCCTCTTATCCTAGTCTGCCATCACAATACCCCTATCCTAATCCCCCGTCCACATCCTCATATCTCAATCCTTCATCTGCATATACCCGCTACCCCAATCTTCCATACCAATCTGCTCACCCTAATCCTACATTCACACCTTCCTATTCTAATCCAACATCCACATCAACTTATCCTAATCCAAAATCCGCAGTTCCCTATCTCCATCCGCCATCTCAATCTTCCCATCCTAATTCACCATCCCACTACCCTTACTACAATCCACCACCCGCATCCTCGTGTCCTAATTCACCATTCCAATACCCCTATCTTAACCCTTCATCCAATCTTAATCCCCTGTCTATTCCCAGTCCTGCATCCAATCCCATTCCCCATCTAATCCTAGTCCCCCAATCCCTAGTCCTAATCCCCCACCAATCCATCATCCTTTATCCACTCCTACCATGCCATCTCAGCCTAAAATATTCAATTTTCTCCAAGGACTTATAACAAAGAAGACATATCCCACTCCACACCTTGAAGTCGTGGAATCATGCCATCCCAACCCATCATCCACGGTCATTAGTGATGATACCCTTCTCCACCCAACACATCCTATTGATGATACCACCCCTAGCACCACTCAAACCGTTGAAACCATCACATCCTCTGAATCCACTGAGCCCCCATCTCCTACCATCACATCTATCAAATCCATTGAACACCCACCTCCTATTGATGATACCACCCCTAACACCACTAAAATAGTCGAAACCATCACATCTACTGAATCCACTGAGCCCCCATCTCCTACCATCACATCTACCGAATCCATTGAACACCCATGTCCTACTTTGAGAGTTGTCAAACCCATCGATGACACCCAAATCCAATCCACTTCTTCCACTCCTAGTGTCATTAAAATCCATTCCCATGAATGTTTTGAATCCTTCATCCCTCCATCTTCCCCACTTAAAGAGTCCCACCAAGACTCCATTATCATGCCTCCCGCACATGATGAGTCATGCCAAGAGCTTGATCCAAAGCATGCCAACATATCCCCTTCTCTAGATCAAGATCCTACCATCCCATCTAGTCCACCTCAAGATCACAGTCCCCCATCCATTCCATCCCATGATCCCCTTGTCATCCAAGCTTCCACCGCTCCATCTCCATCTCCATCGTATGAGCCCGCTACTGCAAGTCCAGATCCTATCATATCCCTTGATCCACCTCTTGATACCACCCATCCAAATGTTGCTATCCCATCATCTCCCTCTCATGATCACCCATCATTGCCTAAAACTGCTATCCCCACACCGCTTGCATATCCCCTTGGTACCCTCACATTCTTCCATGGTGGCCTCCTCGTAGAAGAAAAACACAGCGTATATACCACCCATCATCCTCCACCTAATGATGGACTTGCATCATGTTTTGAGAATAACACAAATCCTATCATGGATCACATGCTCAAGAAAATGAACTATTAAGGAAAAGGTCTAGGCCTTCATGATCAAGGTATTTTAGAGCCCATCCAAGTCAAAGAACAAATCTGCATGCAAAGTCTTGGACCTATTTCCCAAGACTCACAATCTAAAGATGTTGGTACAACCTCTAGACATCCTCAATGAGTCTTTTCCAAAAGAAATGTCAGCTCTTCCCATCGCTCCACCAGATCATATGCTTCCATCCCTCCTCCTTCATCATATCACCTCAAAATAACTGTCCATATTCCTCCTTCATCTACTCCATCCATTTTGGGTCCTTACATCCCTCCATCCACCATCTCCCATCCTCCATCTAGTCTATCCATGTTTCCTCTAGGTCCTACGTCTATTATGGGCCCCTATATCCTAAAATCACCTCCTCCATCTCATCCTATTCATCCCTTCAACCATTCATCACCCATCCATGTCACCCATTATAAACATCCCACTTTCATATCCCATAGTCAGGATCAACAAAGGCACATATATGCACATCCTCCATCCACATATAATCCTCAAAATCCTACCTCCATCATTCCACATCATCCATCTCCTTGCACCCATCCCATTTCTATCGAAAGCACCTTGGATACTAAAGCAAAAAGGCATAAATCTAAACATCCGCATAAATCTAAAACTCCCCATGTCCCCTCTAAAAGACATGGTGAAGAAAAGAAAAATCAAATCCGTAGTCGAAATCAAATCCATCGGCCGCAAAGGCCCACCAAAGCAAAGATCAAAACCATGTGGATCCCAAAGAAAAAAGATGCAATGCCATCAAATGAAAAATCTATAACCACATCCAAAGTTGCTAATCCAAAATCCAATCATACACTTCGTCCATCTCATAAATCTGTTTTGGGTCCTTACATCCCAAAATTCACTATCCCATCTCCTCCATTATCCCCACATTCTCCCTTCATTAATCCCCTTATCTTTTCACATCCACCACCACATGTGCCAATGTTGGTCCTGAACACATCTCCCCATCAAATATCCACCCCATCATTCCATCCATACACTTTCCAACATCCCACCCATTATCCCTCATAACTCCCCTCTCCAATCCCTCAAATTCATCCTCTTGCATAACCCATTTCTCCTAATAAGGTTGTACCAACATCCAACAGTCGGTTCGAACATGGGCTCTTAATACCTCATATAGAACTTGATGTTTGAGTTCTTCATCTATATCCTTATCGCATATCTTCTCAATCCCCTTATCCATTTTCATCCCCCTACTATCCAAAAAATCCAAAAAAGTCAAAAAAATCAAAAAACGTCAAAAAAATCCAAAGAAGTCAAAAAATAAAAATAAAAATAAAAATAAAATAGTAAAGAGAAATAATCCGTCCAATGGTGAAAACTTGGCAAACAAGCACCTTAGATAACTACCATGATGAAAACCTGGCAAACATGCGTCATGCGTAAATCCCCATCTGCACATGGGGGCAACTTCCTAATATGCATTCCCTCTATCCGCTATGCTTCCTGCTATGCTTCCAACTATGCACCCGTCTTCCTCCTATACATCATTTTCATTCATCCCCTCCATCCTACCTATCTTACACATCCTGCTTGGCATATCTCATTTATCCCAATCCTTCCATCCTCCTTGTGATCTTGATAATGATAGGGGCAAACATATAAACATGCTTTGGGCACCTCTTAGCATACATCCTATCTTCATCCATCTCACTCCTTTATTTTCCTATCCTTATCTATTGCATCCTTCATACCTCCTCACACATGACATATCTAGAGTGGAGGCATTTATCTTCCTTGGTGATATAGTCCTTGGAGACATCATTCATTCCATAAGAGCAATCCCTTCCATTTCCCTATCCTCATCTCTTTATCGTTATATCCATCTCCCCATCCTTATCTTCGTATCCTTCCATCATAGCATCCCTTTTCATCTATCCATCTGGTAACCTTTTCCTCATCCAAATCCTTATCCCTCTATCCATTCCATCCAAACAATCCTTTTCCTCCCCCCATCCTCTATCGTCATCTCATCTCATAATCCCTTGTCATTAGTATCTAGCTATAGGCTACTCCCCACACAATTCAATGCCATCTATCTTATCGTCATCACTTCTGCTTCTTTTGCACATCTTTTCAATCTTTTCTCCTTTTTCATCCCTCATCTCTCCATCATATCATCCTCCCAATTCATCTTTTCAATTTCCCCTCCTTTTACTATCCCATCCCTAAGCTTTGTGTAGTCACCATCCTTCGATCCTATCTAACAGGTCTATCATGTCCCATCGTATCGGTCCCATCATTTTATCCCCTTATGTAGGGTTATCTCATCATCTTTTATCTTTGGCCTTTTGTCGAACTACGTTGCCCCTGTGCTTTCACGTAGGCACGGTCGATCATTTGATCCACCCCCGGGGCTCCTTTATCATCTATCATCGGTCTTTCTACTTTTTCCGTCTGCTCCTTTATTGTGTCGGTCTTTCTGCTTTGTCCATTTGATCCTTTATCTTCTATCATCGGTCTTTCTTCTTTTTCCATCCAGTCATCCATTGAAGTCTCCATCATGGTCTGTCATCAGCCTTTTATCGAACTACGAGGGCTCTGCACTTTCACGTAGGAAAGGCTAATCTTTGATTGGCCCTCGAGCCCCTAGGTCGCTAGGATGTGTCAGTCCCCTATCTTGTGTCATGTCTCTTGTGTCGTGTCATCAAGCTATGCCCTTATCTAGCTGGTTCTTAACAAACAAGATCCACTTGTATCATTAGATCCAATCGGTTCCAAATATCCTATGTCATATCAATCTTTCAATTTAATATCCATCATCAGTCTTAACAGGATGCATCCTTCCTAACAGACCTCATCAATCCCATCCATCCCCTTGATCTTATGATAAAGGACGTTTGAAATTGATTGTGATATTTTGATGCTTTAGGCTTTTGTTTATCATTTGAGCTCCCTATCATCACTTGTCATGGTCACCTTGATCCATCATATCATAGTGTGCTTTGACTAGTCAACATAGGGGTGTATCTTGATCTTTTTTTTGTTGTTGTCTTCTCGGTTGTCCTACGTAGTACCCACCAAGATCCCTAAGGTCTTGTGTTATGCTGGGGCATCTTTGTGTGCTTGTGGTTATCCTAATACCTGGCCTAACCAAGGTCATCACGAATTTGGGGTGTTGGGATAGCCTTCTTGTTTGATGTGTTTGTTTCATGCATTAGACACTAATCTGCCTTGGTCCTTTATACCTTGGTGTATTGTGTCTTCTGCTATAGCAAAAATCAGTGCTCATAACGATGGAAAATTGCATTTGGATTGCATTTCATCTCCATCCTCTCATCTATCAAAATCCCCCATCCATTCATCCTTCATCACTTTCCCCTCCCAATCTCCTGCCACCTTTTCACCCTCTCTTATCCATCACTTTACATCCTCTTCCTCATCTTCCCTTTCATTGTTTCATCCATTTCGAGAGAACACCTGTGTTCTCTTGAACCTGCATGTCCTCTCGAGGGGGAATCCTTCATCCCTAATTTTCATCATTTTTTCCCCTTCTCAGTCACTCCTTTGAATGACTGGGGCATCTTTCCCAAATCTAACCAGCTTCTTCTAGGTTCTATGTTCTAATATTCTTTAAAATGATGCTACTTCGTAACACCATCTCAAAGAGGGGCAAAATGTAGACACCTAAATTTGGACACTTAATTTATCCAAATTTATTCCTTTTCATCTAAGCATCTCTTATTTGCATTAATTAAGTAATATCACTACTATTTAATTAATATCCTTAATTTTGCCTAATCCTTAACGTATTTAATTAATAAATAAATACCTTATCTCTTTAATCCTCTTTTTCATCAAATGAATTAAATAAATATGACACTTATTTAATTCCTCACATGTCACATCCCTTTCCTAATCCTAATTATTCTCCTAATCTCATCATTAGGGATGTGCACATGCCTAATCCTTGATTAAGATGTGTCACATCCTCCAACTTTTGTAAGTTGGCCTCTAATCTCTCTTAACCACCTAACCCTCCTCTAATCCTTCATTAACTAGCCTAATCAACCTCTCAAGGAATTTTTAATTCCTTTTATCCTTCCAAGGAATATTAAATTCATTTTTCTCTTTCCCATGTGATCTTTGACTTGTCACATCAAGTCACATGTGAACATCCTCCATAATTTCCCGCTTGCCTCTAATATGTCATTAATTAGTCTAATCAAGTACTTGCACAACCTTAATCACTTAATTAGGTCAACCTAATCCCCATGTCATTTATGGAATGTTTCCTAAGTCAACTTCATTAAAGGCTTTCTCCTTTTGGAGAAGGCACCCCCATTCGCCATGTGAATTTTTAATTCACATTTAATCCCCCAATGCATTCCTTGGAATTTAAATTTTCTTTTCTCATCCCCATGTGGATATTTGAGGAATTTTTAATTCCTCACATGTCCTTTCACCCACATGGGGATAAAGACCTCCTTTATGAGGATATCTTGTCCAATCCCAAGATACTATGTAGTACTTCCATGTCATGTACCCTATTTCCACCTCATGTACACATCATCCCTTACAAGCCACCTCATATGCCACATGTCAAGATGTGAGGGCTTGTGAGTTATCAACTCACCTTATCCCTACATCTTGATCTTGGTGGCTCAATCTCAACCGTCCATTTCCCTAGAGAATCCAAAATTCTCTATAAATACCCCATCTTTTCTCTCATTTTGGGAGAGATCATTCATGCTAACCAAACTCTTGCAAAAAAATTCCTTGAGCTATACTTAGCCAAATTTGCATTCTTGCATCTATTTCCACTTATCTTTCCATCCTCATCATATCTCATAGCTTGCATCTTGCCATCCAAGGAGCATACAAACATCAAAGATCGAAGGGCCAACCAATGGACAACTCAACAAGGTGAAATATTTTAGTTTGCTTAGTTAACTTAATATTTAGGCCAATCTTGAGGTGTAGGGTGTCTTTAGTTGTTATTTACTCTCTTTTTATTTGCTGCTCATTTTCTAGCAAGTATTTTCTCCCTATCACAAAATTAAATTATAAAAATAGGACATTATATATTTTGCAAATATTTAATCATTGGAAGCAAAAAATAGACCAACGCGATAATTTTTTGCAAACATTCAGACATTAAATACAAATTTTGCAAGCTTTGTTGATAGGCTTGTGGCTACTCAAGCAATGAATACATAGTCAATACATTGAATGCCTCCACAGTTGACAAGGCCTTGCTCAAAGATTTTTTTTTTTTTGTGATAATTCTCATTTGTTGCAATAGTCACCTACTCCTTGGCTTCAACTATTCCACGTTTATGGGTTACATAGCATATGTCATCTACTGTACCTATTTGTCCCCTTAGCCTTTGTAACAACAAGCAATACTTCTAGTTAACAAGTATCATAAACAGACAGATGAACTGCTAAGGCAGTAATGCACTTTTCCTAGAATTAAGAACATGGAGAGCTAAAAACACACAAGCTTTTCAATAAACAATAAACAAATGAGAATTAGCACAAATAAAACCCAACACTCACCTGAGATTTCATGAATTAACTATGCATTCACTGCTTGCATACCCACCAACTCTCCAACACATCTCACACAATTTGCATTTAATGGATTAAACATTCATTCACTGCTTGCATACCCACCAACTCTCCAACACATCTCACACAATTTGCATTTAATGGATTAAACATGCATTCACTGCTTCAGGATTAAATATTTTCCAGAATATATAATGTCCCCCGATTTTCCTAATTTACTTATATGAAAGTGAATAATAGACCTACTCCAACCAATAAAAAAGAGATAAAACATAATTTGCAAACACCAAAAATATGTCATTAAGTCCCAACTATAGGAAAAACACGAAAATATTTCAAACAATACAATTTGATTGGCCAAGAAACTATTTCAAAAGCGAATTCAACGATTGCAATAGTAACTTGCTTTTGGACAAAAAAATAGTTTCATGTTTATGAATTACATGGCACACCATTAACTATGCTCATTTGTCTATTCGGTAAGTCGGATTCTTGAACCAAACTTCTCCTTTATTGTTCACAACTCTTCCGAGGAATAATTTTTAGGCACATTGGAAGACTTAAAATTCATTAGAAACAAAGGGGAAAATGATTCAAGAATTTGACCTTTCAGTTCCTTGTTCAACAACCAAGTATATTTGCAGTCATATAGATGTTTGCCTTCGACTCCAATTGCAAGCAATGGTTACTATTATAGGGACAAATTAGAAAAATGAGCACAGTCCATGACATATAATATGTTATTCCTAAACATGAACGACAAAAGAACATGATAAAATTTGCAAAAAAATAGAGCAATGTGATAAATTTTTGCAAACATTTAGACATTAAATACAAATTTTGCTAGCTTTGTTGCTAGGCTAGTGGCCACTCAAGCAATGAACACATAGTTAATGCATTCAATGGCTTCACAATCAACAAGACCTTTCTCAAAGCATTCAGTTTTTCCTATGATAATTCTCGTTTATTGCATTAGTCACCTACTCCTTCGCTTCAATTGTTCCATGTTTTTGGGTTACATAGCATATGTCATCTACTATACCCACTTGCCCCGTTAGCCCTTGTAATAGAAAACAATACTTCTAGTTATCAAGTATCATAAATAGACAAGCAAGCCACTTACTAGTAGTGCGCTATTCCTACGACTCCTCCCGCGTTCAAGTGATGCACAAAATAAGGAACATGGAAGAGCGGAACCTAGAGCTAAAAACACAAGCTTTTCAACAAACAATAAACAAATGAGAATAAGAACAAATAAAACCCAACACTCACTTGATATTTCATGAATTAACTATGTATTCACTGCTTGTGTACCCACTAGCCCTCCAACACATCTCGCACAATTTGTTTTGCGAGTTTTGTTGATAGACTGGTGGCTACTCAAGCAATAAACACATAGTTAATGCATTCAATGCCTCCACAATCGACAAGACCTTGCTCAAACCATTTAGTTTTTCCTATAAAAACGAGCAATATTTCTAGTTATCAAGTATCACAAATAGACATATGCGCCATTCACTGGTAGTGCACTGTTCCTATAGCTTCTCTCGTGTTCAAGCACTGCATAGAATAACAAACATTGAAGAGGGCAACCTAGAGCTAAAAACACACAAGCTTTTTAACAAACAACAAACAAATGAGAATAAGCACAAATAAAACCCAACACTTGCCTAAGATTTTATGAATTAACTATGCATTCATTGCTTGTATACCCACCAGCTGTCCAACACATCTCACAAAGTTTGCATTTAATGCACTAAACATGCATTCACTGCTTCAGTACCCATTAGCCCGCCGCCAAAGCTCGCACAATTTGCATCCATTGCTTAAATATTTGCCACAATATATAATGTCCCCCTATTCTCCTAATTTACTTAAACGAAAATGAATAATAGACCTACTCCAACCAATAGAAAAAAGAGATAAATCATAATTTTCAAACACAAAAAATATGTCCTTAAATCCCAACTATAGGAAAAAGACAAAAATATTTTAAACAATACAATTTTATTGGCCAAGCAACTATTTCAAAAGAAAATTCAACGAATGCAATAGTAAACCTACCTATCGATAGGAACTAATAATATACTGAAGAGAAATGTTGAATTTGCTTTAAAAAAAATTAATGAACTTTTCTTTACAAGTCATTTTTTTCATGGACTTATTTTTTCATTTAAGTTCTACTGTTGTTGCATACTTTGAAGAGAAATGTTTTGCATTAGTTTTTGTTAATAATCTTTCTTTTATTATTTTTTCATGAATTTATTTTTTATTTAAATTTCATTATCATTAATGTATTTTACTTCTCATGCTCTTGTTTTACATCCTAATGATGGATCACAAAGTGTGATCTGAAACATTGATGGAAAAACTTGCACACAATCAAATCCAAAAAGAACCAAAATACATTCATGATGGATTGTGAAAATATCATATCACTAATTCGTTATCATTATCATTATATTGCATATAAAGGAAGTGTAGTATGATTTTCATGCACATTTTTTAAAATTTTATATTAATATAAATTAATGTTTCATCTTTTTTCAATTGATTTTATTAAACTTCAAATTATTTTTAAATATGTGAATTACCCTCATCAAGTTTTGAATTTGTTGTGGCATCCACGGTACACTTATTTTTTCTTAAAAGTTTAGCGACCCTTATTTTGTAGCTTATACTTTCATCCTCTTTTTTCCTATTTTGTTAGTCTTGGTCATGTTTGGTGTTTTTCATCTAATCATACTCAAGTCAATATTATTGTTGCTTGTTTAAGGTTTTGGGTTTTAAGTATGCATCAAAGTGGTCCTAAAAGAGGTTGGAGTGTTCATAAGTGTGGTGAGGAACATAAAATTGAAGTGTGATTACTTTCATTTGAGCCTATGGTACAACATTATCTCTTTAAAACAAATTTAAACTTTGGTAGTGTTTTTGCAAGCAATAATTTGTAGTTTGGTCTCGAACCCCAAATCATCATTTAGAATCTTTGTAATAAATGCAAGATAAGCATTTTGTCCACAAATTCATGAACCTAAACTAGGTCTTGCCTAGTCTTTGCTTTGAAAATGCAACTTACAAACTTAAAATTGCAAATTGAAAAGTTTCTCCAAAGTCCAAACTTCAAGCTATTACTCAAACTTTGAACCAAAATCATAAATTATAGACCAAAGTTATAAAATGCAAAAATATTCCAAACTCCAAATCAATGGAAATTCAAATTTCTTATTAGAATCTCAAACTTCAAGTCAAATGAAAATTGCAACTTCTAACTCAACATTGAACCTCAACCCTCAATTGTATGCAAATTGCTTGCAATATCTTGAACCTTGAACCACTTAGAAAATGTTGTTTGTACTTATTTCAGGCTTGTAGCTTGACAAATTTCAAGATCATAGCTTGATGTTTCAAGCTAAAGTTTTAGCTTACATGCTTGCAAAATGGTGGTGATAGTTGAAATGTGTCTTATTTAATTCTTGTAATATGAAATTTCTGCAAGATTCTAATCTTTTAACCGTATAAACATGTAGGTGGGTCTCAAATTTGTACTCTTTTTTGTAGGTCACTAGTATGAATAATGTTTTCACTTGCAACAATGAAGTGCAAGGATTAGGATGTTTCATTACTATTAAGTGAACAAGACATGATGACGAGGTTCAAGGAATTTCATAGAAACATTGATCAATTTTAGGACAAGGGGAACAAGGGCCATATATCTCCCTTCAAAGATTGGTGGATGAACTAAGATGCAAAGGAGGATGAGGGAGGCAAGAGGTGCACAAGGAGGCATTACATGCATATGCATGTCAACTCTTAGATGACATGTAATGAAAGAATAAAATGCAAAGTTGAAGTCAAAATGACCCTTTACATTCTATTGTATTGTCTTGTATGAGATTTTTAAATACAAGTTTTCACATTCACTTTCTAAATTGAACTGTTTGTAAGGGTCAAAAACTCTTATAAACCAGTTTTGAATACATATAGAAAATTCTACTCCACTTTTACATTTTATTTATATGGTGTTTTACAAACTCTAATTTTTTTCTTAATTTTTATATATGAAATTCATTAATGTTCAATGAATTCATTGATGTGAATTTCATATCATTGATGTATTGCCAATGGAGAAGTGTTCCATGTGGTCAACCTAAACACATTTGTGTTGTACAAAGCTTCAACATATCTCATGTAATTAGGTTTTACCCTTTGGAGATTGTGATTTCATACATTCTGATTGTGGGAAACAAGTCAAGCAAGGAATAGTTTTCATCATATTCACCACCCATTTGCTAAAAAATGAGTGTAATGTTTGAAGATAATTTTATCTTCTTTTACTCTTTTCCTCTCCTCATTCTTTTCTGCATTTTTTTTATATTGAGGATAGATCAAAATTATTTTAGGATTTTGTGATGAATTTTCATTCACATAAGGAAAAAAAATTAAGTCACTTTTTGACTTCTGCAATGTAAAAAGTATTTTCACATATCTTTTGCTATCATAAAAAATATAATTGTTATTCCTTCAAAATTAGGCAAAACAAAGTGAATGATTATGTATTCCTAGTTACATAATTTTAATATTAGAAACAATCAGGTTATCATATTGTTTTACATGATTTATTTTACATTCAAATTAATGTTTGAAACTAGTTGTAGGAGGTTGGATAATTTGAAATGGAAATCATGAGAATATTTTAAAATTTTACTAGAGGGTTTACATCGACTAATAATGAATAATTTTGCTATTCTAAATCACTAATTCTATGAATAAATTTTGGTATTTTACATGTAGCCCCTTAAATGGACTAGCCAAAGCACTCTCCAACTTAAATATTTTAGTAAACCTCACAAATATGAGGACTATTGAGGCTAGCCACCTTCCAAAGAGAAGAATCTTTGTCATTCCAACAAATTGGTATATCAAAACCCACATCACAAGAAAAGACACTAGAAGGATGATCATCAAAGTGAAACATTATATTGTTCACAAAAAAAAACAATTATTCCTATATGTTTAACTACCTTGAACCTTGATGAAACTTATCATCAAAAAACATCAAAATAATATAAATTAAACAATAAAAGAATATAAAACACACACACACACAAAAAAACAAAATATGTACAAGTAATATTTGTTCAAGTTATGCTAAAAACTTGTTTCTAGATTAAGTTTGTTTATTGATTTATACAATTTTCATGAGATAACATTAGAGGTGATTCCATTCCAATGGAAATTCCTATGTGTATGCCTAGTGGTTTTTGCCAAATCCCCATGAATGCATACAAGTGGCTTTCCATTTTCTTCCTAAAAATTGGACAAAATACATTTGAACATGTAAAGCTTTACAATAATTTAGTGATAAATATCTAGATTAACCTTGAGAACCTTGCTTGTCAATTATTTGTTAACAAATTTAGGGATGCAACCTATCACTAGTATACAAGTTTTCCATCAAATTCCATACAGGCGTGTGTAGATTTGAAAACTATTTTCTTGAGACTATTCAAGAAAAATATGGATCCATGAGAATCTTTCATGCAATTCACAACAACAAAACATGCTTTTCCTTATAAAAAACAAGGAAACAACCCAATGCACATATATTGCCCAATTTATTTAGTTTTATCGTGAATTTGAAAAGGTAAATGTTAATCAGAGGCCCAGTTATACTAGTATATTAAATCATTATTAGTCGGGATTAGATCCTCCATTTGCTACACTCATCAAAGATACTCGAAAAGAGTGATCAATATGGAAATGTCTTCTTCAAGAGCCCTAGTTTTGGACTAGTTGGGGTATAATCACACCTAACAAGTAATGCATAGTGAGACATAGTATAGCTCAAAAAAAGAATCAATTGAAAAATCAGCAAAATTGGAATGTGTATAGAATGCAACAATACCAAATGGGTTGTCAACCACGACAAAATTAGACCAACTTCCAATTAAATCATATGAGATACCCATTTAAACAAATCCAAATGAATATTACACTTGAACCAAATCAATTGACTAATCAACAAAAAATGACATGCAATCCTCAATAAAATTAACACTTGTAACCACAAATGATCTTGGAATCATGTAATTATAATAGTTAAATTATACAAACTTGCCCATCACCTACCCAAAGCCAAGACAAAGGGATACCTCATCTGAATCAATTAATTAACTAATAAAACTCATTTGAAATTCCTTTAGTAACAAGTGAGAATTATTGAGCCATGTTTTCTCAATTGCCCAACATGAGAGTTAAATAGATTAGTCTACCTAAAAAGATAACAATGAATCTGATGCTGAAATCATATGACCAGCCAAGGAAGTTGGCACAAAGAGAGGAACAACTAAAAATAATTAAGTTAAGGTAAATATGAGTAGTCATGGATATATTTTGGAAGGATAAGATGCTTCATTAAATACACATGCATTCATAATAGAAGATGACAACATTGACTTACCTACACTAATTCTAAGAGAGACACATATGTGTTCGATAGAAAGCATGACAATAAGATCACTACTTAATCAAATGAAAAAATATCAACAAATGACACTAAAGAGAGTCATCAACACTTGAATCCAACATCTAAACCTTGCCAACCAACCATGCCTAGTTTGAATTGGATATTCTTGGAGCAATCAAGAAATTGAATCATGATTTGTTAATTCTTGCATTCCCACCCACATTTGATGAAATATATTTACACAATGAGTGCCAGCCTCAAAACACAATTGAGCAAGGGGAGGATGTGTGTCCTAAGTTGCTTATAAAGTTGGACATGTATCTTGAGGAAAGGATGAATCACATGGTTAAAAAGAATTACCAATTAATGGGTTTGAAAATTAAAAAACAAGAGAACAATACTGATCCACTTGAAGAAGCACACAAACACATTTTATCGAATGAAATCAAAGGATATCATGAGTGTTAAGGTTCCTGTGGTAGACAGATAATTCAATGGTACTCAAATTTGAAAATACTGACTACTTGTGGTGTTGATCCCCTCTGTGATAAATCAAAAAATAAAGATGAGGTAAGACAAGTTAAAACTAACGACATTCATGTTGCAATTTTGTTTTAACTCTTGTAGATTAGTCACAATCACCTTGTAGCAGACTCAAGTATCAATTCTATATTAAAGTCCACTGCCCTTTTTACGGGCATCTCAGGCAATTCATCGAGAAGCACATCCCTAAATTCTTGTAAAATAGGATGGCTGTTCAAACTAAGTTTAGTATTCAAATATAAATTTATCACTGAACAGAGTATAACCAACAACTCCATTTTACAATTTTTAACAATAGGAGAGCTGATATTAACTTGCCTTAGTTTTTTTAGGATCATGAGTTTGTCCATAGCCATCTCTACATTGCACTACATTTTCCTTGCAATCTGCATAGGCTTGGTAAGCTTGCAGCCAGTCCTTACCTAAACTGATGTCATAATACCCCAGAGGTACTACAAAATATAGTGTCCGGATAAGAGAGTTTTCAACAAATCTCAAAGGCCAAAAGGATTAGAAGCATATATCATGGAGGAATCCCAGGTAAGTCATACGAAAAATCTGGAGAATCTGAATCTACAACATAATGATGAGATGCAACAATTATTCAGTACATAACAACATCATGTTCTACTCTCACCTCTTTTCTAGAATCAGGGAGCATATAACAATCTCTTTGCAGTATGAAAAAGTTGCATATTTCTCACCTCCAATTCAGTGTCAAAATGGAATCACTCGGAGAAGTTTAATTTGTCTATCAATAATCTGTGTATACTGGAAAAATGATGCAGGAGCATCCTGGGGTGCCATGCAATCTTGCATCACCAAAAATATTGCTCTTTAGTTTTTGTCTATTTTCAATAAGGGCTTAGGCATTTGGAGAATAATATTTTAATTTACAACAATGTAGATTCCCTTGGTGTGAAATTGTAAATGTAAATCACATGGGAAATAAGTCTTGGTAAAACAGTGAAAGCATCTTGGAGGGGAATATGCCTTTTTGGTGTCCACTTTTGGAGAAGGTAAAAAATTCTTTTATGCATGTATATGTGTCATAAAATGTCATAATATGGGCTGCAAAGGAATCTTGCATGTTGCTTGCATGTATTTGCATGTTGGCCACAAGCTTTGCATGTTGTTGCATGTCTGAAGTCGTATCTTTGAGACCCAGTCTTAGTAAAATGGGCATAACTTTTTCATACGATAACGAAATTAAGAATTTCAAAATGATTCAGAAAGCTAGAAAGAAGGCGCACCAAACCCAGAAATTGTTTGAGGCGTCTCTGAAAAATGATAGATCATTGATAGGAAGAATGTGACGGATTTTTTTGGTGGTTTTGTGGAGGTTGTTTTGAGAAACCAATGGCGGTTTCTTCTCACACAACTTCTATATATTGATGCTGCTCATTTGGAGAAGGGGGCTTTTGAGAAGAAGAAATTTTGCATACTTCGATGCTGTTGGAATGAATCTAGAAATGTTGAGTTGCAGATTTTTGTATGTGTAAAGCCCATGATGTATGGGAGCATTTGAGCTCCATGATTATGTAATTCATTTTCAGATTTGAAATCAAGATATGTTGCATATTTCTTTTCCATATTTGTTGTTAATGTTTATTTGCAGCTTTTTTGCATAGTGGTGAATGTGTGCATGGTTTTAGATTTGAAAGTGTAGAGTTTGTGTGCATGGTTTTAGATTTGCAAGTGGAGAGTCTCAACCATCTTGCATCAAATGGTATCAGAGCCAGAAGATCTTGAGAGTGCCGAGTATGCACCAGGACCTGTGGGTGAAGAGTGTTGAAAAATGAAGCTTTAAAGTTGTGAGAGAAATAGAGAGTTATGAGAATGTTTGTCTATTGCAGATATGAAAAAGGATCTGTGACTATTATCCTCCAGTAGAGGTTAAGGCTGGGTAGAAGGTGCACGAGAGAGGTGTATCTTCCAGAAACCATCTATTGGGTAGAGGATAATCAAGAGTGAGTTTGTTGCAGGGAGAACCTATGATTGTAGAAGGTTGATACCCTAAAGTGAAAGAAATTGTTGCAAGGAGGACTTGTAACTGCAGAGGGACTTGTGAGTCTCTGAAGATGTCTTTAAAGAAGAGGAAAGGATGGGTCATGAGAAGGCCTGTGAGGATTTTACCTATGGAAGAGTGGAAAGAGAGGAGGTTTACAAAATGGACTTTTGAAGAATTAAAGAAGATTGAGGCTCGAGTAGAAGCTTTGGAAAGACATTACTTTCCTGATAAATTTGCGATCCCAGAAAAGAAGAACAAAAATGCAGTAGTAGAAGTGGCAACAGATAAGAAGGTTGAAGAGGAATATGTGGGCATGAAGGAGTCCCTTTATTTTTCTAACAAAAATAAATTGCAAGTCAACTTGTGTATGCAGGTGAAGAGAAGAAAGAGGAAAAACAAATATTTGACAAAGGGGACAGCGAAAAGAAGAAAGAGAAAATGAAGAGTTGCAGCCCTATGATGGAAAGCGCATGGGGAGAAAGTCATGTGGGAACAGCCCACACAAATGCAGTTGAAGAAAGCAAGAAAATAAGAAAGGAAGAAGGAAGGAATGGAGAAAGAAAGAGATAGCAACATATGTGCATCTTATTGAGGACGAAAGGAAAAGGAAAATGAAGTTGCAAGCACTGGAAAAGAGGTTGTAGCAGCAAAAACAGAGGTATTATCTCATTTTTGTGAGTTTTGCAAAGAAAATATGATTTGCATGTAGAAAAGATAAAGGAATATGTTGCAAAATGTGATTGTGAAGTTGGGGCAGCGATTGGTCCTCAGAAAGATATAGATATAATGAATAAAATGACACCATTGAGTGCAAGGGAGGAGGTGGAAGAAGAGAACAACAAGATTGTAGTAGAAATTCAAGAAGAAAAACTTGGGGCAACACTAGAGAAACAAGAAAACACATAGGTAAAAGGTTATTTCTGTGATATTTGTAAAAATGAGTTTGATGTTATGTTACTTTCACAAGAATTTAATGAAATTATGGATATAGAAATGAATGTAAGGGATAGTATTGTCATAAAAGAAGGTGAAGTTGGAGAGATAGAGAATAGTCATGTTGCAAAGAAGTTTGTTCTTCATGAGGATGTGGAGATGATTCAAAATTTGGAGCAGCAATGTGAAGAAGAATGCATAAAAAATATTTTAAGTGAAAGGGGTGAAAGAGCAGTAGAAAATAAAGAAAAAGATGAATTATTAATGCAAATTGCAGCTGTAGAGAAGGAGTGGCTTGTGTTAACAAAAGGGGAAACAAAAGTTGCAGCAAACATTGAGGTAAAGTTTGAACTCTCAGAATTATTTGCCGATAAAGAAGAGGTTGATTTAGATAAAAATGACATGGTTTACAATAATGAATATGAGATTGATACAGTAGTAGTAAAAGAGGAGAAGATTAAGATATTTGATGATATTTCAAAATCTGTTGAAGTTCTTGTTCATGCTGATTTATATTTTGATGAATTGGTGAAAGAAGGTGAGATGGGAAAGATGATTAGGGGCAGCAATAATAGGTTACAGATTGAAAAACAACAAGGAATGATAAATTTTGTTGACATAGAAGAAGAGGAAGATGAAGGAAGACAAGGTATGAAAGAAGTACAAATAGAATTCTTTGATTTCTACAAAATTTTCAATGGCAATTTGTATGCAGATATTGAGAGTGAAGAAGTAGGGTGGAAAGAACAACATTGGAATTTTGAAATGAATTTTATGAGGGGGAGAAAGAGAGGAAGGATGAAAGGAGGAGGAGATAATAAGTTTCAAGGTAGGGTGAAGAAAAAGAAACAAGTGGTAGATAAGGAGGAAAGATGGCTGAAGAACAAGCACCGAATTTTTAAATGTTTATGAGTTCCAACTCATGAAACATTTCTTCTCACCTCGGATGTTTGATGCAGGAGCATCCTGGGGTGCCATGCAATCTTGCATCACCAAAAATATTGCTCTTTAGTTTTTGTCTATTTTCAATAAGGGCTTAGGCATTTGGAGAATAATATTTTAATTTGCAACAATGTAGATTCCCTTGGTGTGAAATTGTAAATGTAAATCACATGGGAAATAAGTCTTGGTAAAACAGTGAAAGCATCTTGGAGGGGAATATGCCTTTTTGGTGTCCACTTTTGGAGAAGGTAAAAAATTCTTTTATGCATGTATATGTGTCATAAAATGTCATAATATGGGCTGCAAAGGAATCTTGCATGTTGCTTGCATGTATTTGCATGTTGGCCACAAGCTTTGCATGTTGTTGCATGTCTGAAGTCGTATCTTTGAAACCCAGTCTTAGTAAAATGGGCATAACTTTTTCATACGATAACGAAATTAAGAATTTCAAAATGATTCAAAAAGCTAGAAAGAAGGCGCACCAAACCCAGAAATTGTTTGAGGAGTCTTTGACAAATGATAGATCGTTGATAGGAAGAATGTGACGGGTTTTCTTGGTGGTTTTGTGGAGGTTGTTTTGAGAAACCAATGGCGGTTTCTTCTCACACAACTTCTATGTATTGATGCTGCTCATTTGGAGAAGGGGGCTTTTGAGAAGAAGAAATTTTGCATACTTAGATGCTGTTGGAATGAATCTAGAAATGTTGAGTTGCAGATTTTTGTATGTGTAAAGCCCATGATGTATGGGAGCATTTGAGCTCCATGATTATGTAATTCATTTTCAGATTTGAAATCAAGATATGTTGCATATTTCTTTTCCATATTTGTTGTTAATGTTTATTTGCAGCCTTCTTGCATAGTGGTGAATGTGTGCATGGTTTTAGATTTGAAAGTGTAGAGTTTGTGTGCATGGTTTTAGATTTGCAAGTGGAGAGTCTCAACCATCTTGCATCAAAAAATTAGTCAGAAAGGAGAAGACAAGTAAATAATAGAGTCCGAAATTTCAGAACAAAGAGCCACTAATTTTACAATTGTAGAAAGACAAACTAAGCTGAACAGTACAAATGATTAACCTTGATATATTTACATTGCTTTTACTTGTAAATAAATAATGTATCCGTGCAAAGCACATGAATAATTCTTATTTTTAGTTTTTGTAAGTATCTATGTTCCAATTGAACAGCGACTTTATATACCAGAGAATATAAACAAAAATGTTTTCCCTCCAAATCTTATGATTTTGTTTCGGCGGATGATAGGACAAAGGTTTCATCACTCGTAAATCAGACTATTAAAGATCTTGAATAGAAATAAAATGAAAGTAAACATACTGAACAATCTGGAGTAAAAATAAATGAGAAACACTTGACCTTTTATTCATAGCATACTTATCCTAAGCTCAGTACAATTCTTCTGCTGGATGGTATCATATTAATTGAAAACCCAGAATTTAGAGGATCTCATTAACCAAGTTTAGATAGCTTGATATTTCGTCCTCACAAATATAAACATACTTAGAACTATGAAAACTAGAAAACGTACATAGACAGGCCAAGAGCATCTTCGTACAAATCCTTTCTTGTGAAAACAAATACTGGAAAACTGAGATCACAGCCAAAGGCTTCAAACTCAATACTATTCTTCCTGAACATTGTATCTTTCTCTAACCAGAAAACTAGGCTGAATCTTAACCCCTTCTAAAAGGGGTCTACCTTTCCAATGTCCATGCCATTCACTCATGCGAAAATCCACTTCCATTGGACCATCCTCGTTTTCTTCCACAACAAATTCACCTACATCAAACTCCATCCAACCCATTTGGTATCCTTCATTATCAACAGAGTTCTCAGTGTCCTGAAAAAACCGAGCAGATTTCTGTTCATGTCCCCAAGAAGGTTTAACTGAAAATTCGACTGGTTTAACACCCCATCCATAGCTCATGTGGAATTTCAGTTTGAATGAGACAGTATAAGCTAAACCAGGAGGCAGAAGTTTGCAGTCAAATATGCCATGCACGTCAAACCAGCACACTTCAATTAGTTCAGCTACTTCCTCAAAACTGCAGTCGAAAGTAGAAACATTTTTTTAGCTTAGTTTGACCATAATTTTCAAGTTCACCTGAACATAAAACATTGAAAGAATTCAACAGCTAAAGACTAGTTTACCTGGAGCCACCTGTTGAAATCCAATGCCAGTATTGATTATCATTTACCCAAGCTATATTCAAACCTCTTGCAGACAACATAAAGCATGGTTTTCCAGTAGCTTTGTCTAACCAGAACTTCTGAATTGATCAACGATTCAAAACATCTTCATTGTCAAATGAAACATTCATTTAAAAATTAAAAAAATCAGATGTTCTAATTAAGAATCTCTAAAATAGTCTTCCTGTGGCTTATAGATAATTGCACATATTGTTTTGCAGATCTCTTGCATGGAAGGTGTATTTGTTTGTGTTTGATCTTGTGGCTCGTGGTTTTGTGCTTGTTTCACAATTCTAACAACAATTATTCAATACATAACAACATCATGTTCTACTCTCACCTTTTTTCTAGAATCAAGGAACATATAACAATCTCTTTGCAGTATGAAAAAGTTGCATATTTCTCACCTCCAATTCAGTGTCAAAATGGAATCACTCGGAGAAGTTTAATTTGTCTATCAATAATCTGTGTATACTGGAAAAATTAGTCAGAAAGGAGAAGACAAGTAAATAATAGAGTCCGAAATTTCAGAACAAAGAGCCACTAATTATGCAATTGTAGAAAGGCAAACTAAGCTGAACAGTACAAATGATTAACCTTGATATATTTACATTGCTTTTACTTGTAAATAAGTAATGTATCCGTGCAAAGCACGTGAATAATTCTTATTTTTAGTTTTTGTAAGTATCTGTGTTCCAATTGAACAGCGACTTTATATACTAGAGAATATAAACAAAAATGTTTTCCCTCCAAATCTTATGATTTTGTTTCGGCAGATGATAGGACAAAGGTTTCATCACTTGTAAATCAAACTGTTAAAGATCTTGAATAGAAATAAAATGAAAGTAAACATACTGAACAATCTGGAGTAAAAATAAATGAGAAACACTTGACCTTTTATTCATAGCATACTTATCCTAAGCTCAGTACAATTCTTCTGCTGGATGGTATCATATTAATTGAAAACCCAGAATTTAGAGGATCTCATTAACCAAGTTTAGATAGCTTGATATTTCGTCCTCACAAATATAAACATACTTAGAACCATGAAAACTAGAAAACGTACATAGACAAGCCAAGAGCATCTTCGTACAAATCCTTTCTTGTGAAAAGAAATACTGGAAAACTGAGATCACAGCCAAAGGCTTCAAACTCAATACTATTCTTCCTGAACATTGTATCTTTCTCTAACCAGAAAACTAGGCTGAATCTTAACCCCTTCTAAAAGGGGTCTACCTTTCCAATGTCCATGCCATTCACTCATGCGAAAATCCACTTCCATTGGACCATCCTCGTTTTCTTCCACAACAAATTCACCTACATCAAACTCCATCCAACCCATTTGGTATCCTTCATTATCAACAGAGTTCTCAGTGTCCTGAAAAAACCGAGCAGATTTCTGTTCATGTCCCCAAGAAGGTTTAACTGAAAATTCGACTGGTTTAACACCCCATCCATAGCTCATGTGGAATTTCAGTTTGAATGAGACAGTATAAGCTAAACCAGGAGGCAGAAGTTTGCAGTCAAATATGCCATGCACGTCAAACCAGCACACTTCAATTAGTTCAGCTACTTCCTCAAAACTGCAGTCGAAAGTAGAAACATTTTTTTAGCTTAGTTTGACCATAATTTTCAAGTTCACCTGAACATAAAACATTGAAAGAATTCAACAGCTAAAGACTAGTTTACCTGGAGCCACCTGTTGAAATCCAATGCCAGTATTGATTATCATTTACCCAAGCTATATTCAAACCTCTTGCAGACAACATAAAGCATGGTTTTCCAGTAGCTTTGTCTAACCAGAACTTCTGAATTGATCAACGATTCAAAACATCTTCATTGTCAAATGAAACATTCATTTAAAAATTAAAAAAATCAGATGTTCTAATTAAGCATCTCTGAAATAGTCTTCCTGTGGCTTATAGATAGAACTTCCAAATTAATTACACCCAGGTCATTGCCAAATTGAAACACTCCTGTCAGAATTATAAAATAAGATGTTCAGAATGAGAATCTTTGAATTAGCCAACCATAAAATGTGGGAAAGGTAAGCAAAAACCCTAGGGGATTGCAGTCAAAGCTCCCCATATAATATTTTAACAAATGTTGTGTTTGGGATCATGTAGTATTGTCATTGAGCGAATCCACGCAACTGAACCAGTTAGTATGCAATGTAAACTGAGTTAGTGGCTAAACTTAAGAGTCATGGGATCTAAGACTGTTGAAGTTGACAAGTTTATTCTAGAATTCTTTCCTGGTACACCATTTCAAGTCAAATATCAGCCAACAATATTTGGGTTGTAGCGATCGTATAGATAAATCCCCTTACATCCTTTCAGTTGCAACAAACCTTAACTGATTTATTAAGGATAAAATATATGGTCGACTACCAACCTATTATTATAGTTCTCAGCTGTTGCATGAAACACTCTGCCTGGGAATCAAGCGGCAAGGCAGAAACTCTATGCAGTATATGGGAGGACCAATATGCAGCTTATGTTGTTTTCAGCCAGTGTTACTGGCTTCTCCCAAAACCCCTCATACCCATATTGATCAGGGGCTGAGACGGCTTTGAGTTTTTTATAGAACCCGTAGAAACCTTGGGAGTCGAAGGGTATCGAAGGCAAACCTGGGCTGAACCTAGGATCCCAAGGACTTCCCAAAAGAGAAAAAAAACTTCATTTTAAAAAAAAACACATTTCTATAATGAAAAAGGTGCCAAACGCCTAATTTTTCCCTTGCGCATAAAATTGTGAAAATGGTTTCCACCTATCACCTACGGCCCGTGGGAAGAAGGCAATTACTCTCCGTAGATTCCACAGAAAGGGAAGCTTACCTACTAAAAACAATTACAAACAATGTATTTAAAAAGCCCTTCATACCTTGGTTCCCTCGTGGACGGAAATTGGTTCACAGAGGCTGAAATATAATTCTTTCTTTGAATTATATTGCGGAGGTTTGGAAGCTCTCGCAAGGAGATCTCTGTAATGAGGTGGAAGCATTTTCTCTCATACAGAATCTGAATTTCCAGCAGACAGAGAACTGAGAGCCTGCAGACATCTTTTGGTGTTGTAAATTCAAAAACCCTTGACAGGCAATTTTCTGACAAATCTCCCAGAGTTAGATGGGCTTCATTTTGATCGTCCCCCATCTTTCTGAAATCAGCTCAAAAAAATTGTAGTAGAATGACTAGCAATCGCAACTTGGTGTGCAATGGGTACGTCGAAGAGGTGTAGAAGGTCAATTAAGGTAAAATATGGTCTACTTTATTGCATATATTTAGCCGATAGTTAGCCGATAGGCTATTTATTGTGGGCTTTGCCCACCGGAATTGTCTCACGCCTGAGAAATTCTATCGAAAAATTGCAAAATCAGGCGGAAAAAAATTGCGGATACAAATCACTATTTACCGTTAATATTTCCGCGGATAGAATATTGGAATCCTAGCATGTGACCTTGCAGACGATTGTTACCCAAGTTCGGAAACCTTAGATTCGAAATGTTTACTGTTAAATTAGCAGAAACAATACCGCTGAGCATGTTGTTTGAAACTACTGTTTTTAAATCGATGTCTCTAGGTAATTCAAACTAACGTGTCGCCTCTCTTGGAATATTCACGCATGTATATAGCTATGGAATAGACCCACACTGAAATTTTTTATGCTAACCACCTGTTACCTATTACATTTATAGAATTTAATTAATGTTTTTGGGCTTTCCACGTTCAAACATGGTGCCACTCAAGCATCAATTTGTTAGAGAAACAGATTAATGGTCATGTACAGAGACTTGGAATCTTATTGTGATTGTTCAAATTTTCAAATGGAATCGTATCCAGCCTGATCCAAGATGCGTCTTCTACACTTGGGAGATTTTTGTCAGCCTGCACTAAAATGGGAGCTTTGGAACAGGGTATGGGTATCCATCCTAGCATAGTCAAAAGCAGATTTTTGTCTGATATAGGCAGTAGTTGTAAGTTCCCCAATCGACATGTATGGAAAATGTGGTAGCATACAGAAGGCAAGTGAGCTGTTTGATAAAATGCCATAGCGCAATGTGGTTTTGTGGACTGCAATGATTATGGGATATGTACAAAACGGTTTTCTTCAAGAGGCCTTAGAAACTTTTAAACAAATGTTTTTGGCAGGTGTAAAGCCGAACCCCACAACCTTTGCAAGCACCCGCTCGGCTTGTGCCAAAATGGGAGCTTTGGAACAGGGTCAGGCTATTCATTAGAGAGTAATTGAAAGTGGCTTTTTGTCAGGAGTCGCAGTTGTTAATGCACTGATAGACATGTATACAAAATCTGGAAGCATAGATAAGGCTTGTGAACTGTTTGATAAAATGTCTCAACGAGATGCAGTATCATGGAATGTGATGCTTGCAGGGTATTTACAAAATGGTATTCTTGCCAAAGCTTCAAATATTTTCAAAGAAATGCCTCAAAGAAATGTGATCTCATGGACTGTGATGATTGCAGGATATGTCCAAAACGGGATTGTCGAAGAGGCCTCGGAAACTTTTAAGCAAATGGAATTGGCTGGTATAAAGCCAAACTCCACAACCTTTGCTAGCATCCTCGCAGCCTGCGCAAAAATTGGAGTTTTAGAACAGGGTATTGACATCCATCAAAACATAATCGAAAGTGAATTTTGTTCAGATGTCATAGTTGTGAATACCCTGATAGACATGTATGCAAAGTGTGGAAGCATACAAAAGGCACGTGAGCTGTTTGAAAAAATGTCCCATGGAAATGTGATCTCATGGAATACAATTATCACAGGATACGCACAAAATGGCTTTTGCAAGGATGCTCTTAGACTCTTTGAACTAATGAAGCACTCTGGAAAATATCCTAACCATATAAGCTTTGCTTGTGTTTTATTTGCAAGCACTTAATGCAGGTTTAGTGGACGAGTGATGCAGGAGCATCCTAGGGTGCCATACAATCTTGCTTCACCAAAAATATTGCTCTTTAGTTTTTGTCTATTTTCAATAAGGGCTTAGGCATTTGGAGAATAATATTTTAATTTGCAACAATGTAGATTCCCTTGGTGTGAAATTGTAAATGTAAATCACATGGGAAATAAGTCTTGGTAAAACAGTGAAAGCATCTTGGAGGGGAATATGCCTTTTTGGTGTCCACTTTTGGAGAAGGTAAAAAATTCTTTTATGCATATATATGTGTCATAAAATGTCATAATATGGGCTGCAAAGGAATCTTGCATGTTGCTTGCATGTATTTGCATGTTGGCCACAAGCTTTGCGTATTGTTGCATGTCTGAAGTCGTATTTTTGAGACCCAGTCTTAGTAAAATAGATATAACTTTTTCATACGATAACGAAATTAAGAATTTCAAAATGATTCGGAAAGCTGGAAAGAAGGCACACAAAACCCAGAAATTGTTTGAGGAATTTCTAACAAATGACAGATCATTGATAGGAAGAATGTGACGAGTTTTCTTGGTGGTTTTGTGGAGGTTGTTTTGAGAAACCAATGGCGGTTTCTTCTCACACAACTTCTATATATTGATGCTGCTCATTTGGAGAAGGGGGCTTTTGAGAAGAAGAGTTTTTGCATACTTAGATGCTGTTGGAATTAAGCTAGAAATGTTGAGTTGCAGATTTTTGTATGTGTAAAGCCCATGATATATGAGAGCATATGAGTTCCATGATTATGTAATTCATTTTCAGATTTGAAATCAAGATATGTTGTATATTTCTTTTCCATATTTGTTGTTAATGTTTATTTGCAGCCTTCTTGCATAGTGGTGAATGTGTGCATGGTTTTAAATTTGAAAGTGGAGAGTTTTCCCTCTTGCATCAAATGGTATCAGAGCCAGAAGATCTTGAGAGTGCTGAGTACGCACCAGGATCTGTGGGTGAAGAGTGTTGAAGAGTGAAGCTCTGAAGTTATGAGAGAAATAGAGAGTTATGAGAATGTTTGTCTATTGCAGATATGAAAAAGGATATGTGAATTTTATCCTCCAGTAGAGGTTAAGGCTGGGTAGAAGGTGCACGAGAGAGAGGTGTGTCTTCCAGAAACCATCTATTGGATAGAGGATAATCAAGAGTGAGTTTGTTGTAGGGAGGACCTATGATTGTAGAAGGTTGAAACCCTAAAGTGAAAGAAATTGTTGCAAGGAGGACTTGTAACTGCAGAGGGACTTGTGAGTCTCTAAATATGTCTTTAAAGAAGAGGAAAGGATGGGTCATGAGAAGGCCTGTGAGGATTTTACCTATGGAAGAGTGGAAAGAGAGGAGGTTTACAAAACAGACTTTTGAAGAATTAAAGAAGATTGAGGCTCGAGTAGAAGCTTTGGAAAGACATTACTTTCCTGTTAAATTTGCGATCACAGAAAAGAAGAAAAAAAATGCAGTAGTAGAAGTGGCAACAGATAAGAAGGTTGAAGAGGAATATGTGGACATGAAGGAGTCCCTTTATTTTTCTAACAAAAATAAATCTGTAAGTCAACTTGTGTATGCAGGTGAAGAGAAGAAAGAGGAAAAACAAATATTTGACAAAGGGGACAGCGAAAAGAAGAAAGAGAAAATGAAGAGTTGTAGCCCTATGATGGAAGGCGCATGGGGAGAAAGTCATGTGGCAACAGCCCACACAAATGCAGTTGAAGGAAAGCAAGAAAATAAGAAAGGAAGAAGGAAGGAACGAAGAAAGAAAGAGATAGCAACATATGTGCATCTTATTGAGGATAGAAAGGAAAAGGAAAATGAAGTTGCAAGCACTGGAAAAGAGGTTGTAGCAGCAAAAACAGAGGTATTATCTCATTTTTGTGAGTTTTGCAAAGAAAATACTGATTTGCATGTAGAAAAGATAAAGGAATATGTTACAAAATGTGATTGTGAAGTTGGGGCAACGATTGGTCCTCAGAAAAATATAGATATAATGAATAAAATGACACCATTGAGTGCAAGGGAGGAGGTGGAAGAAGAGAACAACAAGATTGTAGTAGAAATTCAAGAAGAAAAACTTGGGGCAACACTAGAGAAACAAGAAAACACACAGGTAAAAGGTTATTTCTGTGATATTTGTGAAAATGAGTTTGATGTTATGTTACTTTCACAAGAATTTAATGAAATTATGGATATAGAAATGAATGTAAGGGATAGTATTGTCATAAAAGAAGGTGAAGTTGGAGAGATAGAGAATAGTCATGTTGCAAAGAAGTTTGTTCTTCATGAGGATGTGGAGATGATTCAAAATTTGGAGCAGCAATGTGAAGAAGAATGCATAAAAAATGTCTTAAGTGAAAGAGGTGAAAGAGCAGTAGAAAATAAAGAAAAAGATGAATTATTAATGCAGATTGCAGCAGTAGAGAAGGAGTGGCTTGTGTTAACAACAAGGGAAACAAAAGTTGCAGCAAACATTGAGGTAAAGTTTGAATTTTTAGAATTATTTGCTGATAAAGAAGAGGTTGATTTAGATAAAAATGACATGGTTTACAATAATGAATATGAGATTGATACAGTAGTAGTAAAAGATGAGAAGATTAAGATATTTGATGATATTTCAAAATCTGTTGAAGTTCTTGTTCATGCTGATTTATATTTTGATGAATTGGTGAAAGAAGGTGAGATGGGAAAGATGATTAGGGGCAGCAATAATAGGTTACAGATTGAAAAACAACAAGGAATGATAAATTTTGTTGACATAGAAGAAGAGGAAGATGAAGGAGGACAAGGTATGAAAGAAGTACAAATAGAATTCTTTGATTTCTACAAAATTTTCAATGGCAATTTGTATGCAGATATTGAGAGTGAAGAAGTAGGGTGGAAAGAACAACATTGGAATTTTGAAATGAATTTTATGAGGAGGAGAAAGAGAGGAAGGATGAAAGGAGGAGGAGATAAGAAGTTTCAAGGCAGGGTGAAGAAAAAGAAACAGGTGGTAGATAAGGAGGAAAGATGGCTGAAGAACAAGCACCGAATTTTTAAATGTTCATGAGTTCCAACTCATGAAACATTTCTTCTCACCTCGGATGTTTGATGCAGGAGCATCCTGGGGTGCCATGCAATCTTGCATCACCAAAAATATTGCTCTTTAATTTTTGTCTATTTTCAATAAGGGCTTAGGCATTTGGAGAATAATATTTTAATTTGCAACAATGTAGATTCCCTTGGTGTGAAATTGTAAATGTAAATCACATGGGAAATAAGTCTTGGTAAAACAGTGAAAGCATCTTGGAGGGGAATATGCCTTTTTGGTGTCCACTTTTGGAGAAGGTAAAAAATTCTTTTATGCATGTATATGTGTCATAAAATGTCATAATATGGGCTACAAAGGAATCTTGCATGTTGCTTGCATGTATTTGCATGTTGGCCACAAGCTTTGCATGTTGTTGCATGTCTGAAGTCGTATCTTTGAGACCCAGTCTTAGTAAAATGGGCATAACTTTTTCATACGATAACAAAATTAAGAATTTCAAAATGATTCAGAAAGCTGGAAAGAAGGTGCACAAAACCCAGAAATTTTTTGAGGAGTTTCTAACAAATGACAGATCATTGATAGGAAGAATGTGACGGGTTTTCTTGGTGGTTTTGTGGAGGTTGTTTTGAGAAACCAATGGCGGTTTCTTCTCACACAACTTCTATATATTGATGCTGCTCATTTGGAGAAGGGGGATTTTGAGAAGAAGAGTTTTTGCATACTTAGATGCTGTTGGAATGAAGCTAGAAATGTTGAGTTTCAGATTTTTGTATGTGTAAAGCCCATGATATATGAGAGCATATGAGCTCCATGATTATGTAATTCATTTTCAGATTTGAAATCAAGATATGTTGTATATTTCTTTTCCATATTTGTTGTTAATGTTTATTTGCAGCCTTCTTGCATAGTGGTGAATGTGTGCATGGTTTTAGATTTGAAAGTGGAGAGTTTTCCCTCTTGCATCAACGAGGGCTGTAAATACTTAAAAGACATGAGCGACTCTTATTGCATTACACCTACAATTGATCATTATGTGTGCATGGTTGACCTTTTCGGCCGTGCTGGGTATCTTGAGGAAACTCTAAACCTTATCATCAAAATGTCAATTAAACCTGTGGTGTTTGTGTGGATGTGTTTGCTTGGTGCCTGTAGAGCACATAAGAACATAGATATAGGAGTATTTGCATCAACTCTCCTTGAACTAAATCCTAAAAATTCTGCAACTTATGTTCTTCTGTCAAACATGTATGCAGAAGAGGGCAAGTGTGGTGAGGTTCAAAAGGTAAGGAGATTGATGAAAGATAGAGGAATTGAAAAGCCACCTGGATGCACTTGGATTGAAGTAGATAAAACAGTACATGCTTTTTATGTAGGAGACATATATCATCCATGGACACAGGAGATCTGTGAAAATTCAGAAAAATTCTCTTGGGAGATGAAGGAAGAAGTGAATTCTCCAGATTCTAGAATTTTTTTTGAATGATGTGGACAAGGAGGAGAACAATTTATTCCTCTGCCACCATAGTGAGATGTTGGCAATCGCATTTGGACTGTGAAACACACCCTCTGGAACAACTATTAGAGTTGTCAAGAATCTTTTAGCATCTGTTGACAGCCAAATTGCAACCAAGTTTATCTTCAAGATTGTTGCAAGAGATGTGAACTGGTTTCATCATTTTAAGAAATATTCTTGCAGAGATTATAGATGATGCTAAATGAAGCAGTCTATATGCATGGGCTTGTACAAAAACAAGATGCAGTATGTCAGACCTGCTCTAATAAGTAGGGATTAGTTTTCATTCTCAGTTTCTAAAAACTACTTTTGGAGCTCTAGACCAGCCTCTTGACTTTAAAAATCAGTTGGACTATGAGACATGCATTATTGTGTGAATATACTGATTGGATATCTGTTCAAACCCTATTTTATAATATCATGAAGGTGTTGTGACATTGAAGTTTGAACTGTATTTCAGGAATTCTGAATGGCTCTGGAAGGGAAATCTAGAGGAGGGAATGGAGAACAGAAAAATTAAAAGGAGAGGAACGTTTGACAGAAATAGGAAAGATGCTTGGCCAGCATGAATTATGAGGGAAGGGCTTATAATCAATCCAATGCTTTGGGACAACGGGGAGAGCATCTCGTGATAGTATCTTGGTCCAACCTTTGTCATTTTCTATGGTTTTTTTGTCTGGATTAATTAAGGCCAATAGGCATTGTGATATGCATCATGGGTCTATAACTATTATGTTGAATGTATCTTGGCAGTTCTCTTGGATAGTTGATGAGTGTGATTTAAGGCCACAATTTAAGTGTGTAATTTTTTTTAGTTATGTAGCTAAACCCTAAAACTTCACAATAAAATTTTAAAGGATTCAATTATATATCAATTTGCTTATTGTGTTAAATAATATTGCAAGTTTTGAGGCTTCTTGAAAAGAGTTGTTGTAATGATTTAAGAGCACCATTAAACAAAAAAAAAATTAATTGCATGAGAAGAGAATTGCATTTCTAGAGAATTTATTCAAAGAAAATCAGCATGGTAAAAAATGTGAGATTTGTACATGGATTAAAATTTTGATTTCTGGTTTAGGATGCAGAAACCTATTGTTAGTTCATTAATCAAGGTGGAAAAATTAATACAATAATGAGCAAGGTTAAAACAGAAAAAAGTAATGCAGTCCACACTTAGGTAAGACTCGGTGTGCCTCCCAAGATAACTTTGGAGCAGCATAAATCCCTCGGAAATGGCTTCTAAGAGAAATACTACTCCATAGATGAAGGCACAAGTTCATTACAATATGAGATAGTAGGGTGAATATTACGAAAATATTGAAGCCCACATAAATTTAGAAATCAACTATAAGTGTTAAAAGTCCACAAAAGAATGGAGTGTCAATGTTGCAAATGGTTCTTTCTTGCCATCCAAATATTCAAAAGGTAACAAAAATACCCTCCTCTATACCTATCCTCATTTTTAAGAGAGGGCAAGAAGTGCAATCAATAATTCCTTTCCTATACATAAGGAAGATTTGACCTCACAAGGCAACCCCAAATACACAAAACTATATTTCAGCAAACCAAATTAAGCATACAAGATAAAGCTCAGCTTTGTACACTCAATAAGTGTGTATTCCATGTTATCGTGTACCACCCATGGATTAAATTTTATTTAGATTACCGATATGTTTTGAATCAAAAGAATCAAACTCCTGCCAATTGGATAACAGTCCAGGGGCTAAATTTGATGGTTGTATCATTGTATTTAACAATTTTTACTATTGAATGCAATGAAAACTTTAGGATATCGTATCACATGATGGGGAAATTTTTTAACAGATATTCAAATTATATTAAATCATAGTAAAATATATATCTGATCTATAATATACTTTTTAAAATAAAATATATTTTAACATTGGAAAGGCAACTCTGAATGAATAACTATCACGAAAAAATAGCTTAACAAACAAGGCCTACAATCAAGTTTAGATCCTAGGCAACAAAAGGTAAAACCCCAGAAAACTTGAAGGGTTGAGATTATTTTTGCTTAGATGACACATGACATAGAGTATTATCAACACCATTGGATTTACTCCCAAGCTTGGTAATGCGGCCAAAACCCAGGGGTGCAAAATTTAAACAATATTTATAAATAATGTAATTAAATCCCTTTGTACACTTATCAGCTTGCTGTCTGGTTTGGCCATGACCTCAAAATTTACATTTACCTTAATACCAATATTTTGTTAACAATAACATAATATTGTATCACATTCAAAAACCTCCAACAACAAAATAAATCATAGAAGTTCAATTCATAACCATAACTAAACCACATATATATTATATGCACTCAGGAAGAGATGTCCTTAGACATTGACCTCTTGCTAAGGATGTCACCCCGTCCAAGTTGACTTCTCGAATGCTACTAAATGACATGAACCCATCTTTTAATTTAGAGTCAACCTCAGATCTTGGCGGCTTAGCTAAAGATGGTCACCCATTTATCCAATAAAAAAAAAGAAGAGAATTGTCTCAAACAATCTAAAACAATATTCACCATAGAAGTTGAGGTCAAATTCAAGATCATAACTAAATTACATAATTTCAATATATTTTCCATTTTTGAATTAATTTTGTATGGCTTACCCAACAATAAAAGTATTGACATAGCACACCCATTCATCCAATAAAAAAAATTGACAATTGTCTCAAACAATCTAAAACAGTATTCACCATAGAAGTTGAGGTCAAATTCAATATCATAACTAAATTACATAATTTCAATATATTTTCCATTTTTGAATTAATTTCGTATGGCTTACCCAACAATAAAATTATTGACATAACACAATTACTATTTTCCATGATGTGCAGGTTTTATGTATGCAGCAATCACCCCACTCCATCAACATTCCATTATGTGGCATATAAATCCTTTGATTCACATCTACTTCCTTCTTACATTATGTTTATCTTTGTTCGTAACACCAATCATACATTTCATACTACAATGCATTTACTTATATTTTTCAAAGTACAAGCACAAAATAACTGTATAATACAATATTTTTAACCTCCTCACCAAGAAGCATCAAAGAAATTCATGTTTTGATATATAGTTCTGTAATATTTTGTGATGGTTCTAGTGAGTGTTTTATTTCAGAATCTGCATGTGGCAGATCATTTTATGTTGTGTTTTATTTCATTTAAAAACATTAGTGTTTTTATCTATTAAATGAACGATTTGTGTTTAAAAAATAAAGGCATTTATGATTTACATGTACTCAAAGCTGAGGCACACTTCATTAGATAAATAGATGTATGTTGGGGTAATAGACCAAAGCTAATTTTCTTGTTTGTGTCTGTGATGCAGGTTGTTTTTGATGGGTCTCGATAAGTATGGAAGAGGTGATTGGAGAAGTATTTCAAGAAACTTTGTAATCTCAAGGACACCAACTCAAGTAGCTAGCCATGCCCAAAAGTATTTTCTAAGGCTTACATCAAAGAACAAGGAGAAGAAAATGTCCAAAATTCATGATATAACAAGTGTAGGTGATGGAGATTTGAAGCAACCTCCTCTGTAGCAAGCTTCTACTATTACAAATTCTTCAATTTTTGTTGTTGTCAGTCAATCTCCAGGTTTTGTATTGCTAGAAAGCTTTGACAATGTCTTTGCATTGAAAATGGTGAATATAAGGGGAAGTGGATTAGAATGCCTTCCAAATAGCTTCGGCTTGCTTAGTCATTTGGAAGAGCTAGATATAAGTAGATCTGAATGTTTAGATAGCCTTCTGCAGTCATTCAGTTAGTTGAGTCATCTGAAGATGCTAGATATATCATTTTGCTCAAGAATCTCAAAACTTCCTAAAGCATTCAGCCAGCTCAAGTCTCTCACATTTCCAGGAACATGTATTGATGCTCTAGTATGGAGATGGTTTCTGATGATTTTGGTCAGCTCAAGTCTCTCACATGTTTGAACATGTTGGGTTGCTTTAATCTGGAGATGGTTTCTGATTTCAGGAAGCTATCCTTTGTATGCGTAGTGAATGCATTAGATTATTATTGATTAGATGACAAGGCAATTGTCCAGTGCATTATTTTATAAAGAGAGCAAACATCCAGAGTAAATTTTCACTCAATTGATTTGTTGAGAAGGCTACTAATTCAAACCTTTTGGTGCCTATAATAATGCCCTACTTCGGAGTAGACAATATCCTATTCTATAGTTGTGGTTTTTTGTGGCCTTGCTAGAAACCCATATTTAGTTTTATATTTGTGTAGACGCGGAAAATGTACTAATTGACATTGGACATATGATCCTGATCACTAACATCGCTTCATCCTGAATCATCCTTCGGTCTAACCATTTAATCAAATGCCTTTATTTGATTAAATTCATCAATATTTCTCTTTTAATTAAATAAATCAATTATCTAATTAAGTGATCCTTTCTCAATAATTAAATCAATCAGTCTAATCTAATTATCCCTATTTAATTGAATAATTAATTTTATTTAATTAAATCTCAAAAGTTCATCCATTAAATTGAGTAAACTAAACCTTATTTAATTTAATCTAGCTTCATCCCCTTGGTTAAATAAATCAAAACCCTTTATTTAATCTTTAAATCATAATTCTTCTCATATTTGATTTAAATCAATCCATAAATTTAAGTCAAATAGGTCACATCATTTAATCCTTCATTAAATTAATTAACCTTGATTAATTTAATCTCTTCTCATGTCCCATCCTCCATCTTTTGCCACTTGCACATGAAAATAGAGTTATTTGATTTATTAAATCTCTATTTATCTTCAACATGGCATAAAGGAGGAATATTCTTCAAGTTTGAAATTCAAATCTAAGTTGACTTTGTCTTTCCAACAAGGCATTCACTCCCTCTTACAAGTAATTTTGCATTGAGCCAAGTGGCCATAACTCCATTTGATTCTCCCTCCATCTTGCCATTAATACAATTTCAAAATTCAAATATTGGCATTTATTGGCACATTCATCAAACTTGCACATCCTTGGCCCATTCACATTTGGACAAGTGGCACTTTGCCATTGGATGAAATTTAGTCCCACATTGCTCTATTTTGGGCATTCTTTCAACTTGTCATTCTATAAATAGAGAGCTCCTCTATTGTATTTGGTATCCACAACTTGAGTAAACTTACTATACTCAAATCTTTAAGCAATCTTCATCCATACTTTTGAGTTATAGCTAGGTTATGCAGATTTTCATCTTGGAACATTCATCACTCTTCATCAAAGTGGATCAATTTTCATCATCAAATCACCATTGCATCATTGGAGTTGGGAAAGGGCCAATTTTCACATCAAATTGGCACCAATTCCCTCAAGAGATTTAGAGTTTGCTTTGCTTTAGAATAGGATTTGATATGTTTTAAGTTTCTTGTGTTCTTCATCTCATTTCCTTTCCCTTTTGCAATTTAAATCAATTTCTTGAGGAATCTATATTCTAGCTTGCATTCGATCTAATTTGTTGTTTGTTTCTTGTGCTATTGCAGGTATAGGATCTAGGTTCACATTTTGGTGTTAGAAGGAGGGCTCAATCTCATTTTCTAATCATGTTTTTGTCAAAAAATCCATGTTTTTCTTTGTCTACAGGAAAACTCCGCCGTTGGAAGCTCAACGTTGTTGTTCAACACCATTGGTTCTCCAATGTCGCTATATAGAACCGCTAAAACTCCAAAATATGACGCCTCTGACTTCCTGCCCAAAATTTTGAATTCTAAATTGCGACGCTAAACCTATATGACCCGCAAGAATCTTTGAAAAACCTAAACTACACCGCTAACCAAAAGGGCGACGCCTTCATGCTCATTGGTTTGGTTACAGAGCGACGCTGACTGGTAAGCGGTGCTATATAGCACCGCTGGTGAATTCAAACTACGATGCCTTCGTGGATTGCATCGCTGGAGGGGAGTATAAAGTGAAATTTTATTTGTAGCATGTGCTTTTTTTCAAATTATGGTTCTTTTGTCTGTTTTCTGCTTTTTTGACCTTTGTTTTTGTAGAATCTAACTAACTCTCTTTTAGGTTGGATCGATCAAAGACGAAAAAGGAAAGGAAGCATGATGATGTCATTTCACAAAAAATAAGTGTTTTTAAACACTAGTGTTTTTTTAACACTCTTAGAGGATTCACTATTTCTCTTAAGGAAAAAATTGTTATCTTTTTATGCTTAGGACTTACTAATTTTATTTTGGGCTTTAAAAAGAACCTTTTAAACTCTTGTTACAAAAAGGCTTAAAAAGAACATTAGGACTCAAATTTACTAGAGTTTGTTTTTGGTTTAATAATCGAACAAGGAAAATTGTCACACTTACTTTGGTGCTTTAAAACGAATCCAAATCATTGCTTTGTGGACTTAAAATGAACATGTGTAACTTTGTTTTTATGATTGCTTACTTAAACTAACATCATCGAAAAGAACGTATGCACTTCTCTTGTGCTTCACAGCGATCTTGAGAATCAAAAGGCCTTTTTGGTGATCTTAGGGTGGGATAAAGTGATCACCTCCACACTTCATTTTGGGTTTAAAATTGAACAACAAACTTTGTGAGTGTGAGTTAGGTATATCGTGTGTGTTCTCCCTTTGTTTCTAAATGAAGGTCAATCAAACTACGGATGTGCTTGCTCACTATTGTTTACCTTTAGAGGGGCCTGCCTAAGAGACACATCCAAAAGGAGAACTCAAAGATGACTCCAACCGATTTTTCATTTAGGTCAGTATATAAATGGATAGGACTAAACTGTCAAGTCCTCATGGTATGTAGGCCTTAGTCGTACAGTGTCTTTCAGAACGGAGTACTATCATAAAAAGTATAAGAGCCCCTAGTAGGATTGATTAAAGCCTTTAGTGTCTTGTTGGATGCTCACAAGGTGCCATGTCCTCGATGTCCCGTCATTAAGAACCTTGTTTGTAGTAGCCAACCAGTCCATCCAATGAGTTTATCAAAGTGGTGCATTGGAACTTAGATTCCAAGAAGTTACTTTCCATGTCTGATCTTGGTTAAAATATAGAGGTTAAGACTTTATTCTTAACATACCTTTATATTTTTTCCTTGGTTGCATGTAAAATCATCTCTTCTACTATGAAGGGCATGAGGCAAGCCCACCAAGAAAAATGTACCAATTAAGCTAGGATGTTATATTGCTTGTGAGTTAAAATGCCTTGCTTGTTTGAAAACATTTGGAAACAAACATTTAAACATCATCATCAAAAATTCAAACCCTTTAGGAAGCAAATACAATTGACCAAATTCATGTGTTATTGCTTTCCCTTGGGATTTTATCCTTAGAGGTTTCTAAACACTTGGATTTACGTCTCAATTTTCCTACTAAAGTTAAACAATAGGTAACCCTTGCCTTGACTTCATCAAATTTCCACACAACATACCTTGTGGGATTTGAAAAAATTGAACATTGGACATCTAGTTTGGAAATCTAATCAAAGAAGTGTTTGTGGTAAAACAAAATCACTAAGAAAAGATAACAAAATTGGCTCTCACACATGTGTTAAATCCTCATGATTTCCAAGAAAGTCAAAATCCCAAAATGAAGGTCCTTGAGTCAAAGTTCAAAATTTAAGAGTCACACTTGAAAGGTCATCAAGAAATATATTAGGAAGTGCAATCAAAAGCAACACATCAAAATAAGAAAAAAATTCACAAGGTTCTATAGACTCATTCCTTTGAACAATCCAGAAATGTATGCTCAGTTTGAACCACTTCTCAGTTATAAAGGTCCTTAGAAGTATCGTATGTTATTCAATACTGAGGTCTAGTAAACAAGTGTTCTTTTTTAGGTACATCCTAGGATCAAAATCAAACCTTCATCCATCTTTGAACATCAAAATAAAAAACATCTCATCATCAACTCTTCGAAAATCTTGAAAAAATCCTTCATGTCAAACTTTGGGCAAATCATTTGAAATCAATCCCAAATCACCTTGTTTGATTGAATGTCTGTAGATGCATCCTTCTCCACATATTTGATCAAATTATCAAAACCTGTGAACAAATTCATCCCTTGATAACATCCAACATCTTGGGATTTAGGAGTTCATTATCAATATCATCTTGTTTGGATAGGAGTGTTTAGATGAATCCTTCTTCTCACACCTAGACAAATTAGCATCTTATGAACAATTTAACTCTAGGACAACATCCAACATCTTAGAGTTCACGAGTTCACCAAAATCCGAATCCAAAACAAATCAATCCTAAATCAAGTCCTAAAGTTTAACATACCCTTCAAGATTTTCTAAAGAGTTCCAATCATCCATCAAGCATCCATCTTACATCCATATCATTTTCACCCTTTGATCCTTAAAAACATCCTAAAATTCTCTCATTTGTACCTAAAGATATATCAATCCAAAAGATTAGAGATTCATCTCCCAATATTCTTGAAAAATTGATCCCTATTTTATGGTGCAAACTAGATCTCAACACAAGAACATGGAAGCCAACAAAGAAACACCCACTTCAAGTGACCTAAGCCAAACAAACTTCGAAATGAATCCCATTGAACCAAGCAATCTTTTAACTAACTTTCCCTCATCATCACAAAATCCACAAGAGGAAAGCCAAAAAGATCTTACCTTTGGAATGTCACATGAGGAAATCACCAAAATGGTTCAAAATCCAGAGAATCATAAGATTATCAATATCATGATGAGACTCAACCCCTCACTATACATGCTTGAATTGGAAAAACAAGGGGCTAAAATCCCTTATGATTTCAATGTAAGTACTATTGTGAAAACATATTTTGGGATCACACCCCCAATCTCATCCACCATCCCCGGGTGTGTGCAAGAAGTTGAGTCCACTTTTTGGCCAAAAAGTGGAAGTGTTTTCCCTGATTTTCAGTATTTGACATATTTGACCTTAAAATTTGAAGCACTTAGAGATGAAATTTTTAAAAAAGTCACTAATAATAAAATGTAGTGCTCGGAGTCTAGTTTCCAAATATGTAATTTATTTCAATACCCAGATTGTAAAAATTGGGTTTTAATAGGCATTTCTAAAAACCACTGTTTAAAAGTCATTTTTTTTTACCATACCATGCACGTGTATGACATCCATATTTTGACTTAAATTATTGTATTTTTCTAAATCCTTTTGGGAAAAGTTTTATGACTCACTGAAGCTTACTCTTGATATTTTTTTGTAATTTTTTATTGAATATTTTTTTTTTGTTAATTTTTATTAGGCAGATTTGTCGTTTTGAAAAATTGTCATGTACAACATGCATAAGATGACCTAAACTTATCATTTTCTAATTTTTTTTTCAAATTGAAAAGAATTGTCCGAAAGTTTGCTCTCGTAATCCGTTTGTCAAAATGTTATGTTGATCAAAAGTTATTAAAATAGTAAAACTTTGATATTTAAAGTTTATGGACCAATTTTATTACAAATACCAAAATAGAAAATAATTCAATTGCAAACAAATTAAGCATATTTAGAATCTGCATTGTTTCATCTAAAATGGTTTTAATTTTGTCAGAAAATTTTGGCAAAAGGTCGTCACCTATGTCCAAAGTCGGTATTTTTCTTTGACATTGTTAGGGCCTTCAACTTGCAGGTCAAACCAAGTTGAAGGCCTAGGTTCGAACTTCCAATGCTTTTCTTGAACCAAAAACCTTGGCAAAAACCTGCCCACGATGCAAAACAAAATTCAAATTTAAAAAAATGGGATCCCATGCTATAATCGGGATCTCGTTCCCATCGAACAACATTTCGATCAGCAAATGGAACAGATCCTCGCTCCATTTACAACGGCTCGGCTATTAAATGTTCGCGGAATCCGGGATCTCGATATAGGTATGATCCCGCTTTTATTAATAACCGGTATACCATTTTATAATTGGGATCCTGTTTTACAATAAGTGGGATCCCATTTATTTGATTTAAAAACACTGTGCAAAATTACTGTCAAATCTGCAACTTTGCAACCTCATATGTACGGCCGAGAGCACTAAAAATGAATTATTTTTCATAAGTTATTGTATTTACAGGTGGTGAATTTGATTTTTGGTTGATTTTATCAAAGGGAGTATCATCTACACCATTTTTGAAGTGAAATTGTGTTATTTTTGTGCTTGTTTGGAGGAACAAAAGGTTTCAATTTGCAATATGGATTGAATTTTTCAAAGGAAGCATGAAGAAAACAATTTTTAAAGTGGAATTGTGGTAGTTTTCTACCTGTTTTGAGGAACACAAGAGGAAGAATTTTGTCCTAATAGGTATTCAACTTCCAATTTGGATTGAATATTTTGAAGTATTTCACTATTAACATTCATTTGTGCTTGAGAATTTTATAATTATGGGAGATAAACTTTGTAATAAGAGAAG
>VDFB02109042.1:7933855-7969963 GCA_007258455.2 Sequoia sempervirens
CACCCCCTTGTCAATAATCAGGACTTGGATGCAAACACCATCTTGGGACAAAACATACCCCAAAATCCATTGCACACATATGTCCCTCTCATCTTTCATGATCCAAATAACCAATCATCATCATTCCATGCAACACCCCAAACCTCTCTCCCCATAATCTCGCAAGGAGAAGGTGACATGTTTGGACCAAGAGGAATTTTTGACACTACACCATTTCCTCAAGAGATCACATCCCTCACATTTTCACCACTTCCACCATTGCTATCATCATCCACACCACTATTATTCCATTTTCTTCCAGCAAATTAAAAAAAAAAACTTGAGTTACATAATAATTTTGTTAATGGATTAAATGTCATAAGGGAAGCTCTGGAAGCATCTATAGAACTCTCCAGAGTAGTAACATAGAGTAATACTACCGTTCCCCTATCTACTGGTGCCATAGCCATGGTCGTTGTCACCATTTCGACATTAGTGAGGATATAATTTCCATTCTGTGTGAAATCGCCGACTCCGCTGGTATAAGTATTGGCACCATCGGCTTGAATTTGGGGTTGCGGCCGCTGACATACTTAATTTTCACACCCTGAAGAACAAGGAGGATCCTCTACTAAAATTCCAAGCAAGAGGAGAATAAATTATATGGGCTTGGAAGCGTTCTATATGTTCTTCTTGCTTTGGGATTCGAACTCGAGACGTGGAGGTGCCCTTACGACATGGAAAAAGTAGGGTTTTTTGAGCCTTTCATGAAATTTGGGTGACGTGGGCCTAGGGCTTGAGAAATTTAGGGTTATTTCCATCAGTTTTGTAGAAGCTTCCGTAGGGTTCCCAGGTTGGATTTGACAATTTATGTCCTCATTGACAATACTTATCTTCTTCCAGGAAGAGGCTTGTGATGTGCGATTTCAGAAATTAGGGTTTGAATATGCTTTTTGGCGGGTTTGGCAGTTGTATTTTTAATGATATATGCCAACCTTCGAAGCATAGAAAAAGCACCTGAATTGTTTGACAGAATGCCTCAAAGAGATGTAATCTCATGGAATGCAATGATTGCAGGATATTCACAAAATGGCAGGTCTAAAGCCAAATTCTACAACCTTTGCCATCATCCTCCCAACCTGTGCCAAAATGGGAGCTTTGCAACAGGGTATAGAAATTTATCAAAGCATAAACGATAGAGAAATTTTGTCAGATGTTGTAGTGGCAACTGCCCTGTAGACATGTATGCAAAATGTGGGAACATAGACAAAGCACGTGAACTGTTTGAAAAAATTCCTCAAAGAAATGTCATCTCATGGACTGCAATGTTGCAAGATATGCACAAATTGAACTTTTTGAGAAGACATTAGAAACTTAAGCAAATGCAATTGGCAGGTGTAAATGCAGACTCCACAACCTTTTCCAGCATCCGCCTTAGCTGTGCCAAAATGGGAGCTTTGGAACAGGGTATGGACATCCACCAAAGCATGAAGGATAGAGGAATTTTGTTAGATGTTGTGGTTGCAACTACCCTGGTAGACATGTATGCAAAATGTGGAGCCATGGACAAGGCGAAAAAGATCATAGTAAATCATAGTAAAATTTATCAATTTCTAGGATTTATTGATCAAGCCTTCGATCTACTTCGAGTTATCATGATTTGATGTATCATTCTGCCAAAATGGAGTACCTTAAGAGCTCTCCTAGAAAGTAGTAGGAACCCCATAGTGTAGAGTATGAAATGCGTAAACTATATAGCCAAGGTTATATAGTACATTTTCTTCCCTGAATGGTAAATAATATACAATCCCACCATTGCCAGTTTTGTAGAAAATAACATACAGTTCTAAGTGTTCCAAAATCATTGAAGGAAGATGATTAAATATGAAGTTCATCTTATGAAATTAAAATAACATCTATTATGTGTTCAAATAATATTATTGGAAAAAATATTTAGATAGTTAAGATAAATAATTCACATGATACTCAACTCCATTGAAATCATAAATTTACTAAGTCCCATTAGGCTGAGCTTAAACAAATGTTTTATAAAATTTATCTCAATTTTTTCAATCAGTTGCAGAGGAAACAAGTCACATAGTTTTGTATATAATCTATATTACAAGGGTGAGTGTTTAAGTACTCACCAAATACATGACCAACTAAATCTTTGTATCTGATAAAGCATTGGCCATCTATAATATACAAATTTCCAAGCAACAAATTGGCATAGAGTGAGAAAGCACCTAAAATAACCATGCCAATAATTCCCCATACCAATCCTAGAGGCACTAGAATGAGGTTTGAATATCCCAAAATGTACACGCAGTTGAAACTTGTAACTAAGATCAGTTCCACTTTTTTCCACGAATCTGAATACCATCACAACAACAAAAAAAATTTAAAATTTTTGTCTACAAAACACACGACATAAACCATATATATGATAACAACTATCCACACATTTAATAGTCTATAAAAGGCAACTCAACTTAGTGAAATATGAGTAGAAATGAAATGGAAAAAATTATATACCATTGTCAATTTTGTGTGCAGACTTGTGGGTAGAAAAGCTGGTTTCTTCATGTTCGTGGCCATAATGTCTGTAGTTGTTTTTTTCATTAAATATTTCTGCTCTTTCATTCTCTTCCAGAATTTAGAACAACCTTACTTGACACCTCAATGGATTCTTCTCCACCATTGAATAGTTGTCCCTTAAATAGAATCAATGCTTTATAGTGTTTACACACTTGCATATATAGAATTGGATTTCGCAAAAAACGGAGAAAAATGAATATTTTTTAAAGATGTGTCATCACGTTTACTTGACTACCACTAAGATCATGCAAAACTTGTGTTGCACAATCATTTAACCAACCTGCTATAAACGTAGCTTTTTATATGATATTTGTTTCTAGCTACCATTACATATAGGTCTGGATGTTTATAGTTGTAGAAATGCTTATAATTGAAGTATTATAAGTTGTTTTAACAATTTTATTTGAGAACTTATCAAACTACCTTCCTTATAATTTGCTTTTTTGATGGACAATGACACGTACAACTTAAAAAGATTGAATATACTATGGTGTGCATGGCTAAAGTTGACATGAAAGAAGGATTGTTTGCTTTAAAATTAACAGAACTTCGCTACATATCAAACAATAAAACATGGGCACCCTTGGCATGCACTTAGCTTCATAATGTAAACTGTACTATTTGAGTGCCTTGTTTAGAAAAGCATATACTAATGGATTCAAATTAATTTATTATATCTCCAAAACGTAAATGGTCAAAGTGGTCAAGAACCACCAATGGGACTCAAAAAGAGTGCTAGCATGATGAATAAATATGGTGTGTGAGTTTACTAAGTGTTTTTTTCTACAAACTACTTTGATCTCAAGAGATTCAATTTAGTTTTAAATTTGCAATACTTTTTAACAATAGTATATTACATTTCATTATTTGTGAGAAAGTTATAACTACTAACTAGTTTTAATCTCCAAACGCGTCCACATTTTTGTGCAAGTGCAAGTGTTGTTTTGTATGTATTGTATTTACGATTTTGATGGGAAAGTATATAATTATAATAATAATAAAATAATATAATTCTCGGCGGATACATAACACCTACCCACTTGCCATTTTCGATGGTGGGACCCAACTTGATAGCGTATGGTCATATTTTTTCCTTGAAATACAAGTGAAATTTTAGGAATAAAAAATTTGAAATATTTAATTTATGATCTTCTGTATTTTAAATAAATTATAATTTGAATATTTTATGAAATTTTAAATAATGCATTATAATATATATAAAATTTGGCATTTCACCCTAAAAATTATTAGTAGATGCAAAATTGTATTCACATTAAAAGTAAATTTATAAGAATGTGCTTGAAACCATTTATGTAATCGATAACATTTTTAACTTTGCAATTCTTCACCAATAACAAGGTGCTATTGTCACCATTCTTCTTTCCATTCATTTCTTTGTTGTGTAAATTTCAATAATAGCAAAACTTGCACTTCAATAATTTAGTTTAATTGAATCCACTTTCACAAGCTTCAAAAGGTCATTTCAATAGATGATATGTAGAGGAAGACTTGGGTGTAGACTATGCACGGAGCCATATTGTATAAACCTTATACTATTTTAGAGCTCCCTCTCCGCTTGATTACCTTAGCGGTTGCATATAGCATCGGATCTCAGTCATTTAGACATATGAGGGTATAATAACTATATTGAAACATTTAAATACATGTATTGATGGATTTGACAAAGTATGTGGTTTAGCTTGTTTACACACGAACATGTATTTGAGTGTTGTGCACTAATATGCTATGTAACATGTCTAAGTTTGTTTTCAGTCATGATACATATTAATCGTAGATGTAGGAATCATTTTAACTTTTGTAAGTCGCTTTATTTTCCCTAAGAATTAAAATTATAGAATGTCTACACTTACATCCTTAAAGCTTTATGTTATTTTACCAAAAAAGATGTAAACATTACTAAACTAAATAGGCTAATAAGACATTGTTGACAAGAATCAAAGAAGTCAAACGTACCTAACCTTGATTCCCACAAAGGTCAAACAACTAGACAAACAACAAGATATAGAGGTGTCAGGTTACATACTTGGGCTTATTATGTTGTCAAAATTAGAGATCCTAAGTCCAAGGAAAGTCAATGGCTCAGGGCATTTGATAGAGTAGAAATTAATTGTTTATCCTTATGATATGATAGCTAGATCCAATAACAGACATCGATGTCATAATGAATTTCTTCTACATAAATTCAAATCCACACAACTTCTAATCAAAGCAATATGCTCTCCAATCTAACTCCAAAATAGATGCAATTTTGGTTCAATCTATCATCTAATTATACATTGACATATTCAACAAATACAATCTAGAACAATGATGAATTTCTTGTAGGTCACAACTTTAGAAATTTGAATTCCTCTTATGAAAGGTTGCTAAATACTGCCTTATAATACCCACGGTTTGAAAATCAGTGACATGAACTCTCCAAGTAATTGATCAAGCGCATTGTGAGATGCTAAAGAGATCAATCTCATGTTTTATGGTCTTTAAATTCAAAATTTGTGTCAATATCAGAGTGACTAACAAAATTAATCTTTCAGAATAGCTAAAAGCATTTTTTAGATTGTATTACATGTGTTTAACTCTGACATTTCATTCTAAAATTTATGTACTAAAATTAATTACTAGTATTTCAACCAACGGTCACAAGCAGTTGAAATTCTAAGTTTGGTCACTACTTTTTTATCTGCTTTTTCCTCTAAATCAAAATTCATCACAGTAGGAACTCGAAGCTGTCACTTGTTTTTGATAAAGGGAAAAACGGGTTTTACAGGGACCCGAAACCACCAAGTTTACAATAAAAGAGAAAGGACAGAAAGTCCAACAGAAAAAAATAGGCTACTACAAAAGGAAAAAACTAGAAAAAGCAGTAGCCACCCACGACAGACCAGGAGGGTCAAACAAAAAACCAGCCGAAAAGCCAACAAAAAGACCAGCCACCATTAACCCAGAGTCTTCAGAACAGACTCAGTTTCAACCTCCAGGTTTTGCATATCTTGGACACCCTTCTTGAAGGTTTGAATCATCTGTGGCGTTGGAGGAGCCTTCCTCTTCAAATTAGCCCTGGTCCTCTTAGAAATACCGACATCCTCATCTTGGTTTTTATCATTGACCTCTTCCAGATCAACCACCAAAGACCCCTATTGAGCTTTGTCCAATTTTTCCATCATGGCATTGATGATGATGGAATTGTGTCTTGCCATCCTATTGTTCTGCTTCCGGCTATAGTTTTAATAGTATTTTTCATTTTTTCCAGCTCAATTTCATTATGAAGCTGTCACTTGTTATTATTATATTATTAATTGTATTTGATATTTTTATTATATAATAACATTTATATGTATTTTCATTTTATTTTATGTATTAAATTTTATATTCATCACATATTCTTAACATATTAACATACATATATATATTTATCAATTAAACTATTAATTTTTTTATAAATTAATTTAATTTGATCTATATAGAAATATATTAATTATTAATTATAATAATTTCATATTTATATATTATAGAATATAATATATAATAATAATATAACTTATATATACTATTACATATAACAATAAATATAATTATATTATATATAATTTAATCTCTATTATATAAAATATATAATATGTTAATTATATTTTGTATTAAATAAAAATATTATATATATATAGTTCTGTTAAAGAATATAAGATATAATAATAATAATAAATAATATAATTATATATTTATAATTATTTTTTTATTATATAAAATATAAAATTTACATTATATATTAATTATGCTAATATATACTTAACTACGTAGGGTAACTTATTTTTAAGGTGCAACCCACCAAATTGGAGGAGTGAAAGCTCAATACCAGCGAGGAAGAGTTTGGAGGAATGGAAAAGGCTAAAAAGTGTCAAAAAATTGGCAAAAAATGATGAACGACTAAGATTCGTTTAACTACCTTGCAGAGCCTTTGAAGCTTTTCAACCGAAATTGAGTTCGAGAAACTCAAATAGGGACACACCTTCTGCGTAATTATTATGCTTATATGCAAAATTTAACAAATAATTACCTTAAAAATAATATATTGAAGAGAAATGTTCAGTTTGCTTTAAATTTTTTTAATGAACTTTACTTTACAAGTCATTTTTTCATGGACTTGTTTTTTCATTTAAGTTCTACTATTGTTGCATACTTTGAAGAGAAATGTTTTGCATTAATTTTTTTAATAATCTTTTATTTATTATTTTTTCATGAATTTATTTTTTATTTAAATTTTATTATCATTATATTGCATATAAAGGAAGTGTAGTATGGTTTTCATACACATTTTTAAAATTTTATATTAATATAAATTAATATTTTATCTTTTTTCAATTGATTTTATTAAACTTCAAATTTTTTTTAAATATGTGAATTATCCCTCATCAAGTTTTGAATTTATTGTGGCATCCACAATACACTTCTATTTTTTCGTAAAAGTTTAGCTACCCTTATTTTGTAGCTTATACTTTCATCCTCTTTTTTTCTATTTTGTTTTTTATCTAGTCATATTCAAGTCAATATTATTGTTGCTTGTTTAAGGCTTTCGAGTTTAAGTATGCATCAAAGTGGTCCTAGGAGAGGTTGGAGTGTTCACAAGTGTGGTGGAGAACATAAAATTGAAGTGTGATTACTTCCCTTTGAGCCTATGGTACAATATTATCTCTTTAAAACAAATTCAAAATTTGGTAGTGTTTTTGCGAGCAGTAATTTGTAGTTTGGTATTGAACCCCAAATCGTCATTTAGGCTCTTTGTAATAAATGCAAGATAAGCATTTTGTCCACAAATTCATGAACCCAAACTAGGTCTTGCCTAGTCTTTGCTTTGAAAATGCAACTTACAAACTTAAAAATCACAAATGAAAAAGTTTCTCCAAAGTCCAAACTTCAAGCTATTACTCAAACTTTGAACTAAAATCATAAATTACAAACCAAAGTTACAAAATGTAAAAATATATTCCAAACTCTAAATGAATGGAAATTCAAACTTCACATGATTAGAATCTCAAACTTCAAGTCAAATGAAAATTGCAACTTGTAACTCAACATTGAACCTCAACCCTCAATTGTATGCAAATTACTTGCAATATCTTGAACCTTGAACCACTTAGAAAATGTTGTTTGTACTTATTTCAGATTTGTAGCTTGACAAATTTCAAGATCATAGCTTAATGTTTCAAGCTAAAGTTTTAGCTTACATGCTTGAAAAATGGTGGTGATAGTTGAAATGTATCTTATTTAATTCTTGTAGTATGAAATTTCTACAAGATTATAATCTTTTAACCGTATAAACATGTAGGTGGGTCTCAAATTTGTACTCTTGATTCAAAAACATTAATTTTTTTAATTTACAAATTTGTTTGATTTTACTAAGATATTAATGCTAATGTCATCTCTTTTTTGTAGGTCACTAGTATGGATAATGTTTTCACTTGCAACAATGAAGTGCAAGGATTAGGATGTTTCATTACTATTAAGGGAACAAGACATGATGACGAGGTTCAAGGAATTTCTTAGAAACATTGATCAATTTTAGGACAAGGTGAACAAGGTCCATATATCTTCCTTCAAAGATTAGTGGATGAACCAAGATGCAAAGGAGGTTAAGGGAGGCAAGAGGTGCACAAGGAGGCATTACATGTATATGCATGTCAACTCTTAGATAACATGTAATTGAAGTATAGAATACAAAGTCAAAGTAGCCCTTTACATTCTATTTTATTGTCTTATATGAGATTTTTAAATACAATGAGTTTTCACATTCACTTTCTAAATCAAACTATTTGTAAGGGTTGGAAACCCTTATAAACCAGTTTTGAATACATATAGAAAATTCTACTCCACTTTTACATTTTATTTATATGGTGTTTTACAAACTCTATTTTTTTCTTATTTTATATATATGAAATTCATTAATGTTCAATGAATTCATTGATATAAGTTTCATATAATTGATGTCTTGCTAATGGAGAAGTGTTCCATGTGGTCAACCTAAACACGTTTGTGTTGTACAAAACTTCAATATCTCTCATGTAATTAGGTTTTATCCTTTGGAGATCAAAACTTCATATATTTTGATCATGGGAAACAAGTCAAGCAAGGAATAGTTTTCATCATATTCACCCATTTGCTAAATAATGAGTGGAATGTTTGAAGATAATTTTATCTTCTTTTCCTCTTTTCCTCTCCCCATTCCTTTTAGCATTTTTATATTGAGGATAGATCAAAATTATTTGAGGATTTTGTGATGAATTTTTATTCACATAAGGAAAAAAAGTTAAGTCACTTTTTGACTTTTGCAACGTAAAAAATATATATTTTCACATATCTTTTGCTATCATAAACAATATAATTGTTATTCCTTTAAAATTAGGCAAAACAAAGTGAAAGATTATGTATTCCTAGTTACATAATTTTGACATTAGAAACGATTAGGTTATCATATGGTTTTACATGATTTATTTTACATTCAAATTAATGTTTGAAACTAGTTGTAGGAGGTTTGATAATTTGAAATGAAAATCATGAGAATATTTCAAAATTTAACAAGAGGGTTTATATCAACTAATAATGAATAATTTTGCTATTCTAAATCACTAATTCTATGAATACATTTTGCTCTTTTACATGTAGCCCCTTAAATGGACTAGCCAAAGCACTCTCCAACTTAAATATTTTAGTAAACCTCACAAAATATAATTAATGAAGACTATTGAGGCTAGCCACCTTCTACATAGAAGAATCTGTCATTCCAACAAATTAGTATATCAAAGCCCACATCAACAAAAATGCACTAGAAGGATGATCATCAAAGTGAAACATTAGATTGTTCACAAACAAAAACTATTATTCCTATATGATTAACTACCTTGAACCTTGATGAAACCTATCATCAAAAAATACCAAAAAATTATAAAATTAATCAATAAAAGAATATAAAACACAAAAAAGAAACCAAATATGTACTAGTAATATTTGTTCAAGTTATGCTAAAAACTTGTTTCTAGATTAAGTTTGTCTATTGATTTATACAATTTTCATGAGATAACATAAGAGGTCATTCCATTCCAATGGCAATTCCTATGTGTATGCCTAGGGGTTTTTGCCAAATCCCCATGAATACATACAAGTGGCTTTCCATTTTCTCCCTAAAAATTGGACAAAATACATTTGAACATGTAAAGCTTTACAATAATTTAATTATAAATATCTAGATTAACCATTAGAACCTTGCTTGTCAATTATTTGTTAACAAATTTAGGGATGCAACCTATCACTAGTATACAAGTTTTCCATCAAATTCCATACAGTCATGTGTTGATTTGAAAAATAATTTCTTGAGACTATTTAAGAAAAATATGGATCCATGAGAATCTTTCATGCAATTCACAACAATGAGGAAACAACCCAATACACCTATATTGCCCAATTTATTTAATTTTTTTTATCACGCTTTTGAAAAGGTAAATGTTATTCATAGGCCCAATTATACTAGTATATTAAATCATTATTAGTGGGGATTACATCCTCCATTTGCTACACTCATCAAAGATACTCCAAAAGAGTGATCAATATGGAAATGAATTCTTCAAGAGCCCTAGTATTGGCCTAGTTGGGGTATAATTACACCTAACAAGTAATGCATAATGAGACATACTGTAGCTCACAAAAAAAATCAATTGAAAAATCAACCAAATTGGAATGTGTATAAAATGCAACAATACCAAATGGGATGTCATCCTTGACAAAATTAAACCAACTTCCAACTAAATCATATGAGATACCCATTTCAACAAATTCAAATGAATATTACACTTGAACCAAATCAATTGAATTATCAACAAAATATGACATGCAATCCTTAGTAAAATTAACAATTGCAACCACAAATGATCTTGGATTCATGTAATTATAATAGTTATAAATTATACAAACATGCCCATCACCTACCCAAAGCCAAGACAAAGGGATACCTCATCTAAATCAATTAATTAACTAATTAAACCCATTTGAAATTCCTTTAGTAACAAGTGAGAATTATTGACCCATGTTTTCCCAATTGCCCAACATGAGAGTAAAATAGATTAGTCTAATTAAAAAGATAATGATGAATCTGATGATGAAATCATATGATCAGCCAAGGAAGTTTGCACTTAGAGAGGAACAACTAAAAATGATTAAATTAAGGTAAATATGAGTAGTCATAGATATATTTTGGAAGGATAAGATGCTTCATTAAATACACATGCATTCATAATAGAAGATGACAACATTGACTTGCCTACACTAATTCTAAGAGAGATACATATGTGAGATAGAAGTCATGACAATATGATCACTACTTAATCAAATGAAAAATATCAACAAATGGCACTAAAGAGAGCCATCAACACTTGAATCCAACATCTAAACCTTACCAACCAACCATGCCTAGTTTGAATTGGATATTCTTGGGGCAATCAAGAAATTGAATCATGATTGATTTGTTAATTCTTGCATTCTCACCCACATTTGATGAAATATATTTACACAATGAGTGCCAGCTTCAGAACACAATTGCGCATGGGGAGGATGTGTGTCCTAAGTTTCTTATAAAGTTGGAAATGTATCTTCAGGAAAAGATGAATCACATGGTTGAAAAGAATTACCAATTAATGGGTTTGAAAATTAAAAAACAAGAGAACAATACTGATCTACTTGAAGAAGCACACAAACACATTTTATCCAATGAAATCAAAGGATATCATGATTGTTAAGGTTCCTATGGTAGACAGATAATTCAATAGTACTCAAATTTGAAAAACTGACTACTTGTGATGTTGATCCCTCAGTGATAAATAAAAATAAATAAAAATAAAGATAAGGTAAGAAAAGTTAAAACTAATGACATTCATGTTGCAATTTTGTTTTAACTCTTATAGATTAGTCACATTCACCTTTTAGCACACTCATGTATCAATTCTATATTGAAGTCCACTGCCCTTTTTACGGGCATCCCAGGCAATTCATCGGAATGCACATCCCTAAATTCTTGTAAAATGAGGCTGCTCTTCAAACTAGGTTTATTATTCAAATATAAATTTATCACTGAACAGAGTATAACCAACAACTTCATTTTACAATTTTTAACAATTGGAGAGCTGATATTAACGTGCCTTTCTTTTTTTTAACCCCATTTAGGATCATGAGTTGTCCATAGTCATCTCTACATTGCACTACATTTTCCTTGCAATCTGCATAGGCTTGGTAAGCTTGCAGCCAGTCCTTACCTACAATCATGTCATAATACCCCCGAGGTACTACAAAAATATAGTGTGTCTGGATAAGAAAGTTTTCAAAAGATCTCAAAGGCCAAAAGGAATAGAAGCATATATCATGGAGGAATCCCAGTTAAGTCATACGAAAAATCTGGATAATCTGAATCTACAAGAACATAATGATGAGATGCAACAATTATTCAGTACATAACAACATCATGTTCTACTCTCACCTCTTTTCTAGAATCAGGGAGCATATAACAATCTTCATGATGAGATGCAACAATTAATCAGTACATAACAACATCATGTTCTACTCTCACCTCTTTTCTAGAATCAGGGAGCATATAACATCTGTTTGCAGTATGAGAAAGTTGCATATTTCTCACCTCCAATTCAGTGTCAAAATGGAATCACTCGGAGAATTATCATTTGTCTGTCAATAATCTATGTATACTGGAAAAATTAGTCAGAAAGGAGAAGACAAGTAAATAATAAAGTCCGAAATTTCAGAACAAATAGCCACTAATTATACAATTGTAGAAAGGCAAACTAAGCTGAACAGTACAAATGATACAACCTTGATATATTTACATTGCTTTTACTTGTAAATAAATAATGTATCCGTGCAAAGCACGTGAATAATTCTTAATTTTAGTTTTTGCAAGTATCTATGTTCCAACTGAACAGCAACTTTATATACTAGAGAATATAAACAAAAATGTTTTCCCTCCAAATCTTATGATTTGTTTTCATTTGTGTGATTATTTGGAGTCTGTTACTTTCACCCATATTCCTAGGGAGTGGAATGGTGTAGCGGATTGTCTGGCCAAATGGGCTTCTGATCAAATGCAAAACTGGAATATTGGGGATAAGGGTCAATTACCTCTGGGTTTGTCTCATCAATTAGATCACTTATTGGAACTTGACAAGGCTGTTTGATGTCCTTGTTTTGTATTTCTTCTTGTTTGAATAAATTTTAACCCCTCCTTTATTTCAAATCTTATGGTTTGTTTTGGCAGAGGATAGGACAAAGGTTTCATCATTTGTAAATCAAACTGTTAAAGCTCTTGAATAGAAATATAATGAAAGTAAACATACTGAACAATCTTGAGTAAAAATAAATGAGAAACACTTGACCTTTTATTCATAGCATACTTATCCTAAGCTCAGTACAATTCTTCTGTTGGATGGTATCATATTAATTGAAAACCAGAATTTAGAGGATCTCATTAACCAAGTTTAGATAGCTTGATAGTTCGTCCTCACAAATATAAACATACTTAGAAGTTAGAACCATGAAAACTGGAAAACGTACATAGACAGGCCAAGAGCATCTTCGTACAAATCCTTATGAAAACAAATACTGGAAAACTGAGATCACATCCAAAGGCTTCAAACTCAATACTATTCTTCCTGAACATTGTATCTTTCTGTAACCAGAAAACTAGGTTGAATCTTAACCCCTTCTAAAAGAAGTCCACCTTTCCAATTTCCCCCATCCCATTCATTCATGTGAAACTTTACTTCCTTGGGACCATCCTCATTTTCTTCCACAACAAATTCGCCTGCATCAAACTCCATCCAACCCTCCCCAACATGTCTAATAGAAGTCATTTGGAATCCTTCATTATCAACAGGGTTCCCAGTGTTTTGCAAAAACCGAGCAGATTGCTGTTGATGTCCCCAAGAAGTTGTAACTGAAAATTTGACTGGTTTAATACCCCATCCATATGGGGATCGATGGTGCATGTGGAAGGCACGAATCATTCTACCAATATTCCGTGGACGATTGCTACCAGAGACATGGACTTTCAGTTTAAATGAGACAGTATAAGCTATACCAGGAGAGAGAAGTTTGCAGTCAAATATGCCTTGCACTTCAAGCCAGCATACTGTAATTAGTTCAGCTATTTCCTCAAAACTGTGTTTGAAAGTAGAAACTCATTTTTAGCTTAGCTTGACCATAATTTTCATGTTCACCTAAACAGAAAACATTGAAAGAATTCAACAGCTATAGACTAGTTTACCTGGAGCCACCCGGAGAAATCCAATTCCAGTATCGATTATCATCTCCCCAAGTTATAGACAAATCTCTTGCAGACAACATAAAGCATAGTTTTCCAGTAGCTTTGTCCAACCAGAACTTCTGAATTGATCAAAGATTCAAAACATATTCATTATCAAATGAAACATTCATTTAAGATATAAAAAAATTAGATGTTCTAAATAAGAATCTCTGAAATAATTTTCCTGTGGCTCATAGATAGAACTTTCAAAATTAATTACACCACAGGTCATTGCCAAATTGAAACATTTCTTTTAGAATTATAAAATAAGATGTTCTGAATGAGAATCTCTGAATTAGCCAGCCATAAAATGCAGAAAAGGTAAGCAAAAATCCTAGGGGATTGCAGACAAAGCTCCCCAAATAATATTTTTCCATGGAACTAAACCAGTTAGTATGCAATGCAAACTGAGTTAGCAGCTAAACTTAGAATCATGGGATCTATTACTGCTGAAGTTGACATGTTCATTCTAGAATTCTTTGCTGTTACACTATTTTAGTGTCAAATATCAGCCAACAATATTTTTGTTGCAGCACTCCTAGACAAATTCCCTTGCATCCTTTCAGTTGCAACAAACCTTGACTGATTTATTAAGGCTAAAATATACGGTCGACTACCAACCTATTATTATAGTTCTCAACTATTGCATGACACTTTGCCCGGGAGTCAAGCAGCAAGGCAGAAACTCTAAGCAGTTTATGGGAGGATCATAAGTAGGTGAGCATGTGGTATGATTGATAGAATGTTCTGAAACTTTTACAAAATTGCTTTCAGCCTCTGTTAGCGGGTTCTCCCGGAACCCCTCATACCCATATGGGTCTGGTCCGGGGCTGAGACGGCTTTGGGTTTTTATAGGAGGACCCACAGGGAACCTAGGGTGCTCAAGGGGATCCTAGATAGACCCGGGCTGAACCTAGGGGGCCCAAGGGCTGTCCAAAAGAGAAAACAAAAGAATCATTTTTTAAAAACATTCCTATAACTAAAAAGGTGCCAAATACCTGATTTTGCCCTTACATGTAAAATTGTGAAAATGGCATCCATCATGAAAGTTTGTGTGGTTTCAAGGGCATTGCTCCTCAAACCCACTAAGGACATTGCCCCCAAACCCCAATGAGGGTTGCTGCCCCTCAACCCCATTGAGTTCGCCATTCCCGAACCCCACTAGTTGCCATGCCCAAATCTAGGCTCTTGGTTCCCTTTTAAGTGCAACCATTGAGTGCAAAAGAAGTTCAAGGTTTGGTCTTTTTGTACTCCAACATGCATCTCTTGATACATATGAAACTTGATTACAATAAGGGGGTGACAATGAATTTGGATCTAATTGTTGAGTGTGTTGACTTAGACATTATTGTTGCACAACTTGACAAAATCTCTTTAGATGAAGTAGCTTGTAAAAATGACATGGCTAGTGGAAGTGGCATTGTAACTCATTACGGTTCAAATGAAATTGAATCAAATGTAGACTTTGATGCTCTTGATGAAGAGCAATATGAAGATGATTGAATATTGATTGTAATTTTCATTGTGCATTGACATTTGACAAATCACTGAATTATGAATTTATAAGTATTTCCTTTTTTTTGCAAATTATGAAGCATTTAAATATTTTGTTTATTGACAAGTATGTGTATCAATGTTTTCAAAAAAATTGTATATATAAATTTACAAATTGTGCGCGCACACACACACATATACCAGGGGGCAAAAATGTCATACCAGCATACCCGACTCTTGAACCCATACCGATATCACAAGGAATTTAATTTCTAAAGCTGGTCCACTCACTAATGAGGGAGTGAATCTTGAAGAAAAAACTAACACCAATAGAAATAAGATCAGTTGAGCAACTAGCCAAGAACCATTATTATGTCTCTGATTTGTAGAAAATAAGGAAAAATTATGTTGGTCTTACTGCTTTTGTTCCCTAGCCACAAGGGAAGTTACAGTTTCTTCCTTTCTTCAAACTTGCCATGGTCCATAATTATTGATGGCTCGTTACCTTCTCAACCAACCTACAAAGTAGAAAGTTGCTTTCCTAAGGAGCATGCATGTGGATACTGTAAGATGATGATGTAGGCTAAAATGGCCAGATTTGTGACTTGCAATGTCATGGGTGCTGATTAGTAGATTGTTATGGCAGCATGTGAGTTGAAAGAGGAAGTGTAACACACAAGCCTGGGTACAAGCACACACTCAAGCCAATTGCGTAAACTCTTTTGCAAGCCTAGGCACAAATGAGACTATTAGAATTCTACGGATCGCAGAACAGGGATATATCCTTGGATCACTGAAATCATTCAACTCCTGGTGATCAGAGCGTACCACCTGCTATAAAATTTCTACACATCCAAGATTTGAACACGGTGATCCCAATAAGCATGGGCTAGTTGGAAACCTGAGTCTTAGGAAATTTTTCAATAAGGACTATTAAATAGAGATTAAATATTTATAATACAATCTTTTACATAAAATGGTTATTTGTTAAGGGACTATGGTTAATTGCTATGGGTTTGCCGCTTACCAAAGGAATCTGTATAATTAAGAAGGGATTTCATAAATTTTTAACGATTATTTCTTGTAGGGATAGATAAAGTTAAACACTATATCCAACCTGAATATATAAAAACGAAAATTTGATGGAACAAATATGCTCCGAGAATCAAATCGCTATTGGATGTAGAATTGAGTATCATACCTAAGAGAATGCCACATTCAATTCGAAATATGCCCTAACTGAACATATATACAAATTGAATATTACAACATCCAGGTTTGGTGTGGCATGTCTCAACATATGAAGCAGGGTAAGTGTAAGTGCTGACTGAACTTATTTCTCAATGGCGATACTAAAAAGCCAAAGGTTTCTTCCTGAGGCAAAGGCTAATTAATCCGAAATAAAAATAACGAGACAAACCGTCAAATGGAACGAACTCAAAACGGTAAAACTTAATAATATGGTGCTTCCATAATTGAGACCGCTTCAAATCTCACGGAGACATTATAATGTTGAAAATTGGGTAAAAATTGCGTATCCATTCCATCTCGCTGATTTCAATGGACAAACCGGGTCAAGGCCGACGGGAAATTTGACAGATGAGATCTCTTAATCTTGGCAGAAGATTAGAAGAGAAAGGAAAAGGAAAATTACCCACTATAAAAGAACAGAGATTATTTTACAATCAATAATTTTAAAATTTCCATGGACTACCACCTACGCCCCGTGGCAAGAAAAGGCAATTACTCTTCCGTGGATTACCCAGAAAGAGAAGCTTACCTAGTAAAACCAATTAGAAACAATCTATTAAAAAACAAAAAATCCTTCATACCTTGGTTCCCTTGTCGATGGAAACTGGTTCACAGAGACTGAAATATAATTCTTTCTTTGAATTAAATTGCAGAGGGTTACAAGCTCTCGCAATGAGATCTCTGTAATGAGGTGGAAGCATTTTCTCCCATACACAATTTGAATTTCCAGCAGACTTTAATGCACGACAGAGAACTGAGAGCCTGCAGACATCTTTTGGTGTCGTCAATTCAAATATCCTTGACAGGCAACTTTCTGGCAAATCTCCCAGAGTTAAAAGGGCCTCATTATCATCGTCCTCCATCTTTCTAAAATCAACTCAAAAATTTTTGTAGTAGAATGATATATTGCGCTTCTTCCCTCAAACCGAATTTGTATTATGTCTATGTTTTTATAATATACATAATGTCGGTTTGCTTCGTATTTAAGTAAATTAGTCAGGTAGATGACGGGCTATATTCCAAGCGGCAAAAATGTCAATGCTTTAATTTTTTTTAAAAACTTTTCTTTCTAAGTCATTTTTTTCATGGATTTATTTTCTCATTTACATCCTACTACTGTTGCATACTTTGAAGAGAAATTTTTTGCATTGAATTTTTTTAATAATCTTTCTTTTATTAATTTTTTTCACCAATTTATTTTTTATTTAAATTGTATTATTATTATTATATTGTATATAGAGGAAGTGTAATATGTTTTTCATACATATTTTTTTAGATATCTATATTAATACAAATTAATTTCTCATTTTTTCAATTGATTTTTATTGAACTTCAAATTCTTTTTAGATATATGAATTATCCCTCGTCAAGTTTTGAAGATATTGTGGCTTCCATAATACACTTCTATTTTTTTCTTAAAAGTTTAGCGACCCTTATTTTGCAGCTTATACTTTCATCTTCTCTTTTCTATTTTGTTAGTCTTGATCATATTTAGTGTTTTGTATCTATGTAATGTCCCCTTCTCGCTCTTGAGTAATACTCAGACTCAATTAGTCTATTCCAGAGTTCCCGTAGGCTAGTTGATGTGGTTAGGGGACATAGTTGCCAACACTGATGTTCAGTTTGGGGTTTTTTGGAGGGCTTACTATTTATAGCAGTGGCCGGTTTCAGTGTTGCCATCTTCAGTTGGTCATAGTTTCCTCATTGGTCTTCAGTTTCGCTCAATTATGAGCATTTGACATCCACTTACTATTTATAGCAGTGTTATTTTTAGTAAGTTACCTTTGGGGGAGTTGGTCCCAGGTTTGGTCTTGTAGCAACCTGTGGACATCTAAATTTGGACACTTAATTTATCCAAATGCATCCCCTTTCGTCTTATTTTAATTAAGTATGCTATTATTTAATTAATAGCTTTAATTCTGTCAAATCCCTAAGGTATTTAATCAATAATACCTTATCTCTTTATGTCACATCCTCCATCATCTTTTATTATCTAATCTTAATCCTTCTTCTAATCTCATCATTAAGGATGTGCACATGCCTAATCCTTGATTAGGATGTGTCACATCCTCCAACTTTTGCAAGTTGGCCTCTAATCTCTCTTAGCCACCTAACCATCCTCTAATCTTTCACTAACTAGCATAATCAACCTCTCAAGGAATTTTTAATTCATTTTATCCTTCCAAGGAATATTAAATTCCTTTTCTCTTCCCCATGTCCTTTATGACATGTATTAGTCAACCCTATTAAAGGCTTTCTCCTTTTGGGCAAGGCACTCCACTTCCCCATGTGAATTTTTAATTCACTTTTAATCCCCCAATGCACCCAAAATGAATTTTTAATTCATTCACTTCTTCCCACATGTCCTTCACTTATTCTTTATTCTTTCCCATCTCCCCATGAGAATATTTGAGGAATTTTTAATTCCTCACATGTCCTCTCACCCACATGGGGACAAGGACCTCCTTTATGAGGAGATCTTGTCCAATCCCAAGGTACTTTGTACCCCCCTCCATGTCATGTACTTCTCTTACACCTCATCTCCACCTCATCTTTCTTAAGCCTCTCCCCATGCCACATGTCAAGATGTGAGGGCTTGTGAGTTCTCAACTCACCTTAGCCCTACATCTTGATATTTGGTGGTTCAATCTTGGCCATCCATCTCCTATAGGAATTCTCAAAATTCTTATAAATACTCCCTCTTTTCTCTCATTTTAGGGGGGAGATCATTTTGCTAGCCAAACTCTTGCAATTTTATTTCTCAATCTACACTTAGCCATTTTCATGTTTTCATCCATTTCCATCCATCCTCACATCCTCATTTAGTTTGCATCTTGTGCCATCCAAGGAGCATACACATCAAAGATCGAAGGGCCAACCAAAGGATCGATTCGACAAAAGGTATAATGTTCCATTTGTTGCTTTTATTTTGTGTTGATTCCAACTTAGGCTAATTTTGAGGTGTAGGTTGTTTTGGTGTTTATTTGCACTCTTTAGTTTGTTGCTCATTTTCTAACGCTTACATTCAACCTATCACAACAACATTTCAATCTAGTTTTCAAGTTGATGAGCCTAAGGTTGCAGTTTAATATTTGTTTTATTTGACCACTCTAGCATTTTATAAAGTTGAATTATAAAGTTATATTATAACTTATATTGAGGGGTAAAGTGGTCATTAAAAAGGACCAAGGTGCCTAGTGAACAACTTCAAGTTGTTTTTAAAAGCCAATTAAATAATATATCCCCTCCTTGAGCTTGGACACCTATGTAAAGGAGAGTAATATTTTAAAAGACATCCAAAGTGGGATGCCATAAAGAGGAGATGAATCATTTTAAATGTTAAAAAATTAAAAGGAGGAGAAGGGCATCCATTTCTTAGAGAGAAATCATGAAACTTTTGGAGTCCATTTGCCCTAATCTTATAACATGAAGTTTGGCTCTCATTTCTTATTATCCAGACTTGACAACTTACTGATATGCTGCTAGATTTTCTCTGGTTTGCCTAGGCTGTGTTGTGAGGATGAAAACCCTCCATTGTTGGGCTGATTTCAATGGTGAAATATCCACCCTAGTCAAATATTGGTGCTAGTTCACAATTTAATTCAACAAGAGCTTCAAAGATTGATCTAGAAAGAAGAAATCATGAAGATATTTCAATATTTTTAGGAGTTTTGGTGTGCTTTGGTTTGGCATCAATTTTGGTGTGATTTTAGAAGTTTTGGTGTGATTTTCTACCATTTTTGGGTGATTCAACTTTAGGGCCTAAACCTGGTTTTTTCCTCATTACTTTGAAAAGGAAGGCTAAATCATTCTGGGCATTGTTTCATCCTATGACTCTTCCCAAGGCGATTCTAAAGAGTATTGGTTGGTATTTTTTGGTGTTGTTTTGGATTTTCTAGAGCAAATTGCCCTTGCTAGGAGGACGCCATTCTTGCTAGTGAATTATTCAATGTACGACTTGCTTTGGGAAGCTTTGTTGGGTTTTTTTTGGCGTTGAAAGGAGAAGGATGTGGCATAGAAGTATTGAGGGTTTGGAGGAGAAGTTTGAGAAGGTCTTGGAGCTCATTCAAGAAAACCCTCTTTTTGTTGTTCGAGCTTTTACCAGGTCTAATTTGTGATTGTAAAAATATGATATTCAATAGAAACTAAAAATACATGTAATGGTTTCAATTTCTAATGCAAGGGATTAGTTGTTTGAAGTTTTTGTTCTTTCTTTATCATTTTAATGTTATGCCAAATCAACAAATGCATTAAAAACCAAACAACAAATATCATTGAACAATAAGGGAAACAAACATAGTATTTTTCAAAAAAATAAACAAGGGTGCTATCTTACAGTGGTATTAGAGCCGAGGTCTCGAGGTCAAGACCCACAAAGTGTGGGGGGCTGTAATGTCTTCGTGCGCAATTGGGTGTGTCTTGACAGTCACATGTCTGGCAGGCTTGCGTAAGACCCCAAATTCTCCAGTGGTGGCTTCCGTAGAGAAAGATTCCTCCCTAGTTTCCACCCTTAACACCCTAGGTAGCTGCCCTCACTACTAGCCTGATCTTTTGGTGTAGTGGTTGGGCCTTAGTGGTATCAGATCCAAACCCTTCCTGCCATCCTGTGAAGACACTGAAGACAACATTGAAATTCTATGAGTGCAAGAGAATAGAGATATATTCAGAGAGAAATAAGGAAAGGTCATCAGCAGCCCCCACCTATTTCAGAAGGTCAAACAATATCAGAAGTATTAAGAGCACATTGGGAAACTTCTCAGCAAACATAAATGCAACTAGATAATGAGAGAGTATTTGGTGGTAATGAGAGGACATTTGGTGGTGGTGGTGAGGAGAGATCATTTAGTAATAGGGAAGATAGAGGCTATGATCAGAGGGGACCAACAGTGTAGAGGGACTTACAACATGCCATCAACAAGATTATGCTTCCACATTTTGATGGGAGTGACAGTTGTATAACTGTTGGAAATAGGTTGCCATTAAATTGCAAATCCTAAAAATTAATTATTTCATGTATCTCCTTGTTTCTTGGAATGTGTTCAACAACACTAAGATTATTGTGAGATTAATATTTGATGAAATAATCATGATTATTGACATTTGTAATTAATTCTAAATGTAAGAAGCATGTGAGGGCATCCATATTGAGTTCCTAAATAATAGGGACACATGGGACACTCACATGGTAAGGTGAAACTCACCTTATGTTCAGTTAACTATACGGAGTAACAGTTAACACTTCTGAATGCATGTAAAGATCCTAGGAGTTAGGATTTGATGTTTGCATGCTTGAAGTTCAGTTAAGATCAGTTAAGTTAAGTTCAGATCAGTTCAGTTCAGTTCAGTTCAGTTCGGTTCGGTTCAGTTCAGTTCAGTTATCTTTAGTTGCATGCATGTTAGTTATTTTGAGTTGCATGTAGTTAGCTTCAGTTAACTTGGAATGCATGGCTAATAACATTGAGTTGTATGACAGATAACAGGGACTACCTCCAGTTAACAAGGGATGACCATTCTTTGGGAATGGTGTTGAGTAAATGTTTCAGTTAACAATAAAGCACTTGAAGCTAACTTGGGCACCCAAGATCCTTTATTGGAATTAACTCCAATGCATGATAAGATATTTCTGATGGCTCAGTTAAGTAGCTTTAATTGTGGGCGCCATCTTTGAGGAATAGCTTTGGAATTATCATCGAAGTGAAGGAGAAGTTGTAGCTTCAATTTGGGACACCCAAATGCATGATGCACATGTTGTAAGCTTTAGTCTTCACTAAATAACTCTACTTGAAGGAATATGGCGTACCTTTTCAAGGGCTTGAGATTATGCATTGTAATTATCACCATTTGATTATTACAAGGTTGCATATTGTCTATATATCTCATTCAAGTTGAATAGAGTTTTGGAGATTGGTTATTGCAAGTGTGAAGAAGATTGGTAAAGACAAAAGAAGCATTCTCAAGCAAGAATTGGAGCTATTGTAATTCAGAGTTTGAATAATACAATAATTCTTGGTGGAGTTTTTTCCCGAAAGGGTTTCTCCACGGTATATCTTGTGTGAAACTTCTATTATCCTATCTAGTTCTTCTAAATAATTCTCTCTACATTCTACAACAGTAAAATGGATTAATCAAGATAATCATCCACAAAGAATTTATGTAACAAAGAAAAGACTTACTTAGAACAGCAATTTTGAAGTTTTACAGAGTATTGAGCTAAGAAAACAATATCAGAAGTATTAAGAGCACATTGGGAAACTTCTCAGGAAACATAAATACAACTAGATAATGAGAGAGTATTTGGTGGTAATGAGAGGACATTTGGTGGTGGTGGTGGTGAGGAGAGATCATTTAGTAATAGGGAAGATAGAGGCTATGATCAGAGGGGACCAACAGTGTAGAGGGACTTACAACATGCCATCAACAAGATTATGCTTCCACATTTTGATGGGAGTGACAGTTGTATAACTAGGGCTTTGATACAAAAGCTAGACAATTATTTAGCCCTTAGACCTATGGCAGATGAAGAGACAATTAAGTTTTCCACGTTACACTTGGACGAGGTAACACATGAGTGGTAGTACCATGGCCTGGTTACTTTGGGTCATTAGTCTATCACTACATATGATGAGTTTAGCACTAGATTCATAGAAAGATTTGATAAAAAGGACCCAAGGATACAGTTCAGAGAGCTAGCCTAGCTTAGACAATATGGTACAATTGAGGCATACATAGCTGAATTTCAGAGGTTATTAGTAATGGTTACAGGTATCACAGAGAGACAAATGGTGGTCTTGTTCAGTGAGGGTCTTATGGAACCAATCAAGGGATGGATTAAGGCTTTTGATCCACCAAATTTATAGGATGCTATGAAAAAAGAAAGGAGTATGGAGTGGGCTGCCCCTAAAGAAAAAATTTAGTCCAAACCTTTATTTCACAAAAAACATAAAAAGCCTCCCATTAAGGACATTTCTAAGCAAAAAAAACCAGTCACGAGGTTAGATGTAGAGACACTTAATGAGCTTAGGAAGAATGGTTTCTGCTTCAGGTGTAGAGAAAAGTGGTCTCAGGATCATGTTTGCCCAAAGGGGGCCAAAATTCATCAAATTGAATGCTATTCAACTAAGGAAAGTAATTTTGATTTTTTTGACCAGCAATCAAATTCTGAGGAAAAGGAAGAAGAGCCACCAAAAGAGGTTGAAAATGAGGAATCAAAGGAGTGTAAACTAGCCCAGCTATACAACTTTTAGAAAAATGAGTCCTTACGCATTAGAGGAGTCATTAAGAGGCAGTAGATGATAGCTCTAATTGATTTGGGTGCCATATATAATTTCATTAACGAGGGACTTGTTGCACTTAGGGGCTTACACACATAGGAGGTTGAAGGATTTAAGGTGATGGTTGTAGATGGTTTCACCATTACTTGCACTTGTATGATTCCACAGCTTAACATTCAACTGGGTAACCATGATTTCACAAATGACTTCTATGTGGTTGGTATTAGGGATACAAATGTGGTGATGGGCATCCAGTGGTTGCGGTCATTAGGAGAGATCACTCTTAATTTTCAGACCTTAGAGCTGAAGTTTAAATTAGAGGGAAAAAATGTGGTGTTGAGAGGGATTTCTAATGTAGGGCCTTGAGTTGTGTCTTATAAGAGGATGGAGAGGATTTTCAGACATGATTAGGTGGAGTGGGCAACATAATGCATAATTATGCCTACAATTACAAAGGAGTAGAAACACACTTATCCACCTGACATACATGCTTTTCTTACTAAGCGAAGCAAGGTATTTGGTAGCATACCTCCAAGGAGACCACTTGATATGGGAATATAGCACATCATTGAGTTAGAGGAGGGCACTAAGGCAGTAATAACTACACCATATAGGCATTCAGAAAGACATAAGGATGCTCAAGATAGAAAAGGAAATCAAGGAGCTTTTGGCTATGGGGCATATTAGAATGAGCAAGAGTCCATTGCTTCTTCAGTGATGTTAGTGAAGAAGGATGGGACTATGCGCATGTGCATAGATTAAATGGAACTCAAAAAGAAGACAATAAAAAATAGATATCCCATCCCATGAATTGATGAGCTACATGGATTAGTTTATTTTTTAAAGATAGACCTGAGATCCGGATATCATCAAATCAAAGTTAGAGAGGACATTAAAAAAAAACAACTTTTAGGTGTCATTACAGACATTTGAGTTCCTTGTTATGCCATTCGGGTTGACTAGCACTCCCGCTACATTCCAGTCTTGTATGATTTTTTTTTTCAAACAACAGTTGCGTAGGTTCATTTTGATTTTCTTTGATGATATCCTCATTTATAGCAGGACATGGGAGGACCACTTTAGGCATTTAGATGAGGTGTTGGGAATTTTGGAGAGTGAATCATTGTTTTCCAAGGAGTCCTTGAGTATGGATTTGGAAATGGAGTTGTTGTATCATGGATACATTATTAGCTCAAATGGGGTTTGCACGCGTTGATCCTAAAAAGATCATGACTATTCTTGATTGACCTCTACCTATAAACCTCACACAGTTGAAGGGATTATTTGGACTATGTGGCTTCTATAGGAGGTTTGTTAAGGGATTCTCACAGTTGGCTGCCCCACTTACATATTTAACCAAAAATGTGGCATTTGTATGGTCAGAATTAGCATAGAAATCATTTGACAAATTTAAACAGTTGATGAGCACATGTCTAGTCTTGGCCATTCCAGATTTCTCCAATCCCTTTGAGCTTGAGTGTGATGCCTCAGGTGAAGGCATAGGTGCAGTTCTCATACAAACAAACATCCTATAACTTTCGAGAGCAGGAAGTTGTGAGGTGGTGAGAAAGTTTACTCCATTTATGACAAGGAAATGTTGGCAATTATGCATGCCTTTGCCAAGTTTAGACAATACCTTGTATGGAGTAGATTTTTAGTTAAGATAGATCATAACAGCCTTAAGTATTTCCTAAATCAAAAGGATCTAAATTAAAGACAACAAAAATGGGTAAGAAAACTTCAGGGGTATGACTTTGACATTGAATATGTCAAAGGGAAAAGGAATGTAGTGGCAGATGCTTTATCCAGGAGACCACATTTGAGTGTTATTTTAGTCATAGTAGCAAATTGGAAGGAGAAGATTGAGGTTGATTATGCTAAGAATGCACTTGCAAAAAAAATTCTAGATGGGTCTTTACATGATGACAAATACCAGGTGAAGGATGGTCTCATATATTACAAGGATAGAATATGGTTGACTCTTGATTCTAAGGTGAGAGAGCATTTTTTAAGGCTTTTCATGATACCCCCATGGCTAGTCATTTGGGATATTATAACTTACAGGAAGATCTGTGAGAGATTCTCATGGAAGGGAATGAAAGATGACATTTTATAGTATGTACCTAAGTGCCAAGTATGCCAACAAAACAAAAATGAGCATGCTTATCCTGCTGGTTTGTTGAAACCCCTTCCCATTCCTACTCAGAAATGGGAAAGTATATCAATGGATTTCATCACAAGGCTTATGAAGGTGCAGGGGAAGAACAATATATACATGGTGGTTGACAGATTGACAAAATTTGCTTACTTTTTTGCTATATCGGCAGGGTTTTCACCAATACATGTGGTAGATTTATTTTTCAGAGAGGTGTTCAGGCTTCATGGGACACCCAGGACCATTGTTAGCGATAGGGACAACAAGTTTATGAGTTTTTTTGGTAGGAGTTATTCAAATTATGTGGCACGAAGCTGACCCCTAGCACTAGCTACCACCCTCAGACTGATGGGAAAATTGAGGTGGTGAAAAAATGGGTGGAAGAGTACCTACACAATTATGTTTCAGGGCAGCAAAAGGCATGGGTTAAGTGGTTGCATCTAGGAGAGTACTGCTATAATTCTACCTTTCACATGTCCATTTAGATGTCTCCATTTATGGAATTGTATGGGTACAAAACTCCTGGCTTCGTTGATTTACTTTTTGGAGACTGCAGAGCGCCTAGAGCCAAAGATATTCTTTAGGAGAGTCAAGACATCATGAGGTCTTTGAGAGAGAATATACAACATGGTCAAAATCAACAAAAAATATATGTTGACCAACACTATGTTGAGCGAGCTTTTAAGGTGGAAGACATGGTATATTTGTGGTTGCAACCCTACAGGCAGTCCACTCTCAAGAAGAGTGGGTTGGAAAAGCTTAAGCCATGGTTTTATGGTCCCTTCAGGGTGATCAGGAGAGTTGGAGAGGTAGCATATGAGTTGGAGCTACCTAAGGAAAGCAAGGTACATAATGTGTTTCACGTCTTCTATCTTAAGAAAGCACTTGGCCGAAATGTGGTGCCTTTTACAGAGTAGCCTCCTTTGGATGAGGAAGGCAAGCTGATATTGATTTCTGAGGCTATCTTGGATGTGCAAGAGCATACATTGCGTAGGAGGGTTATCAAAGAGTATTTGGTTAAATGAAAAAAATTGCCAGTTGAGAGCGCGACTTGGGAGAGTGAGCAAATATTGCAGCATCCTAAGTTACAATTGCTTGAGGGAAAGGAATCTTGGGAAGGGCAGACTATAATGTATCCTTCTCACCCCTAAGTAGTATTGAGACTCAATTAGCCTATTCCAGAGTTCCCGTAGGCTAGTTGATGTTGTTAGGGGACTCAGTTGCCAACATTGATGTTCATTTTGGGGTTTTTTGGAGGGGTTATTGTATACACTCAAATTTGGTCTGGAGGATTAATTAAATACAAGTTATTTAATTAATAATCTTTAATTCTTCTACGTATAAATAAATTGAAAAATTTATTTATATAGTCCATTTTCTCTAATTCTTCCTATTCTAAATCATTTTCTTCATATCTTAATTAAATGAACAAATTTAATTAGTTTGTTTTATTAAATTAACCTCCTCTCATTAAATTTGAATTCTAAATTTGAATTTAAGCACATTTCTACTAACTTCTTCGCACCTTTCACCTCATCATGTGTCTCAAGAAATTAAATATTTCTAATATTTAATTTGACATTTATCCTCAACAAATTCTAGCCAATTTGGGACACTTGGCCTTCATCTTCATTTTATTCCTCTTCACACTTGACAATTTGTTCTTTTAAAGGGAACACACTTCCCCTTTTCTCTCTAACCTCTTCATCTTCAACTTTCCATTCTCTAGATCAAATCTAGACTATTGATTTCTGCCACCTTAGGCTCATGCCTTGGAAAATCTATAAATAGACCTTCATTTACAACAAAAAGGATCCTTAGAGAGAGAGTTGAGCATTTGTAGCAATTACACTCTGTAAAATTTTAGTTAGCATTATCATCTTAGCATTGCCATTTTAGTATTAGCATTTTAGCATTAAGTAGTTTCATCATGGAATTTTCATTAGTAGCATCTTAATTACAATAGTTTCATCATATCATTTTCATATAGCAACATCATAGCAGAATAATTATCTTTGCATATCATCTAAAACTAGTTTATCAATCATGTAATGTAGGAAACATCTCTTGCATTTCCAACATCTCTAATTCTTTAGGTTGTCATTTGGAAAGTCATGTGCACAAAAAATCTGAGAGAAAAATGATTTAAAGAATCCTTAGAGATAGAGGACAATGAGACGCCATTGAGGAATTGTTGCTTTAGTTTGGTTGTTATTTGAATTCCTTGATATAATGTTTCATTAGTGTGTTGTATAGGTTTTACTTGCTTATTCACATTATTTACACCACATAGTTACTATTTATAATAGTGTCCGGTTTTAGTGTTGCCATCTTTAGTTGGTCACAGTTTCCTCATTGGTCTTCAGTTTTGCTCAATTCTGAGCATTTGGCATCCACTTACTATTTATAGCAGTGCTATTTTTAGTAAGTCACCTTTGGGGGAGTTGGTCCCAGGTTTGGTCTTGCAACAACATTTTAATCTAGTTTTCAGTTGGTGACCCTAAGGTTGTAGTTTAATATTTGTTTTATTTGACCACTCTGGCATTTTATAAAGTTGAATTATAAAGTTATATTATAACTTATATCAAGGGGTAAAGTGGTCATTAAAAAGGACCAAAAATCCTAGTGAACAACTTCAAGTTGTTTTTAAAAGCTAATTGAATAATATACCCCCTCCTTGAGCTTGGATCCCTATGTAAAGGAGAGTAATATTTTAAAGGTTTTTACTATTTTAAAATACATCCAAAGTGGGATGCCATAAAGAGGAGATGAATCATTTTAAATGTTAAAAAATTAAAAGGAGAAGGGTGTCCATTTCTTAGAGAGAAATTATGAAACTTTTGGAGTCCATTCGCCCTAATCTTATAACATGAAGTTTGGCTCTCATTTCTCATTATCCAGACTTGACAACTTACTGATATGCTGTCGGATTTTCTTTGGTTTTCTTGGGATGCGTTGTGAGGATGAAAACCCTCCATCATTGGGCTGATTTCGGTGGTGAAATATCCACCATAGTTAGATAATGGTGTTGGTTCATAGTTTAATTCAATAGGGGCTTCAAAAATTTATATACATAGAAGAAATCATGAAGATATTTCAATATTTTTAGGAATTTTTGGTGTGATTTTAGAAGTTTTGGTGTGATTTTCTACAGTTTTTGGGTGATTTGACTTTAGGGTTTGAACCTAGTTTTTTCCTCATTGCTCTGAAAAGGAAGGTTAAATCATTCTGGGCATTGTTTCATTTTGTGACTCTTCCCAAGGCAATTCTAAAGAGTATTGGTTGGTTGTTTTTGGTGTTGTTTTGGATTTTATAGAGCAAATTGCCCTTGCTAGGAGGATGCCATTCTTGCCAGTGAACTATTCAGTGTATGACCTGCTTTGGGAAGCTTTGTTGGGGTTTTTTTGGCGTGGAAAGGAGAAGGCCGTGGCATAGAAGTCTTGAGGGTTTGGAGGCAAGGTTTGAGAAGGTCTTGGAGCTCATTTAGGAAAACCCTCTTGCTGTTGTTCGAGCTTTTACCAGGTTTGATTTGTGATTGTAAAAATATGATATTCAATAGAAAATGAAAATACATGTAATGGTTTCAATTTCTAATGCAAGAGATTAGTTGTTTGAAGTTTTTGTTCTTTCTTTATCATTTTAATGTTATTCCAAATCAAAAAATTCATTGAAAACCAAACACCAAATATCATTGAACAATAAGGGTAGAAAACAAAGTATTTTCAAGAAAAAAATAGGGGTGCTATCTTACAATCTAATTGTAAATAGGTAGAAAGTGAATTCAAATAATAGGAAAATGATTTCAATATTTAATAAACCCAACTAAAATGATCAAAATTACCTAATATCAATGAAGCGTGTGCACATGAAAATGAAATCAATAATAGAATAAATCAAATCAATCTAATTTACTTTACCTCCATTGAAAGTGTTAGAATAATCATGCATTAGCTAATAATTAATTAATCTTAAATAATTGATTATTAGTCTAATTACACTTCATGCACTTAAGCTAAAACTTAGGAATGTTTTTTTCTTTTATTAGTTTGAGTTATCATTAGATCATTATGTCTCATCACATCACATAGGATGATGACACTTGTCATGATCTAACCCCTTTCTTATTTTATAAGCACTCTTCTTCATTGTAACTCTAAGCAAGTTTTTCATTTTGTAAGTTCTTTCTTGTTGAGGAAATAACAAGTCTTTGTTTGCAACTCTCGTGTGTTGAAGGTGTTATTGTTTGTTGTTTGATCTTGTATCTTGTGTTTTCACAAATCTGACATGGTATCAGAGCGTGAATATAGCAAACCTCTTCTCAAATTTTGAGGGTTTTCTTCAACTAGGGTTATAGGGGCTTCAAATCTAGAATCTTCATATGTTTTTGTAAATTTTAGAGTTGGATGATGTTTTGGTGCATTTTGATGCGAAAAGGACCTCACCATTGTGCTCAAGAAGCTGAACAAATGAATTTGATATAAAATTCATCCAATTTTTGTGTTAGGAGTCCAAGAGGTAAATTTTTTTTCCACGTGACCTATACGACGACCTCTATATGGATTTTTCAAAAAAAAAAACTTTAAAAAAAAATTAAAATGTTTTTAAAAAAAATTAAAAATTGCAGGTTTATTATGCTTGTGCAGGGTACCAAGGCCATCCACATGGGTGCCACATGGTCCTGCTCACCAATCAAGGTGTACCCTCTCACCAACTGGTATTGTGTGCCTGTCAACGGTCTATTCAGTCACCTAATGGTGCAAATTCCAATCGCTCGGCGACCAATTCAAACCCTAACAGTAATTTTTTGGTAATCGATTTCTTTCCAACCACCATCAACCCTTTCAGATGGACATTAGCACTTTTCCAATCGGCGAAGAACATCTAAAATATTTTGGCATTATTTAGCATATTCTGGCAACACTCAATTTTTTTGGTCGATGAATTTTTTCTAATGGTAAGGAACATTCTCAAAATATTTTGTTGACATCAACATGATGTCAACAATACGATTCCCAGCAAGGCCCCTCCAAGCCCCCTTTGTGCCCTGAAGGAGCAATTTTTTTCCTTTTCATCATAACTTAGGCGTACAGTATCAAAATTGGGCGAACAAGATATCATTAAAAAACTGGTTTTGTGTACTTTCCAGTGGTGTGGTTCTCATTACTATATTTTGATGTCGGTAAATTCTACAACATATTGACGTTAGAAGTATTATTTTTACTTTTGAGGTCACAAATTTTGACCAATTTCTCTATTTTTCACTATGCCAATAGCATTGGAAATTTCTTTCAAGGCTCTTCACAACTATCCATGCACTTTTTCCAATTTTTTCTTTAGGTACGTTTTATTTAGAATTTTGTGTTTTCACATTCTAATGAATTATTTGGACATTTGGGCTCTTAGAAACTTTTTGTTTGTGTGAGATGACTTGTTTTTGGTTGTTCTACATTTATTTCTAGAATTTGTGTCATATTCAAGCATTATAAACATTGTTTGCATGTAATTTCTCTTTTGTGGACACATTGAGATAAAGTGCCACTGTTGTACTTGCTTTTGGGGATTTTTGCACATCCTGTTGTGCCTTTTATACTCACACTATGATATAAAGTGTCATGGGGGGTTGTGTAAGCCTTTTTCCATCACACCTTTGTCAAGTGAGTGTTCCTTCTATGACAATATTGAATCAGTGATTCTTGTTTCATGTGTGTGTGCCTTGTTTACACACCATTTTTCAGTTGTAGGTACTTTCATGTGCATGTTTAGATGTTCTTAGTTCTCCTTCATGCACTTCTTGGTGACACATAGTTTCAATGGACCTGTCATGGCTCTCCCTTTTGCACATTATGGCTTGGGTTTATGCTATTGGTGTTAATGTTTCCTTAGTTTCATTTAGGAGTGATCTATGGGTAAGTGCAAAAAGATGGTTCCCAAAAAGGGGGCTTAAGTGGCCACTTTTTTTCTAAAATCAGGAAATACTAACCTTGGATGTGAAATTGAGGATAGTTACACTCAAAATTTTGAGATGGAACAAAAACAAGGATCGAAGTGCTCTGAGTCTACTTTCTAAAATACTAATTTATTTTGAAAATGGTTGAGATTAAGGGGTTCAAAAGAGAGATGTACAAAAATTGGTGTTTTTTTTGTCAGAAAAATATAACATTGCAACTCTTGTACATCCCTAGCACAGTGAACTTTTTTTGTATTTTTAAAATCACCCCGGTGAGAAATTATTTAACAGTATGTAGTTGATGAATGATTTTTCTGATAATTTTTTAATGAATATTTGATTTTTTACTAATTTTCTAAGTGGGACTTTCCTTGAAAAACAAAAATTTTGGTTTAGTAATCCCCACAAATTTTGGAAACTAATTGATTTTTTTTTTAAATTTGTGGAATGGAGTCTAGTTTAAAATGTAATTTATTTGAAATTACAACAAGCTAATTTATAATGAAAAAATACCAAAAATTTCCTTTTTTCCAAAAAAGAGACAAAAACAAAATAAATTATAGATGAAAGGCTTAACATTGTTAGAAAGTGAAAAAAATTACACTGTTGGATAGTCAAGAGAGAACCTAACATTACCCAGGTGTTCAATTTGTTCAACGTTGAACCATGTGCAATCTTGATGGTGAGCACGAACCTGATTATGTGAAATATTGTAGAATTTGCAAAAATACGTCTTTGGTCATTGGGAATGCTCTCCAAGCCTTTGGGTTGGTATTCCAAGGAAAATACCAAGCCCAAGGCTTGGGGATTCCCAAAGCAAGATATAATGTGTGCGCGTTATTACATGCTCATGTTATATCTTAGTTTTGACATGACTTTTGCATTTTTTGAATGCATTGACAAAACACGAGCACATTATAATGCGCTCGCATTTTGATCTACATCAAATTTATTTTTCTTTCTTCTCGTTATCTTTAAGGGAAACTATATACATGAAATAAACATTTAATTTCTTTTACTTTAAGTTATATTTCATGTTTATAGTTTTAGGATGCTTGAGAGTGGTTTCAAATCTCTAGGAGTTATAATGCAAATTCTAGTTTTTGGAAGATCTCAAAAATTTCAGACTTAGTCAAATTTTAGTAATTAGGAGGTCAAATTTTAGTAATCAAAAAGTTGTATTATTTCTCTCTCTATCTCACTCATTTTTATCCCTTACTCCCTTTATCCATTCCTCCATTCCACCCCATCCTCCATCCTTCCTCATTCTCCTCTCCTTCCCTCTCCTCACCTATCCCCTCCATTCCACCACACCTCTTTTTGTTTCTCCTCTCTCACCTCCCTCTCTCTCCCTCCATACCTCTCCCTTCATCTATCCTTATATACTCTTTATCTCTCATGTCTCTCTACCTCTCCTTCCCTCTCTACTTATCTTTATCTCCCCTTTCCCTCCCACCCTCTCTCTCTCTCTCCCCAATCCCTCCCTCCCCCTCTTTCTCTCTCCCCCTATGAGGGTTGAGGGTGTAAGGTTTAGTGTTCAAGGTATAGGGTTGAGGTTATAGGGCTAAGTGTATTGGGATAGGGATTAGGGTTTAGGATATTAGGTATAAAGTTGAGGGTATAGGGTATAGCAATGAGGGATGAGGGTTTAAGATTTAGGGTTTAAGGTATAGGGTTGAGGGTTGAGGGTTGAGGGATAGTGATTATGGTTGAAGGTATAAGGTTAAGTGTATAGGGTATATGGATTATGGTTTAGGATATTGGGTATATAGTTGAGGGTATTGGGTTGAGGATATTAGGTTTAGGGTTGAGGGTTTAACGTTTAGGATTTATGTATAAGTTTGAGGGTTGAGGGTTGAGGTATAATGTTTAGGGTTTAACATATGAGGTTAAGTGAATATGGTATATGGATTAGGGTTTAGGGTGTAGTGGGATTAAGGGTATAAGTTATAGGGTTAAGGCTTAAGAGTGTAGGGTTTTCCGTTTAAGTATAGGGTTGAGGGATAATGTTTAGGGTTTAAGGTATAAGGTTGAGGGTGTAGGGTACAAAGATGAGGGTTGAGGGTGTAGGGTTTAGGGTTTAAGGTATAGGGTTGAGGGTTGAGGGATAGCGTTCAAGGTTGAGGGTATAGGGGTAAGTGTATAGGGTATAGGGGTTAGGGTTTAGAATATTGGGTATAGGGTTGAGGGTATTGGGTTTAGGATTGAGGTTTAGGGTTTAGGGTTTAGTGTACAAGGTTGAATGTAGGGTTTAGGGTTTAAGTATAGGGTTGAGGGATGATGTTCATGGCTTAGGTTATAAGGTTGAGGGTATAGGGTATAGGGATGAGGGTTGAAGGTGTAGGGTTTAACGTATAGGGTTGAGGGTTGAGGTATAGTGTTCAAGGTTGGGGGTGTAGTGTTAAGTGTATAGGGTATAGGGATTAGGGTTTAGGATATTGGGTATAGGGTTTAGGGTATTGGGTTTAGGGTTGATGGTTTAGGGTTCAAGGTTTAGGGTACAAGGTTTAATGTAGGGTTTAACATTTAATTATAGGGTTAGGCATTCAGGGATAATGTTTAGGGTTTAGGGTATAGGGTATATGGATGAGGGTTGAGGGTGTAGGGTTTATGGTTTAAGGTATAGGGTTGAAGGTATAAGGTTAAGTTTATAGGGTATAGGGATTAGGGTTTAGGATATTATGTATAGGGTTGAGGGTATTAGGTTGAAGGTTTAAGGTTAAGTTTATAGGGTATTTGGATTAGGGTTTAGCAAAGAGAGAGAGAGGGTGTGAGGGAGAGACATGAGAGAGAGTATTCTCTAGTTAGGGTGGGAGGGAAAGACTTGAGAGAGAGAGAGAGAAAGAGATAGAGAGAGATGGCCCCCATTTCTTGGACCCATTTTTTCAAACAAGCCACTACATTGCCAATTCAGTGAAATTGGCAACCTAACTTGGCCTGTTTGAAAAAATGGGGTCTCCTGATGATGTAATTCTTGGACCCACTTTTTCAAACAGGCCACTACATTACCAATTTCACCGAATTGGCAACCTAACTTAGCCTGTTTGAAAAAATGGGTCCAAGAAATGAGGTCTCCTGGTGATTTACATCATTGGAAGACCCCATTTCTTGGACTCATTTTTTAAAACATGCCACTACATTGCCAATTTCACTGAATTGGCAAGCCAATGCACCCACTAGCTTGCAAATTCAGTGAAATTGGTAACCTAACTTGGCTTGTTTGAAAAAAATAGGTGCAAGAAATGGGGTCTCCCAGTGATTTACATCATTGGGAGACCTCATTTCTTAGACCCAGTTTTTCAAACAGGCCACTACATTGCCAATTTCATTGAATTGGCAAGCCAGTGCGCCCACTAGCTTGCCAATTTGGTGAAATTGGCAACCTAACTTGTTACATCACAAGAAGACCCCATTTCTTGGACCCATTTTTTCAAACAGGCCACTATATTGCCAATTTCATCGAATTGGCAAGCTAGTGCGTTGGCTAGCTTACCAATTCAGTGAAATTGACAACCTAACTTGGCCTGTTTGAAAAAATGGGTCCAAGAAATGGAGTCTCCTGGCTATTTACATAACTGGGAGGCCCCATTTCTTGGACCCACTTTTTCAAATAGGCCACTACATTGCCAATTTCACCAAATTGGCAAGCTATTGGGCCCACTAGCTTGCCAATTCAATGAAATTGGAAACCTAACATGGCCTGTTTGAAAAAAATGAGTCTAAGAAATGGGGTCTCTCGGTGATGGAGACCCCATTTCTTGGACCCATTTTTCCAAACAGGCCACTACATTGCCAATTTCACCGAATTGGCAAACCAGTGCACCCACTAGCTTGCTATTTCGGTGAAATTGGCAACCTAACTTGCCCTGTTTGAAAAAATGGGTCCAAGAAATGGGGTCTCCTGGTGATTTACATCACCAGGAGACCCCATTTCTTGGATCCATTTTTTCAAACAAGCCACTACATTTCCAATTCCATCAAATTGGCAATGTAGTGGCCTGTTTGAAAAAATGGATCCAAGAAATGGGGTCTCCTGGTGATGTCC
>VDFB02109042.1:7970063-8095292 GCA_007258455.2 Sequoia sempervirens
CTTATTAAAGGCTTTCTCCTTTTGGACAAGGCATCCCTCTTCCCCATGTGAATTTTTAATTCACCTTTTAATCCCCCAAGGCACCTAAAAGGAATTTTTAATTCCTTCACTTCTCCCCACATGTTCTCTATTCATTCTTTATTCTTTCTCTCATCCCCATGAAAATATTTGAAGAATTTAATCCCTCACACATGTCCCTTCATTCACATGGGGGACAAGGACCTCCTTTATGAGGAGATCTTTGTCCAACTTCACAGTACTTTTTGTACCCCCTCCATGTCATGTCCTTTTCCTTCCCCCTCATGTCCACTTCACCTTTAGGGCTATCTCACATGCCACATGTCAAGATGTGAGGGCTTGTGAGTTCTCAACTCACCTTAGCCCTACATCTTGATATTTGGTGGATCAATCTCAACCGTCCATTTCCCCTAGGATTTTCCAAAAATCCTATAAATAACCCCTCTTTTCTCCTATTTTGGAGAGATCATTTGTGCTAGCCAAACTCTTGCAGTTTTGTTTCTCAACCAACACTTAGCCATTTTCATGATTCCAAGCATCATTTTCATCTCATATCTCACATCTACTTGCCATCCAAGGAGCATACACATCAAAGATCGAAGGGCCAACTAAAGGATCGACTCAACGTAAGGTATAAAGTTTCATTTCGTTGCTTTGTCTTGCATTGTTTCCAACTTAGGCTAATATTGAGGTGTAGGTTATTTTAAGTTGTTTATTTGCACTCTCTTCCTTGTTGCTTGCTTTCTAACGCTCACATTCGACCTATCACAACTATGATTGACTAAAAGGATTTAATCTCTCCTTGAAAGAACCAATTAATCCAACCATACATATTCAACAAGTGTGCACTGATTAACTAAAAGATATCCTTGATATATTAGTTTAAATAATTAGAAAACATCAACCTTGGAGATAAATTCAGCAATACTTTTAATTAACACAACAAACAACTGAAACTAGAAAAAATGTCATCACATCAAATAAATTCGATTGAAATCTCCATTGTTTTAGACATGCATCATAGTCTCAAAATTCAACATTTTGTATCCTATAGTATTTTTATTTGACCTCTGCCATCTCTCTTCCCTTGTTATTCACTATAAAAATGAGTATTTATACATTGGCTATTCAAAAGAATACGTCTTTTCGTATTCAAATCTCGGGTAATTATCCTATTCAATCCTTTTCAAACATTCACTAGACATCCGCTATGACGTCCTGTAGTTCCACCGACACCTTGAGTCTCTTCAACTATCAATAGATTATATATTGCTTTGATGTCCCATAGTCTCATCGATGTTCTAAGTCCCACCAATAGCCAATAGATCATATGTCACTATGGTGTCATGCAGTCACACCGACGTCATGAGTCTCACCGATAGCCTATCTATATCATCACTTCCATCGCCAAGTTGTCTTGTAGTTATATAGATATCATGAGTCTTCCTGATAGTTATTCCTTCAGTAATGAGTGTATCGCTGAGACTCTCACCAATGAAAACTATCGCTGTGACTAAGGGGGTCGGGCAGATGTTCCTCTGCATACTTTGTGCTTTGTCGAGACATCTCCTTTGGTTTTTTTTTAATTTCCAAGACATAACAATTCTCCTGCCAATGGAAAAACACCCATTATGACTCTCATAGCTCTCTCTGATAAAGCCTATCTCACCAATGAATACTCCTTCCAAATAAGCCACCAAGTCTTTACCAATACAATACTCGTCACTGTGACATAGGGGGTCGGTAGGACTCCATGAGCTCATCCCGATGACAACAACGAAACCCACCTTGCTTTATCATCGAGATGAAATGAATGCTCCGGGACATCACATTGACGACTTAAGTCTGAGCGACGGTTCTTTGTGCTTCATCAGTAAAACATATATGTGCTCACTATGACCTATCCTGATGATTATTGTCTCACTGATATGTTTCTATATCTTTGATCGGTACAAAACAAATAGACTTGATATGACTCACCCTAATGCATATTGTCTTGCCAATAGGATCCACGTCTTCTTTATCAGCGAGACTGAACGAATGTTGTAGGACGCTACTCCAATGACTCAAGTCTGACTGCCACATCTCTTTATGCTTTGATCAGTAAGACACAAATGAGCTCGATATGACTTATTCCAATGAACATTATCTTCTTGATAGGATCACGTTGTCACTGAGATTGTGAACCACATCATGCTGATATGAATCCTCAACTGAAATTTTATTGGTAAGACATTCCCGATGTCTTGTCGATAGACTGCAAAAGACACATGTTAGTATAAAATGCTTTATGGATTGGTGAGACCTGCATCATGTCATGCCGATATGGTTGATACATTGAAATACTAAAGGTTAAATGAATTCTATGGGACCAAATGACAAAATATGGGAAAAATATTATGCAAAGAGGATTCCTGTGCTAATGGTATGGGCATTTTTTGGGAACTAACGGGTATATACAGCCATGAAAATTTTCAAAATTTTACAGTTCTAACACAATGATCAATATCTTTTTATCGATTGTTCTTGTTGGATATTCTTGTAATATAACCTTGGTCATGTATGCTTTGTTTGGGTGTAGGGAGGACGTTTTAGGTGTCTTGTTGACCACATAGGAAGGATTTCCTTTCTATTTTTTGGTCTAAGATATTTGGAATATCTGAAGTGCATTTTAAATGAGGTCTCGTATGTCAAGTGTGAAGAGGAGTACTATTTGATTGTCAATTCAAAGTCCATCACACTAGGTGCAACGTCATCCTCGTTCTTTATACCTTGATGCATCATGCCTATGTGTGTTATCAAACATAAGGTAAGTGGCCCTTTTAAAATCCCAATTCCTAATAAGAAAAACATCATCATTATCATCCATCATCATATCTAATAAATTCTTGATGACTCATGGACTTGTTGGATCCTCTTTTTATCCATATTTTTCTTCTTATTCTTCTATCTTTACTAACATTTCTATCCAAGAATTGGATCTGTGTGTTATATCAAAATATATATGAGGCTATCCATGGTCGATGACTATCTATACATCATCAAATTTGTCTACATCAAACATTTAGGCTTTCTATTCTGAGCTTTGAGCTGAACTGACCCAAAATATTTATCGTGAGATCACCCAAAAATCAAAATTTTCATCTGATCTCTCGAGGGGGTAGTATACTAGTGTAGTTCTTTCACTAGGGCAATAGTGGGGCATTTGAAAAATTTTATTTTTTCTTTTAATTTTGATTTTGGCAAGGTTATTCTATGAACCAACATAGTGGGTACATTGCTTCAAAGAGGGGAAAAATGTAGACATGATAAATGTACCAATTGATCTTATACACCTGATCCTGATTACTAACACCTCTTCATCTTGAATCATCTTCTTTGCTAGTCATTTAATTAATATATCTCTCTCCCTATCTATTTATTATTATGGCGGAGGGGCTGGGTCACTTTCTTAAAACTCAGGTCTCTCTTGGTGTGATTCATGGTTGGCAGTGGGGGTTGGGTCTTCCTACTTTGTCTCACCTCCAGTTTGTGGATGACACCTCTCTTATGGGGTTGGCTCGTCTTCATGAAGCTGAATCCATTAGGCAAGCTTTGGATATCTACCTCACTTCTTCGGGTCATAAAGTTAATGAGCATAAGTCTTCTATTTTTTTCTTCAATACTCCTTTGGCCATCCAGAGGAGGATTGCTGCTATTTTGAGGTTTCAAATTGGATCTCTCCCCTTTGTCTATCTGGGGATTCCTCTTGCTATTGGTCGTCAACCCAGATCCTCTTGACAGATGTTGCTTGATAAGTTGAGGAAGAAGGTAACTCATTGGACCCATCGGTGGTTGTCTACTACTGCTAGAGTTACCCTCCTTCAGTCTGTTATCCAAGCCCTTCCCATCTACAGATGTTTTGTTCAAACGGCCCCTATGTATTTTCTCTGAGAATTTGATGCTCTCTCTCGGCAGTTCCTTTGGGGTGGAAACTTGATGACTTCTAAGTGGAGCCTTGTTAAATGGGATTCTGTGTGTAGACCTAAGCAGGAGGGTGGTCTTGGATTATGCTCTTCCATTTTGAATGGGAAAGTTCTTGCGGCGAAGCTTTACTGGCGCTGGTGTACTAATCAACACCAGTTGTGGGCTCGTGTTCTTAACTATAAGTATCTTCATGGTGTTGCTTCTCATGAGGTTCCTCGCTATCCTCTGGAGGGAAGTGGTTCTATGATTTGGTCTACTTTGAAAGTGGGAGCTCAGTTGATTAAGCGGGCACTTTTTTGGATCTGTCATTCGGGATCTTAGGCTCTTTTCTGGTGGGATTCTTGGGATGGTCACCCACCTATTCTTTCTGCTTTTCCTCATCTTCAACCCCTCTGTGATGTTTTTACAGCTACTGGTTGGGATACTATTGAGCATTACAAGATGGCTGAGCATTGTGGCTCTGTTGTTTCTTTCCGCTGGAAGCACCTTTCTAAGTGGCCTCCTGGGGGCTCTAAGGAGGATAGGCAGGAGCTTGCTCATCTTTTGGCTTCCCGGGCTTGTAATTCATTGAGGGGACCTGATATTTTAGCTTGGAATGGCTCTGATATGTCTGGCAAGTACTCTGTGTCTACTGGCTATAAGCATTTGGGGCGACAGTTGTTTGGGGATATTCTGGTCCCTTGGTGGAAGTATGTTTGGCATAAGTTGTCTTGGCCCAAGTGCAATTTCTTCATGTGGTTGGTGGCTCATAACCGGTGTCTTACTTGGGATAATTTATGCAAGCGGGGTTTCCAGGGTTCCTCCTTTTGTGTGTTGTGTCGTGAGGCTGAGGAGTTTGCTTCTCATCTCTTCTTCCAATGTTCCTATGCTCGGGAGATTTGGCATTTTTGGTGGCAGGTGTGGAATATGCCCTGTCGGCATGTTTCTTCTCTGGCTGAGTTCGTGGATCAGGGGAGTAGGGCCCCTGTTTCTACTCCCTCTCTTCAAGCTGCTTGGGCAATTGGCCCTTCCTTCATCATTTGGAATCTTTGGTTGGAGAGGAATCGTCGAATTTTTCAGGATATGATGATGGGGGCCCCTTGCTTGTGGTGGAAAATTTTGCATTCTTTGGGAGAAACGATCGCAGCTAAGTGTGATTTGTCTGATCCGATTGCTCCTTCTGATGTTGGCTATTTCAACTGCCTCCATCTGCCTCCTTCTCATCAGCAACTTAAGCGCAACAGGTGCAGGCATCCTACTCTGAAGGTGAATAGAGAGGGAAGATGGTCTCCTCCTCCTCAAGGCATCCTTAAAATTAACACGAATGGCTCTTCTCATGGAAACCCTGGTCATGCTGGAATTGGTGGTGTTGGTCGGGATAGTTCTGGAGATGTTCAATTTATTTTCTCTATTTATAAGGGTCTTCATACTAATAATCTTATGGAGGCTCAGGCAATTTTAATGGCTGTGGAGCATGGCAGTAAGTTGGGGTGGCGCAAGATTATATGCGAATCTGATTCCCAGGTTGTGGTGAACTTGTTGAATAGGCGGATGTTAGAGGATTTTAGTTGGCACCTGGCTTTGATTATTGATCAAATTCTCAATCTTAGTGTTTCTCTTGAGTTTGTTACTTTCACTCATATTCCTAGGGAGTGGAATGGTGTTGCTGATTGTTTGGCCAAATGGGCTTCTAATCATATTCATGATTGGAATTTGGTTGATCGGGGTCAATTACCCCCTGATTTGTCTCAACAGTTGGACTATTTGGTGGAGCTTGATAAGGCTGTGTAATGTTTTGGCTCTGTAATTTCCTCTTGTTTTAATAAATTTTTTACCCCTCTTTTATGTTAAATAATCTTTATTTAATTAAATTCATCACATTTCATCTCTTAATTAAATAAATCATTTTTTATCTAATTAAGTCATCATCTCTTGTTAATTAAATAAATCATTTTATTTAATTAGCTCTATAGTCTCTCTTTAATTAAATAATTCATTTTATTTAATTAAATCTCTAAAGTCATTCTATTAAATTAAATAAATTAATTTTTATTTGATTTAATCTAACATCATCCCCCTTTAATTAAATAAATCAAAATTTTTATTTAATTAAGTCTAAATAATATTCCTCTTATTTTGATTTAAATTAATCCACAAGTCTAAGTCAAAATGGTCAAATCAACTAATCTCCTTTTAAATTAATCAAATCCTGATTAATCTTAATCTTAATCACTCCAATCCTCTAGATTTTACAACTTGCTCATGAAAATCATTGTGATTGATTTATTAAATCCTCAATTACTTTCAAAAAGGCATCAAAAGGGAATATTCTCCAAGTTTGAAAAATCCCTACAAAAGGGTTTGTACATTCAACAAGGCATTTAAACCTCTTACATGTCTGTTTTCCTTGATCCAAGTGGCATTAACTTCATTTTCTCCTCCCTCTAACATGTCATTTCATCCATTTTGAAATTCAACCTAATTTCATTTAATTGCACAATGACCAAAATGTGCTCAACCTTTGTCCACTCACATGTTGACAAGTGGCCATATGCTATTGGTTGGTGTTTCATCCCACATTCCTCCATTCTGCTGATTTCTCCATCATTCTCATCTATAAATAAGAGGCTCTCATTTGGATTTTGGATCCACAACTTCATGCAACAACATTATCTTGATATTTTGAATTTGCTCATCCATTGTTCACCTATCTTCCAATTTCCATAGCTAGGTTATGTAGGAATTTCACCAAGGAAGCATCAAATCTTTATCAAGACATCATTCAAGCTTGCAAGGGATTGGAAAAGGGCCATTTTCCACATCAAAATTGCACCAATTCCCCCATGATATTGAGATTTTGTTTGCATTGAATAGGATTTAAAAACTTTCTTTATTGTGTTCTTCACTTATTTCTTGTTTTTTTGCATTTCAAATGAATTTCATGGGGAATGTTGATTTAACTTGCATAATGGACTAATGATGTGTTGTTTTTTTTTAATTTGTAGGTATAGTATCACCATTCACAATTAAAAATTTATATTATTTGAATAATAAATTCACTATTCACTCATGACCTACTTCTAGCCTAAATCTAATCATCATTTTTTACATTCCACCATAAGTATATAAATTTAAGTATTTATTCACCTAAGTTCCCTATCCCATTTCTAAAAATCACATAAATAATTTCTATTTATTTAGTTCTCATTTTCTATTCACTTCATTAAATCAACTAAAATCAATTATACCCTTAATGTTGCACTTGCATATTCCTAATCATAGTCAAGACCCCTCTAATTATGTGCATCCCCACATTTGTACAAAGGTATGACATTTTTACACAAGGCATGGTCCTTTGTACATGTGACATAAGCTTGGTACCATGTCACATCTAGGTTAAAGGACTTTCCCATCCCTCAAGGATCTCCAGAGTACCCTCTTCCATCATGCCCCTCCTCTTTCTCTAGGGAGAATATTTACCAATGATTCCCCTCAATACATCTACCCTCCATATTTTCCAATCATCTGAGGACACTTATACTCCAAGTTCATGCTTCCAAGGGTCTCAATTAATTTGATCTCTTGATTTGTACTTATCCTAGTCATCCAATCTTATAGCCAAAAAATATAAACAAGATGTCATACTAAGCCATTTAAACAATATCCTCATATGTAACCTTATGTTATAGGTGAATGAACTAGCATACCACATCATCCAAAAAGCCTGACCACAACCATCATAGACTTGGCACAATAAGGTTTGGTTTTGGTGAGAAATTTATTTATTTTAAATTATATTCACTAACCCTTATGCTTAATATGAGTGTTGAACTTTTTTTGGGTAAAATAAGTTATATTTTTTATCTTGTTCTATTATGCTTAAAATTTCATGTACACATCTCTAACACACTTAATGGTGATGGGTTGTAGAATCAAATATTTTCCTATTGTTGTTGCATACATTTGATCATTACTTTTCGTTAAACTCTAAGGCATTAACCAAGACCTTCCATATACTTTTAAGTAGTTTTAAGAATTTGGAATGGAAACATGTTATGTTAATATGTGTATGCATGATTTATAAATGTCCATGAAGTTTAGTGGGATTTAATTTTTAAATTATGGTTGTTAATAATGAGAATGTATTAGGAAATACAACTAACATTTTTAAAAAGATATCTGCCAACCCACAACAATGGGCTTCTCAGTCTGTAGCATAAGGACTACAATTCATTGCAAATAAGGAGTCAACCAATTGCAATGTGACCACTTTCAAATGAAGATGGAGGTGATCTTTTAATCATCAGTTTGTGAATCACTAAGTATTACTTTTATCTGTTAATAAGACAACTAAGAGAATCTAAGTATATTCTCAACATGATTATGAATTATGACAAAGTTGTTCTACTGAGCACAACATCTATTATAAAATGGTTAAAATTGTTAATCATAGAATCCTTGTTTGATTTTCATACTCCTATTTTAGTAGTTATTACTATCTATTTTGAGACTAAATCCTCCTCCTACTATTGAAGGAGAGTTGACATATGTTTTGTAATTTTTCATAAATAAGTCAACTCTCTCGCAAACCCTATATAGTGGGATGCCTTGTATAGGAGGAGATATAATAGTGGTAGAATGGTGGAAGATCATATGTGATATTGAAAGGTATTTTCAAATATTTCCTATTAGATTTTGTGTAATAACTTTTTGTTTAGAATGCAATAAGGGATAATTGATTTGACAATATGTTTTGTTCAGTAAGTGAGTGATTGATAAGATCTTGTTCAAGCAACAAATCAACCAAGAGCCACTTTTTTGCAAGTATGAAGGTGTTTTCATTGATGTCAACAAAAATTCTACTAACTAGTGTTGTCATTGATTTCAACTATTTGTTAAGGAAGTTATTGCATGATGATGATGTCGAGGATATTGAGAAAATTGTGAAAAAAAGAGGAAAATAGGTTGATGCAAGTTGTGCATGTATAGTTGAGGAAGTGTTGTGAGTACATGGAGGTATATTTTTGTTGCAGTATTTGAAGATGAGTTGGAATGAAGTAATGAGTTGAGATTGTAACTAAGGGTAAATTTTTGGATTAGATTCATCAATCAGTAAAGCATATAAAATAAACCCAAAGACCTATAAGAACAATGAAAACTAAAAATAAGAACAAATATACCTTTCATTCGTAGGAGTTTCCATGATTCACCTTGATAGTACCTTCTAACTTGCTGATTTGTGTTGCCCTCATATTCGACATGCGAGCAATCCTTGATGAAGAACTACACAAGCTTTGAAGGATTTGAATCTAAATTCCTATGCCTATGTCAATGACAAAAATGACTCTAAAATTCCAAATTAATCTAAGTATTAATATGCCAGAATATTGTAATCTATGTGCATCATATATCTATGTAATCGAAAAATGAGAGGAAAATGGCATTTTATAAAAAAATGCCATTTTGAATGGACGAATGAGATTGACTTCTGACTAAGACCTAAAATCAGAGGCTGAGATTAAATATGATAATCCCTAATTAGGGTTAGGGAAAAATCGTTAATCGGTCAAGATGCCATCTAAGAAGATCAAATCGGCGGTGGAGAATAAATGAGGAAATTAATTCAAAAATAAAGATTTTCGAAAATGAAGAAGATAAAGACTGGACTGAAGATCAGATTTAGAAAGATCAAGAATTTTCCCAATCACTTGATTTCTGGAGGAAAGTTACCAATTTGGAATTAAATTAATTCCAAATGTGAAATTTGTGAAATAATAAATAATCAATTTTCAGATTATTTACCAAAATAGACTGTCAGTTAAGAATGTGATGACATTTTAAATAATTTTATTTATTTAAAATGAGAGGAATATCAATTTTGGTAATTAAATAATTAAATTTAATCATTTAATTTAGGAGATAAGACTAATGATTAAATAAATTCATTCATTCATTTAATTATGACAATTAGTGACATATTAAATAAATAAATAGAACTTATTTATTTAATAATCAGGAAGAATAAAGTGAATAGAAGGTAATTAAATAAATTAAGAAATTTATTTAATTAAGGGAAGACTTAGACAATTAATGACGTATTTAATAAATAAATAAGATTTATTTATTTAATAATCCTGAAGAATAAAAGGTCATGAATTAATTAAATAATTATGAATTATTTAATCAATAGTCGAATGTGGATCAAGGACATAATTAAATGTCATAATTATGCTAGGACGAAAGTGGTAAAAATGAAGCTTGCAGGCCTAGGTCATTTTTAGGTGTCTACATTTTGCCCCTCTTTGTCATAATGTCGCTTGTCACATTGTGACAGAGAAAATAAGTCAAAAATATGACCCAATGCAAAATAAGATGAGGAGGAATGATGAGGAGGGTTGTGGTATGCCCCCTCAAGAGGGCAGACAAGTTCCAAGAACATGGGTGTGCTCTCGAAATTGATGAGAAGAGTAGAATATGAAGAGACAAAGAAATGTTAGTGCAAAAAATATGGATGATGATATGGATGCAATGCCTAGATGAGATGAGTGAGAGAAGATGTCAAGACTAAAGAAGATGCATGTTAGTTCCTAGAACAAATCCTTCAAAACATTGCCATAGGACTTTAATAATTATTGCTCTTAATCATCATTGGGTGGTAAAATGACATAAATAGATAACAAACACCATGATATGACATAGACCAAGGTGTGCAAGGTCATCCATTTGAAAAATAGACAGTCACAGACAAGGAATGTCCTAACTCATACTAAGGGTGAAGTTGCCCCAGTCTTTTTGTCAAGAAAATCCATAGACAACAATCAAAGAAAATAAAATGGACCAGGAGATGTCATCGCACCTCTAGATCCTCCATGGGACATCCTCGAGGTAGCTAGTAACATGACCAAAAAGACAAGATAGTAAAAATATAAGACAAAAATAGACAAAATAGTCAAAAGATAAGACAAGATAGACTAGAAAGTTTAACAACCATTTAATTTTGTTTGCGAATGTTTATTTTCCAAAGATTGATTTCCTATCGATTTGAAAGTTTGGACAGTTTAAGGGTTTTGCCAATTTGACGGTGTTGACAGTTTGATGGAGCCTATTGTCAAGGACACATCCTGAAAAGGCAAAGGACATTTTGACGAGGTCTAACTCCAAGGACACATCTTGAAGAGGGCCAAAGAGTGACAAGATTGACATTGTTTTGATTAATATGTTTTGGCAAGTTGACCGATGTTGACTGTATGATTGATTGGACTGTACTATCTGATTTTGACCAATTTTGACATTGGCGTTTCGAATGACTATCTTGTGTTGGAATTTGACTATGTCTGACTTATTTGACCGATGTGATGATTGTGACAAATGCCATGATTTTATTTGGACCAACCTAAAAGGACTGACCTAATGTCTTGGGGACTCATTGACTGATGGCCTTGCCTACGTAGCAAATGGCAAGAGACAACGTAGTTTGACAATGATACTGACTGACTGACATGACTGACTTTGGCTCTATTTTTAGGATTTTGACATTGATTTGGATGTTTTTGTGTTTTTTTAGGATGTTTTATGATTTTTAGGTCTTTCTTCAGGACATTTTATGATGTTTTTGGTCTTTATTCAGGATATTTTATGATGTTTTTATCTTTTTTAGGACATTTTATGATGTTTTTGTCTTTTTGTCATTTTATGATTTTTTTGGATTTTGACGTTTATGAGGATCGTGAAAAATGCATATGACTAATGCCTACACATGAGAATCCAAGGACAAACATGATTGTGCCCCTATTCAAGATAAATACCAATTGATAAGTGATGACAACATTGTTTGATGTGGGAAGGACGCATCCCGAAACAATATGAGGACAATGATGATAATGTGACAAAAGTATGGAGGTCTGCAACTGGGCCAGGAACGCAGTCAAGTAAAATTTTGGATAATGTGCTTGTATGGATTAGACTCCTTGCATTTGGAATGAATTGGTTAGGACTAGATGGGATGATGATTATCCTTAGACTGTTTGACAAGGGAAAGCCAAGATAGGTGACATACATGAAAGGATAAGAGGTGGCCTTGGTAAAGGATGAGAGACATGAGACTAAGGGAATTGTCATATGATTTTCAAGGACTATGTCATATAAGGACAATAAGACTATGACGGTCAATGACATGATGTTTTGTGAATCGTGTATGACCGAAGGATAGACATGTCAAGAGTTTTCCCAAAGCGTGATTTATGTGTGTCAGTTTTATGTCAAGACCGAGGTAAGTGGGAAAAATGCGTGGAAATGATAGGGCTTAGATGGATGTACATGTCATGAGGAAGGCATGGGAAATGAAATGACTTGCCCCCAAGTGTAAGAGTCCACATAGATGATTTATTTTACACATGATGCCTGTTTGCCAGGTTTTCATCATGGTACTTATCCAAGGTGCCTGTTTGCCAAGTTTTCACCATTGGATGAAATTTTTCTCTTTACTATTTTTTTTGACTTTTTGATTTTTTTTTTTGTCACCAAGATGCCTGTTTGCCAGGTTTTCATTAGGGTGATGATGTTTTAATTTTTTATTTTTAATTTTTTTGTGTTTTTGATATTGTGGATAGCCTGGATGCTTTAGATTACCACTAACTATTCTGAATCCACTGACGGTGCCGATGTAGAGACTGGTGCCATGATATGCCAATAATGACCTTGTTGAAGGAGTTGTCTTATCAGGATCGTAGCACTTGTATACAACTAATCGATGTCATTGTGATCTTTTCTAATACTAGAGTTGGCCTTACCAAAATACACACATTGCAATAGAGTTCCATGAGAGTCCTTGTGGTAAAGAGTTGCTGCCATGATGTGACAGATTTATGACATGGGATTTTTGGACTTTAGGCGAGATGTAGGATTATGACAGATGATGGTAGATGTGGAAAGGCTGTTTGGACATTTGGATGAATGACTTTTTATTTTCCAAACTTGGGATGGTGGATGATGGATTTTGGAGGGATGGTGTTTGGAACCAACACTTTTATATGCCTTGATTGATGACCATTTTGAAGGAGGTGGACATGTATTATATGTGGGAGTCCTCTTGTCTTGTGGTTCTACATTGTGATTGACTTTTGTATTTGACTTGGTGTCTTTGTTTGATCCATCTTTCTTTGGGATCCATTTTAATTTCATTTGTCCATTTGTCATTTTGTTTGATTCAATGGCCTTTAAATTTTGATTTTGATCTTTTGACTTGTAAGAATTTTGTTTTTGTTGGTTCCAAAGGGAAGGTTTATTTATGATGGAATGATAGGTCATGGTGTGGGTGGAGGGGGTGTTGGCAGCAATCGTATGACAAAGATTTCTCATGGACTCCCTTTTGATATTTGTATCTGACAAAGTTTCCCCCAATATCGAGGAGGTACCACTGACATCGTTTGATTTACTAATTGAGGAATAGCCAAGACCTTGGTGTCTGTAATTTGCTTGAAGCTGTATTGGTTTTAGAATGCCTTGCTCGTGTATGCCTAGTCCTTTGCCTTGATATTGCATTCTTTGATAGAGTCTATTTGCGATGGGGTATTTGTTGTTTTGAAAGCAAGATGCTAACCCATCATTAAGTATGTGGATGCTGTCACTTGTAATATTTTTGTCTACAAGAAAGCCTACTCTGACAAAGATAGATGGCCCTAGTTGATAAAGTGTCTTAGCTTCATTGTCATGTTGGACATATTCCTGACTGATATCTTTGGTCTGATCATGTGACATGTTAGGTTCAGATGATTCTGTTGGTGCTTCCAAGGCAATGTCGAAGCCATCATTATGTTTAGTGTCATAGAGTCCAATGATTTTAGCTATAAATTGATCATATGCAAGCATGTCCCTAGTGGAAGATTCTTGTTCTGGAGGAATATCATCTATGTGTCCCATGGAGGCAAGTGTCTCATTATGGGAAGTGTCAATAGTCAAGGCCTTTATAAGGTCAGCAAGTGTTTGATCATGAATGGCGTAAAGGTCAAGGAGTGGATCATTTTGGATTTCTTGGTCAATAGTAGGGTCTTGGTCAAAGATAGGGTTGTTGTGGGTGATGTAATTAGGATTGAAGTCTTTGTCAAGGGTTGAGGTATTTTGGATGTCATGATCATCTTGAAGAACTTCTTGGATGGACTAAAAGATAGGGTCATGGGATGGACTACCTTGTTCTTGACATGAGATTGACGTTATAAAGTCATGCTTTGGACTTTCATTTTGACATTTATCCTCAAGTCTATTAAATGGGATTTGACTTTGGACTATGATAGAATTTTCATGACTAGCTGTGGCTTGTGAGGGGGTGACTTGAAAAGGATCAATGAACGAAGGACTAGGATAGGACGTGGAGACTTGTGAAGGATAAGGGTATGACATGGGGACTTGAACTTGGTATGACATGGAGACTTGGAGTGGATTAGGATGTGATGGCATAGGATGTGACATGGGGACTTCGACCAGATATGTCATGGAGTCTTGGATTGGATTAGTGTAAGGTTGACTAAAATAGGATGTGGAGACTTGGACTGGACCGATATGGTATGATGTGAGGACTTGACATAAGTTGGTAGATGGTTGATAAGGCATGTGGACTTTGATAGGATTCATAGGTGAAGAGTCAGAATATGACGTGGAGGTTTGGAATGGACTAGCAAACAATTGACTTCCCTTGTCAAAGTTAGGGTAAGGTTGATTAATGGATGTTTTTTGTGGACTAATGTCATGGATGGTGTTAAGTGACTTTTGGTAGTGAGGGTAGATGGATGGAGGTGTCAAAGTATTTATGTCAAAGTCTTGTGGTAACTTAGCCCCTTGGTCCAAAATCATGGCTAGATACCTTTGAGGGTCGCGTAAGACTGAGTTTTCTACAAAGGAGACTATATCAATATTTTGCACTGCCGCTTCTAATTCTTCTACATATACTCGTCCATTCTGGTCTCTTTTTATTAATGGCTCAAAAAGGTTTTGTGATGAAGATGGCATGTTCATGGAAGATTGCATGTTCATGTTGTGAAATGGGTCAGAAAAGGTCCAATGTTTGTTCGTGTCATAAGTGTTATTGTCGATGTTGGGATTGGAATCTTGTCCAAAGTTTTCCATTTGTCATCATTGTTTTGGAGTCTAGTTTCCACCATAAAATGAGATTTCTCAAATGAAAATGACAACTAAATGCAAGGATGACACTATGCAAGGTCTAAGTTCAAAATGACGACTAGGATGACTAATGTTTTTGGATTTTTGGGAATGGAATATGCAATGTCTAAACTTATGATGAAATTTAATACAAGGGTACCTAACACTTCTAAGCTCAATCTTTGTTTTCGATGCCGATTACTAAAGGAATTTGTTGAAAATGACAAGATGACAAGGTCTAAATGACTGGTGAGTTTTCCTAACTAGACTGTTGAGTTGGAAAATCTCACAAAAGGGACACTGACTGAAAAGGGGATTGATAACTTAGTCCAAGAGAACCTAGTTTCGAAAGCAATGACGTTGCAAATTGTGCTGAGATATGCCTAATCCAAAGTATGCAAGATGGAAAACCTAGGGACAAACTAATGCCTAATGTATGCCACTAACAAAAATGAAGGATGAAACCTATGGTCAAGAATGCAAACTAATAGTCAAAAATTTGAGCAATTTCAAAATTAGTTTATGACAGAATCTCCTTGGAAACAATGTTTGAAAAATGATTGACAAGGTGTAGACTTCAAATTTGACTTTGTATGAAGATTTTACTTGTGATAGGCAAATGCATCATTTGAGGTTTCAATTGTGTCACAGTTTTGCGAATGCGGCTCAGGTTGAGCGAATGCAACTCAGAAAGTAACAAATGCGACTCGGTTTAGTAGATGCGACTCTGTGACAGTTAGTTGTGTTGTGATGCATGTGTATGCAGTGTTTGAAATTTTGAATGTGGTTTAACAGAGCAATTGTGACTCAGAAAATTGAATGCGGTTTATCGAATGCTACACATTTTTTGAAAAATGAGTTTATTGTCGTTTTGATGGAAAATTTGATCTGTCTGATATTGAATGTTTTGTTCAAAACTGTAAATGTGATGAATCTATAAAGAACTTGACAAGCACAGTGTTTTGAATGTAAGCAAGAGCACATTAGATAAGCACAATCCTAGGTTAGGCCAGGACAATATTCACTAGATTCCATGTGAGTTTCTCCAACCGCATATCTATAGCGTATGAATTCAGAAGCTTGGTTGCACGGGCTCCCCCTTATAGTGCACTCTCTTCTTAGGCCAACCAAGCTTCCAACCCCCATGAAACTCCCATGGTAGATTGATCACCTCTACTACAAACTGTGAAAGTGTGGATGCCTTCACACCGACTGGTGCTGCGCTAGCAAATAGAAGGTTCTTGGCTTACTACACAAAGGTGTTTAGTTTAGGACCGCCGTTTGAGTGGCCATACATGGGGCAAGAGATTAATCACCAATTAGGTGGCACTCCAGCCTGAAGAGGTTAAGCTCAACAGGGTTTAAGGGAGTACTACTCTGTCCGTATGACACATTCGCACTCGTAATCTTAGGTTTTCCCTTAAGATTCACATTTATATACCGGTCAGGGGTAGCTTGGCTTTAGCTTCGTTGCTGGTTTGAGTCATGTTGGGGTGATGAAATCCCCAGGTAGGCCCAATTTCTAGAGTTAGTAACCATTTCTCTTACACCCAGGATCACACGAATGCATAAGGGGAGAGGATACTCTGATATACCAAGTCGTGGGGGTAAAACAGATAAAAATGGGTCTGGTTTTCTGATCACCGAGTTTTCATAAGGTAAGAGCATACTCACCTACCATTTTGCAAACACACTCAGACATAGTAGAAAGACAAGTTCATTTTAATTGCACCAAAGGAAATGTGTATTATACTAAAAAAGACAAACACATTGTTTTGATGTTTAGTCTTTGACATTCGAACTTGCAAGACCACACATTAGTAGTTTGATAATGATCTTTGACTATCGATCTGAAAAAATAGTTAGATGCATCATTTTTGTCCACTTGATCCAATGTGTCCTTTGAAGTTTTTTATTTTCTACACATGCACAAAACCAACAACAAACCCTAACAAGATAATTGATCACTACTATTAGAGGGTTAGCTAGTCACAGCAAATATGATTTTTTGAAAAAAAATTGAAAGTAAAATTAAAAATACAGAGAATAAAGCCCATCTAAAATCTTAAGAGGTTTCCAAAAATGTAAATAAAATAAAATAAAATAAAATAAAATAAAATAAAAAAATTGAACCTGCAATTAATTTTTTATGAAAAATCATAAAAAAATATTAAAAATACAAAAAAGCTCCAAAAATTTTGATTTTTGGACTGGAGTCGTTTGATGTTATCCCAAATTTGCAAAAAGAAATTTGTGAGCAGATCTACAATTGTGGGTGAGATATGAGCAAATATTTTTTAAACCCCAATTTTAAAAGATCTGTTGTTTGACTAATAATTTTGCATCCAAATTTAAAAGATAAAGAACATACCCCTGTTAAAATTTAGAGAGCTTTCCAGAAAGGTAAACATATCTGAAAATTTTGAATATTTTCTCTCAAAATTAATTTTTCATGAAAAACAACAAAAAAATTATAAAAAATTAAAAACAGATCCAAAAAATCTGATTTTTGGAATGAAAGCACATGATGGTGTCCCCAAGCTGAAAAAAACAATTTGTGAGAAAATACATAGCTATTTGAAAGTTATGGTTGAATCTTTGGGAACTAGGGCTTTATCCAAAATGATGCCAAACCTGCAACAAAAGAATCCAACTCCAAGATTTCTCAAAATGTGTTAAAATATGTCAGGTTCACCAATGTAACTAAGGGTAAATTTTTGGTTAGATTCATCAATCAATAAAGCATATAAAATAAACCCAAAGACCTATCAGGAACAATGAAAACTAAAAATAAGAACAAATATACCTTTCATTCGTAGGAATTTCCATGATTCACCTTGATAGTACCTTCTAACTTGCTAATTTGTGTTTCCCTCATATTCGACATGCGAGCAATCCTTGACGAAGACCTACACAATCTTTGAAGGATTTGATTCTAAATGCCTATGCCTATGTCTATGACAAAAATGACTCTAAAATGCCAAATTAATCTAAGTATTAATATGCCAGAATATTGTAATCTATGTGCGTCATATGTCTATGTAATGGAAAAATGAAAGGAAAATGGAATTTTATAGAAAATGCCATTTTGAATGGACGGATGAGATTGACTTCTGACTAAGACCTAAAATTAGAGGCCGAGATTAAATATGATAATCCATAATTAGAGTTAGGGAAAAATCATTAATCTAGCGGTCAAGATGCCATCTAAGAAGATCGAATCGACGGTGGAGAATAAATGAGGAAATTAATTCAAAAATAAAGATTTTCGAAAATGAAGAAGACAAAGACTAGACTGAAGATTAGATTTAGAAAGATCAAGAATTTGCCCGATCACTTGATTTCTTGAGGAAAGTTACCAATTTGGAATTAAATTAATTCCAAATGTGAAATTTGGGAAATAATAAATAATCAATTTTTGGATTATTTACCAAAATGGACTGTCAGTTAAGAATGTGATGACATTTTAAATAATTTTATTTATTTAAAATGAGAGGAATATCAATTTTGGTAATTAAATAATTAAATTTAATCATTTAATTTAGGAAATAAGACTAATAATTAAATAAATAAATTCATTCATTTAATTATGACAATTAGTGACATATTAAATAAATAAATAAAACTTATTTATTTAATAATCAGGAAGAATAAAGTGAATAGAAGGTAATTAAATAAATTAAGAAATTTATTTAATTAAGGGAAGACTTAGACAATTAATGACGTATTTAATAAATAAATAAGATTTATTTATTTAATAATCCTGAAGAATAAAAGGTCATGAATTAATTAAATAATTATGAATTATTTAATCAATAGTCGAATGTGGACCAATGGTGCAGGAGCACCCAAGCCCTTCAAGGAACACTTCAGGGATCAGGAGTGTGCAGGGGTCAAGAGGACCTATCAAGAAAATCAAAACATCAATTATAATCTTCTAAAGCCTATAATGGTTTTGAAATGGGAATTAACTTTGAAGGAGTCAACTGTCCTAAGGGCCCTGATAAGGACCCTAGCACCAAAATGAAATGTATTTGGACCAATAGTGTCCTAGGGGGTCTAGATAGGTTTATAAAGTTTTAATCATGTCAATAAGGTTCAATAATAATGATTTAATAGTTTGGAAGGGTTTCTAGTTAATAGGAATTCATGGAATAAGAGTGGGGAAATTCAAATTTTCAAAAATCCACCTTTGGGCGGGAAGGTGTGTTTAGGGAGTTTTAATAATAGTTAAGCATTCTTATGAATCCCAAATAGTTGGATTAGTTGGGGAGGGGTTATACAAAGCTTTAGAAGTCATTTGTATAGAGGATGATCAATTGGAGCAAGTACTGTAAGGACTGTTCTCAGAAAACCCAATAAAATTTCTGTTTTCTTGCATTTTTTTGTGTTTTTTAGATGAAAGCTTGATTCCTATTAAGGATATATGTTGTTGGATGCTTTAGGGGTTTTTATTTACATGTTTTAACACCTCTTACATGTTTTGATAAGAAAAAGAGGTCAATTCTTGTACATTTGAACTGACTGTCCTCAGCAAAAGACAGATTTTGCACTTGTTTTGAGAGTTTTTAATGAATGAATGATCCATTTCATGGGAGATTATGACTGTATCTTGTGAAATGGATCATATTTAACATGTACCATACTGGACTAACAATATAATGTGTAGGAGAGATGAATACTATGGTGTACACCAAGCTTTGACTGTGAAAAGTGCTTGAAGTTGGAGGGTAGGGTATAGCAGTGGAAAATCTACCTAAAGGAGGGGTATGTTTTTGAGTTGGGATAGTATAAATATGTTGACCTAATGGTGTAGGGTCAATAAATAAGTTTTGGAAGTGTGTGGAAGGCCAAGAACCAGGAAGCCCTAATTTTGAGGCAAGTTAAGGAGGGTTTTGTGATCAGGGATCTTAGAGGTGTCATAGAGGGTTAGGACCTTGAAAATCCTTGTTTTTGAGACAATTTGAGAAACTGTTAAAAGTTTCTTAGTCAGGGGATAAAGTTATAGAGGGGTTGCTTTGTAAAGTAGGCTAATTAAGTAGCCTTGAGCAGGGTAGGTGTATTGAAAGTATATGTTGGTCCAAAAGAATCATTATTGGTTTTTAGATATGTTGTGTAGGCCCTAAAAGGGTATCTCAATCCATATTTTATTTGTTAAGTGTTTTGGAAATCTTGAGTGTAAAGTGGCTTAAACCAGGCTGCCTATGTTATAAGGGATGACATGCTATATGGTGGAATTTTGATGAGTTCTTTGAAACCCATTTTGAAATTGATCTGATATTCATTTGTGAGTCATTTTCAGAAGGTATCCACCTCCCTCTACATCAGAGTGGTATTAGAGCAGTGAGTAGGTCCTTTAGGGATTGAAGAAACAACAATGGCACCTAAAAATCAGTTAACAAGAGAGTTGGATGAGTTGAGGGAAACCTTGGAAAAAGAAAGAAAGGAAATAAGAGAACAAGAAGTAGCAAGAGAGTAGGCCAAAGCAAGGGAAGAAACAAAATGGAGAAGGGAGAGAGAGACTATGCAAGCAAGGATAAACAATCTTGAGAGAAGTAGAAGGAGAGAAGAACAAGAAGTCCAAGAAGATAATGATGAAGATGAAGAGCATGTGAGGGAAAATCAAGAACAACCAGCAAATGAGATAGAAGACCCTAAGGAAAGGAGGTTGCTGAGATTGTTGAAAGCAGTACAAGGTCATGGAGGAAAGAGTCACATAGATTTTCCTATCTATCAAGGGAAGATGGATAGTGAAGAGGTGTTAGGATGGCTTGATGCCTTAGAGAACTATTTTGAGTTCAAAGAGATGGGTGAAGAGAGGAAGGTTAAGTTTACCAAAACCAAGTTGAGAGGCACACCATTAAAATGGTGGACTAGTTTTCAGAATGATAGGATGGCTAGAGGATTGACAAAAGTCTCTACATGGGCTAGCATGAAGAGTTTAGTCAAAGAGTAGTTCCTACCATCTAATTATACTATTCATGTGAAAAGGATGAGGAAGAATTTAAAGCAAAAGGACTTGGATGTTATGTCCTACACTGAGAAATTTCACAAGCTTAGTATTAGAGGAGGTTATGAAGAAGAGGATGAGAAAATAGCCAGGTACATCAATGGCTTGAGGTACAATCTACAAGATGAGATTGGTTTGCAATTAGAGTAGAAGAAAATGTGAAGAGGAAGCAAGAAATATCAAGCAATGGTGGAAGAGGAGGTAGTTCAAATAGGGGAAGAGGTAATAGAGAGCAAGGACAAGGCAGCAATGACAAGAGTATCAATGACAAAAGTAAAGAGGTATTTCTGATCAAAGAGGTGGATACACTCCTAGAGGAGGAGGCAGATTTGGACAAGGTAGAGGACCATTCACAGGTAGGTATTTCAATTACAATGAACCAGGGCATCCTTCCTTCAAGTGTCCTAAATGGGAACAAGCTGATAAAGGCAGAGATAGGAGAGCTAACTTGGTACAAGAAGAAGAAGACAAGAAGGAGGAATCAAAAACATTCATGGCTGACCCTGTGACTGATGGTGAGTTTCTTATGGTCAAGCAAGGAGAAAGACTTCATCAAGAGCCAAAGGTAACTATCTTTAAGACTAATTGTCTCAGTCATGGTAAAATATGCAGATTACTCATAGATTCAGGGTCACATAGATATTTAGTTTCATCTGATATGTTAGCCAAGTTGGGAATTTAAACTTTTGATCACCCTACTCCCTACAAGGCCACTTGGGTAACTCAAATGGAGCATGTAGAGATTGGTAAGCGAGATTTTGTGGATTTTTCAATTGGCTCTTATCATGATAGGGTGCTTTGTGATGTCATTCCAATGACTTGTGGTCATATCATCTTAGGGAGACCATGGCAGTATGCTAGGAGGACAGTGCATGATAGTTTTCACAACACATATTTGGTGCATAAAGATGCTAGTAGATATAAGTTGGTTCCTTTGCCTTTGGAGCAGTCTAATGAGAGTTTTGTGATATGTTTTGAGAAGAATTTGCAAGTGAAAGTGCAGGGTAAGACAAGGGAAGATATTGGTTGGAAGAGAAATGATAGGTTGCAGCAGATATATGGAGCACACAGTCCTAGAAATCAGAATTTGTGGGACTTAGACAATGTCAAGGTTGGAGACATTGAATGCCCTATAGTTGAGGGTGATAGAGGTGATGTCCTTTCACCAAGGAGTCAGTGGAATGAGGGTAGGAATAGGGCACAAGAACATACTATTGTCAAACAGCAAAGAGGACAAACCAAACCCTATTTTGGTTCTCACATGATGAATGTCAAGAGTGTAGACTAGAAAAAGAGGAAGAAGGTGACCTTGGGTGATTTCTTGGTTTGTGATCACAGGAACAAGGAGCAGTGTTCTGACAGCAAGTTAGATGATTCTTGGGGCAAGACTTTTTTCTTTCTTGGGGAGAATGGTGCAAGAGCACCCAAGCCCATCAAGGAACACTTCAGGGGTCAGGAGTGTGCAGGATTCATGAGGACCTTTCAAGCAAATCAAAACATCAATTATAATCTTCTGAAGCCTATAATGGCTTTTGAAATGGGAAATAACTTGGAATGATTCAACTGTCCTAAGGGTCCTGATAAGGACTCTAGGACCAAAATGAAATGTATTTGGACCAATAGTGTCCCAGGGGATCTAGATAGGTTTATAAAGTTTTAATCATGTCAATAAGGTTGAATAATAATGATTTAATAGTTTGGAAGGGTCTCTAGTTAATAGAAATTCAAAGAATAAGAGTGGGGAAATTCAAATTTTCAAATATCCACCTTTGGGCGGGAAGGTGTGTTTACGGTGTTTTAGCAATAGTTAAGCATTCTTATCAATCAAAAATGATTGGATCAATTGGGGAGGGGTTATACAAAGCTTCAGAAGTCATTTGTACAAAGGTTGATCAATTGGAGCAAGTACTGTATGGACTGTTCTCAAAAAACCCAATAAAATTTCTATTTTCTTGCATTTTTCTGTGTTTTTTAGATGAAAGCTTGATTCCTATTAAGGATATATGCTGTTGGATGCTTTAGGGGTTTGTATTTACATGTTTTAACACCTCTTACATGTTTTTATAAGCAAAAGAGGTCAATTCTTGTATGTTTGAACTAACTGTCCTCATGAAAAGATAGATTTTGCACTTGTTTTGAGAGTTTTTAATGAATGAATGATCCATTTCATGGGAGATTATGACTGTATCTTGTGAAATGGATCATACTTAACATGTACCATACTGGACTAACAATATAATGTGCAGGAGAGATGAATACTATGGTGTACACCAAGCTTTGACTGTGAAAAGTGCTTGAAGTTGGAGGTTAGGGTATAGTAGTGGAAGATCTACCTGAAGGAGGGGTATGTTTTTGAGTTGGGATAGTATAAATGTGTTGTCCTAATGGTTTAGGGTCAATAAACAAGTTATGGAAATGTGTGGAAGGCCAAGAACCATGAAGCCCTAGTTTTGAGGCAAGTTAAGGAGGGTTTTGTGATCAGGGATCTTAGATGTGTCATAGAGGGTTAGGACTTTGAAAATCCTTGGTTTTGATACAATTTGAGACACTGTTGAAAGTTTTTTAGTCAGAGGATAAAGTTAGAGAGGGGTTGCTTTGTAAAGTAGGCTAATTAAGTAGCCTTGAGTAGGGTAAGTGTATTGAAAGTATATGTTGGTCCAAAAGAATCACTATTGGTTTTTAGATATTTTCTATAGGCCCTAAAAGGGTATCTCAATCCATATTTTATTTGTTAAGTGTTTTGGAAAGCTTGAGTGTAAAGTGGCTTAAACTAGGTTGCCTATGCTACAAGGGAGGAAATGCTATATGGTGGAATTTTGATGAGTTATTTGAAACCCATTTTGAAATTGATCTGATGTTCATTTGTGAGTCATTTTCAAAAGGTCTCCACCTCCCTCTACATCAGGGTGATATTAGAGCAGTAAGTAGGTCCTTTAGGGATTGAAGAAACAACAATGGCACCTAAAAATCAGTTAGCAAGAGAGTTGGAGGAGTTGAGGGAAACCTTGGAAAAATAAAGAAAGGAAAGAAGAGAACAAGAAGCAGCAAGAGAGCAGGCCAGAGCAAGGGAAGAAACAAAATGGAGAAGGGGGAGAGAGACTATGCAAGCAAGGATAAACAATCTTGAGAGAAGTAGAATGAGGGAAGAACAAGAAGTCCAAGAAGATAATGATGAAGATGAAGAGTATGTGAGGGAAAATCAAGAACAATGAGCAGATGAGATAGAAGACCCTGAGAAAAGTAGGTTACTAAGATTTTTGAAAGCAGTACAAGGTCATGGAGGAAAGAGTCACATAAATTTGCCTATATATCAAGTGAACATGGATAGTGAAGAGGTGTTAGGATGGCTTGATGCCTTAGATAACTATTTTGAGTTTGAAGAGATGGGTAAAGAGAGGAAGGTTAAGTTTTCCAAAACCAAGTTGAGAGGCACAACATTGACATGGTGGACTAGTTTTCAAAATGATATGATGGCTAGAGGATTGAAAAAAGACTCTACATGGGCTAGGATGAAGAGTTTGATCAAAGAGTAGTTCCTACCATCTGATTATACCATTCATGTGAAAAAGATGAGGTGGAATTTAAAGAAAAAGGACTTGGATGTTATGTCCTACACTGAGCAATTTCACAAGCTTAGTATCATAAGAGGTTATGAAGAAGAGGATGAGAAAATAGCCAGGTACATCAATGGCTTGAGGTACAATCTACAAGATGAGATTGGTTTGCAATTGCCAAGGACATTAGGAGAATGTTTTTAGTTGCCCATTAGAGAAAAAGAAAAGGTGAAGAGGAAGCAAGAAAGATCAAGCAATGGTGGAAGAGGAGGTAGTTCAAACAAGGGTAGAGGTAATAGAGAGCAAGGACAAGGCAGCAATGACAAGAGTAGCAATGACAAAAGTAAAGATGTATTTTCTAATCAAAGAGGTGGATACACTCCTAGAGTAGGAGGCAGATTTGGACAAGGTAGAGGACCATTCATAGGTAGGTGTTTCAATTTCAATGAACCAGGGCATCCTTCCTTCAAGTATCCTAAATGGGAACAAGCTAATAAAGGCAGAGATAGGAGAGCTAACTTGGTACAAGAAGAAGAAGACAAGAAGGAGGAATCAAAAACATTCATGGCAGACCCTGTGACTGATGGTGAGTTTCTTATGGTCAAGCAAGGAGAAAGACTTCATCAAGAGCCAAAGGTAACTATCTTTAAGAATAATTGTCTCAGTCATGGTAAAATATGCAGATTACTCATAGATTCAGGGTCACATAGCAATTTAGTTTCATTTGATATTGTAGCCAAGTTGGGAATTGAAACTTTTGATCACCCTACTCCCTACAAGGCCACTTAGGTAACTCAAATGGAGCATGTAGAGACTGGTAAGTGATATTTTGTGGATTTTTCAATTGGATCTTATCATGACAGGGTGCTTTGTGATGTCATTCCAATGACTTGTGGTCATATCATCTTAGGGAAACCATGGAAATATGCTAGGAGGACAGTACATGATGGTTTTCACAACACATATTTGGTGCATAAAGATGCTAGTAGATATAAGTTGGTTCCTTTGCCTTTGGAGCAGTCTAATGAGAGTTTTGTGATATGTTTTGAGAAGAATTTGCAGGTGAAAGTGTAGGGTAAGACAGGGGAAGATATTGGTTGGAAGAGAAATGATAGGTTGCAGCAGAGATATGGAGCACATAGTCCTAGAAATCAGAATTTGTGGGACTTAGACAGTGTCAAGGTTGGAGACATTGAATTCCCTATAGTTGAGGGTGATAGAGGTGGTGTCCTTTCACCAAGGAGCCAGTGGAATGAGAGAAGGAATAGGGCACAAGAACATACTATTGTCAAACATCAAATAGGACAAACCAAACCCTATTTTGGTTCTCACATGATGAATGTCAAGAGTGTAGATTGGCAGTAGAGGAAGAAGGTGACCTTGGGTGATTTCTTGGTTTGTGATCAAAAGGTGCAGGAATACAGGAAAAAGGAGCAGTGTTCTAACAGCAAGTTAGATGATTCTTAGGGCAAGACTTTTTTCTTTCTTGGAGAGAATGGTGCAGGAGCACCCAAGCCATTCAAGGAACACTTTAGGGGTCAGTAGTGTGTAGGGGTTAGGAGGACCTATCAAGCAAATCAAAACATCAATTATAATCTTTTGAATCCTATAATGGCTTTTGAAGTGGGAAATAACTTGGAAGGAGTCAACTGTCCTAAGGGTCCTGATAAGGACCCTAGGACCAAAATGAAATGTATTTGGACCAATAGTGTCCCAGGAGGTCTAGATAGGTTTATAAAGTTTTAATCATGTAAATAAGGTTGAATAATAATGATTTAATAGTTTGGAAGGGATTCTAGTTAATAGGAATTCATAGAAGAAGAGTGGGGAAATTCAAATTTTCAAAAATCCACCTTTGGGCGGGAAGGTGTGTTTAGGGTGTTTTGGCAATAGTTAAGCATTCTTATGAATCCCAAATGGTTGGATCAGTTGGGGAGGGGTTATACAAAGCTTCAAAAGTCATTTGTACGAAGGTTGATCAATTGGAGCAAGTATTGTACGGACTGTTCTAAAAAAACCCAATAAAATTTTTGTTTTCTTGCATTTTTCTGTGTTTTTTAGATGAAAGCTTGATTGGTATTAAGGATATATACTATTGGATGCTTGAGGGGTTTGTATTTACATTTTTTAACACCTCTTACATGTTCTGATAAGAAAAAGAGGTCAATTCTTGTACATTTGAACTGACTGTCCTCAGGAAAAGATAGATTTTGCACTTGTTTTGAGAGTTTTTAATGAATGAATGATCCATTTCATGGGTGATTATGACTATATCTTGTGAAATGGATCATATTTAACATGTACCATACTGGAATAACAATATAATGTGCAGGAGAGATGAATACTATGGTGTACACCAAGCTTTGACTGTGAAAAGTGCTTGAAGTTGGAGGCTAGAGTATAGCAGTGGAAGATCTACCTGAAGGAGGGGTATGTTTTTGATTTGGTATAGTATAAATATTTTTTCCTAATGGTTTAGGGTCAATAAACAAGTTCTGGAAGTGTGTGGAAGGCCAAGAACCAAGAAGCCCTAGTTTTGAGGCAAGTTAAGGAGGGTTTTGTGATCAAGGATCTTAGAGGTGTCATAGAGGGTTAGGACCTTGAAAATCCTTGGTTTTGAGACAATTTGAGACACTGTTGAAATTTTCTTAGTTAGGGGATAAAGTTAGAGAGGGGTTGCTTTGTAAAAGTAGGCTAATTGAGTAGCCTTGAGCAGGGTAGGTGTATTGAAAGTATATGCTGGTCCAAAAGAATCACTATTAGTTTTTAGATATGTTGTGTACGCCCTAAAACGGTATCTCAATCCATATTTTATTTTTTGTGTTTTGGAAAGCTTGAGTGTAAAGTGGCTTAAACCAGGTTGCCTATGCTACAAGGGATGACATGCTATACGGTGGAATTTTGATGAGTTCTTTGAAACCCATTTTGAAATTGATCTAATGTTCATTTGTGAGTCATTTTGAGAAGGTCTCCACCTCCCTTTGCATCAACCAAGGACATAATTAAATGTCATAATTATGCTAGGACGAAAGTGGTAAAAATGAAGCTTGCGGGCCTAGGTCATTTTTAGGTGTCTACAGAGATGATGTCTTTGGTACTTGGTTTCCAAGTGCTTTTGAAAACAAATGATAAATAGAGTAAAGTGTGTTGTGCAAGTGTTCATAGTGTGCTCTAGTATTGTGCTCCACATTTCCTCTATGTTGATCCTATACCTATACAGATCTGATATGTTTTTCATGGTTTTCAAAGGTTGTTATATTCAAAATTGGGGTTTCTAGATCATTGTACAAAGCAAAATATTTTCACCAGTGTGTGAACCAATTTTTTAGTGATTTTTTGGTGGCTTAGTAGAGATTTATTTGCTCCATATTTCTCCATTGTTTGGCTTAAAGTTGTGGGTATGTGCAGGATCATCATGGAAAAAATAGGCCCTTAAGTGGCAAAAAATTCAGAAAAATCAGAGTTAGGAAACTTGGTATAAAAATTTGAATAAGTTATCTATATTATTTAAAAAATGTGTAAGAATAGAATATGTAGCAAATTAAATTTATTTTCTAAACTACTAGGTATGTTTAAAAAACAAAAATTCTATTTGGTGAAAATTTGAAATTTCAATGCAGTGGTACTTAAATTTCAGGGAAAAAATAAAAAGTAGGTGTCTGTTTGACCACCCTAACCATAATAAAATGATAATATTATTTTATAATATTTGAGATATAAGTATAGGACTCATGCCCCAATGTGATGCATTTTTTTTTGTAATTTTTTTCCAAGTAAATAATTAATTATGAATTTTTATTACAAGTTTTTTAAAATATAAAAACTTGTATGTCGACCACCTTAACTTGGTCAAAACTTCATGAAATTCATTTTTTTTTTAATCCTATAGTATGCGAAGCATAGAATGTGATGCATGTTTTGGATTCAAAAAATGTGATATTGTTTGAAAGCTATAGATGTTTTTCAATCAGCCTATCAATGAGGACTTTAGTCATAATTTGAATAGAAAATGAATAATAATTACTTATTAAATTCAAATAAAAGTATAATTTATATCAGTGGAAAGCTAAAAATCTCCTTTAAAAACCCTTTTCGTTTCATCAATTTTGGGTTAAAAATAGTCATCAGCCACATACCCATCATATTGTCACTTTTTGTTCCATCATGATCCTGCACATACCCTTGTGCGGATTTTGGAAGTTTCTTATAATGCTTGTATCTTTTTGTAGTCAAGGTTTTACTTGTTTTGGTGCAATATAGAGTGAGTTTCATTTGTCAGTATGCAAATAAGGTTTATCGATAAAGTATTTGAATGATGTGATTTTGGATGAAGTGTTTGATGAATCTTAAGTAGCTTGTGGATTAATATAGATCATTCTCAAATGATTTTTTTTGGCCAAAATTTTTAGATTAATTTAAGGAAGCATGTACTTAATTATTATGGTGTTTTAACACTGGTATTGGTTGACCTTGTGTTAGCACTACATGTGAGGCTTGTAAAAGTGTGTTCAGGTGTGTTGGGATCTATTTGGGTCATAATTAAGGATTTATGTAGGATTCCTTCTTTCCTATCCACCACATGAATGTTTAGGTGCCGACCTATTTTGAATTTGTATGTATAACGACTAGTTGTTGACATTGGAGAATATTTTTGAGGTTTTGGTTCATGTAAAAAAGTGCAGTGTTGTTGTGAGTTGAGAATGAAAGAATATAGATACAAGATAAATGTGAGATTGATGTGAGTGATGTGTGTGATGAAAATTTGAGTAGAGAAGTGAAAATTTCATGTGTTAGGGTCCCTAAAGGAAGTGAGCTAAAGGCATTCGTAATCATTCAAGAAAAGCTACAAGATTGTTGGAGCACTATGGTAGATTCCTTGTTACATTGAGAAAATGTTCTTTTTGTAACATTATTTTTCTATCTTCTTGTATTTCTTTCTATGGTACTGAACCTTGGCTTTGAGATAGTGTATCCTATTATGGCAGTGATCCCTTGTACCAATTTTGTAATTACTTATATTGTGAGCTAATCCTCACTGTTTCTTTTCCCTCATTGGGTTTTCCATGTAAATTTGGTGTTCTCTTATGTATGGTGTTTCTATTTTAGTTTCTATTATCCACATTTCAAGTTTAATCACATTAACAGAATAAGGGTTTAATTAATGTATGTGGATCTAATTACTATTCAAGGTTTTTGAAGGTTTAACTTTCTACAAATGATTCACCCCCATCTCATTCATCTTGTTCATTCAAAAATTGGTATCAAAGCTCAGTTCCTTGAAGAAGAGCTTAACCATTTGAGGTAGATCCAGGATGGTGAACAAGGTTCCTTTGGAATGCCCTAGATTTGATGACACAAATTATGCATTTTGAAAGGCAAAGATGGAAGGATATTTGACAACTCAAGGATTTGATGTTGAAATTTTTTATAAGACTACATATACTCCACCTCTAAATGGTCCAAGTATAATTGCAAAAATCAAGGCACATGAGATCAATGCTAAGGCAATATTTATTATTATGAATAGTCTTTCAAATATTGAATTAGTAAAATTTATGAATTTGAAGACTACTAAAGAGGTTTGGGATAAGTTAGAAATAATTTATTAAGGAGATGAAAAAGTCAAACAAGAAAAGTTACAAAATTTGAAGGCACAATTTGAGACCCTCCATATGTCTGAAGATAAAAAAAATCAAAATCTACATGCATAGAGTTGATGAGTTTGTGAGTGTAGTGAGAGTTCTTGGTGCACAAGTCAAAGAATATAAAGTGGTAAATAAAGTTCTCAAATCTATTCCTAATTCTTATAGTGAAAAGGTATCTTCTATTGAGGAAATCACAAATATTGATACTTATTCTAGAGACCAAATGATTGGTACACTAAATTCTTTTGAAATGAGAAGAAAAGTCTTGAAAAAGGGTATAACTATAGAGATTTATTTTGTTAATTTTATGATTAGATGTAATGCACAGAAAATTAATTTAATAATTCAACACAAGAACACAACAAATACCCTAGGAAAACCCTCCTCTTGAGGGGGAAAACCCAGCAACAAATATCTCTCTATTATATATCAATAATGGCAACAAGTCTCTTTACAATGAGGCCAATCTCAAGGCTGATATGCAACACCTTCACAAGATGCAATGATAACAAGTAATCAGCACTTCCTTGTAACTCAGATCTGCCCTTAAGAAATTTTCTATCTCTTGATAATTCACAATATGCACTTGATTGATCTGCCCTTGAAGAATTCACACTTGGAAGAGGAGAAATGCTCGAACTTGATTGATGCCCAAATGGAGTGGAATGATCTTGTATTTATAATACTTGAAGGAGAGAGGTTACACCTTTTCATGCAAGGTCGGCCATCATAAAAATATAATTTCAATTTAATAAATACAATTTACAAGGAAGGTTGGCCAAGAAGATAATTACAAAGTTGCGATATGAAATGCCTCTTTACATTGAATATAAATAAGGAAGTATGAAGCTTGAACCTGCAATTACATCAACACTCCCTCTTAGCTAGGGAGAAATACTTCCAGCTACATAACGACAATGGCTACAACCATATGTGGAAAAGAAACTATATCACTGCATCATGATATCAAATATCACCTCATCGTGATATCTACCACAATGGCTACAACCATATGAGGAAAAGAAACGATATAACCTCATCATGATATCAACCATAATGTCTACAACCATGTATGGTATGTACAATTGTTCATCAGTTATGTGATGTTGTGACCTCAACATGACTTTCACCATGGCTCTCCTAGAGGGGGAAAATGCAAGTACAAGAAAATCATCACAGAATCTCTCACGTGATGTTGTCATGGAGTCACACACATGACATCCACCATGGATCTCCCAAAGTGTGGAACAAGGGATTTCACCTCAAACTTCTCTTGCAGAGAAGAATGCATTAACAAGGGATTTCACCTCGAAATTCTCTCATAGAGAAGAACTCATTAAAGAGGATCACTAATACTGAGACTCCTTCTCAGATAGGGCTTGATTCTCCACCATTCCAATCTTGTCTCAATAGTAATCAAACTGTATCCTAGAGAGAGGCTTGGTGAGAATGTCTATTGTCTGCTCATCAATGTTGATATACCTCAATTGTATAGCTTTCTTCAATACCATATCTCTAATATAACATGCTTGGTTCTGTCATGAAACAAAGGATAGAAAGAAAGATTCACACAGCTTTGGTTATCACAATGAATGATAGTAGGCTCAAATGATTGTCCAAAACAATCCTGCAAGGAGCTTACGAAGCCACACTGCTTCTCAAGCTTCCACACAAGCTGCAATATACTTGGCCTCTATTGTACTTAGTGCCACTAAAGACTACTTCCTGCTACACTAGGAAATCATCACAAATCCCAAACTAAAGAAACATCTAGAGGTACTCTTCCAATCAAAAACACAACTTGTCCAATCAGAATCAGTATAATCATGTAGCTCCAAGTTCACACCTAAGGAATATCTCGAGCCATATCCAACCGTGTGCTTTGCTATAGCTAGATGTATTTTCCTTGGTTCACACATGAACTGACTAAGTGCACTCACTGCATAGAAAATATATGGTCTAGTATTGACTAGATACATCAATGATCCAATCAATTGTAGATTCCCTCTGAATCTTTAAGTACATGCATCAACCTTCTGACCTCATCATCCAAGAATTCCTGCAACACTTGCCTTAGATAAAAAAATTTCTAGTGCACACCTCTGGTACTGAAGAGAGTTTAGGGTTGACCTCCTTGACCTCATTGTAGATCACTCTATTCTGAATAGGTTTGCGGAGCTACCAATATCAAATCCAAATGACTATTTTGTGCAATTATGATCTCAACAGCTGAAGAGGTCTTTGAAGGATTTAACACTTGGCCTTGCAATGCTACAACCTTCACTTCTTCTCAGTGAGTCACAAAAATCCCTCTTGATCCCTACTTCAGAGATTGCAAAGAAGTCTTCTGGAAGTGAACTCCCTCTAGCCACCAACTCAGTCCTATGGCTGCAAGTTGTGACTTCACACTTGATCATTTCTTTGGTTGGCATGACTTCCTCACAAGATGCCTCAATATTTTCATCACTAAGCAATCTCTCATCACCTTCTTGCCCCTAGATCTATCCGAGAAGCACTTTTGGACAAAGATTACTAACAGTTTATAATTATCCAAGAAAATATCAAGGCTAGAATCATACAAAGTTTACTATCTTAGGTTATAGCATGAATACATAAGAATTTATGAACAATATTAAAACATAAAAATCAACTTATAAGAGAAACATGTCAAAAGATCAGAATGAAGGGATAAAGAAACTTACCTTTATTTAATTCTGATATAACTCTTTCTTCCATCTTTTACTCCTCTTGAGAGTGCTAAACTTAGTACAACAAAAGATAATCCGTACAACTATAGATTTCCTGAATGCATTATGTAGTTAGCATGTAGAACTAAATCTCTCCAAGAGTTCAAGGCTCTATCACAATTCATGCATTAAGAATGATATCGATGTGACCAACTAATCACCATCAAAATTGCAATTCTCTTTTTATTTCAGTCGCACTCATAAATCTTCACAACCAACATGAAATAACTTGCAATAAATGAAATCTACAAAGGATCTTATGCTAGTGAACACAATTCAAGAGAAACCACTATCTCTCTTTACTAATTACAAGATCCAACTAAATGATATAACTCAACAAACAAAGAATACTTATCTTTTTAAATATTTTGATGGATGCAAATACTTGACGCAGTAAGATACGTTGTTCTTGCATACAACCTTCATGGCTTGAACACAGGCCCATGGCTTAGAATAGAAATTACCTAGAATCTTTATGAGGGGAGATCTCTTCCACATTAAAAAATGAAGCATGTTGATTAGGCCTGGTTGGGAAATCCTTTGCATAGTGACCAAACTTGTCACAACAAAAACATTAGACTTTGGAGAGGTCCCACTTCTTCTTGAATGCGGGAGCACCATTAGCTCCTTTATATCTATTCCTCTTGAAGTATCATGTCTTTCCATATTTCCCTTTCTTCCTCAAGGATTGAGTGGAAAGAACATGAATGTCTTCATTTGAAGAGCTTTGACCAATACCTCTCGCATCCAATCTAGATTCTTCTTGAATACAGTCTGCCCTCAAAAGATAAAACTTGTGAAGTTTTGATCTCACACTAATTCCTTGAATGTAAGACTCCCAAGATGAAGGAAGACCATTAAGGGAAAATATGGTCAAATCCTTTACATCAAAAAAATCGCCAATAGTAGAGAGCTAATCTCTCAATTCAGAAATCTTCATGAAGTAAGCAATGATAGATTCCCCTTTCGTCGTCTTAACATGATGAAGTTGTTGCTTTAATGCAAGTGCACAGATTATGTTGTTGATCTCATACATCTCCTCCAAAGACTTAAACATCTCCCTTTTTGTCTTCATCTTAGAGATGATGGGAACAATATGATCCTTCACAGAATCAACTAACATCTTCTTTGCTTTAGTATCTTTCTTCTTCAATTGAATCTTCTCTTCCTCATCAGCAGGCTCAGAAAATTTTCTCTCCACGAACTTATCCAGTTCACTTTCTTCCAAGGTGAGCATAATTATAAATCTCCAAGATGTTAAATTAGATGCTCCCTCAAGTCTATCCTCAATCTTAAGACTGATCACCATCTTGACGAAGAGATAGAAGTAAATAATGATGAGAAGAGAGTAAAGGGTATCGTTGTAATAACAATCTGATCAAGATCTTCTTCAAACCTACTTGGATACCATGTTAATTTTTATGATCAGATGTATAGAAAATTAATTTAAAAATTCAACACAAGAACACAACAAATACCCTAGGAAAACCCTCCTCTTGAGGGGAAAAACGCAAAAACAAATATCTCTCTATTATATATCAATAATGGCAACAAGTCTCTTTACAATAAGGCCAATCTCAAGGCCAATATGCAACACCTTCACAAGATGCAATGATAACAAGTAATCAACACTTCCTTGTAACTTAGATCTTCCCTTAATAAATTTGCTATCTCTTGATAATTCATAATATGCACTTGATTGATCTACCCTTGAAGAATTCACACTTGGAAGAGAAGAAATGATCGAACTTGATTGATGCCCAAATGGAGTGGAATGATCTTGTATTTATACAACTTGAAAGAGAGAGGTCCCACCTTTTCATGCAAGGTCGACCATCATAAAAATATAATTTCAATTTAATAAATACAATTTACAAGGAAGGTCGAGCAAGAAGATAATTACAAAGTTGCCATATGAAGCGCCTCTTTACATTGAATATAAATAAGGAAGTATGAAGCCTGAAGTGATAATTACATCAACATATTTCAAGGCCGAAATTTCATAAAAGGTTGAATATTCAGATAAGGAAGATCTTGATGATGTGGAAGCTAAATTTGTAAGAAGAATGAAGAAGGGAATCAGTAAGTACAAATGTAAATTACCTTTCAAATGATTTAACTGTGGTGTAATACATCATTATGCTTCAATATGTCCAAAGAGAGCTATAAATAATAAAATAAAGGAAAATAAAGGAAAAATGATTATGAAAGCTTACTATGTGAGAGATGTTGGCATTTCTAATGATGAATCTGACTATGGAAACTTTGATGACAATGTATTCTTGTTCTTGTCTATTAAAGAAGAATCTAGTTCTACTAACTCTAAACATTGTATGAAGGAAAGTGATCCAGAGAAGAAGGAGAAAGTTGAAGGTACTTTGGTATCTGCTTTTCATTTCAAAGAAGATAGCAATTATTGGATTGTTCATAGTGGCTACTCTAATCACATGACTAGACACAAGAGTAATTTTTTAAAACATGAAAAATATGATGGAGGACTAGTTAAATTTGGAGATGACTCAGGAACTAAGATTTGTGGAATAGGTTCAACCAATTTTGATGGCAAGCATAGCAATGATAATGTTTACTATGTTAAGGGTTTAAGGCATAACCTTTTGAGTGTTGGACAAATGTGTAGAAAAGGATACAATCTTGTGTTTAAGGAAGAAACATGTGAGATTAGAAAAGGGTTTGGAACTTTGTTTGTTGTTGGTATGAGAATAGATGGAAACATTTATCATCTTAAGGGTGTTGATGGACATTGCTTTATATCTTAGATTAGTGACAGTTGGTTATGGTGCTAGAGGATGTGTCACATGAAATTTGATAATTTGACAAAAATTAGTTCAGTCCATGCAGTGAGATACCTACCAAGAATCACAAAGCCTATCAATATTTTTTGTGGGAGTTTTCAATTTAGAAAATAAACAAGAAGTAGCTTCAAGGGAAAGGAAAAATTTGCTACCAGACTATTGGAATTAGTACATATAAATCTTTGTGGTTTTACAAGGGTGAGAAGTCTTCAAGGTGATAGGTATTTTATGCTTTTAATTGATGATTATTCTAGAATGACATGGGTTACTTTTCTTAGAGAAAAATATGATACATTTGATAAATTCAAGGCATTTAAAGCTATGGTTGAGAATGAAATGGATCTGAAAGTAAAATTTTTGAGGTATGAGAAAGGTGGTGGATTTACCTCCAATGATTTTAACATGTTTTGTGAAGTTCATGGAATAAAGAGGCATTTGTCTACCCCTATAACTCCTTAGAAGAATGGAGTTGTTGAAAGGAAAAATTGAATAGTTCAAGAGGCTAATAGGACTATGATGAAAGAGGAAATATATCATAATTCTATTGGAGAGAAGCTATTCATACTGCTATTTATATACTTAATAGAGTTTAAGCTAAAGATAACAACACAAAGACTCCCTATGAGCTATGGTATGGAAGGATTCCTATTGTGAAGTACTTTAGAGTATTTGGAAGAAAATGTCATATCAAAAGAGAAGAAGAAAGATTAGGAAAGTTTGATGAAAGGTCTGATGAAGGTATCTTCCTTGGATATTCTATTAAAAAACAAAGATTACAAATTTTACAACAAAAGGCTAAGAAATATTATTGAAAGTGCAAATGTTAAGGTTGATGAAAACCTACATAATTCAATTGTAGTGGATGGATATGTGTTAGATGAACATGATTGTGTAATAGAAGAAGAAAAATCCAATGAAGAAGAAGTGGAGAATGAATAGGAATAAGTTCCAAAGAAAACCCCTAAGACCCCTAAGTATGTGCAAAAGAATCATTCTAAAGATCAGATCATTGGAGACAAAAGGAAAGGTGTATTGACAAGAAGCAAAGCTACTGAAGTTGAGGTGAATCTATCTTTACTTTCTAAATTTGAACCTAAAATAATGAGTGAAGCATGCAAAGATGAACATTGGATGAAGGAAATGGAAGAACTTATGTAGATAGAGAAAAATCAGACTTGGGAATTGGTTCCTAGACTAGAAAATAAGAACATAATTTGAACTAAGTGGTTATAAGATGGATGTGAAGTCTACTTTTCTAAATATTGAATTGGAAGAAGAAGTTTACATGGAACAACTAGAAGAATTTCACTTGTTAGATCAACAAGATATGGTATACAAATTGAAGAAGGAAATATATGGATTGAAGTAAGCTCCTAGATCTTGGTATGCAAGACTAGATAGGTATTTATTACAACAAGGATTCAGTAAAGGAACCACATATAGTAATCTTCAAAATTGAGGAAGAAAAATTCTTAATAGTATTTGTATATGTGGATGATATTATCTTTGGAGGAAATGAAGCAGTGTATAAGAAATTTTTTGAAGAGATGCAAAAAGAATTTGAAATGTCAATGTTTGGGGAGATGAATTTCTTCCTTGGGCTACAAATCAATAAAATAGATAAAGGTATTTTCATTTCACAATCTAAGTATGTCAAAGAGATGAATAAGTTTGGAATGGATGACTCCAAACCAGTATGCACTTCTATGGTGATTGGTTGTAAATTGAACAAAGATGATTTACCTAACATTGATAAGAGAAAATATAGATCTATGATTGGTGGACTATTATATCTAACTACTACTGGACCAGATATCATGCATATAGTTTTTCTTGTGGCTAGATTTCAAGAAGATCATGAAGAAACACATGTTATAGTAGTGAAGAGGATATTCATATATTTAAGAGGCACTCTAGATTATGGTTTATGGTATCCTAAGGATACTAATTTCACACAAAGTGCTTATATAGATGCAAATTGGGCTGGTTGTGTGGATGACAGGAAAAGTACTAGTGGTGGTACATTCTTTCTTGATGTAGATTGGTGTCATGGTTGAGCAAGAAGCAAGATTCAGTTTCTTTATTTACTACAGAGGTTGAGTATATTAATGTAGCAACATAATGTTGTACACAAGTTTTGTGGATGAGATAGATATTGAAGGATATCAATTTTGTATATGATGGGCATATTTCTATCTTTTATTACAATACAAGTGCAATTAACATTTCAAAGAATCTAGTGATGCAGTCAAGGACAAAGCATATATCTATTAGGTATCACTTTTTGAGAGAAAAAGGTTGTTGAGAATGAAGTTAAGCTTGATTATTTTTAAAGTTGAGAAATCCAACCTCATAGACCCCGAAGATCATCTACATGCAAATAACCTGTCACAGAAAGAAGACATTCAAGACAAAAAAGCAAGGGTGTTGTGAAAGCTGAAAAATGTATTAATCGGGGAGAGAGATAAAATACAATGATTAATCCTTATAAAAGGAGATTGTGCAACCCTAATGAAACCCTAATAGGTAGACATTTAAAAATTAATATAATTATTAAATGTCACAATATGCATCTAAAGTGAAATCTTAAGAGAGGAATAAATATAACTTAATTAACATAATTCAATTAAAACCTTTACTCTAACACCCCCCCTTAAGATGAGAAAGAGTGCAACTACAAACATGTGCAAGAAATCAAAGGTAACTACAATGCATGAAAGAAAACTAGGGTCCCAACAACTAGGCCTGATTAGGTACCTGAATACAACCAAATCTCTATAAAGTGGAGAAAGGGAGAAAACCTCATCGGAACAAAACTCCCCCCCAAAAGAGAGAAAGGAAAAGAATGAAATGCACTAATGAAAGAAGGATAGGAGGTGGATTACATGATACCCCCCATAGACAACTTCTATCATATAAGTACATATATAATGGTCTCCATAGGAGAGATATAAAGAGACAAGAAGGCCCCCCACAATGAAGAAACTCTTGTCACAATGGTAGATGCCTGATGTAGAATCTAAAAGGAGATCCTTAAGCGGTAGATAATATTCCTCCCCCTAGGAAGAAATAAATCCAAAGGATGATGTCGAAGAAACTCTATGAAGAGTGATGAACCAATCTGTCTCAAGATGTGTGCCATGATAGGATGCTAAAGAATCTCTCTGTCTGAACTAAAACAAATTATGCCAAATCCAAACTGATGTGGAGAATCTTGAAATGAAACCTCTGAATGCATAGATAATGGTGTTTGTATAGTGATAACCTGACTTCCAAGGTAGAGGAGATGAATGTCCTCAAAATAATCCTCAAGATCTATAGTGTGAGACTCAACAAACAAGAAAGTGTCTGCAAGATAAGAATCTCATGATGTAGTAGATAATGAATGACCAAGATGGTCATGATGTTGAACTGAATCCATAGGGGCCAATGTGGTGATACTGATGTCATCAAGAACAATGGATGATACATGTTTAATCTCAATATGAAGAGTAGGAACTATGAGACAAGCCTCTGATCCATCGAAACATGTAATGGTTTCTAAATACTCAAGCTCCTCTAAAGTATCATGATTAAAAGGTGTATTATCTCTCCAAGCAATGGGTAAGAGACAATTTGAAGCAAGATCCTGTAGGAATGGAGAGAGATTGGGGTCTCCATAGATCTCCCAAAGATGTTTCCAAAGTGGGTGGGGACAATCAATGTCTGATATAGCCCACACAATGTCATCATCAACACTAGAAAATATAAGTCCTACTATGTGATATCTAATGATATCCCAAGCTAGTTTTCCCTTTGAAGTGGCTGGTTTAGGTATGCGATCATACAAATAAGGAAAAATATTAAGCCACCTGGTCATGCCCACAAAAGGATATAAAAGTCATGACAAATCCTAACCTGGGAATTGGACATTCCAGTAGGCAACTAATATCTTCTTATGGTCGTTCATTTACTTTGTCAAACCAGGGAACATATACATGAAATGGAGAAGCACTGTATGTGCACTACGAACTAGTTTCAATCATGATTTACCAGAAATAAATGCATGAAAGGAATTCTACTTATGCTACAGGAATGTAATGTGAAGCTTCTAAACTTAATCAAAGCAGAAATCATAACAACTATGACTAAGAAACAAACTATGAACTAGCCTTATGTTGTAGGAACAAGCACATGGATGGATTCCCAATGCTGCAAGAATAATATAAGACTAAGTTTGCACTAAAACTTTCAAGAACGAAATCTAACTTATGATCAACAAAAAATAAATGACTAACTAACTAACTACAGATACTTACTAAGTGGGTCCCCTTAGCAAGCATCATCTAATTATGCAAGAATTGAACTCATAACTCCATCAGCTTTTATTCATAAACTCAGAATGATATACATTGTTCTGCTCATATGAAAACTAACACAAAACTCTATCTCTTATCATAATACTAACTCTTACATATTCTACTTCTTATTATCATACTAACTTTTACATGCTATGCTTGCTCACTCATGTAGGAGGAACACTTATTTAAACCAGAAAAGCAACTAACTACCTAGCTCTAACAAAGAAAGACGTGGACATAAATGTATCCTAAAACTGAGGAACAAACTTCTCATAAATGAAAACATATCCATTCAACATGATCCAGAGAGAATTTAGCATTCCACTCTTTCCAGATTAATGATCATTTAAGTTTCTTCCCAATGACCTAGATAGAGAGCCTTCATTGGAACAACTTCCTCGACACCGTGTTGCAAATGGACTTTACTGTAAGGCCGAAGTTTGTTGCACTTGACTCATTCATGCTCCCTTCAACAACCTATGATGCATAAGGTGACAAAGGCGAAAAAAGCACTCGTGGAAAACAACACAATACATTCATTAATCACATATTAAATCTATTCCATTATTCAAAGACCATATGCATTATACCAGTCATTCGGGAAGTCAAACAGGGTAATTAATAAGACACATGGAGATGTTAGGCTCCAGGAATGTAGGAATGTATTGCTACAGGATACTACCCATTTTAGATAAAAAGTCTTTAATAAAAGAGTTAAAACATCCATTAGTAGTAAAAGTAGACATATTAAAAATACATCATGATACTCAAATTATGAGCATATCCTAAGCTCATCATCTGTCCCCTACTTAACCTAATGATGGTCCACCAGCATTAAGTTTCCTGGTTGTTTCCTTGAAATCTATAGGAGCAGTATGGATTTTTGGCATAGTCCCAAATTTATAATAGAAACCTCTAAAATTTTGCCATCTTTCATATCTGAGGGTTTCTATATCTTTATTAACATCTGTAGCTCGATAGGGATAAAGTGGCCACATTAAAACCAGAGGTCGAAATGTTATTGGCAACCATAACTCGAACCTCTTCTGAAGACCAAGCTGTATGTACTTTTCTGTCCTTCCAAGGGCTGCTTCAAAATTCAGGGGGCTATGTGGCTCAGATTTCCTTAGCCCAACAGTCAATTTTTCCCATCTCTTTTCAATTCTGGAAGAGGCAAGCTTCCAAAATAGATACGGTTGGCTTTTGAATTCTTCATACAGTTGTTTTCTAATATCAAATATTTTTACTCTTTGTGTTTGATCATTGAATCCATATGCAATAGTAAGCCAAGTTTTTAGGATTGTGTAGGGATCTGTGCTTTCTGATCATAGTGGTATAGGCTCATCCCTTTCAACTTCTTCATAGGCTTCCAATTGTCTGCCATAATTAGTTTCATTGGCTGCCCATGACATAAGTAACCGCAAATGAATATCACCAATATAAAGAAGTGGATTCCACTCTATTTTAGAGGGAATTATCAATCCATGCAAATAAAATTCACATAAAGAATTCTTTAGCCAACTAGGAGCCACTTGGTATGAATCATAAAATTCTTTGGCTGTATGAATAACAGGATCTAAATTCCTCAAAATTCTCATTAATTGAAACCAAATAAATTGTTCCTTTAGGAACATAGGATAAACCCTAGGTGGAGGTCTACATTCCACAATTTTACCAGTTATTTTCATCATTTCATCTATTTTCTTTTTCATTTTCTGGATTTCCTGTTTCTGCCTTTCAATTTCTCTTTTCAGTTTCTTCTTCTCTTCCTCCCAAAGACTTTGTTGAATTTCAGTCTTGTCTAAGTGGTGGAAACTCAAGGTTTGAAATGTGACCGGCCTCCATGCGGTCCTAAGCTATTCCAAAAATTCAATCAAAAATGTCTTTTTATAGACAACCATTGCTTGACAAGTTGCAGGGGGTAATGAGGCTTCATTGTACACTTCCAATTGTTTAGGTTGATCTTCCTCTTGTTGTAGGATAAATTCTTCTTGCTGTGCGGAAGGAGATTGTACTTCCTTTGAAATTTTCCTAGTTGCCTCGGCCAAGTCATCAAGACTTGGCATTCCCCTTTCATTACTATCATGTTGTGCTTCATCAACCTCCATTGGCTCATTTTCATTTCCTTAGGAACAATAGGTGGGCTATGTGAAACATTCTTAGTTACATTCTAAGAACCATCATGGTTGTATTCTTTAGACTCCTCTGAAATTATTATAACTTCAGGTTGAACAGATGTTGACGTGATATTACGTTGTTTCCTTGTTGAAACTCTTTTTGGCAATGTGGCAGTTGTAGGAGGCACTCTCGTGGCTTTCCTCTTCTTGACTTGCCTAGAGGGTTTAGACTCAACAGAAGAAGATGATAGTGAAATTGTAGTGGCAACAGGTGTTGTTGTCGGAGGAACTGCTACAGGAGAAGGTGCTATAGGAGAGGGACATTGTTGCCTCTGAACATGAGGGTCAGACTTTGGGGTTTGTTCTACCCTAGATGACTCTCCTACCTTCATTTTTCCTTTTCCTCTTCCACTAGCAAACCTGGTTTGTACTCTAGTAGAGGGCTCTGGTGTGGAGGCCGCAGGAATAGATGTTGCAAGGGTAGGTGCTACAGGAGGTGGCATGAGAGCCAGAGGTTGTGGCTAATGAAGTTGCAGGGAGGTAGGGGATTGGTTCTACCATTGCTGTGGACTTCTCCATTGAGGGTTCTGCTGCCAGTTACCTGGGGGTGGAGTCCATTATCCTTCTGGCTGCTGCCAACCTCATTGAGGAGATTGCCATTGAGGACTCTGATAGCTAGGCTAGTGAGGCTGAGAAGTATTCCAAGGTGGTATTGGGCCATATGTAGGTTGCCATTAGTTATTGTAATTAGACTAATGATTACCAAAAGTCAAAGGATCTTGAGGCATACCTTGTCTTTGAGCCCATGGTCGCCTTTGTGCGACAAAGAATACTTGGTCATCATCACTTTCTACCATCTTAAAGTCAGTAGGTAACTACTTAACCTCCAAGTTAGCCACCATCTTACATTTGTAGTCCCATTTCTTCTATCTACAATGTGGATAGAACTCAACCAAAATTGCTTTAGCTTCCTCATGTTTCTTCTGAGCTTGCATAGTATCCAACTATGTAGCCATATTGTTTATGATATCCTACTTGAAGTCAGACATCAAATTTGTGATCTCCATCCGTGAAACTCCATTAGTGGAAGACTTTCCCACTTTGGCTTGATGTCTTCAACCCTTTTTAACAATTTCTAGAGAGTAATTGAGACATATCTTCTTTATATCATCCCAAGATAGTTGGGTTATATCTCCTCCTCCCATCAGGTCCAAGGCATCTATACAGGTATCATTAATTCCTCTTAGGAAGAGTAGTTTTTGAGATTCTTCATTGAGAGTATGGTCTGAATTCTTTTTCAAGGAAAACAAGAATCTTGAGATATAGTCTTCTAGACTTTCATCCTCCTTTTGTTGAATTCTAAATATATCATCTCCCTTACTACCACTCTTATAATATTCCTTGTATTTCTCAAGAAATTTTTTTTGCATGGTTGCCCAACTATCAATAACACCTCTTCCCAAACTCATAAACCATCTAAGGGCTCCTTCTTTCAAAGTAGTAAGAAGCAACTTCAACCTGTGAGCATCTGAAGTGTAGTCATAGTTGCGACAGAGGATATCAAACTCAAACAAGAAAGTGTTTGGGTCCTCTATGACTAGTCCATAGAACTTGGGAAGTAATGAAGAAGGAATATTTTTAAGGTTATCATTATCTTGCTGGGAAATGATGGGGAATTCAAAAGCAGGAGGTCAATTGGGTGGATTACGTGCCATAGTTGCTTGATGGAGTATCAAAGCAAATGGATTTTCTTCAGGTTCTTCATCAGTTAGATCAAATGGCAGTTCAACAAGTAGGTTTTCAGCAAATGGATTGATATCTTGATCTCCTCCTTCCTCAAATAGATTATAAGTTGGTTCAGGATTGTTATCAAAGAATAGAAGGTTAGGGAGGAACCTTCCCAGAGCGTCTCTTCTTCTATGCATGCAATAGAATGAATTTTGAAAATGCTTGAGTAACAAACTAAACTACTACTAACAATGGCTATGACAGGTTCTTAGCTTGACACCATCCTCGACAATGGCACCAAAAATGGTCACGCCCACAAAAGGATATAAAAGTCATGAAAAATCCTAACCTAGGAATTGGACATTCTAGCAGGCGACTAATATTTTCTTATGATCATTCATTTACTTTGTCAAACCAGGGAACGTATACTTGAAATGGAATAGCATTGTATGTGTACTAAGAACTAGTTTTAGTCACGATTTACCAGAAATAAATGCATGAAAGGAATTCTACTTATGCTATAGGAATGTAATGCAAAGTTTCTAAACTTAATCAAATCAGAAATCATAACAACTATGACTGAGAAACAAACTATAAACTGGCCTTATGCTATAGGAACAAGTACAGGGATGGATTCTCGATGCTGCAAGAACAATATAAGACTGAGTTTGCAATGAAACTTTCAAGAACAAAATCTAACTTATGATCAACAGAAAATAAATGACTAACTAACTAACTACAGATACTTACTAAGTGGGCCCCCTTAGCAAGCATCAACTAATTATGCAAGAATTGAACTCAGAATTTCATCAGCTTTTATTCATAAACTTAGAATGATATACATTATTTTTCTCATATGAAAACTAACACAAAACTCTCTCTTATCATAATACTAACTCTTACATATTTTGCTTCTTATTATCATACTAACTTTTACATGCTATGCTTGCTCACTCACGCAGGAGGAACACTTATTTAAACTAGAAAAGAAACTAACTACCTAACTCTAACAGAGAAAGATGTGGACATAAATGTATCCTGAAACCAAGGAACAAACTTACCATAAATGAAAACATATCCGTTCAACACAATCTATAGAGAATTTAGCATTCCACTCTTTCCAAATTAATGATCATTTAAGTTTCTTCCCAATGACCCGGACAGAGAGTCTTCACTGGAACAACTTCCTCGACATCGTGCTACAAATGGACTTTACTGCAAGGCCAAAGTTTGTTGCGCTTGACTCATTCATGCTCCCTTCAATAACCTGCGATGCACAAGGCGACAGAGGCAAAAGAAAGTACTCGTGGTAAAAAACATGATACATTCATTAATCACATATTAAATCTATTCCATTATTCAAAGACCATATGCATTATACCAGTCATTCGGGAAGTCAAACAGGGTAATTAATAAGACACATGGAGATGTTAGGCTATAGGAATGTAGGAATGTATTGCTACAGGATACTACCCATTTTAGATAAAAAGTCTTTAATAAAAGAGTTAAAACATCCATTAGCAGTAAAAGTAGAGATATTAAGAATACATCATGATACTCAAATTATGAGCATATCCTGAGCTCATCACCACCTACAATGTGTAAGTATGCCCTTTGCCCATGACTCATAATTACCCCGTTCTAGAATTACAACTAAAGGGTGAGTAGAAAAACCCATGATAACTCTTCAAATGAATAAATCTGAGAAAACTAACTTTACATCATGTAGATCAAATAAAATAGTGCCTAATGACGCAAACAAGAGGTTCCCAAGTGCCAAAATGTCCAAGTAATCAAGCAAACTGTGAAAACACAAAATGCTGAATAAAATATACCTAGGGTAGAATCTGGGAAAATGTGCTTGATTATTGTGTAGAGCACTAAACCAAATTTCTAATGCCTATTTGTTTGTGAAAAATGGAGCTTGGATGCAAAAGTTACGCCCCCTAGAGTGCAAAAACCATGATCTAACTTTGACTATGAAATATAACATCAAAACAAAAAAATACAAAAACCAAACCTATACCATCAGATTGGTGTTGGAACCAGCTTTCTGACAATGTCTCATTTTCAAAAAACTGACACCGTATGCTCAAAATATGACCATTTTACTAAACATGCTCATTTAGGCTTTAAACCAAACATTTTATTAATTTAAAGATTAAAAAATTAATAAAATATTCAGCTGAACCATGGCACAAAAATCGAGGTAGCTTAGAAATCAAAAGGGCAAGAAAATCAATGCAAAATGGCACAAAAATTGAGGTAGCTCAAAGTTGATGCAGACACCAAAAAAAGATGGCACGAAAATCAATGCATTCATACAAATCTGTACAATCGTATCAAATTTTTGGCAACTATTTTGAGATTCCCAAAAACACTAAAAAATCACTTTTCAGCAAACCCTATTATATTTTATATGAAAATAGAGGTTTTTGGGCCTTTTGAGCACACCCATGAAGTCTGTTTTGCACTAGAATGCACAATTTGAGAAATCAAGGTGAAAATTTCTCAAAAAATGATGGAAAACCCCTCTGATCTGGGAAAAAATACCAAGAATGAAACCCTTGCACAAAAAAAAATTGTGTAAGCTGAAATCTTCAAAAGATGAATAGGAAGCTGCAGATCTAGAGCTCTGATACCATGTTAAAGTTGAGAAATCCAACCTCACAGACCCTGAAGATCATCTGCATGCAAATAACCTATCACAAAAAGAAGACATTCAAGACAAAAAGCAAGGGTGCTCTGAAAGCTCAAAAATGTATTAATCAGGGAGAGAGATAAAATACAATGATCAATCCTTATAAAAGGAGATTGTGCAACCCTAACGAAACCCTAATAGGTAGACATTTAATAATTAATATAATTATTAAATGTCACAATATGCATCTAAAGTGAAATCTTAAAAGAAGAATAAAGGTAATTTAATTAACATAATTAAGTTAAAACCTTTACTCTAACAATTATGTTCCTATAAAGGATCAAATTGCTGATATATTTACTAAGGCTCTTCCTAAGGATACTTTTGAATATCTTCAAGATAAGTTGGGGTTATTACCCCTCCTTGTTTGAACTAGATGCATATAGAAATGCATCCATCCAGTGGATCTATGGATCTATCTCTTGTCTAGACTAATGTTGGTGGCTACCTCTTAGGGGGAGTAGGTAGTGTCATGTGTTGTCATTAAGTTGTTGATTTATTTGGGTGTACTCCTAAGGGGGAGTATTTAGAGTAGGTATTCTAGTTCAGTTTCAAAGGGGGAGAATAATGTATAACTTTAATCCTTTTCCATTGATGTCAAAGGGGGAGAGAGAATCATGTGAAAAAACTTATCTACTAAGGGAAAGAGAGAAATTTGTGTATGTTGTCTAATCATTATTGTCAAAGGGAGATAAAATATTATAAGGGGGTGTGAGTGTAGGAATGTTGTGTAGATTATCTAATTTAAAAAAGAGGAGAGTGTGTATGTTGTCTTTGATGGTTTTTCACATCTTGTGTTGCCATCAATGATAAAGGGGGAGATTGTTGAAAGTATGAAGGTGTTTTCATTGATTTCAATAGGAAATCCACTAATTGGTGTTATGATTGATTTTGAAACCATTTGTTACGGAATTTGTTGTATGATCAAGGTTTCAAGGATATTGAGAAAATTGCATAAAAGAACGTAAAACAGGTTGATCCAGGTTGTGCATACATAGTTGAGATATTGAGGAAGTTTTGTTAGTAGATGGAGCCATCTTTTTGTTTTAGTATCTAAATATGAGTTGGAATGATGTAATGAGCTAAGCTTGGTTTCCAAGTGTTGTTGAGAAAATTTGATAAACAGAGTAAACTATGTTGTGCAAGTGTTTATAGTGGGTTCTAGTATTGTGCTCCATGTTTCTTTTGTATTGATCCTATGCCTTTGCAGATTTTTTATGTTGTTCATGGTTGTCAGAGATTTCTATATTCAAAATTTTGGTTTTTAGATCATTGTATAGAGCAAGATATTTTCACTAGTGTGTGAACTAGTTTTTTCAATAATGTTTTCTGTGGCCTAGGAGAAATGTAATTGCTCCACATTTCTTTGATATTTTACTTTAGGTTGTGAAAACTTAGGAAGTTTCTTATAATGCTTGTATCCTTTTGTATTCAAGGTTTTACTTGATTTGGTGCAATACAAAGTGAGTTTCATTTGTTAGTATGCAAATAAGGTTTATCAATTTTTTTGAGATAAATTATTTGAATGATGTGAGTTTGGATGAAGTGTTTGATAAATCTTAAGTAGTTCATGGATTACTCTAGATTGTGCTCAAATTAATTTTGTTTTCTAGAAGTTTTAGATTGATTTAAGTAAGCATGTAGTTAATGATTATAGTGTTTTTACATTAGTATTGGTTGACCTTGTGTTAGTACTACATTTGAGTCTTGTAAAAGCATGTTTAGGTGTGTTGGGGTCTATTTGAGTCCTAATTAAGGATTTATGTAGGTCGCATTCATTCCTACCCACCATGAGAATGTTTAGTTGTCAACCTATTTTGAATTTGTATGTACAATGACTAGTTATTGACATTGGAGAAGGTTTTTGAGGTTGAGGTTGATATAAATAAGTGTGGTATTGTTGTGATTTGAGCATGAAAGAAGAGAGAAGCAAGATAGATGTGAGATCAATGTGAGTGATGTGTGTGATGCGAATTTAAGTAGAGTAGTGCGAATTTCCAATGTTAGGGTTCCTCAAGGAAGTGAGTTGAAGGCATCTGAAATCATTCAAGCAGGGCTACAAGATTGTTGGAGCATTGTGGTGGATTCCTTGTTGCATTGAGAAAGTGTTCTCTATGTAACATTCTTCTTATATATTCTTGTATTTCTTTTTGTGGTAGCGAGCCCTAGCTATGAGCCTTTTTGGTAGTGATACCTTGTACCAAATTTTCAATTACTTGTATTGTGAGCTAATCCTCACCATGATTTTTCCCTCATTGTATTTTCCACATAAATTTAGTGTTCGCTTGTGTATGGTGTTGCTATTCAGTTTTTGTTATCTGCATTTCAAGTTTAACAGAATAAGGATTTAATGAATGCATGTGGATCTGATTACTATTGAGGGTTTTTAAAGGTTTAACTTGCTACAACTAATTCACCCCCCCTCTCAGTTGTCTTGTGCATTCAACTCACTTGAGGTATTGTTGAACCACTTTAATTTAAGTTATTAGATTAGATTATGTATTATGAATTTAATTAATAGTTTCTAGTTTATGCAATTTTGAATAAATGTGTTGCAATTCTTAAATTAGAATTTGCAGATTGATGTCCTATTTCATACTTTGGAGATTAAATAAATAAGGCCACATTGTAGTGTAATGGTTAACTAGATATAGTATTGAGAATTAGGTACCTATAGCAACAAGTAGTAGTTTATATTCCTTTACTCTATTTTGAGCAGTAGTTTATTCTTTGTATGGAAAATTTCAATCTCATTGGAGTGGGGGACATCTTTCAACTTCCTTTTGATGAGATTTGCAAGGTGTGTAGAAACTACTCTAGATCATTCGTCAAGAAAACTAGGGGTGAAAAAATCTCTTCTCTCACCAAGAAACCTACTAGATTTACAAGGGTATAACTTAATAATCTCATGTCTAATATGAAGGAGGAAATTATTAGCCACTTGGCTACCCAGCTAGATACCCTCCATATCAAGAAGAAGCAATAAGAAGCATATGTATCTCTAAGTGAATTCTATCCACACTACCACTAGAAGAGGATCAATTGTAAATACAATAGCTAGTATCTCTGAAGAAAAATAATGGAAGCCAAAATTTTACACCATGGAGGATGAAGAAGGCCAAGTGATTTGAATTTCTCAGCATAATCCATGGAAACCAAGACAAGGTATGCCTCAAGACCCCTTGACCTACAACATGTCATTTCCAAGAAGTAATTCAAACATCTCAAATTGGAACCTTCAACCTTGGACTAATGTATAAAATCCACCATGGCCAATGACCCAAGCTTCTAATTATACTCAACAACAACAAGAGATGTGGCCACCACAACATTATCAAGGTCCAAACTACAATCCCTAATGGACACCCTAGAAAAACCAATGATCATCACAGTGGCACAAAGGTCAACAATGGAAAAACTAAAATGCAAATCAACCACAACCACAAAAAAATTCCATAATGCCAAATCCAACCATGGATGCACCATCACAACCAAGAGCACCTCAGTTGCTAGCACAACCTACACCTAACCCCTGTTAGGAAAAGGTGTGTTTTCCACCTTGCATAATGTTATAATGCAATTATTTATTTATTATGTGGTGCACCTAGGGGGTCTAGGGATGTAAGGATGTGTGCATCACATGCATCTAGCATTATTGGGTTCACTTTATGTGTTGTATGTAACATTATATTAAATATGGGGTTACACATGAGAATAATATTTAATATTAGGAAAAATTAGTACCAATATTAAATGAGGGGTTAATATTTTTTTAAGTTAATGGTATTAATCACATGGTTTTATGTAATACCACTTGGTATTTTTGTGTGAGCTTGTTTCTACAAAAGAAAACACATGGGTATTTTTCTAAGGTTGGAAGGCTAGCTAGTTAGTAGGTTATCTCTTGTTAGCATTTGTGAGGTTTGAAGCATGTCATGGGATGTGTGGTTATATGATTGTTCACATGGAGTGCTTGTAGAGGGCTTGATGTTTCAAAGGTGTTCATGGATGACTCTTAAGATGTATTATATTTTTTTATTGTTGAATAATACATGAGTGATGGATGCTTTTGGAGGCTAGGTTTTTTTTTCCTTAAGGGTTTCCCCAAGGTATATCTTGTGTCATCTTTGAAGGTATGTTGTCTATTCTTTTGCATATGGATTTTGAATACTTGTTTTCATAGATTTCTCTATTTTTTATGTGGAAATTATCTTGAGTGAATTCGTATTTCCTTTCATTTGGTATCAAAGCCATGGTTGTGGTTTCCATAACCCTTTTTGGAGTAGATCTAGTGTATAGTTGAATCTAGGGCTTGCATGGAAATAATGAAGAGACTAAAAGATATGAGAGTTTTATGTAGGTGTTCCTTGTAGATTTGGTATTTTGGGGTTGCATATTTGTGGCTATTTTTTGTAGATCTGAGGTTATGAATCTTTGTTGGCAAAAAGGTTTTGTATGGATGTTCATTATGACGGATTTGTTGGAGAAATTTTTTTAATGATCCCTTGGGATAAAAAAAACTTCACCATTGGATCGAGGAGGCTCAAGAGATGAAGATTGATATAAAATTTGGCCTATTTTGATTACCAAAAAATGTAAAAAAATTCCCCTGCTCAATTTGACTATATGAACATGAATTTTCAGAAAAAAAATCCTAAAAATTAAAACTTTATTAAAGCCTATTATTAAAATTTAAATAAAAAATTATGTGGCAGCAATTTGAAGATCACACAAGTACATTGCAATTTCCTTGAAAAATGGAATTTTTTTGGCTTCCTCTCACCTTTCATCCTCCTCTCCTATTCCCTATACCTCATTGGATAGGAAGGAAGTGAGAGGAAGGTGCAACAAAGAATAGAAGATGGGAAAAGATCTTAGACCAGTAGGGTTTCTACTTGAAGCATGGTACAAGAGTGATCAAAGTTGTGGATTATAGAGAGATCACACTTAAATATAACCTTTCACCATAAGCTTTCCTAAGGACAAGTAAGAGATTTAGTTGGGGGGAAATGATGGTCTATAGAGTTGGCTAGTTTCCTGTTACTATTTCATACTTTTTATCATTACTTTATGCTAAACTCTAAGGCAACACCAAGACCTTCCATATACTTTTAAGTAGTTTTAAGCATTTATAATGGAAACATGAAATGTTAATATATGTATGTATGATTTATTAATGTACATGAATTTTAGTAGGATTTTTTGTTTAAATTATGGTTGCTAATAATGATAATAACTTAGGAAATAAGACTAACATTTGTAGCAAGATATATGTCAACCCACAATAATGTGTTTCTCCAACCATAACATAAGGACTACAATTCATTGCAAAGCAGTCAATCGAATACATCATGAAAAATTTTAAAGGAAGGTGGAGGTGATCATTTAATGATTAGTTCATTAATCACCAATTATTACTTTTATCTATTCATAAGACAACTAGGAGAAGAAGTATATTCTCAATAGGATTGTGAATTATGACATTTTTTCTACTAAGCACATTATCTATTATAAACATCTTGTTGGGCATAGAATCCTTGATTGATTTTTGTACTCCTATTTCAGTAGTTATTACTTTCTATTTTGAGATTTATTCCTCTTCCTATTCTTAAGGGAGAGTTGATATATGTTTTGTAGTTTTTTTTTAGTTCATAAATAATTTGATTTCCTCACAGAACCTATATAGTAGTATGCCCCTTCGAGGAGGAGATCTAGTAGTTGTAGAATGGTGGAAGATCATATGTGATATTGAATAAGATATGCAAAGATTTCTTGTTATATTATGTGTAAAAAATTCTATGTTTGGAATGAAATAAAGGAGAATTAATTTGATAATATATCTTTTTGAGTAAGTGAGTGATTGGAAAGATCTTATGGAAGCAACAACTTAAGAAAGGGCCAGTTGAGGTACTATTGAAATACTTCAATTTAAGTTATTAGATTATATTTTTTTATTGTGGATTTAATTGATAGTTTCTACGTTATGTGATTATGAACAAATTTGTTACAATTCCCGAATTAGAATAGTAGATTATGTTGACTGAACAAGATAATTGAGAGGGGGGTGAATCAATTGTATCTAATTAAAACATCAAAACCTTCAATAATATTTAGATCCAGATGAATTCATTAAATCATTAATATGTTATAATGTTTAAATATGAAATGAAAATAGCAAAAACACCATACACAAGAGAACACCAAATTTACATGGAAAACCCTAGGAGGGAAAAACCACAGTGAAGATTAACTCACAATATAAGTAATTTAAAAAATGGTACAAAGAGTCTCACTACCAAAATAGGAGAAACTATCTAGAAAGGCTCACAAACTAGGCTCATTTCCAAAATAGAAAGAAGAAAAAATATAGAATGTTACATAGAGAACATAATCTCAATGCAATACAAAATCCACCACAATAGTTCCAACAACACTTGCAGTCTTCAAGAGATTGACATACCTCATCTCAATGCATTCAAAAATCTTACATCATAGATCACACTACATTTCACAACTCTACACTTAATTTCACATCACAACACTAATCAACTCTATTCCACACTCCATCTCACATCAACTCACCTTGAATTTATACCATCCACAACTTGAAAAAAATCTTCAAGTCAGCTACATATGCCTTACATTTTACAAATTAAAAATAGGTCAGAACTAAGCATTCCCACAATGGATAGGAATGAAAGTGAACCAATACAAAACTTAATTGGGACCCAAATAAACTCTCACACACCATGCTACACCTTCATCAATACTTAAAAATCTTCAAATGTAGTGTAAACACCAAGTCAAATGTTACCTATGCAAACACCATTAAACATTTAAGTACATGCTTCGTTAAATCCAAATATGACTTGAAAACCACACACCACACTTTTAGAAATCTTTTGGAGCACCAAACCATTAAACATCTTGAACCAAGCAAGAGACCAACACCATCAACATACATTCAAAATTGCAAGAGTTGAAGAACAACTATGGAGAAACGTGGAGCAAAAACTTTTCTCCCAGACACCTTTGAAGCAACACTGCAAAATCCAGTTCACACATTGGTGAACATAACTTATTCTGCTTGTTGATCCAAAAGCCTAAATTTTGGATATAGAAAATTTGATCACCTCTAGACAACATAGCCAAACCACACAAGAAAATCTTCAACCTTGAAGAAATGCAGAGCAAAACCCCAACAAGTCTGCAATGCCTTGTTTCCTCCTTTTACCAATTTTCTCAATATCCTAGACATCTTTATCACTATCATAATCATAACTAGAAGCTTATCAAAGCAACACCGTATGTTGATACCAACAATTGAATTGATGACAACATAATGCAACTCATCAAAGTAACAATATCTCTCAACCACTACACAATTGACACCAATGACAACACAAGCTTGTTGACATCAATGACAACACCTTTATACTTGCAACAATATCCCCCTTTGTCATTGATGGAAACACAATATGTGAAAAACCATCAAAGATAACATACACACTCTCTTTTTTCTAGATTAGACAACCTACACAACATTCATGTACTCTCTCCTCCTTGTACAAGATTTTCTCCCCATTTCTTGTTTTTCTTTTTCACATGCTTCACTTGCCCCTTGTATAGATATATTTTTTTCATTACTCTTTCTCCCCCTTTGACATCAATGGAAAAGGATAAAATATTTTTTATTTTTCTCCCTCTTTGACATTGAACCAAGATACTTGCTACTTCTCTAAATACTCCCCCTTAGGAGTATACACCAACCAAATCAATAGCCTTTGCAAAATTCAAAGGAGGGGCAATAACTCCCAAATTCTCTTGAGGATACTTAAAATTATACTTAGGAAGAGCCTTAGTAAATATATCAGCAATCTAGTTCTTTGTAGGTACTTATTCAAGCTTCACTTCATTCTCCATGACCTTCTCTCCTAGAAAGTGATATCTAATTGAAATATGCTTTATCCTTGAATGCATCACTGGGTTCTTTGAATATTGATTGCACTTGTATTATCACACAAGATAGAAATAGGCTCATCATACATGACTCTAATATCCTTCAATGTTTGCCTCATCCACAACACTTGTGTGCAACAAGATGTTGTTGCAATGTACTCAGTCTCTGTAGTAGATAAAGAAATTGAATATTTTTCTTACTTAGCCATGATACCAATCTACATTGAAGAAAGAATGCACCACCACTTATACTTTTCCTATCATCCACACAACCAACCCAATATACATTTGTGTAAGCACTCGGGATACCAAAAGTCATAATCTAGAGTGTCATTCAAATACTTGAATATCCTCTCTATTGTTGCAACATGTGGATCTCCAAGATCTTGAAATCTATCCACAAGACAAATTGCATGCATGATATCTGATCCAGTAGTAGTTAGGTATAAAATTCCACCAATCATAGATCTATACTTGCTCTGATCATCCTTAGGGGATTCATCATCCTTACTCAGTTTGCAAAAAGTAACCATAGGAGTGCATACCATTTTGGATTCTTCCATTCCAAAATTCTTCAATATTTCTTTAATATACTTTGATTGTGAAATGAATATACCTTTATCTATTTGATTGATTTGTATACCAAGGAAGAAATTCATCTCCCCAAACATAGACATTTCAAACTCTTTCTACATATTTTCTACAAACTTCCTACACATAGCTTCATTGCCTCCAAAATTATTTCATCAACATGCACAACCACTATCAAGATTCGGTATTTCTCAACCTTAAAGTAAAGATTACTATCTACGATGACTATTGAATCCTTTATATATCAAATATATGTCTAACCTTGCATACCAATATCTAGGATCTTGCATCAATCCATACAATTCCTTCTTTAATCTAAAAACCATATTAGGTTTACCTGATAACTAAAATCCTTTTGGTTGTTCCATGTAAACTTCTTCTTCCAATTCTCCATTCAAGAAAGTAGACTTCACATCCATCTAATAAAATTTAAAGTCTTTATGTGTTGAAAATGCTAGAAACATCCTAATTTCTTCCATTCTAGCCACCAGAGAAAATATCTCATCAAAGCCTATTCCTTCAAATTGTGCATATCCCTTACACACAAGCATTTCCTTGTTTCTTAACACTTCTCCATTCTCATTCAGCTTGTTTCTGAATAACCACTTAGTACCAATTATGTTCTTGTTTTTAGGTTTAGGAACAATTTCCTAATTTTAATTCTTCTCAAACTACATAAATTATTCTTCCATTTCTCTCATCGAATATTCATCATTGCATGCCTCACTCACTCTTTTAGGTTCAACTTTAGAAAGTAAACATAGATTTTCCTCTACTTTAGCAACTCTTCTTTTTGTCAACACACCTTTTCTTTTGTATCAAGTGATGTATTCTTCAAAATGATTTCTCTACACATACTTAGGGGTCTTAGGGGTCTTTTCTGAAGCTTCTTCCTCTTCATTCTACACTTCTTTTTCCATATATTTTTCTTCTTCTTCTCTGCAAGTAGGTTCATCTTATTCATATCCATCTATCACCACTAAATTCTTCAATTCTTCATCAAGCTTGACACTTGCACTTTCAAAAATCCTTCTTAGCCTTTTGTTATAATATATGTAAGCTTTAATTTTAGTAGAATATCGAATGAAGATACCTTCATCATACCTTGCATCAAACTTTCCTAATTTTTCATCATCTCTTATGATATAGCATTTTCTTCCAAGCACTCTAAAGTACTTGACAGTAGGAATCCTTCCTTACCACAACTCATAGGGAGTCTTTGTATTGTTAGCCTTTGATTAAACTCTATTAAGTATGTAAAAAAAATTATGAATTGCTTCTCTCCAATATACTTCTAGTAGGTTAGCTTCTTTCATCATAGTCCTTGCAGCTTCTTTAATATAGTCATATTTTTCCTTTCAACCACTCTATTTTGCTGAGGATTCCTAGGGATAGATAAATGCCTCTATATGCCATGAATCTCATAAAACATGTTAAATTCATTGGAGGTGAACTCTCCACCTTTTTCAGACCTCAAACATTTTATTTTCAAATCCATTTCATTCTCAACCATATATTTAAATTATTTAAATCTATTTAGGGCTTGAGATTTTTCTTTAAGAAAAGTAGCCTGTGTCACTCTAGAATAATCATCAATCAAAATCATGAAATAATTGTCACCTTGAATAATTATCACTCTTTTAGGACTACAAAGGTTTGTGTGCACCAATTGCAACAATATGGAAGAATATTGTTCTTTTCCCTTGAAACTACTTCTTGTTTGTTTTCCAATTTGACAATCTTTGCAAACAACATTGATAGGATTTGTAATCTTCAGTAGATCCCTCACTACTTGAACTAGACTAATTCTAGCAAATTTATCAAAATTGATGTGACACATCCTCCTATTCCATAACTAGCTATCATTAATCTAAGTTATAAAAAAGTGACCATCAGCACCCTTGAGTTGATAGATATTTCCATATATCCTCTTTTTAGCATAAATCACAATTTTGGACCCTTTTTTTGTTCTCACACCCATCACCCTGAAACATAATATTGTACCCTTTTCTACAAAATTTTCCAACACTCAAGAGGTTATGCCTTAAACCTTTAACATAGTAAACATCTTCAGTATTATTCTTTCCATCAAAACCGATTAAACCTATTCCACAAAACTTAGCACCTCAGTCATCTCCAAATTTAACAATTCCTCCATCATATTTTTCAATTTTAACAAACTTACTCTTCTCTTTGGTCATATGATTTTAGCAACCACTATCAATAACCCAATAGTTCTTATCCTATCTAACATGAAAATTAGATATCAAAGTACCTCTAGTCTTATCCTTTTTTCTCTATAACACTTTCCTTCACACAACTTTTACAATTAGTAGAAACAAATTCACCTTTTAAAGCCAAGAACAAGCATTCATTATCATCAACATCTCTATAATCAGATCCATCAATATAAATACCAACATCTTCTCTAACATAATAGCTTTTCTTGACCATCTTTCCTTTGTTTTCCTTTTTCTTATTGTTCACAACTCTATTTGGACATCTTGAAGCATAGTAACCTATATTTTCACAACTAAAACATTTGAAAGGTAATTTACCTTTATACTAACCAATGCCCTTTTTCATCTTTCTTACAAAGTTAGCTTCTAGATCATCAAGATCATCTCCATCCGAATCTTCAAATTTTTCTTATTTTCTTTCCTTGAAAGTAGTCTCCACTTTTGCACCTTTATTCAAACCATTTTTTCTCATTTCAAATGTAGTTAGTGTGCCATACATTTGATCTCTAGTGTAAGTATTAAAATTTGCAACTTCCTCAATAGCATAAACCTTTTCACCATAAGAATCAGGAAGAGTTCTAATAATTTTCTTTACCATTTTAGGTTCTTTGACTTTTGCACCAAGCCCTCTTATTGCACTAACAATTTCATCAACCCTCTACATGTAACTTGTAATTGTTTCATCTTCAAACATTTGCAATTTCTCATATTGTGTCTTCAAATTCTTCATCTTACCTTGTTTAACCTTATCATCTCCTTCATAAATATTTTCTAGCTTATCCCAAACTTATTTAGCATTTTTAAAATCCATAACTTTCACTAATTCAAAATTTACAAGACTACTTAAAAGAACAAGCCTTCTCTTACCATATTTTTCATAAGACATGATCTCATCACTTGTGCTTAGTCTATTTTTAGGTATAATATATGTAGTCTTCACTAAATTTGTGACATCAAATCCAAGCTAAACTAGATAGCCTTCCATATTAATCTTCCAGAATGCATAGTCTGTGCCATCAAACATAGGAATCTCCTTCTTACTCACCATCCCAGATCTACCTCAAGTGGTCAATATTTTCTCTAGTGAACCTTGCTCTGATACCAATTGTTGAATGAAAAAGACAATTGAGAGGGGGATGAATCAATTGTATCTAATTAAAACATCAAAACCATCAATAGTAATCAAATCCACATGTATTCATTAAACCCTTAATATTTTATAATGTTTAAACATGAAATGCAAACAATAAAAAATGAAAAAATAACACCATACACAATAGAAGACCAAATTTACATGGAAAATCCTAGGATTGAAAACCACTGTGAGGATTATTACAAAATTAGTACAAAGAGGCTCACTACCAGAATAGTACACATTGTCTAGAGAGGCCACAACCCAAGCTCATTGCTAGAATAGAAAAAAGAAAGAAGATAGAATGTTACACAAAAAATATGATCTCAATGCAACAGAGAATCCACCACAATAGTTCCAATAACACTCGTAATCTTCAAGAGATCAAGATATCTCAACACATTGCATTCAACAATCATGTATTATAGCTCACATTTCATGTTGCAACTCTACACTTAATTTCACATGACAACACTCAACTCTATTCCACACTCCATCTCACATCAAATCACCTTGCATTTTTACCATCCACAACTTTAAAAACATCTTCAAGTCATCAACATATGCGTTACATTTTACAAATTCAAGATAGGTTGGCACTAAGAATTCATGTGGTGGATATGAATGAAAGTGGACCAATGCAAAACTTAATTGGGACCCAAATCAACTCTCGCATGCATGCTACACCTTCATCAATACTTAAAAATCTTTGAATGTATTGTAAACACTAGGTTGGCCATTACCCATGCAAACATCATCAAACCTTGAAGTACACACTTCCTCAAATCCAAAGATGACTTGAAAAATACATACCATGCTTCTAGATAATCTAGAATAATCAGCAAAACACCTGAGATCCAAAAAATTATTCACATCAATTCACACTTGAAGAATGTACACAGCTTGTACACTTAGAACACTTTGCTAAACACTGTAACTACAAAAACCATCTTCTAGAGCACCGAACCATGAATCCTCTTGATATAGGAAAGATATCAACACCATCAACATACCTTTAGAATCACAAGAATTGAAGCACAACTATAGATAAATTTGGAGAAAAAACATTTCTCCTAGACACCTCTAAAGCAACACTGCATTATCTAGTTCACACATTGGTGAACATAACTTCTTGGTGCAAGGGCACCATACGATTTCATGCCTTCAAATCAGGTTAAAAGTTGATATTTTAAGTTGGTTGAGTTCTTGGCATGTAATAAGATCTTCTAAGACTATTTCATATGTGTTTGAGTTTTGTTTGAGTCATTAGGTGTTAAGGTAGGGTGTCAATGCAAACTTGTCAAAGTTGCACATTGTTGTTAAGCAACATTTGCACTTTTGTCATAAAAGTGAACATAATGATGTTTATTAGTATTTAATTTGAAAATTGGTTTGAAACCATTGGGGGATGGTTGGAAATTTCATAAAATTCCTTGTGTCATTGACCATGAGGTTGGGTTTTGAAGGTTTGAAGATACAAGCAAATAAAACTCTATTTTCTGCATTTTTCAAAACGTTCTTTCTTGCTACAGTGAATTGTACAATTTTGCAAGATCTAGGAATGGTCTAAAGAAAATTGTGGTTGATCGTACATTGATTCTACTTCCTTTTTCCATTGGTTTCATGTGATATTGTTGTGTTTCTAGCAAGTTGTGCTTATTGTATTCCAGACTGGTCAAAACCCTAATTAAGAAAACCAGTGAGTAAGAAAATGTAATAAAATCTATTGCACCCAATAGAATCTCCTAAAGCTTGGTGGAATTGATGATGTTGATTCACTCTTTGATGTTCCTAGGTTGAAGATTTAGAGGGTGGTGTTTGGCACGTGCAAGAATATTTGAAGGGTCTAATGTCTTTATATATAAGACCTAGAAGCCTTAGTGTTTGGAGAAAATTGGTGAATGCCTTTGGGGAAGTGATTCTTGATGCAGAAGTTGATGAATTGGGCCATGTGTGACATGTGGAAAGTGTTGGAATGGGTGTTGAGAGATTTTGAAGCATTGAGTCTATCTATACTTAGCATACTTTCCTAATTAGACCTATTCAGGAAGAGAACAATCAATTTTTGACCTAGTCTATACAATGGAACCCTAGCTTATTTTGAGATATGTTTTAAAAAGGCCAAAAGGGTATTTGTAACTATGCTTAAATTTTATATTTCATGCCTTCCCTATAATTTATTTCTAAAAAGGTAATTTTGAAAGGCTACTAGGCAAAAGGGGTAGTTTGTGAAGGAAAGGTCATTGGTTGACATTTGAAAGCTCTTGTGAAAGGTTATCTAAGTGAGTTAGATAGGTTGGAGACCAAAGGGTCCTTGTGGGGGATTGTGGGTTGTGCTTACCCTTGAATGGCATGTTGTTTTGAAGACCAATTATCTACCCTTGTGAAGAAGTCTGTCGTAACATGTTTTCCTTTGAACTTCGAGAAAGGAATGAATCCATTGTTGTGAAATGTGGTATAAACTTTCTAGTTACTATCCCTACTTTGCATCACTTCTTCTGCACCTCAATCTAGAAGCTAAAATTATGGATATAGAAACTCTGAACACCTCTAACCAACATATCCAAACCACACAAGTAGATCTTCAACCCAGAATAAATATGGAGAAAAACCACAACACCTTTGTAACACCCTATTTTCTCTTTTTTTTTTATTATCAATTTTCTCAATATCCTCGAAATCTTTATCACTACCACAACCATAACTAGAAGCTTATCAAAGCAACACTAGAGGTTAACACTAGCAATTTAACTAATGTCAACATAATGCAACTAATCAATGAAACAATCGCTCTCAACCACTACAAAATTGAAACTAATGAAAACACAAGCTTGTTGACATCAATGACGACACCTTCATACTTGGAATAGATTGATGTTATATTTCATACTCCAGAGATTAACTAAATTAGGAAATACTACAATGTAATGGTTAACTAGTTATAGTCTTAAGAATTAGGTACCCATAGCAATAGGTAGCAGTTTATATACCTTTACTCTGTTTGAGAAGTAACACATTATTCTAATTTAAAGCTTTAATTGTATTTTAATGTTTGTATTTGTCTATACTCAATTGATGTAGGATGTCCAGAATCCATGAATGAATATACATTGCTAACACTATCTGAATCTTACGATCCCCTATTTGATGATTTACTGTAGCCCTCTTATGAATGATGAACTACTTAGTCTAGGGATCCTCAAGTCCACTAAGTCATGTGCATAGTTGTCAACACCAAGTTAATTAGACATTAGATGAATCTCAACAAATGGGACCGATGTCCTTGTTACCAATCCCTTTTCTATAATTTTAAGTGATTTACATTTTCATATATAGTTAAATGTATGTGTCTATGGTTTGGTGTATGCACCATATTTCATATCAGTTAATTCCTTTTCACTATTTTTTTTAATGAAATATTTTACTTCTAGATTTTATTTTACATGTAAGTTTTTTCTATTTAATGTAATTTGCTTACAAGGAATTAATTTTATAATGTGTTATAAGGATTAATCGAACTCAACACTTCTATCTTACAATCCTAATAAGTGATTTTTTGAGGTTTTGAAGCTTTTATCTTTTCCAACACAAAAGAGTGTATCCATATGTGTTTCATTATATTTACTAGCATATATTTTTCTAGGCTTTAAATCATATTTTTATGATCCTTTCTAGATTCTAACTCTCAAATTTCTATTAAAATTGGTTTTATAGGGGCTCATGCTACCAAAATCTTCCCTCAAATAGTCTCAAATCATTTTTTAACTAACTTTATATTTTTTTATGTTGGAATCATACCATAATGTATCTAATTTCAAAATAGTGTATCCACTCTACACCTTAGAGGTTCTATTCCTAGGAATAATAATTCACTATCATTCGGCATATGCATTCCCTAATTTAGCATATGTGCTACATATACTGAAAATTCCACTTCTAGGTATATATTTGTATTGTTTCCATCTTTTAGTGTATCTTTTTGAAATTTAGTGTATGCAACCTATATTTTTTCAATTTCACAATTTCTCACCTTAAATAATTTTCTTTCATCATTTTTTTCTATTCCCTTGTTTTTGTAGCTTGAAATCACTTGTCAAAGACAAAAAACTCAAACTACTAATAATTTGTTGTAGGATGCTTATCAAAGAAAAAAATTATCACTAATTTGGGAACACTTCAATTTCTTAAGGGAAATGAACAGGTGTTTTCCATGTCTATGAACACTTCTAATAACATTCTCTCTCATCTTGTCCTTAGGTGATCTTGTAGATCAAAATCTTAGATTTGGTATAAAAAAAATTTATCATTTTTTCCTAAGGACTCTAATCTTGCATGCTCTACCCTTGTGCTTCATGTGATCTTGGGTAACCAAAATTAAATGGATAATCCTTTTGGAAGGCTTGTTTATTCCCCAAATCTAGTGTTCAATAGGATTCTAGAAATTAGGGGGTGAATCAAAATACATTACTCTTGGAAGTTGTAGAAGGAGGGGTATCGAATGCTTAGGACCACGGGTCATGGGAGGGTCAAGAACGATTGGATACCCTAGTCTACTTCTCTCTAAGGATTGTTTAAGGGAAGTTTAATGTTCTACGAGGGTGAAAAGGAAGGACAATTGATATGCCACTATCCTTCTAAAAACTTGAGAGGTTTATGGGATCAAGAGAGAAAATTCCCAAGCCAAAACTATGACCTAGGGAACTCTTTGCTAGAGGACCCCAACACACAAGACAGATGACAGCATGATGCGTTGGCATCTCAGTCGGCCACTAGTGTTTATATAGACAAAAATTATGTAGTACAACTAAGAATAGTAGGGAATTAAATAACTACCTGATAAAAATAATAATGACAAGAAAGTGGGAAATAACCAAGCTATTGAAAGAAACAAGAAGAATACTTCAACTTAGGAAATGAAAGTTGATTGATAATAAAAGTGGTAGAAATGGAAATCACGAGCGGTCCATCCTCTAACAATCTCCACATGAACATGATCACCTAAAAACACTAGAACAAAGAAAATGTTGGGGATATTTCAAGGCATTTGTGAGGGGTTCAAATTCACTCCATTACATTTCCTCCCACTTTAGCAAGCATATGTGCTACTAGATGCAAGATAAAGTATATCGAAAGAGTTCAAAGAAATTATTCTTGAATTGTCAAGGAAGTAGATCGTAATATAACCCACCTGAAAGTGCAAGAAGATAATCTTGATCCATAGGTCCTTGGACACAAGGAGAGTTGAACCAAAATGCATCATAGATCTGCAAACCTATGGAAGGTGATAAAAGAGGCTCTAGAGGTCTGCAAACTTACAGAGTCAAACAAAGAGATCCCACAAGATGTAAGTACGTACTTCATAGGTCCTCAAACTTGCAAAGGAGGCACCCCTAGGTATCTGGTGCTGAAAGAAGCTGAATGTAAGAGGATCCATAGAGTCTAATTGAAAGTATCTTCACAGGTGCACCTACAAAGAAACATGTTAATCCACAAAAAAAACATGTCAGATATTAAAAGGAAGCCACACAGGTAGATAGGAAGACAATCATGCAAATAGTCAACAATTAAAGGAAGATCTTTCAAAGGGGTCCCTTGGGAACCCTTCAAAAGGAAAGGGGTCCACTCAAGGGATGCTCAGTTTGAAAGTGAAAAACATTTTTGAAAAGAGATAAAAAAGTTTTTCCAACGATTCTAGCATCAAGGAATCCTTTTGAAAGATTCATTTCCTTGAGGAATTCGAAAGAATGAATGTTCCCTTGCAAGGGAAAGTCTAGATTCTATCTTACGAATCTATGATGAAAGAAAAATTCATCTAAGGATCCATGTTGAAGAATACAATTTTTGAAAAATAGATATTTTCAAGAAGGGATTTGTTGGCCACCAAATGCACCTTTTGAAAATTGAAGTAGTACGATAGCCCCCCCTTAGGATGGTGCATGTCAAACACACAAGAACATGTTAGTCTAAGGATAGAAACACAAGAATGAAAGTGATATTGTGGCCCAAAAAACATGATAAGATGTAACCATGGTGATGTAACACATGCGATGGACAACGTGCATAAGCACTACAACATCACAAATCAAGTAAAGAAGAGAGAAAGATAAAAATAAAGGAGAAACAATGACATAACGAACAAGAGATAGGAGGATCTGATATTTCAGGGTCAGATTTTCTCATAAATATGGATAGATAAGTATAATAATATATAAATGAACTATCATCAACCCCTTACTATATTAGACCATGTGAAGAAAGGCACATGAAAACAAAATAAAAATAAAAATAAAAGGGTCAACATGAAAGGGAGGCCTAAATTCCCCCAATGCTTTGCATCCTCCCTAATTATCAAAATTCAAGGCACAATAACAAGAAGAATGATGTGAGAAATGGAAATTTTACAACAAGCGAACAATCTTGTATCCAAGCACCAATGAGGGTGACAAGGGTACTCCAAGAAAACATAAAACAAGCACGAGGGAACAAAACACACACACAAAATCTAATCTACAAGTAAAGAAGAGGTGACCCCTATTCCTCATCAACCAAGAGGTCATTGTTCTACCAATCTAGATTACTATAAGGGGAGTGTGGATGATCCTACAAGGACGGAATATCAAGGGGGTACCCTCTAAATTTCCTTCAACAAGATCCAAGGAAGAAGGCACCTCAAGGTCTTCTCCACTCACTTCTTATGCAGTGAACATCAAAAATCTTACAAAGATAGTTGACAAAGTCAAGACATCATCTATGGAGATGAACATGCACTTTATAGGAGTGCCATGTGTTAACTTAGCAGGTGATGGAGGAGGTGTCCAAGATCCATTACTAGCCTCACTGAAAGATTCAGGATTAGTGATGAACTCTGAGGACATTGGGGCTACCTCCATGACTAAGATGGTGCAAGCCAACATAGAACCACCCTCTGAAGATGGTGAACCCTTCTTCTAACCCCCATTGCTAATAGGGTTGTACTCCATCTTTCACTTCATTGAGGGATGCGATATCCCCATAGACAAAGTAGAGGAGAAAACCGTAGAAGACACCACCAAGGTATTGGGTATGTCCACAAGTTTTGAAAAAGGTGGGATGTCTAAAAGGGAAATTAGAAGAGGACACTCAATCAAAGGAGCAAGGAATACCTACACCCTCTTCAGGTGAGGATTGTTCATGCTTGTAGGGGGAGTTGGAAGAAATACTGAGGTAGAGGGGACTAAATTAGAAAGAGGGAAAGAGGAGGACATAGCAGAATATGCTGAAGGAGTTGTTGGCTCCCCTTCCTTCTTCTAGAAGGAATCCTGATCAATGGCTAGAGCCTTCCTCCAATGCTTGTGCTCACATGCTAGGTGGTTTCTATGGCTCTAAGAGCTAGAGGATGTAGCATGTGAAGGAACATAAGGATCCTATTCAATCATTGGACGGAGTGACTCTTAGACAAACATAGGAGGGAGAGATGGAGAGAAAAATGCAACAACAGATGGGGGAGAAAACTCAAGCACCTCAACAGTGGGATTCTTCCCATTCACTACCTTAGAGGTAGAAGTAGTAGGAGGCCATGGAGGTTGAGACACAAAAGATGATCCATGGGACCCTTCCCCTTACCATACAAGATGGGTTGAGGCACCATTGGTAAGACAGGAAGCTCAAACACCCAACACTTGACCTTCCACTAAGCGGGCACCATAAAAATCCGTAAGATATGCATAGGAGTGGAAGTTTATGGCACCATAGTAGGAAAAGAGGAAGAAATGGGTGGAACAATAGAGAAGGAAGAAGATGCCTCATCAACCTTCTCCTCCTCCCTTATTTGAGCAATAGAGGTAGCCTTATGTTGCACTATCATGGATGCTTTAACAAAAATGGAATAGGGAGAAGGAGGGTAGGTTAATTTAGGCACTATGCCCCCATTCTTGTATTTCACATAGGTTTGATACAAAAAATCAATCTTGGGAGGGAGTGGACCAGTAGGGGTAGGCCAAAAGTGATCAAGTGAGTAGCCCCGATGTGCTACCATCAGTTTGTAACCAGTGTTGTGGACTACATGCATGTAAACCTCATCAGAGAACTTCAAGAACTTATGGATTATTGAGGGAACTGAATTCAAGGAAACTATCCAAGGAATGCCTAGTTTCACTTTGAACAATTTAGACCTTGGGATGATATCAAAGAGTGCATTCATAGTCCTGGGCCCAACTAGGACTGAAAAGGTGATAGAACTAATGGAAGGGATGAAAAGCCGATCATGTGTATGCATAGTACTTTTAGACTCATCATATCCATCCTTATGTAAGAATTTAATTAACATGATCTCCTTCGTGATGATATTCACTTGACATGTAGGGTCAACGAGAATGGTAGTTATAGTGTTCCCATTCATATGTGCGAGAATGTACAAAGGGGATGGTTCTCTCTTAGCATTCATCAGAAAATCCTATGAGGTGAATGTTATAGTAGGAGACCCAATTGAAGGCTATGCCAATGTGATGGGTAGATGTATGAAGGAATCCATCTCTTACGTACACTATACAGGTCTTTTGCTGAAGCCCCCAAAATTTTGATAATTAAACAATGACCTATTCAAGGTTTCACTCTAAAAAATTTAGAAATACTTCCAGCTATGCCACTAGGGGTCATAGGTTGGGCTGCAAGGCTAGAAACCCTAAAATGTACACACCCACAACACTCCTTGAATATGAGGGAAGAGTCTTTCAATACTACTGAATGGAACAAAAATGTTTCATGTTGTGTTCACCAAAATGTAGAGGAGGGGGACTGAACACTCATGACCCTAGGTCACAGGAGGGTCAAGAATGATAGGCTTCCCTAATCTACCTCATGCTAAGGATCATTTAAGGAAAGTTTAATGTTATAGGAGAATAAAAAGGAAGGACAACTAATATGTCACTATCCTTCTACAAACCTAAGAGGTTTAGGGGATTAGGAGAGAAAACTCCTGAGCCAAAACTGTCACCTATGCAACTCTCTACCATAGGACCCCAATGTAGAAGATGGATTCCAATGCAACATGCTAGCATCCCAATCGGGGGTTGCATATGTATGGATAGAAAGTACATAGGATAGCTAAGACTAGAAAGGAATTAACTAACTACTTGATAAAAAAAATAGTTATGAGAAAGTGGGAAATAACTAAGCTACTGAAAGCAACAAGAATACTTCAACTTAGGAAATGAAATTTGATGAGAATAAAGGTGGTAGAAATGCAACTCACAAGCATTCCAACCTCTTGTAAGATCCACACAAACATGATCACCTACACACAATAGAACGGGGAAAAATGTTGGGGTTGTTTTGGGGCTTGCCATAGTCAAACCCCTATTTCAATGTCCCTACCTCCACAAACAGCTAGAATAGCCACGAGATAGAAAATGCAATAAAGAAAGTATGGAAATAAAGTACTACCAAACAATGGTAACAACACTATGCTATAAAATCAAATGAGAATGTTGAATGAAATGGATATTGCCTCCCAAACAAGGTGCCCCCAAGCATGGGAAGGGAGATGTGAGCTTGCAAACTTCAAGGTGTAATCATTTCCACAACAACAAGAGTGAACTACAACAAAGGAATACCTTGGAGCTTCAACAATGGTGGAGATCATTGTGAAAATTCTCAATGAGTGTGTCCAAAACATGAAGTGAGAGTGAAGAAGCTTGAATAAGATTGAATTGAATGAATGAGAGGATGTTTTGAGATGGATAGAAGCCCAAGAGAGTTGTTCGAGGTCAGTCAAGGGTACAAGGCCATTACTCTTCATCACTAATGGAGAAATGGAATTCCTCTATAGATTGTAGAGGTGAGAACCCTATCAAGATGAAAACACACCACACAGACACCTATGTGCTGCACTAGTGTCCTTGACAAAAATTCCCCCATTGACGCTGCAAACAACTACCAAGTGGGTTGAAAGAGAGTAGATTAAGTGGAAAATCATTGTCAGGATTAATTTTTCTAAGGTGGAGGGTGTAAATGGGGAATTTATGAGGGGTGCAAATTCACTCCATTATATAAGTATAATTTTGTCACTCAAGCTAAGCCCCCAAGAATTGTATACCTTGGGGTAGTGAAGGTTAAAGGTAGTTTACCACCTTTTTAAGGATATTTGACTCAAGTGGTTAACTTTAATCTATGGATTTGGCCTAATGTACCCTTTTGGTATATTAATTATGCACCTAGAAACTATCTTTCATCATACATATGAACCAATTGGCCATCCTTTCTTGTAGTGCATCGATAAGTGGTTAGCTTTGGGAAGTTACAACATACTTTCAAGTGGTGAGAGGTAGAGTTTACCTTTGGGGAAGGAATTTTTCCACCAATTGAAAGAGATTCCATGTACTTTGGTACTCCCTAGCTATTAATCACTTGATAAATAGTACATATATGGACCTAAAATGATTGATACATATGATATTAATGTGCTTGGTGTGTCTTCATTATGGAAACCTATGCAACCCCTTATATCCAAATTCCTTAAAATTTAAACCATTTGTGTACCTTTGATTGTTTTTGTGATTTTATTTTTAAAATGTTACCTAAGGTCAAGCTTCCTCATCACAATCAAAATATCTCAATCCAATCCAATATAGTCTTCCTCAAATCCACCCAATCCAACAACCTTATCATCCAACTCCAAATAAATGTATCCTCTCCATTTAGTATTTGAGCTTAAATAGTCCAATTTATTCAAATTTGAATTAGTGTATGCGATTCCTAAATTGGTGTTGTTAGAATTGTAAAATTTTGAAAGTTTTAAACTTGATTATATTCAATGAGTTTCCAAAATAGTCCTCACCATAAACAAAAAAATCCTCTTTCCATAATATTTTTCTCATACTCTATCATGTGGTCCTGTAGAAATCCATCTAGCCCTAAATATTTCACTATATATAATCCATATCGGCAAGAGAAGGTCAGGGTCTCCCCAATCCATAATGCATTTTTTGCTAATGTATATCTATTATAGTCTATCGGAAAGAATTCAAGAATGTCACACCAATCAGAATTCGTCTGCAAGCACATATCAGTAGGACATAATTCATTGTCTCGACGACAGAAGACTCATATCGGGAAGAAAGTTATCATTGAAATAAGTCATAGAGAACTCATATATGTCTTACCAACTAGCGCACAAGGAAACTTATCGGCCAGACTAAAAGTCATCGGAGTGAAGTCTTATAGAATGCATCAGGTCTTGCCGACAAAGTGCAAGGGGATTCTATAAATGATTATTGGGATGAAGTTATGTAGTCTTTCTGACCTATATGTCTCGTTGAATGTGGTTTCATTAGTGAGAAAGTAAATATGTCTCATCAACCAGAAAACATACCAAAGGACATATCTTCGTGAGACACAAAGAAATCTATGAAACATCTCCCTGACTCCAAAATTCATAGTGAAATACATAAGATGAAAGGATATTTGTCGGTGAGACTCCAAATATCGATGAGACTGCGAGACATTATAGCGATATTCAATTTGTGATAGTCGGTAAGACTTCAGGGTGTCGAGGAGACTACAAGATGTTTTGATGAAAGGTTTAATGAACGTTGTAAAAGGTTATCGCCCCAGATTTGAAAATGTCTCACCGACAATACATTTGATGTGACAGTATGAGTTTCAAAAAAAGACTTCACTCATGCTTCAGTTGGCACATTAATGGCGTGACAGAACATAACAAGGAGAATTCAATTGGAGACATTAGTGTGGAATTGCTAGTGGAAGAATTGGAGAGGTGAACAAGAATCAGGGCATTCCTTCAGTCTGAAGGCTTCAAGCAAATACAGTAATTCCTTGTGCCTTAACTTCTCTAGTTTTAACTTCTATAATTTTGAGGAAATGGAGTCTCTCGGCTTAGGAAAATCAAAAGGTAGAAAGCATGGTGAAAGTAGTAAACCGAAAGGAAAAAAGTAGAAAGCTGAGACAGAACATGAGGGCACTGAGTGAAGACTAAATCAAGACCTCATAGACCAATTACCTGGCTTTGGACCTAAAGCCAGATGATCTGCTCAGCTTAGGGCAGAAATGGATAAACTAGATGATAAGTGTAAATTCATATAAGATGTTTGGACTCCAATAAGGGGGTATGAATTGTTTAATTTTCACTCTCATCAAAGAAATCGTTTTGGACTAGTATGTAACCCATGGAAGCTTAACTTGGGAAAACTGGTGTGCCCTAATGTATTTGTAAATGTAGAATTGATAAAATTGTTAGCAGTTCATTATAATTCAAAACTCAAAGCTATATGTGACCTATCCGAGAAACCACAAATACATTTATCAGATGATGCAATAGGGGAGGTTTTCAACTTGGAAGGGGTTTGCAATGAAAAGATCATTTGTGAGGAGTTGGAAAGGGAGTTCTAGAGAATGGACACAATTTATAAGGGTTGGAGGTTTCCAATCCATAGGATTAGACAAGACGGTAAACCAGTTCCTTTACAGGATAGTGATGGACCTCCTTTTCATGTTGACCTATTTGAACCTTATATTAAATACACTTATTTCTCAGTGGGCTAGGTATTGGGAATGGATGTCCTGGAATATATGTCAATTGTGCCTATGTTAATCTTAGCAAATATCCAGTACCACAATTCTAGGCCATTTGCCTATGCTCATACATTTCTAAGGGGCTTGATTCTGGATTAATGGCAATGAAGGGCAGAGCCTCTATCTTTCACCTCAGGCATTATTCATTGTTGTTGCATATAGTGTTATATTTTGGACAAGAGTTGGGATTGTGGCCCTAGGAATTGAGAATTTATCAAATTGATAAGGAAGGTGCAGCATTACCTGTCCAATTATGGACTGCTATTTGGGACAGTAGATTTACCAACTCTAGTTTTGTTCATTTTGAAGAATATTTTGTGAAGACATTGTACAAATTGTACAATCATCCATGTAATTATTCCTTATCTAAAGAGATAAATAGGTTTCTTTAGCCAAAGGATTTCAATAGGATGATTAGTCATAATTGGGGAGATCGGTATTGCCTGGAGGGAGCCACCATGATTAAAGTTTATGGATTTGAAGATGCCCCATTCATTTTTCCAAGAACAGTCCCAAATAGAATTGCATATTTGGAAATTGTCAGACAGATGGATTATTCCAGTGTTATGAATCTTAGCTCCTTTAGGAAGTAGGCTTTCATTCCTAGTACATTGTGCTTTGGTGATTTTACTGTGTTGGCCAATGAAGGATACAATTTGATCCATGAGAAATTGTTGCAGTACAATATGAAGAGAGGACCACCTAGAAAGAACTTTGACCCAGAAGGATATATTAATTCTGCTAAAATAAGGATAAAATTTGGAGGGTGTCAACATGTGCCCTATCATTTTGATGATATGACCCAGAATTTGGATGATGAAGAAATAGAGATGGTGGCCGAAAGATATAATCAGAGGTTGCAGGATGCAAAGTTGTCTTCTGGGGAGGAGGCATCGGAGGATAAAATGCCACAAGGCCAACAAAGTAAAATATCTAGATTGATAACTCAACATTATACTTTCCCTACTAGAGAATTGAATACTGAAGAGAATGAAGAAGCAGATGCAAGGCATGTAGAATATAGATCATTTGTGTTTGATGATGAATTTTTTAATTCCCCAGAGTTTAAAGCATTTTTGTATAAAAAAAGGGAAAAGAAATAAGGGAAAAGGTTGATAATATTACTGCAAGTAATGAAGAGCAATTGCTGAACGATTTAAGGAAGTGTGTGGATGAGGAGATAATGGGTATGACCCCTAAAAAGGGGAGGAAAATGGTTGAAAATGTCAGTGTCATGATCTTTCCTGGGCTTGATCTCAATTCTGAACTAATCTTTGATAGTTTCTTAAAAGACAATAATGCTACACACAAGCTTAGCCAATAAAAGGTAATAAAAGTGTATAAAAGGTAACAAAAGTGTATGCAGGATCTAAATACAATACAGATGAAGGATCATTAATGATTTGGGCCTTATATCCATCCCATAGGAAATCAATAGTTATTGACACTGAAAAGGCATTAGGGCATGTCATGAATTTAAAGGTTGGAGAGGCTGATCCTATGGCTACAACAAAAATTGGAATTAATATTGCAAAAATAAACAAGGCCCAAATTCAGATGTTGATTAAGGAGAGAGAAATGTACAAAACAAATAATGAAAGGATGTTGAGAGAAAATGATTGCCTAAAAGATTTCGTAGGTGTTACAATGAAGTCAACCAAGATGCTTACTCAAGGTAAAAGCTCTCAGTCAAGAGATCATTGGGAAGGATTAAGTGCTTACTCCCAAGGAAAATATGATGCAATTGTAGCAATAATCAAGAAAATGCAAGCCAGCTTAACATCTTCGTTGAATAAACTCTAGGGAAAATATTCACATGCCCTTGCTACATTAAAATAACATGAAAGGATGGATGGACGGATTATGGAGAAGTTTCAAGAAACAAATCATAGAGATGTTTCTAATAGTGTAGCAATTGAAGCTGCAAATCATATTATGAATAAACATCAGAACTTCTATGACGAATTGCAAGGAGATGAACAAGGATTGATAAATGTTGCCAAGAGAACATTGATTATATTCTTTGATGATAGAGGGGGACTAAAAGAAATGACCAGATGGAAAGGTGAGAGTGAGTCAATTCTACATGAAATCTTGAAGATAGCTATTGCAGAGGACACAACATTGGAGGAGGCAAGCGAGCAAAATGAGAAGATGATAAAGATGGAGATCACAATCTGGAACGCTGTTGGAGATACAGATACGTATGAATTCTGGGATTATTTGGATCACCTATCTAAAACCCATTTATGGCTAAATAGAGCTTGATTATCTTTTAATCTATTTGTTATTTAAACATATGACATTTCTGAAAGGACGCGTCCTTTCAAGCATTTGATGTATAAATATTTATTTCAGTAGTGAAACAGAGAGATAGATAGAATATCAGAGATTGAAGATAGAATAGGAAAAAATATAGTAAAATACAATGTTTCGCAGATATGAGACTATGATGCATGTTTAAGATTATGGAGATATCTATGAAAATCATTTAATGTGGTGGCATATTTTTGGTGTCAATTTTCTGTTGTGTTTATTGAAAGTATTACTAAAGTTGTCTCTAAGGTTGGTGCTTTCTGGTTATTTAAATTGATATAACAAGTTTATATTCAGTTTATCAGTGCACATTTGTTGTATCTATGTGGTTGATTAATTGGTTCTTTCAAGAAAATATTAAATCCTTTTAATTAATCATAGTAATTAGGGAAATTCGTCTGGATCATTAAGAAGAACTTGGTAATCATAATCTTGCATGTTTATACAAGTTATAAACTAAAATATATTCCAAACAATTTGAATGTTTTTATTCAGAAAGAAATTTCTCATTTAGATTTCATTTGACTCCACATACCCAATAAGGCACTAGTCTCTTTATTTTCATCATTTAGTTTCATTCATTTTTTACATTTGTTAACTAAACATATTAGGTTTTTAGTTTTAATATTTCTATACAATTTATACCAAATCAAGTTTTATTTTTCCACTCTCATTTTCCATTGAGGGAAAAACACTTCAAAAGAGATAAGAACAATTCAATTCTTCCTCACTCATATAGGTACACTCGCCTAGGTCTAGCAACACCTGAAGAGTAGAAGGTCTAAACCATTTGACCTTTTCTGTTACCCTGAAACGTACCAAGAACCTCTTGAGGCATTTAGCCTGCATTTTTGAGAGCTAACAGGTGTATCTCAAATATAGGTCAATGGTTATATATCACATAAGATAAATCTCTTTAAACTCTATTTCAATGGGCTGATCCCACAAAGCTAGTTTACAATTTCTGGGAGGAACTAATTTTTGTTGAAATCACATATTTTTAGAAAATATAATGATTTAAGACTTAAAAGGTTCCATTTAAAGAATTCCAATTGAAGAGGGCTTGATCAAATTACCTTAAATCATACCCTCTTGGATAGAACCCCGCTAGTTTTAAACCATACCTATAATGGACTCTCCTTTACACCTATCAAAATGCTGATAAAAAACCACTTTTGATTTAATTTTTGGGGGATCAAATGAATTCATTTAAAATTTATTTTTTGTAAGTATGTAGTCCTTATTATAAGCTTCCCAAAAAGTATACTTTTGAATAAATTTAATTTTATTATTATATTTATTTTTTATTTCTCTTGAATGTAGGCTTTTCACCGAAAATCAAGCTCTCTATTTTGCACATGTGGAAAAATATTAGATTATAAAAAAAAATTAAAAATATTAGTGCACTAGATATTGAAGTCCTTGATCCAAAAAATAAAAAAAATAAAATCGATATATACAAAAAAAATTGCGCGTTATATGGTCATGCTATGTCTGACTTGTAATTGGTTTGAATTTGAAACTTGACTAAAGAAAAAATATTCAATAAAAAACTATCTAACTAAGTGGAAGCACTAGATATCAAAGTTACAAATCTAAATTCGAAAGAATTATAATTTTATCCTTCATGGAAAAAAAGTTATGCATTATATGGTGTCACTTTTTAAAAATATTGTTTTATGAAAAAAACAAGTTTTTGACGGAGATGGAAAAAGAAGTGCAATCTGATTCCAAAATTTTTGAAAAAAAATATATTTAGAATCTATACATAAAATGTCACAAAACTCTAGTTTGTATCATCTTCAAATTCCTCACGGTTTAGCCGCTATAGGTGCCCAAAAGTGAAGATTTAGTTAAAAAAAAATATTTCAGTGTCTAGTTTGGCCAAAAATTGTAAACCACTATTATGAGATCACCCAATGGCTTTGATCATATCTTAGTAGTTCCACGCCCTATTTTGGCATATTTTCCTAAGCATGTGTAGATAAATATATATTCAAAGTATAGTTTCATCCAAATCAACCATCATCCCTAATTTCCCAAATAAAGTCATTCAATCTAGTCAAAGATCTTCTAAACCTATCCCCCTTTATCATTTCCTCTAATATACCTAGTCATTTATATCATTTCCTCCAATCACTTCATCTAAATCACTATATTTATCTAAAAATCACCCTAATAGTCCTAAGCAATCTCATAATTGAGATTTTAATGAACTTAGCCCTAATCCAATATCATATAATAGAAAACCCTAATAAAATATCATCACAATCATCCTCATATCTAACCTACACAACCATTAATCAAACCCTATACTTCCAAATCTTTTTTATCTAATCATCCATCCTAAATCGCATTCAACCACCATCACTAATCAAGAATTTAATCAAAATCAAATCAATCAAACCAACACTTACTTGAGAACTTAGTGTGTCTCAATAAACTAATCCAAATGATCCTTTCTTAAGAACTTAGCCTATCCTAAGTATATAATTAAATATAATCATAATCATCATCTAAGGTCTTGGTTCTTAATTAACCTCCCTTTCTCCAACCCTTTATACTTCTTCCATCATCAAATATATCTCTCTAATTCATCCTTAAGCTCATCATCCTAAGCTCCCATGTCGAAAACCCCTAAAAATATAAATGATTTCCATACAAAACCATAAATTTTATACTAATCACAATTTTTTATATCTACATCACCCTTCAACATATCCACAATGTCCCTTAGTGCATCTACATTTCCCCATCTCCTAGATATGTCATATATCAATGCATTTGAACTTCAAATAAGTACATATGAACTCTATTTTAGTGCATCCACTCATTTTGTGTCCTTAATCCATTCAATCCAAAATAAATCAATCATATCCCTTAGAACCTAAACTTAATCCATATCCAAATTATATCTTTATAAATCCACCTTAAGATATTTTTATATCAAAATAAATCTTAATCTCTTTTCTTCCACTTACTTCTAATTTGGCCTATCTCTCTTCTAATCATCTCTTCTTGTCTAATTTTAGATTTCATTCTCATCCCACTTATCAAATAATCATCTTGAATTCATATTTCTTTGATGATTCTCCTCAACAAAACCACCCCCAAAGTCCATTAAACATCAATGATGATCATCATCATCTTTTTGATCGAGATGAGAATGAAATTGACCCATTTGATGATATCATCACTAGCAAGCTTTTCCCAAGCTCTCATTTCCCACCCCTATCTTTTGACCAATAATTGGCTAGAATGGGCTACACCATCATGCCTACATGAATACTTAGTGGTCACCCTTATGCTACCTATGACAAGGGAAGCCCACCTGTTATAAATCAAGATCTTAGGGTACTAATCATTATAAAAAAATATAAAATAAATAAAATGGGAATCATACAAGTATATATTTTACACATTGGACAATATATGCATGAGGAAAAACATTTTTGGGTAAAAAACCCATAAAGAGTCATTGTATTATAACATTTAAAAAAAAAAAGACTAAATGTGGGGAAACTCCTATACATATTTCCACATGATCAATAATACCTCATGTGCATAATTATATAATAGTTCTTAGATTATCAATTATTTAAGAATGGTTTCTTTGAATATGTATGACTCATACCCCTTAAGGGTACAAATTTGAAGATTTATAGTGAAATATATCACTATGCACTAAGGTATTTTTTATCATGCGAAAATATGCATAGGAGTGTCCCCATGTTATAACATAAGGTTTTATAACCTTATATTAGAACAATATACAAATATTACGAGGGTATGACCCCTAATAAATTTGTGTTCTAATACTCACCCTTAATGGAATAGAAGGCATCACATGTCAATCTATATAAAAGAAAAATAGAGTACCCTAGTAACATACATATTTGATAATGATAAACAAGGAGACAAATATATACCAAAATCAAAACCATGTATTATGAACTACATGAAAATCATCTTGTCATAATTTATAATCACAATGTTTTAAAAATATCTTATTCATATGAGGTATTATAAATGTTTTTATTGGAGTGCAAGTCTCCTTAAATTAGCTTCACCCCAAGTTCATTGCATAGTGTCTATAGGTCTTAATAAAATGATTTTATAAGTGGGGGATTTACAAAGAGAATAATTTTATAATATGTCAAAAGTATTTTCATATAATTCCTAGAGGCCTTATGTTATACACGTTAGGTTTTACATGCAAGGATTTACCCATCTTGAGGTGTTAAAATGACTACAAGTCATTTTATTCTTGACGTCTTATATCTAGAAGTGTTATCATTATGCATACTTCCCCTCAATGGAAACTCCTTAAGGTCAAGGATTGAACTAAATTTGGAGTATATAATTCCTAAAGGTCTTGTATTATGCCTATTAGGTCTCACATTCAAGGATTTAGCCATCCTAAGGTATTAAAATGTCGAAAAGTCTTATTTTATGCATGAGGTCTTACATTTAGAGGTGTTATTTTTATGCAAACTCTCCCTCAGTGAAAAATCCTTACAATCAAGCACTATACAAATGTTTGATATATGATGGCTAATATTACATTTGATTTCTTCTTGATCATAGTGTACACCTTGCTAATCAAATGAATAGAAATGGAGAGAAATTTTATGATGGAATACTTTTTCTTTAGTGAAGTGCCCATGATCTTCAATGTGCTTTTCTCTCTCTTATTTTTGTTGGAAATAAGAGTCTTTGGTAAGAATAAAATAACTCTAGTTATCATAGAGTAAGGTGGTACTTTTACTAGTACCCAATTGATTTTTTTCCATAAATCTCCAAAGCCACATTGATTCTTTTGGGGCTACTTTTATATTAACCTTTTGATTAAAAAAATCATATAATATGGTTTTTTTAAGTATTACTCCATCCATAGAATAACACCTACACCATTTATATTGAAGAAATACTCTAAAATAGAAATACCAATATCATCAATAACACAATAATCAAATAAAGTTGATTTTCGATGTTAGAAAATAAGAAAAAAATAATTAATTTAACAAGAAGTCAACATATAATATGATATGAAAATACTTAGAAAATATCTAATGATCTTACCACGGAAATCATATGGGAATTTCATAAGAATAAATATGTATAATTTTCCATATTTCAATAGGAAATTTTTTTTCTACAAAACATATAGTAATTATCCAAAAAAAAATTAAAGCAACGAGAGAGCTATTTATTATGCAATTTTCTCACACACCCCACCGGAGGCGGGAACCCTCTTTTTTTCTGGTTTTTGATGCCTTTTGGTCCTTTGATTGTGGAATTTGATTGCCCTTGAATGTTCTAGGATGTTTATTCTGCTTATGCGAATGATTCCTTGAAGTTATTTATTGAAAATCCTAAGTTTCCATACAAAGTTTGGGTTTTGACTGTTTTTCAGGAATTTCCTCCCTGGGCGGAATTCCCCGGTTTCCTTAAAAACCCGACGAGGAGGACATTGCACTACATGTCAGAAATTTCCGTCATTCGTGGAATTCCGCGTCCACCGGATTTTTCTGAAATTCCTTTACCTCCTCGGATTCTCGAAGTCTGTCCTAGCCTGCCTGAAGAACCAGTGTGCTTAATTTGAGTCGTCATGCAAATTTTAAGGTTCTTGAGATTATTTTATTTTTTGATCATTGCTAGTGCTATCCTGGAAAATGGAATTTTTAGTCACTATGCTTATTCTCATTCTACATAAGTGTGAGAAAGCCGGTTTATATATAAGCATTTCAAGGGACTGTTGTTTGCATTCCACCTCATTGATTTCTAGCTTGGTTTTTCGGATACTAAGCACAGAGTTTATTTTAAGGTCTAGTTTATTCCTTTCGCTACAAGGTTCTGAGCCATGTAATGTCAGGGTGTAATATTGGCTTTAATCTAAGTCTGTATATAGTTGTCTTGATTGTACTATCAAATATTATGCCCTCTGTTGTTTTAAATCTGGTACTGACCATGCTTGCTGGCCATTTTCCCTTGAAAATAGTTTAAAAGATTCAAACCTCTGATATTCACAAAATTCAATAAGGCAACAGTGCTCAAAGGGAGGTAAAAATGAACATGGTCTGGGGTTCCAGGGACTGTGTTGCTTGGAGAATCCAGACATATATGGAATCTGCGAACTTCAAATATCTGTGAAATACCAAGTCCCTTGAGAACTCCCAAGTTATTGATAAGCTCGAATCCACGAGGTGGTGAGATAATGAATGTCTTCGTTCTTTAAAAGGAATGGTATTCGGGTCATCACCAAGGCATGAATGAATAGGTATGCTTGGATATTGTAATCGCGCATAGGACAAAGGACCTGTGACAGTGAAATATGATGGTATGGGAAGGCAGTATTCAAGGAACTCCAAACCAAGACCCTGGAAGGCGGAATTAATTAACATTAACAACGATCATCGTTGTATCATTGCACAAAGTCGTGTTACCCCATGAATATAAATATTGAGTAAATTCAAAGGTATGTATGAAAATGGCACCGAAATGGGGGAAATAATCTGTAGATTGAGAGATGACGAAGTACACGGGTTCGAGCATAACCGAGGAATACATTTCTTAGTACGAGTATCCTCATTAGAAATTATAGGTTGTTTGCAATGGTTACTTTGAAATTTAGTGTGATGATATTTTAGAATCTGTGATTAGGTTGATGCAAATAAAGAAGGCGAAACTTGTAAAATCCAAGCATCAATGAATTCCACGAAGTCAAGAAATTCCCGAGCTTTGTAAATTCGTGGGGCCCTGGGATCTAAATATTTAAGATCATTGAATAGTGAAGAGGATTGATACTGTCCGTGGTGAAATGGAAATTTTGTGGCTTTTCTCCGAACATAGGCATCGAGTCTCCAAGGTATTTAGATGGATGGGCTTCATGGAATGACTAAGATAAATATATCTGTACATTGAAACCCAGATCTCTCAGTAGAGTTTGTGAAAATATCTTCCAAAAAGGGAAAAAGAGAAAGCTTTTTATATCAAGTGGAAGTTGCACTCAGGAGTGTCTAGGAGCGAATGAACGAAGTCATCAATAAATAGTGCAATCTTTCATGATGGCTGTATGTTGCCGCTGATGCGAGGAAATCCCTGCTGTTGTGATGAAGTTCGGAGATTCCAGGCTTATGAGAAATCCCCGAGAGCAGAAAAATCTCAGAAAAATCCGCAGCAATCAAAATTTCCCGAAAACGCCAATTCCCCGAGGACTGAAAATCTTTAAACCGTCAAAATCCCCGAGGTTGGCAAAAGCGCGAGATGCTATTCCTGACATTTAGCAATTCGTGAGTGGAGCAATAAAGATCGGGATATTGTCCAAGGTCATTTGAGCAACAAAATATATTATTGACTTGGTGGTAAGTTTGGCCTGTGGGGATGAAAGTAGAGGATGCAGCTACACAGCATACATTCTGGTAAATTTTATCGATGATAGGTATTTATTCGGGGATTCCACACATAAATGGGTCATCGAAGGATTTGACTTAAAATGAAAAAGTAAGAGGACAAAGAAATCATTCACAAAGGATTCCAGTACTAACATAATATTGAATGACAACATGAAAAAGATTACCACTACTTGAAATATCTCACGCCACTGCCAATCTGGGGCATGGAGTTTTGCAATGATTGGTATATAAATCTGATATCAGGAGTTGTGGGTCTATCCATTCGGTCTATATGCATCGGTGGGTGTGTTGGTATTGAGGTGGGAGCTCATCGAAATGAAAGATACGAGTTAGGGAATTACCATGTTGAAATCAGTGAAAGGTTCTATACTATCACGGGCCACGGTCAAAATGAAATATCACTGCTTCGTGGGTGGATCGTGATGAATGGAATGCTTGTAATTAAGATGTTGCTCCTCAGGATTAATGAAGTAATGGCTCGAATTGAATCTATTAGGCACGGTGATTTGTTGTGCTTTTCATTATTGAAGGAAAATATTCTGGAAAGTCCAAGCATTCTAGGAACCCCCCGAGAGAATGTAGTCTCGGAAAAATCTGCAACAATCAGAATTTCCCAAAGAGGTCAAATTTCCTAAAGAGGAAAATTCCCAGAAAATGGAAAATCTCTGAATGCTCCAAATCTGCGAAGGATGATGATTTGTGAAACAAAGTGAGCGAAACAGTAAGAAGGAAAAGTATGAAATGATAGGATAATTCGGGCAAATGATGCATGAGAAAGACTTGAGCTGTAGATTTAATGGAGATCGGTTCTGGATAATCAGTGATTACTTCAGTTGGCGGTGGCATGGACCATGAGGGAGCCTATGATATAACTCAAGGAGTTGATCACAATTTGATGTTGCAAGGACTTTGCATAAGCGTTGAATCTCATATTGAAGTCAGGTTGAACACCAATAGAAAAAGCGTTTATCAGTCAATCAAACCGTAGCTATAAATGCTGATAAAAGGTTTCATCTGTGTGCGGGGTGAATAACTTTAGAAGTTGCTTCGTAAGCACGGGATTGTCTTGGCATGCTAAGTCTTACATTGGGTCAAAACAATGGTGCGGGAGAAGGATCCAAGGAGCGATCAACACGAGGAGCTACTGTCATTCAGAGAACGTCGAAGGACTATATAAATAGAACGACCATTATGGTGTGTATGGAGAGAACATGCAAGGCTGAAAATGTGATGTCTTTGTGTTCAACATTGGCAATTGTGAAGGATGAATATTTTGTGAGAATGATGGTGATGAAATACGAAGGTACGGAAAGGCCGCGATGGGAATGGAGATTGATGAATTTTGTTATGTGGGAAGTTCATTGTGCGTGTATTGATGGAGTTCTAGAATATGCATTGATAAACAACAGGGAAGGTACACCGAATTTGAGGTCAACCTATTCTAATAGTCACGAAGGCTCGATGGGGAAGGTGGAAGTTCCGCAGTAGTTTATGATACCCCTCATTTAAATGAAATAGCTCAAAGTTTCCTCATAGCCAGGAATATGTGAATTACTCATAAGAGTGTGTGGATGGAGTTTGTTTTGCTCGAATTCCTAGTTTGAATGATCTTTTATGATTTATTTAATTCTAAGATGTATAGTCACTTCTTTGTAATGCTTGAATATTATCATGTTTTCTTTCGTAGGTTTACAGGGCCTGCTTAAGTGAATATTTCAAGGAAAGTGGAAGATTAATGCTTATTATTTAATCCTCATGATTAATGTGAATCCGAATTGCTATATCATGGCCTAAATAAATGTGCCCCAAAATTTCTAATTTGGTTTGAATTTAATAATCTTTGTATTTTTTTTTATTTTTATTTTTTTTTATTTTTTTTTTTTGGTGTATTGTCAGGAAATGCATTACAAAAAGATGAAACTTGGAGAAGGAGAGCCAAAAATCAAAGATTAAGGTGGTCATTTTATGAGGAACTCACATATATGGATGTGTGCCACAACTTACTGCAAGAAGGATTTTAAATGTCAATTCCAATATTAATTGATATTCCCACATTATAATCTGTGCCACAACTTATATATAGCTAGAGGGTATATTTCAAACAGGAGGAAACTTGTGAAGCTGTTTTCTTTCTCCAATTAGGTTGTTTGTTGAGATCAATTTGGTAGAATGTTGTTTTCCCATTTCTCAAGGTTGCAACTAAAATTATTCTCATTAGATGATGATGTATCTAGAATTGTCAAACCCTAATGTAACTGTTGGGTGTTTTGGATGGGCAGTCTATGCTATTGGATTGATCTAATCCTAGCCATTGAATATGAAATGTAATTATCTATAAAAGCCCAATGTTTCTCTCATTTGTAAGGAGGTTAGACTGAGTTAGATATTAGGCGTTAGAGGGCTAGAATTGGCAAGTAGATTTCATATAGTAGCTGTAGGAGAGGAGAGAACTAGAAATTGTTACGTAATGCTAGAGAAGTTAATACAATTGGGTCATTGTTTGGTGAACTTTGTGTTGATCTTCAACAGTTTATGATTTTTTGTCCTTGATTCTTAATGTTAGATGGTAGCTTTCAGTTCTTTTGCAATAATGGTGAAATGTTAATGATGTTGATTGATCTCTGGTCCATACTTTTAGCAATTTGTTGATTGTAGATTGTTGTGTAAAGTAGTCTAGGCCTTATTTTGTGCTAAGTTCAACTGTGAATTCTTGTTTATATGTTGCGCCAATAATTGGGTATGTAGATGGATGTTCATAGTCTGAAAATATTCAAATTTCCTTAGAAGATTGCACCATTTCTGTGTAGTTGCAAGTTTTTCCTTGATCGAGCAGAGATTGGTTTTATTAGGGATTTGTCTATTTGCAGCATTCATCATTGTTGTGATTGATCTTAGGTGTTAGAATAGAATCTCTTTCAGCCCTTTCTCTTTTGATCTTTTCTTTGAATTTGGGTTAGTTTAGGAATCGAAGCATCACCATGTATTGCCATATCTGATGAAAGTACACTTCCAAAATTGTTCATTCGTAAGGCCCCTTGTGTTTACCAGCATTTTCACATATTATCTAAGTTGTTTATGCATTTTCAAGACTTGGCATTAGAGACCTTGGGGTTATCTCTTAAGGTTTTCTGATAAAGATTTACCTTTCAAGAGAGATAGGATATCATATTTTGTCTGAGTTGTTGTGCAGAAAACACCATCAACACTATTATTTCTAGGCTTGTTCCCCAAATAGTGTATTAGGATGAAAACCACCCATTACAAGTAAGTGCTTTTATACCCAAGAAATTTAGAGTTCATATAACATACTTTGAGCTTATAAAATTCAAGCTAAAGTAACATTCCAAGAGAGAACAAAAAGTATAATGGTCAAAGATTATTTGAAATTATATACAATTCCATCTTGTCTATTGCTATGCAAAAGTTTGATCATTTTCCTTTGAATTTTGATTCACCTTGATATTCTTGTGTCTTTGTAGAAGGGGATGAACTTTTTGTTGGAGTACAAGACCACTAGGAGGGGGGTGAATAAGTGGTCAAATAAAACCAATTTTAAAACTTAAAAAACTTGATTATTCAAAGACTTCAGATATTGTATGTTATAAAAATTACAAAGATATGCAAATAAAAACATAACATTTGTATCAAGGATAATCAACCAATCACAATGTGACACACCATCAAAAAGAAACAAAACACATGATTTATGAGTGGAAAAACCCTAAAAGGGTAAAAAAACAACTCTAAACATTTTCTTTATTAAGCCACACTAGATAAAACTTTGTTGCTTACAAATTACATGTCTCAGTGGAAATACAACAAGCCTCACTAGAAATTACCCAAGACTCACTGGAAATCAACCAAGCCTCACTGGAAATCAATCAAGCCTCACTAAAAAATCCTCATGTATCATTGAAAAATACCATGCCTCACTGAAAAAATGCCATGCCTCATTGGCATATCTCAATGTCTTACTAACAATATTAAAAAGAAAAATGAGTAAAAACTAGAGGGTTACTTTGTTTCAATACAAATGAAGGCTCTTTCAAAACCTATCCAACCTTACCATAGCATGTCTCAACAATTTGGAAAACATAATTTTGAAAATTCATAAATTTCATTTGCAATCATCATGCTCTGATCATGAAAGCTACTTCACTTTTAACACCAAAAATGGTTACAATTATATCTTCTTGTCATTTTCTAATCAAGAACATACATTCCATCCTATCCAAAAAATTTCCATATCTTCTTCAAAACCACACACCTAACAGTTGGAATACCAATATATTTTCTAAACTAGAAACCTATTTTTCCTTTAGATTGGCGCCAACAATGTAATCACAAACTGTTCATATTCAATCAATTACAAAATGAAACTGAAATAGATGATCGTTAGATTCCAGTTAAATGAAGGACTTTGGGAAATAGCTGTTGGAATATTTAAACATAGACCTTAGATTTATAATATCACCTTTAACACAATTAAATTGTGACCATTGATATCATATGGAGCAATGAAATGAAGTTTCTTTACCTATTTAACTAGTGAAGGGGTGGGTTACCTAATGAATATGAACCATTTTAATTGTCACTTAAAATAATTCTTAACCATTCATAGCCAATCAACTCATAAATAGAACATACAAATAATACTATGTTGAAGTATTTCAAAATGCATAAACCCCTATATCTTTTAGGGTTTTTAAACCTTAAACTTAAACCCTATTGAATGCATCAAGCATCATGACATGACTACAAAAATTATTGTATGCACCATTTGATATCTTCACAATATGTTAAAGAAAATATAGACCCTAATGTATGATCCATATCATTTTTTGCTATGAAAGTGTCAACCTAAAACTTCATAGTCACCAAAGTTGAACTTTGAAATTTTACTCAATAATTCTTCTCTACACCATCAATGTTTCTTTTTGCCCTTGGCAACGTCATGCATCAACAAGGTACTACTGACATTAATCACCAAACATCATAGAATCAATTGAACAAGCAATCTTGCAACCTTTGACAAATGTCTTTGTCTACCTAGAAGCAACTTTGATCTGTCGACACTATCATCAACATTATCAAACACCATGAAGCAACACCATAAGGAAATTCATTGCAACACTCTCTTTGTATTACCAACACATTTACCTTTAGAAGTATTATGACAAACAACATCAATAATGCAATACCTTGAAGTAAGCATGAGATGACATCACAACAAGAGCAATTGAACTTCAAATTTTGACATCAATGACAAACCTCATGCCAACAAACTCCCCCTTTGGAATTGATGTCAACCAATTTTGTACCTTATTTCTCCCCCTTTGAAAACAATGACAAAGGAACCCATGATAAGGAACAAGAGAAAATTTTCACTTGCAAAAGCACTGAATATTAAGAACATTGAATATTTACAACTTCACCAAATATAAGAAGGTGGAGTGAATGGAATACCTCACTATTTGGGCACAAATCTTTGTCCAAAAACACTTCCCCAAGATCACTGTACCTATCCATTTTGCAAGAGAAGTGAAAGAACGGGTAGAAATTGTAAGAGAATTGAATGAACCAACACAGAGATCAATATCACTAGATTGCTTTGTGATCATACCCCTAACACCATATTTTTGTAACTAAGAAAGATCAATATCAAAGCAATTGAAAGCATATTGCTGTTAAATTATAATCATACTACAAAAGATGCATGATAGACCACTTCCTACTATCAAGAATGATATACGACTATCACACGAGTTGTATATTGAATACCTAAACAACCATTACCATTTCCATGCCACAACATCACATTATCACCACTTGAGCAAAGAGAATGGACATTAGGAACATCTGTATTTGATTTTGTAAACACTCCCACTATTGATCAACTACAAGCAAATACACTTTATGCCTAAATCCAATGAAGAGAGCATTCAAGGATGAAACTAAGAAATCACTATTAAAAGTATATGAAGCAAATGTGACATTGTTCACTGTCTTAAAAGACCATGCAAAAAACCTACTAAGAATGTATATTGACCTTTTACAAGAAAAAAAAGAACTCATACAAATATAAAAAGTCCAAAACCATATAGAACCTTTCAAATAACACTACTCACAATCAAACATTATTAAATATACCATTGTAACTAATCACCAGTGCTTGAACAAAACTAACCATTCTGCACTAAAGCTAAGCATGAATAAAATTGCACCAAAAAAATTTCAACCAACTGAGTAACCTAGAGATAACTATCCAAATCAATTTTCTAAACTACAAGAACAAAGATAATTTACTTTCATCATTGTCACCAGGTAGGAAGAATAGCAAGAGTACTTGAACATTCATCATAAAATGGAGGTGTTACCAATTTTTCACCTACAACTCAAATTGGTAGAGCTGAAACAACTTATGTTCATTTTAAAGTGAAATATTTCAACTTATTTCTACTTTTCTTAACCATTGCATATATTAAAGTTTAAAAGAAAAGGGTTATGTTTTAATGTGCAATGTGTTTCAATAAAGGAAAGCATTCAATTTTCCATTCAATGTTTTACAACATAAAAGAGATTACATGAGATAAAAGAATATTCCATGCATTCGATTCTATAATGATTTATTCATTTCACAATGTTGCATTCATTTTTCAAAAGAGATATACAAAATTGCACAAGATTGCAAAGAATGTTATTTTTCATATTCATTAGAAAGAAATGAGAAATCAAGTTTCCTACACAAGACGTGGGAATAGCCGAACCAACACATCATAAAGAATGCACTATACAACTAAATATTAAGAAAGGAAAAGAAGCATATAATGAAAAATATATCCATCATTGCCTATTGGTGTTCATTGTTGATCTTCATTGTAGCTACTCCATCCTTGCTCTCAATCTTGCATGGACCTACATCATGATGAGAAGATTTGTTAGAGCTCTGGATATGAATATCACTATTTTCTCTATCAATATAAATATAGTGCATTTCCCATAATGTATTGAATCAGATAAATAAACATCAAAAGTATGCAAGAGAGCCTAAAAAATGAAATATCACAGGAGCATTGAGCTTCACTATTTTTATCCAACATGTTTGTTCACTGTGCAAGTAAAGGAGAAATCATGTTTTTGATTCATTTCTAAAGAAATTATAGCATGTTGTGCAAAAAAGAGCTCCCACAAGGGTTGATCCCAACATGTTGCCCCTTAACTTCAAGAAGGGATTGATATCAGAATTCATGTTTATAGTGCTCAAAAAGAGATATCTCAACTAAAGGAGTAACTCATTAAGCAATTGCAAGAGCTTCAAGATCATTGACCATTCTTGATAGTAAAATATAAGTGTGCAATGAAATGAAAATCATGAATGATCAAGAGATCATTTGAATAATTAGTGCATATGTAGAACAGAAATGAAATAGCATTTGATTTCATCAAAAAATTCTATTTTTCAAGAAAAGATTGCATGCTATTTGTTGCCATATAACATTTTCATGTTACTATTATGTTGTTTGAGGTGCTCACATTAAAAGGACAACAAGAAATTTGGTTGTTTATACTGATTGTAATTGTGCCAACATGGTGGATTTTTCATAAACATGTTCATCAAGGTGCTTATAAGTGATGCTTGCATATGAGGCAGAAAGGAGTGCATTTCCGTGGGGCGTGATAGTGAATAGGCATACATAACAAAACTCATGATGTTGATTTGGGGCAGAAATCATATGCCTTCTCAAAAATAAAAGGTGGAAAGTGAATGGTCATAAGGAATGAATAAATAGTAAAGAGTGAAATTGATCAAGGAATAGCATACAAGGTGAAAGGTATCATCATCAACCTCTGGGTAGTGTATGGAGAGAACCCTAAAGCTATGTTTGCAAAAATAAAAGGAATTTGTAATTTTTTCATATAAGACAACGCTAATGTTTGAGTAAATAACAACACAATATTTATATTTTTTTTCAACAAGATGACATGTTTCAGTTTCAAAGAGTACATTCATAAAAGAAAACTTCATTACATCTATATGTGCTCCTAAAGAAACGAGGAAGTGATAAGAAGTTGGGATTTGAGCATATTTTGAAAGTGTAGAATGAATTACAACAAACAATGTGAAGATTCCATCATATCTATGGGTGCATTATGCTTTCAAATGCAAATACCCTGAAATAGGCATATAATGTAAAGAATGGACTATTAATATTAAAGCCACGATGACTAAGGCAATGTATCCATGTGTGAGTGAAAAGAAAATAATCTTATTTTGTTGCTTCATAGAACAAGAATACAAAATATAATGGCAGCCATGTAAAGCTTTGGGGAAAAAATGCTAGTAGAAGGAACCATAATGTGCTCTAATGCAAACTCAAAATGAAAGCATGGCTCTACATTTCTATTAGAGAAATAAAAATTCTTATCTTCTTTATTTAGGAAAGAGTGATGTAAAGGGTGGAGCCATACTCCAAATGAGAAGGGTTTACAAGATATAAACCTAGTATGAATGAAGCCACAACCTAAGGGTTTGTATTTATTTATGAAGAAGGCTAGTAGTGCCAAGGGTTAATCCTTTTTTCTAAAGATATAATTTAAAAGGATACAAAACAAGGAAAATACCCAGAACGTTGTGAAGCTCGTGGCCTACATGGAGAGAGAAAAGATTCAGGTGAATGGAAAACCTCATGATAATATTACATTGGAATCTAGAATTTGAATTCTATAGGAAAGGACGAGAAGTGATGAGTGAGGGTTTCAAACCCATCTCTTAAATTTAAGTAGAAAGTCACAAAATAAGAGACATGATCCACAGTCAGGATTTCATCTTTTCTTTTGTATACAAAGAAGCTAAATCATTAAAGATTTCACAAAAATGATTCATATACACATAAAGAAAATAAGCCTCAAGATCGTTCAAGAAATTACAAGACCCAGAATGTAGAAAATAAGCAATTATATCCCTTCATTTTCTTGCTTGAATCAAGCATTTCATCCATAAGAAGCCAGAATGAATGTGATATTTAGACGGAAAAGGCTTACCTGAGCTCTTGGTTGGTTTCTAATAGAAGAAAATTCATTCAAAAACCGTGAAGGAAACCCTTTAGAAGTTCTCTAGTGGTGGCCAGAATCAATGATGAAGTATCAACAAAAGTTACAAACATAAGAAAATGCATCAAAAAATTGTAAATGTCATGGCCAAGAAGTGAGGAAATGCTTCTAAAATCGAGTTCGATGCTAGAGGAAAGCTTACCATACTTTTCCTGCAAAAATATCCATGTGAATCTCCCAAAACAGTAAGAATGGCTAGGGGGTTGAGCTTAAAAACCATCCATGGCGGCATATACAAAGTAGGAGGTTCAAAAAATTAAGGCAAAAATGAATGCTAAATGCTAAATTCTAGGGTTTGAGAGTTTTGTTTTAGGGTTCACATTTTTCCCTAATTTGGCCCTTGGTTTTTATCACAATGATTTAAAATAAAATTCTCACTAATGGCTTCGTGATACTGCGCCCCTTTACATATGTTGCTATCTAGGTTGCATTGCCCTAGGAGTTTATTTATGATTTTTTAATAAAATCATAGAATTTGAGGCCTTTTCTTCTTTCTCTAAGCTTGATAAAAATCATATAATTATTTCCCCTATATATTTTGTTAATTTAGGCTTTATGCCTTACCTATTTTTCTGATTTTTGAAGAAGATCAAAAGGGAAGATTAGAATATTTTGAAAAAATCAAGTCAAAAGCCTAGGTCGAGGCCTTCTTTTTGCAAAATTAGAACTACAACACTCTAAAACAATATTAAGATAATATATCTATAAATTATCTTAATACTTGTTATTTAAAATGCAATTAGTGTCTTTAGGAAGTTTCTTTTTTCAGAGATTGAGTTCACTTGGGTGAAATTGGGAAAAATTAGTGAAACTATACCTTCTATTTTCAATTTTCAGTTAGTTTGGGACAGTTTTGAGTACTACTTTGGAGGATTTTCTTTGGAGTTTGAAAATGGATTAGACTTTCTATTCTGAGATGCAATTCAACTTGATTTTTCTATTCTCACTCTTGGAGAAAATTTGTAGATATATATTGGAGAAAAACTTAGTTTTTCTCATTGGTTAGAGTTCAGAATATTGTTTCTTGCTCTCATGCTCATCTTGTAGAGTTTTTTAAACACTTTGTACTTATATTTTGATGTTGTTACTAATGCAATGACAAGATTCAAATCACTCAATCATTCAACTTGAGGCATTCTTCACAAAAAATGGATTCTCATCATGTGACTTCTTCCTTTGAACATGGCTCAACATGGCTACAAAATCACTAAATAACTATTAAATATCTCCAAATTCTTCAACAAGAATAAAAATACTTTAGGACACAACACAATAAAACCCCCAATGGCTCCCAAGATCTCAAACTACACATAAAACATACTTCCTTTTGTTCTACCCCAAACTACCTGTTTTGCACTTTCAAGGAATACAAACACCAAATGGGTTCCAAGGTTCAAAATTATTAACCAACACTTGGAAAGGCTTCCACAAAGTTAAAATAATATGAAAAACACAACTTGACCATAGAAGGGGTCAGATTTTACCCAATTACAATTTCTCCCTCACAACCACCCATAGCCCAAGTAGGTCTCCAACAACAAACAATACTTCACAAATTTCAAGGTAGCTTCCCTATCACCATTGTACTAGCATAATTGGATACCTCTTATGGCCTCCTAAAACATATTAAAAATTCAACATGGGTTTCTTTAAAACAAGGAAGTAAAAACTGACTGTCTCGAGTCCTCAATAGGCCTATTTAGGCTTTGGTAACACAAGGGTTTAAAGGTTCTCCTACTTCCAAGCTTATATTATCTCAACCAAACATTGAATTACCCCATATTAGGTCTACTCATGCTAAATAAACCTTTATACAACCTATTCCATTAGTATTTTAAGAAACCCTTGGTTTTAGACTCCATGAGTGTCCACAAACACTATTTTTACATAATAGGTCTTCCTTGAATCTTCCTAAACCATCATTCTCATGCTCTACAACTTTGAGAAAATTTAAATTACATCTCAAAATTCCCTTTCACCAAATTTTAGAATATTTCAATGGTGGAAATTAGAGAAACAACATTTTGACAACTCATTGTCTACCCTAGATCAAGGTTCAACCCACCTAGACTAAAATGCTTCTAACTTACACCAAACATAATGGAATTTAATGAAACCAAATGCATATTAAAGTGGATTCATAGATATTTTAATTATAATGGAAAATAATTGGGTTTATGCACAATATATGGCCGTACAATGGCTTGAAAACAAAGAGAATGTTGCATATTTATAGAAAATAGTCCTATTTCTTATTCAATTCTTCTTCTAACCCACACTTCTACCTTACAAACTATTTACAATGCCTTTATGAAGGCTCTTCAACTTCTCCAACCAAAATAAACTGATTCAAACTACCCATGACCCTTGGCCTTCCACTTTAGCTTGTTTTTTTGAATTTTTGCAATTACATCATTTGACAATTTTTTAAATTTCTGCAATATCTTAAAATTGGACTCCTAATAACCTTCTAGGACCTATTTGGAGCTTAATGTGGCCATTTAGACCTTATTACAATATGAGATCATCTAGACTAAATCAAAAACCTAAAATTGCCTTATGGAGGCATGTTCTTGCTAAGGTGCTCCTACACTAGATACTCCTTCATTTTTAATAAACAACAAAGCTTTCCTTCTCATTTTTTTGTCTTAGATTTTTAGTAATAATTTGATGTTCATTATGTTCAAATACTAAATCATTTTTATGTCTTGTTATTGTAAACTTGTGTGCAAGAGTTTCATACAATTCAGGTTGTATTTTGTGTTTAGTTTTGTGAACCTTCAAACAAATTACAATTGGGTTGTATATTTTAGGTGATATTGTGAGAGTTGAAGTTTTGAGAAGTTGTTTGTGAGTAGAATCATCAAAATCAAGTTAAAATTATAGTGAATCATCCTTAGGTTTTAGGATTTCATTTTTAGTTTTCCTCTTAACCCTTTCCTTAGAAAGTCTTTTAGATTAGGTTATTTTCTAGGGGAACTAGCCCACTGTGGAGATTCACTCTCACCATAGATTACCCACAATTTGAGAGTGTTTCCACATTTCAACGAGATAGTAAAGTTTATCTTTGCTAAGGGTACAAGCTTGATTGACAACAGTTTTTGGCACCGTTGGTGGGAATCTAATATTTATTTTTAGAGAAGTTTTAAAAGTTTTAAAGCTGATGCTTTGGTATATGTAGAAATATTTCTAGCCTTTGTTATACTTGGTGACTTTGTTCTTTGGTTTTGCATGCAAATATAAGTGTTGGTGTGTTGCAAGAACCATATCTTCACTCCATTTTCTAGCTTTTCAATTAATGAACATGTCAATGTTTAATGAAAACATGTCATACCATCCATCATATCATGAAAATCCTGCTTATATACCCTCTTTCTATTCTTATCAAGCAGATCATTAGGCTAGTTTTATCCCCAATTCCTTTGATTTGCAAAGAAACCAAAATGCACAATATAATTTCCACCCACCCACCCCTACCCAATATTCATCTCAGCCTTCATATGCTCAAAATCAGCCCCAAAATATTGAAGACTTGAGCTCCAGAGATATAAGTCTAAACTATGAAAGGAAGATGAGTGAAATAGAAAAATAAAATAAATCAGATAGATCAGCAGGAGGAGATTGCAAGCATAAAGGGTATGTTGACTTCATGCATGACTTCATAAAGCAGGTAGAGGAGATCAAGAGGAAACATGAATATAATCAGCAGCAGGAAGAGATGGCTTATCAAGCCTATCTCCATGAGCAAGAGTTGGAGTCACAAAGACATGAATCCCAAGTAGTCCCCACAATCCTAGATTAGCTTATTCAAGAAGAGGTTCATAAATATAATTTTTTGAGTTTTAGACAAAATGAGCCTCTTAGTATTCCTAAAATCAAGATTCCAAATTTTAGGTAGGATAAGGTCTTTAACTCCCCAAGCCAGCCTCTTAATCTTGAGATCCCAAGTTTCACAGGCCTTCATCCTCCTCAAGTTGAGGGAAATAATCAGTTTCAGCCTAGGATAGTAACAAAAAAACCCCTTCAACAATATTCTTCCTTGCAAGAGACCCAAGGAGCTCCCCAAGTTTCCTCACCTAATGAATCTAAGGAGGAACCTTTTGATCCTAATGTTGCACTGCTCTGGGAGAAGATTAGAAAAGTAGATCTATCACATCTAATTATACAACAAGAGGATGCTACTCCAGATGAATCTTTGTTCATTTTTACTAATGAACCTCCTGGTTTTGCTTAAAATGATCAAGCTGCTATAATAAACCAATTAGGGTAGCAGGATGAGGGGGTAAATAAGGCTTATCAAGAGGATAACTCCATAGTTTGGCTCAATGAGTTACCTACTTTCATTGAGAAGGATGATGAAAATGTTGTCTTTGAGCAGCAAGAAGAGGTTAAAGAATCTGATGAACTGTGGGTTGAGGAGAGTAAGTGTGGTGAGGAAGCAGTTTTAAATCAACAAGAGGAGTGTAAGGGTGAGCCTTTTGTGGAACTTAAAGAGATTGATGAGTGTTATCGTAAGAAAATTAATGACAACAACCCCATATTGGATGATTAGGAGCTCGAGGAGGATCCATTTCAAGCTAATATTGATATTTTTTTGTCACATTTAGAGGTTATGCCAACATCTGTGGAGGAGGATTGTCTGGAGAAGAAAAAGAAACAGGTGGAGGTAGCTGAATTCTCAAATGAGCCACTAGTTATGGAGTAACCTAACCAACAACATGATCTTGACTGGTTGGAGGAGCTTCCTTTCTATTGCACAAAGGGGATTGAAGTTGTTGCTTCAATTGAAGGTTTGTTGGGGGAGGCTATCTCATGGTTTGAGCACTTTCCTTCCTTCATTGAAGAAGAAGAGTGTGATTTGGAGCATACTCCCTCAAGTAATGATGTGGATTTTGAGATGAAACCAATTGTTCCTAAAATCCTTCCAAGGGTGGATTGCTTTGATGAATTATTGGCCACTCTAACTGAAGAGGATGGTCCATTGACCATGGAAGAGGAATTGGCATGGCAAGCCATCATGCAAGGTGAGGATAATGTTGTTATTTCTAATCCCTTGAATTATTTTCCCTCTAGCCCAAAGCTTTCAATGGGATGTCCTATTAGGCATCTAGTTGGGTTGGAAACCAACAATAAGGAGCAACCCCATGACAATGTTGATCTTGAGCATCAAGGGAGGTATCATTTTGAGAGCAACTAGATCATCCTTCACTTGATCACCACTGGTTTACAAATCAAGAAAGGTGGGTAAGTGATTTCATTTTTCTCCTTAGAAAGATGTTGTAGCTAATTTTTGTATATTTGATTTTTCTCCACATCTTTTTGTGCATTCACAAGCAATTAGAGCATTGCAAGTTGGTTACAAGAGGAAGTTATTTTTTAAAACCAGTTAATGGTTTTTTTTTAGGGCCATTTTCATTGGTTAGTTTAGGTTAGAATTAGTTTTTCTACTAATAAGTGCTTAAATCACATTCATTTTGGTTATTTTCTTTCCCTAAGTGTTGTTGCACAATGTTTTTGGCCACTAGGGCCTTTTAGTTTGCTTTCGGTTTGGTTCTTTTTTTTTTATGTTGTTGTTTGGAGTAGTTTGCAATTTAGTTTCATGTGTTTTAGAGTATAAGAGGGGTAGATTTGACTCAACACCCAATGAATTGTTTAAGCCAACTATTTTAATGCTTAACAGGTAAGAATTTAGTAGAAATCACCAAGAATGTTACAAATTTTTCACCTGCAACTCAAATTGGCAGAGCTAAAACAACTTAAGTTCATTTTAAGGTGAAATATTTCAACTTATTTATGCTTTTCATAACCATTGTATAAATTGGAGTTTAAAAGAAAAGGGTTCAATTTTATTGTGCAATGTGTTTCAATAAAGGAAAGCATTCAGTTTTCCATTCACTGTTTTACAACATAAATGAGATTACATGAGATAAAAGAATATATTGCTTTCATTCAATTCTATAATGATTTATTCATTTCACAATGTTGCATACATTTTGCAAAAGAGATATACAAAATTGTACAAAATTGCAAAGAATGTTGTTTTTCATATTCATTGGAAAAAAAAGAGAAATCAAGTGTCCCACACAAGCCATGTGAATAGCTGAACCGACACATCATAAATAATGCACTATACAATTGAATATTAAGAAAGGGAAAGAAGTATATAATGAAAAACATATCCATCATTTCTTATTGGTGTTCGATGTTGATCTTTGTTATAGCTACTCCATCCTTGCTCCCGATCTTGAGTGAACCTGCATCATGATGAGAAGAGTTGTTAGATTTCTAGATATGAATCTCACTATATGCTTTATCAAAAAAAATATAGTGCATTGCCTATAATGTATTGAATCAATTAAATAAACATTAGAATTATGCAAGAGAGCTGAAAAAATGAAATATCACAGGAGCATATTGAGCTTCACTATTTTTATCTAACATGTTTTTTCACTTTGCAGGTATAGGAGAAATATATTGTTGATAAATTTCTAAAGAAATTATAGCATGTGGTTCAAAAAAGGGCTCCCACAAGGGTTGAGCCTAACATGTTTCCCCTTAAATTCAAGAGGGGATTGAGATCAGAATTCATGTTTACAGTTTTCAAAAATAGATATCTCAACTGAAGGAGTAACTCATTAAGAAACTACCAGAGCTTCAAGCTCATTAACCATTCTTACTAGTCAAATCTAAGTGTGCAATGAAATGAAAATCATGATTGATCAAGGGTTCATTTGAATAATTAGTGGATATGTAGAAAAGAAATGAAATTGTACTTGCTTTCATAAAAAAAATTGTTTTACAAGAAAAGATTGCAAGTTGTTTGTTGCCATATAACAGGTTCATGTTATTGTTTATGCTTTTTAAGGTGCTCACATTAAATGGATAGTAGAAAATGTGGTTGTTTCTACTAATTGTAATGGTGCCAATATGGTGGATTTGTCATAAACATGTTCATCAAGGTGCTTATAAGTGATCCTTTCATATAAGGAAATAAGGAGTGCATTTCCATGCGGTGTGATAGTGAACATGCATACATAACAAAACTCATGATGTCAATTTGGGGCAACAATCATATGCCTTCTTAGAAATAAAAGGTGGAATGTGTATGGCCATAAGGAATGAATAAGCAGTAAAGAGTGAAATTGATCAAGACATAACATACAAGGTGAAAGGAATCATCATCAACCTTTGGGTAGTGTATGGAGAGCACCCTAAAGATTTGTTTGCAAATCTAGAAGGAATGTAATTTTTGCATATTAGACAATGCTAATGTTGGAGTAAATAATAGCACAATATTCGGATTTTTCTTCAATAAGATGGCATGCTTCAGTTTCGAAGAATATATTTATAAAAGAAAACTTCATTACATTTGTATGTGCTCCTATAGAAACAAGGCAGTGATAAGAAGTTGGTATTTGAGCATATGTTCAAAGTGTGGAATGAATTACAACAAACAGTGTGAAGTTCTCATCATATCTATGGGTTTATTATGATTTCAAATGCAAATACCCTAAAATAGGAATATAGTGTAAAGAATGGAGTATTGATATTAAACCTATGATGACTAAGGCAATGTATCCATGTGTGAGAAAAAATAAAAGAATATTCTTTTATTTCTTTATAGAATGAGAATACAAAATATAATGGCAGCCATGTAAAGATTTGAGGGAAAAATTATAGTAGAAGGAACCATAATGTGCTCTAATGTAAACTCAGAATGAAAGCATGGCTCTTCATTTCTATCAGAGAAATAAAAAATTGTATCTTCTTTATTCAGGAAGGAGTGATGCAAAGGGTGGAGCCATACTCCAAATGAGAAGGGTTTCCAAGATATAAACTCGATATGAATGAAGCTAGGACCTGAGGGTTTGTATTTATTTAAGAAGAAGGTTAGTATCACCAAGGGTTAATCCTTTTTTCTGAAGATAGAATTTGAAAGGATACAAAACAAAGGAAAATACCTAGAATTCCTTGAAGCCTATGGCTTACATGGAGAGAGAAAAGATTTAGGTGAGTGGAAAACCTCATGATAATATTACATTGGAAGCTAGAATCTGAGTTCTACAGGGAAGGACGAGGAGTGATGAGTGAGGGTTTCAAACCCATCTCTTAAATTTAAGTAAAAAGTCACAAAATAAGAGACATGAGCCGTAGTTGGGATTTCATCTTTTCTTTTGTATATATAGAAGCTAAATAATTAATTATTTCATAAAAATGTTGCATAGATACATAAAGCAAAGAAGCCTCAAGATCATTCAAGAAATGATAAGACCCAGAATGCAGAAAATAAGCAATTATATTCATTATCTTGCTCGAATCGAGCATTTCATCAATAAGAAGCAAGAATGAACATGAGATTTAGAGGGAAAAGGCTTACCTAGGCTCTCTGTTGGTTTCTAATAGAAGAAAATTCCTTCAAACATCATGAAAGAAACCCTTCATAAGTTCTCTAGTGGCAGCCAAAATCGATGTTGAAGTATCAACAAAAGTTACAAAGATAAGAAAATGCATCAAAAATTTGTAAATGTCGCAACCAAGAAGCTAGGAAATGCTTCTAAAATGGATCTTGCTAATAGAGAAAGGATTACCATGATTTTTGTACAAAATTATCCATGTGAATCTCCCAAAACAGTAAGAATGGTGAGGGGTTCGAGCTAAAAAACCATCCATGGCAGCATATGCAGAGCAGGAAGCTCAAAAAATCAAAGAAAAAATGAATGCTAAAGTCTAGGGTTTGAGATTTTTGTTTTAGGGTTCACATTTTTCCCTAATTCAACCCTTGGTTTTATCACAATGATTTAAAATAAAATGCTTTCACTAATGCCTTAGTGATATTTTGACCCTTTACATATGTTGCTATCTAGGTTGCATTCCCCTAGGAGTTTGTTTATGATTTTTTAATAAAATCATATAATTTCAGGCCTTTGTTTCTTTCTATGAGTTTAATAGAAATCATATAATTATTTCCCCTATATATTTTTCCAATTTAGGCTTTATTTCTTAGTTATTTTTCTGATTTTTGAAGAAGATCAAAATGGAAAATTAGAACATTTTGGAAAAAATCAAGTCAAAAGCCTAGGTCAAGGCCTTCTCTTGCCAAAATCAAAACTACAACACTATAAAACAATATTAAGATAATATTTATATAAATTATCTTAATACTTGTTATTTAAAATGCAGTTAGTGTCTTTAGGAAGTTTCTTTTTAGAGATTGAGTTACTTGGGTGAAATTGGGAAAAATTAGTCAAAATAGACCTATTTTCAGTTTTTAGTTAGTTTGAACCTGATTTTGTTAGGCTTTTGGATCGACATATTGGAGATAGAAAGTTGCCATCTTTTTTAATCAATTTGGGACAATTTTGAGAACTATTTTGGAGGCTTTTCTTTGGATCTTGTAAATGGATTAGAGTTGCTATTCTAAGATGCAGTTCAACTTGTTTTTTCTATTCTCACTTTTGGAGAGAATTTGCAGATATATATTAGAGAAAAACTTATTTTTTCTCATTGGTTAGAGTTCAGAATATTGTTTCTTGCTCTCTTGTATATCTGGCAGAGTTTTGTAAACACTTTGTACTCAGATTTTGGTGTCGATACTCCTTCAGTTTTAATAAATAATAGATCTTTTCTTCTCATTTCTTGTCTCAGATTTGTAGTAATAATTTGTTGTTCATTGTGATTCAAATAATGAATCCTTTTTATGTCTTGTTATTGTAAAATTGTGTGCAATAGTTTCATACTTCAGGCTGTATTTTGTGTTCAGTTTTGTGAACCTTCATACAAATTACTATTGGGTTGTATGTTTTAGGTGAGATTGTGAGAGTTGAAGTTTTGAGAAGTTATTTGTGAGTAGAATCATCAAAGTCAAGTTAAAATTATGGTGAATCATCCTTAGGTTTTAGGATTTCATTTTTAGTTTTCCTCTTAACCCTTTCCTCAGAAAGTATTTTAGATTAGGTGATTTTCTAGGGGAACCAACCCACTCTGGAGATTAAATATCGCCATAGATTACCCACAATCTGAGTGTGTTTCCATGTTTCAATAGGATAGTAAAGTTTATCTTTGCTAAGGGTGAAATCCTAATTGACAACAAGAGGTACTATGCATTCATTACTCAACAACAAGCCTATTAATGATGATCGCCACATTTGATAACAATGACAAAGAAACAAGCCCAAAAAACACTAAAATAACCAAAAGATGGATCTTAGAATAGATGCATAGTCTTCCCCTAAATCCACACATAATTGACCTATTTTATTGAAGAGAGCCAAGGGAAAGAACACCATTCTTGTCCCTCAAGTGCTCAAAAACCTCCTTTTACAATGGCTTTGTGAAGATATTAGCCACCCAATCATAAGATGCTATATAATCTAAAACAACTTCACTTGTCAAGACTTTTTCCCTCAAGAAATGATATCTAATAGCTATATGTTTGGTTCTTGAGTGAATAAAAGGATTCTTGAAGATATTGATTGCATTATTATTCTCACATAAATAATGAACAAGTTGAGGCACTTCTACCTTGATGTCTTTGAGAGTTTGAACCATCCACAAAACTTGGGAACAAAATGAGGAAGCAACAATATATTATGCTTCAACAATTGAGAAAGGCATTGAGTCTTATTTTTTGCTATTCCAAGACACTAATTTGACACCCAAGAAAAATGATCCTCCACTAGTACTCTTTCTATCATCAATACACCCTACCCAATCAGCAACATTATAGGCAAGTAAAGTGAAATCATTATGTCTAGGATACCACAAACCATAATCAATAGTGCCATTGAGATATCTAAATATTCTTTTGACTGCATAAGATGAGATTTCTTGGGAGAGGACTATATTATTGCCACTAAGCATATAGCCTACATGATATCCGACCTTGAGGCTAGTACATGAGACTACCTATCATAGATCTGAAAAAGGTCTGACCTACATCAGGTGAATCATCATCTTTACCTAGCTTTCATCCAGTTACTATAGGAGTCCCAACTAGTGTAATTTCATCCATTCGAAATATTTTTATCATTTATTTTTCATACTTCATTTGAGAGATGAAGGTATCTTTCTCAAGTTTTGAGACTTGCAATCCAAGAAATAAGGACAACTCTCCAAGCATAAACATCTCAAATTCAGATTTCATGATGTTAGGAAAAGCATAAAATATGTTGTCATCATTGCTCCCAAAATGATGTCATATACATAGACAACAACAACAAGAATATCCTCACCTTTCTTCATGAAATACAAATTGCTATCCACTCCTCCTTTTTCGAACCCTTGTCCTTGCAAGTACTTATCCAACCTAGAGTACCATGCTCTAGGAGCTTATTTCAAGCTATATAATACTTTTTTCAATCTATAGAAATGATCTTGTTTTACTTCACATTCTAAACCTTCAAGCTACCCCATATAAACCTCTTCCTCAAGATCACCATTGAGAAAATCTAATTTAACATCCATTTGAAACTCCTTGAAATTTTTATAAACAAAAAAAGCTAGAAACATCCTTATGGCCTCAAGTATAGCTATAGGTGAAAATGTCTCATCAAAATAAATACCTCGACTTGAGAGTACCCCTTGCAAAAAATTATTTCTTTATTTCTAATTACATTACCTTTGTCATCAAGTTTGTTTCTAAAAACCCATTTTTCCCCAATAACATTCTTGTCTTTAGGTTTAGGAACAAGTTCCCATGTCTTGTTCATTTCAATCTTACTTAACTCCTCCTCCATGGCTTTAACCCACAACTCATCTTTTCTAGCCTCTATATAGGTCTTTGGTTATATTTATGAGATAAAAAAAAATGCACTTGATCACTTGTGTAAGCAATATTTCTTCTTGTTTGCACACTAGTATTTTTGTCCTCAATGATCAGCTCATGATGATGATCTCTTTGTAGAGATTTTGAAGGAGTTTTAGCTATAGAATCCATAGGATTTTTAGAAGTACCTTCTTCCACTTGAACTTCCACCTCTTCTTTTGATACATGATCTTCTTCTTCATTATCTTCAATCTGTTGTTCACAAGGCTGAAACCTTTCATCAATTTTAACATTAATAGTTTCAACTATTCTTTCAAGTCTTTTATTAAAGCACTTATAGGATTTTCTATGTGTATAATAGCCTAATAAATTACCTTCATCACTCCTAGAGTACTCAAAACTACCCAATTTTTCATCATCTCTCCTGATAAAGCATTTACTACCAAAAACTCTAAAATAACCAACATTTGTTGACTTACCATTCCCACAGTTCAAATGGAGTATATTTAGTTTTTACCCTCAATTGCACCCTTTTTAGAATATATATAGCTATATGAACTGCTTCTTTCCAATAGGTGTTAGGATTTACTATGTGTAGAATAGCCTAATAAATTACCTTCATCACTCCTAGATTACTCAATACCCAATTTTTCATCATCTCTACTGATAAAGCATTTACTACCAAAAACTCTAAAATAACCAACATTTGTTGACTTACCATTCCCACAGTTCAAATGGAGTATATTTAGTTTTTACCCTCAATTGCACCCTTTTTAGAATATATACATATGTATGAACTACTTCTTTCCAATAGGTGTTAGGCAGATTTCATCATGAAGCATTGTTTTTGCCATCTCTTTGACTATTCTATTCTTTCTCTTAGTTATCCCATTTTGTTGTGGTCTCTTAGAGGCTGAATATTTCCTTTTAATGCCATGCTTTTATAGTAGTCCTTGAACTCTTTTGAAGTATACTCTCCACCCTTATCTAATCTTAGACATTTGTTTTTTAAATATGATTCTCTTTTAACCATCTTTCTAAAAATCTTGAATCTATTAAATGCTTTTGATTTATGCTTCAAAAAAGTCACCCAAGTCATCCTAGTATAGTCATCAATGAAGAGCATAAAGTATCTTTCACCATTTAATAACTTTGTCCTTGTAGGACCACACAAATTAGTATGAAAAAGTTGTAAAGGTTTAGTAGAAGAGTATTATTTGGACATAAAACTGATTTTTGTTTGCTTACCTAGTTGGAATTCCTTACAAGTGTTGTTGATTGGCTTAGAGATGAGTGGCATATTTCTCACATTCTGATTTTTACTGACCTTGACAAGATTTTCAAAGTTTACATGTCCAAGCCTCGTATGCCATAACTAGCTTTCTTCAACTTGGCCCATAAATCAAACATGTCCATATTTATCTCTGTTTATAGCCTCTTGAAGATAATAAATATTTCCTCTTGTCCTTAACCCTGTTGCAACCAATTTTATTGATTTTTTCTTTATTACACAACATTGAGCATTAAATAGAACATCAAACCCATTGTCACAAATTTGAATTACACTCAAAAGGTTATGTTTTAGGCCTTCTACATAGTATACATCATGCAATGGTGTATCATCACCTAAGGTTATAGTACCTTTTTCCTTTGATTTGAATACAAAAATCAACTCCAAACTTGATTGATCCACCTATATAATCTTCAAACTTGATGAATTTACACTTATCCACATTCATGTGATGAGAGCACCCACTATCTACAACCATAGATCTTTCTTCTTCGCATGTAAGGTAGTTTGAACAAGCATAGTTTCAATCTTTTTGGTAGTCATCTTTGGTCTCCAAAATAATTTCATCTTATCAACATTAGAATGAGCACTAATTATCTTTTGTTGCATCTCCAAGTTAGGTCTACAAAAATTAGTTATATGTCCAAAATTTCTACAATTAAAGCATCTCAACTTGTTTAAGAAATCAAAATGATTTCTACTTGCAAAATTTGACCTCCTTCTAGATACAATCTTACATTCACTAGCTTTATTCCTATATTGGTTACAATTAAAGAAATACCAAAGAAATGTAGATTATACTTGAATGAAGTATTCCTTTTTCTATTAAATTGTTTTCATGGACCTTTTATTTGTGACTTTAATACCACAATCAACATGCTAAAGATCATTGGAATGTGAACATTGACCTTCTACAAACCCTAGACCAATCTTTCCCTTGTGGCCTTTTTGTTTATCCAAGAGATCTACTAACTTGTCACTATTGTCACACATATCTAATATTTTTCTCAAAGCCACAACTTTTTCCTCTAAAGTATATAACACTCCTTTTCTTTAGTGTCTAACTCCATTTTGGTAACTTCTACAACCCTCTTGTTCTCTTCAAGTTTAATCTTTAGATCTACAACTATTTTTTTCTAATTCATTAACTTTGCTAATCAAATTTTTAGTATCCTTCTAAGTCTGATTTCTTTGATCTACTACCTCCTTTTTTATTTTTTTTATTTCACCAAGAGCACATCTTAACTCTCCCTCAAAATCAATCTCTTCTTCATCATTATCGAATTGATCTTCACTCTTTTCTTTCTAATTTTCACTTAGACTATCAATAGTCATAAACAAAGTTTCTTCTTCTCCTTCAATAGAACCTTCTGAACAACCATTTGTTACATCAACATCTTTAATAAATAGACTTTTATTCTTTTTGAATTTTTTTTTAACTTTTAGGATTAAACTGTTTCTTCTTTCCTTGTCTGCTATTGTTCTCATCACTTTCAGGATCTTTATAGGGACATTGAGGAACATAATTCCCAATTTTACCACAACTAAAACACTTGAATGGAAGCTTCCCCTTATACTTTACTTACCCTTTTTTCAATTTTCTTACAAAGGTGGAATCTTTATCATTCAATTCTTGTGAATCAAAATTCGTGTATTTATCCTACTTGATAGATTTAGAGAAATCATGTTTTCTTGTGGAGTAATCATTACAAATTCTCATCTCATATGTTGTAAATGTACCATGAAGTTAATCTAAGGTAAGTTTATTTATATCCCTCTCTTCTACAACAGATATCTTGGAATCATATTTGGTTGTTAGTGACCTTAGAACCTTCTTGAAAATATTTTTCTCCTCCAAGGTCTCACCAAGACCAAGGATATCATTGACTGTCTATTAAACTCTTAAAAGGTAATCATAAATCTTCGCTTCATTCATTCTTAGTCCTTCAAATTTGGCTCTAAATTTTTGTAGCTTGGCTTCCTTGACCTTATCATCACCCTGATAGATACTAGATAACCTTTCCCACACAACCTTTGCAGATTTACAATCCATAACGTTGACCAGTATATCATTGGTCAATCCACAACAAATGGAATTTTTTGCTTTCGCATTACACTCTTAGACCTTTTTCTCATCTACAATGGAAGGTTCCTTAGTAGTAGTATATTTAGTTTCAACTACTTCTGAAACATCATAAACTAGAGAAGTTAAGTAGGATTCCATTGTAAATTTCCAAAAAGAAAAACCCAAACCACCAAATAGTGGTGATTTAGAAGTAGAACAACCTTCCCGGATAGCCATAATGAGTACTCCACTACGAAAATCTCCCAAGTTGATTAAACTTGTGCAAAGGGACCTAATGATCTGATACCACTTGTTGGAGTATAGGACCACTGAGAGGGGGGGATGAATTAGTGGTCAAATAAAACCAATTTCAAAACTTAACACACTTGATTATTCAAAGACTCTAGATATTGTATGTTAGGCAAATCACAAAGATATGCAAATCAAAACATAACATTTGAATCAAGGATAATCAACCAAGCACAATGTGACACGCCATCAAGAAGAAACAAAAAACAAGATTTATGAGTGGAAAAACCCTAAAAGAGTGAAAAAACCACTTCAAACATTTGCATTATTAAGCCACACTAGATAAAACCTTGATGTTTACAAATTACATGCCTCACTAGCAATACAAAAAGCCTCACTTGAAATTAACCAAGCCTCACTGGCAATCAACCAATCCTCATTGGAAATCAATCAAGCCTCACTAGAAAATTCTCATGTCTCACTAACAAATACAATGCCTCACTAGAAAATACCATGCCTCTCTGGTAGATCTCAATGTCTTACTGACAATATTCAAAAGAAAAATAAGTAAAAACTAGAGGGTTACTCTATTTCAATACAAACCAAGGCTTTGTCAAAACCCTATCCAAACTTACCATAGCATGTCTCAACAATCTAGAAAACACAATTATGAAAAATTCATAAATTCCATCTGCAATCATCATGCTTTGATCATAAATTTTAACACCAGAAAAAATTATAGTTATATCTTCATTTCATTTCCTAATCAAGAACATACATTCCATCCTATCCAAAACAAATTCACATCTTCTTCAAACCCACACACTTGACAGTTGGAATACCAACGGATTTTCTAAACTAGAAACCTTTTTCTTCCTTCAAATTGATGCCAATAATGTAATCACAAATTTTTCATATTCAAGCAATTACAAAAAAAGTGAAATAGATGACTATTAAACTCCTATCAAAGGAAGGACTTCAGGAAATAGTTGTTGGAATATTTTAAACATAGACCTTAGATTTATAATCTTGCCTCTAACACAATTAAATTGTGACCATTGATATCATATGGAGCAATGAAATGAAGTTTCTTTACCTATTTAACCGGTGAAGGGGCTGGTTACCTAATGAATATGAACCCTTTTAATTTTTACTTAAAATACTTCTTAACCATTCATAGATAGTCAACTCATAAATAGAACATAAAAATAATACTACATTGAAGTCTTTGAAAAAGCATAAACCCCTATATCTTTTAAGGTTTTTAAATCTTAAACTTAAACCCTAATGAATGCATCAAGCATTATGACATGAATACAATAGTTATTGTTTGCACCCTTTGATATCTTCACAATATGTTCAAGAAAATATAAACCCTAATATATGATCCATCGCATTTTATGTTATGAAAGTATCAACCTTAAACCTCATATTCACCAAAGTTGAACTTTGCAATTTTTCTCAATAATTCTTCTCTACACCATCAACATTTCTTTGCACCCTTGGAAACATCATGCATCAACAAGTTACTACTAACATTAATCACCAAACATCATAAAATCAACTGAACAAGCAATCTTGCAACCTTTGGAAAATGTCTTTGTTTTTCTAGAAGCAACACTGAATTGTCAACATTATCAAACACCATGAAGCAAAACCATAAGGAAATTCACTACAACACCCTCTTTGTATTACCGACACATTTACCTTTGACAATATCAAGACAAACAACATCAATAATGCAATACCTTGAAGCAAGCATGAGAAGGCATCAAAACAAGAGCAATTGAACTTCAACTTTTGACATGAATGAAAAACCTCATGCCAACACTCTTTGATTCATTTTGATATAAGAATGAGAAGTATTAATTTATTCAATTACAAAAGTTAATTATTTAGCTAAATATAAACTCTTGAAAATTTATTTGTGAGGTAATTTTGAAGTCTTTTATAGGATCAAGGCTAATTGCAATTTAATACTTATCCATAATAAAAATGGTGTGGATAGTTGTAAGTTAAACTTACAATTTTGAAGCTAAAATTATATGTTAAAATAAATATTATAATGATCCTTTCACGAAAAAAATCCATAAAAGATTAATCTATAATTAGTGGATATAGGAGCTTGAGTAAATATGAGTTCACAACATTCTCACATCCACTAGAGATAATAAATTATTATGTTTTGGATTGGTAAACTAAGACAATTAAGATGTTTATTATGCTCACATCTATGACTAAATTCTAGAAGCATATATCCTTTCCTTTGGAAATTACATGATCATTGATTCCTCAAGTTAATTGTTAACTATTAATTCCTCAAAGCTAATATTGAGATGACACATGTCCCTTGAAAGGTGAGAGTTAGCATTTAAATTATTTTAAAGTGTGGATTCTAGTGTACTTATCTAATTAAAATGATCAAATGACCTCACATATGTCACCATGTCCATGTATCATGCTAGGAAGGGATGTAGATTCTAATTATATCATGATTTATATAGGTCCAATTCAATATCCTATGAAGAATTTCATGAAATTTTAGAAGAGGCCAAGACTTTATTGAACATGAGGTTGAAACTCTCAATTAGGATTTTGACCCTAATTTACTAATGATATTATCAACACTATCCAAAGAAAATACTCTAGAATTTTAAAAAAATAATGTCATTTCTTAACAAGGAAGTGATAATGATATTGATCAGTCATATTATTATTTTAGAATGGTGTAATAATATGGCTAATCAATATCATTAGTTGAGGTGAGGGTCTTCTCTCTTAGTGATTCTATGAAAAAATTATTTAAAATATTGATTAATAATTTTGCACCACCACAAGATAATAGAGAAATTAAATCCCATCGATGGCCTGTAGAAAGGAAGATCTATGATTTATCACAATCTTAAGAATTTTCTCTTCAATATGATATTGCATGTGATGCCAAAGCCCATTTTTTAGAGGCAAGCAAGATGAATTTTCTTAGAGATTTTCTAATATGATTTTATTGATTGTGCCATCAACTATATTGATCTCAAAAGCCCTAATCTTCCATTATGATTGGGAGATTCATAATTTAATTAATATTTATCTTCTTTATTGTCTTCTTTTTAATTGTACCTGCTAGTTACAACTCTTACACTAAATCTTAAAGTGGAAGTAGTAACAAATTATTCCAATTTTGAATCAAATTTGATTTTTCATAACATTTTGTGCAACTAGTGAAAAAATTGAAACATCCAACAATATGGTCTTGTATGATCTGTTTAACTAATCCCCAATTCTCTACCTTCAAATTTGAGTCTATATAGACAGATTTCAAGAATCGCAATGGGTGTGGAAGTGTGCTAGTATAGAACTAATTTTAAAGTTGAATCATTTGATATGGGATAAGAGGGTATAGATTCATACCAATTTTGTTTTCTCTTGCACACAATTTTGTTAGTCGATGAGTACTATAAAATACAGTATGCCAAGCAACCTCTGCAAGTTGTAATAGAGTTTGAAGTTAAAAAGATGCTAAAAGATTTGTGTATTGAAACATGTTATATTTTTCTAGATTTCATATCATTCAAGCCATGATTTATACATGCAATCTTGTACGACCGAAGAAAAAAAGCTAAAAGATCACAACCATAAATCAAAGAATTAAAAAAGGTGATCAAATCATGAAATATTAAGGAATTAAAAAATAGTGATCAAAGGGCTTGCTGTCATTATATGATCACGACCATCGTACTAAGAATTGTGACCATGCTAATGTATGAAATATTAAGGAATTAAAAAAAATAGTGAGTAAAGGGCTTGCTACCATTATATGATTGTGATCATTGTACTTAAGCATTGCGATCATATTAATGTATGAAATGTTAAAGGAATTAAAGAAATAGTGATGAAAGGGCTTGCTACCATTATATGATCATGACTATTGTATTAAGTATTGCGATCATATTAATGTCTCATTAGAATTAGAGACTATAAAGCATAAAAACATGAAGGGACTTCTAATTGTAAAGCGATTCTAGTATCTATCAAGAGCTCACAAGGTATTTAAAACACTTAAAGCATTTTGAATTAAGGGTTTGCACTTGACCCTTCTAAAAGTCATGGTCTAAAACTTTATTTTATGCGATCTATTAGATAGAGCATAGTTTGAAAGCATTTGATGATTATATCATATAATTTTTTAAAAAGGATGTTAATTATATATGAAAGTGTATGAATGAGATAAACAAATTAAGTATGCATCTACACTTCTAAATAAGACATTGTATCTAAGATTCAAAAGAATTTAAACTATTTTAAACACAAGAACCTTCAGAAATCTGTCCTATTGCTCTCTAACTTTAAAGATTTCTCTAATCTACTTTGCTCTCAGATTTAAATAAGCTAATAGATTGTTGAAATGACACTTAAAGAATGAGAATTAAGCTATTATGATTCCTAAATGCAACTAAGATGATTCTATAGTAAAACTTATGAGAAAGAAACTACTGTAAACAGCCATGATTGATGAACTAAAATGCTTGATTGCTTGATGATTGCTTCTATTTGCTTGATTGCTTGAATGCTGGAAAACCTGCAGAGTAAGATTGCACAAATTAGGATCCTTTTCCTGTAGCCAGAAACCTATATTTATAGATTTCATGGCACACATTTGTGAAGGGGTAACACAACAGAGGTTGAGATTCAATCTGGAGAATTGAATGGTATGAGATGAGAAGGTGGAGCTGATCATGGAGGATTGTTCCTCCCCATGAAAACACCAGGCAAGATGAGAGGAAAGATTTGAGGCAAAAGATTGAGAGGATTTTCTGCAGGTTTGTCCCCGAGGCTCTTCCCGTGAATGACAGTTGAATTAATTAGATTTGAAAAATCTAATTTTATTGGTGAGTGAATAGAGGGATATGATTTATGCATTATTTAAATATTTTTGGTTTATTTAAATTTAGCAAAGAGGAATAAATAATTTAATAAAACAAACTATAGAAGTTGTTTATTAAATTAAAATAAAAGGAAAATGATAATTAAATTAAAGATTCTAGGATATCTTTATTTAATTAAGAAGAAATGTGATGAGGTAAATAAACAACACAAATTATTGAAGTCGTATTTAATTTTAAGATAGAATTAATAGATAAAGATAAAAGAAATAATAATGATAATAATTAAATAAAACAAAGTATTTAATTTTGTTTATTTAATTAAGAGGGAAATAATATGATAAAATAGAAGAATTAATAATGAACTTAATATGAATAAATATTTCTATTTATTTACTAAGTAGATGAATTTAAGATTAATTAATCAAATAAGTCGTATTTAATTAATTAGATTCTCAGACCATTTTTAGGTGTCTACATTTTGCCCCTCTTCAAGTGATGTGTTTACATATGCTTCAAAGAATGATTTTGCCTCAGCTGCCAGTATTGATGAAAAGTTTTAAATATGCCCCTAATTTGCCCCAAATGTTGAATTTTGAAATGATAGTGATATATGCCCCCACGGGAGATAAATTGATGAAATTTGATTCTTTTATGATTTTTCAAAAAAAAATTGAATTTTTATGATGATTTGATGATTTGATGATGATTTGATGAAGAAACAATGATGAAACAATTTATCTCCTGATAAAACTATGCAAAAATGCCCCACTGATAGATAAAAATTAATTTTAAATAAATCCCACAAAAATAACCTATAAAAGTTAAAAAGGTCATTTTCAAAAGTCATTTGTGCATTTGACTTTGAGAAACTTGTGATAGAGACCTTTAGAGTGCTAGGAGCAGCAGGATGTCGATCCCCTACCACACCCACCGACTCAAGCGTGTGCGACGTCACCAGTGTTCAGTCGACTATGGACCTCCAGTACGTACCCCAAAGCCTCCTTGTAATTCACGCTTGTACCTTATTATTATTATTATTATTATGCATTTTTACTATTTTAGCACCCAACCGGCGCAGAATAGCGCGTCAGTCGTCTGATTTAGCGCATGAGAGTTTTAGCGCATTAGCAGAATTCCATAGCATGTTAGTAGGCTAGTGTAACAGGTCAAAAAATTTAGCATTTTAGGTAGATTCTATAGCGCCCCTATAGGATAGATTAGCGCATCAAAATTTTAGCGCCTTTAGTAGATAGGTTAGCGCGCCATAGGTCTATTTTAGCGCCCCACCAGAAATAGCGCTCCCGAGCTCTGTTATAGCATGCCAACTAGATAGCATAGCGCCCCACTAGTTTTAGCGCTCCAACCAAATCTTTCAGCGTGACAGCCAAAAACTATAGCGCCTCAAAAATATTAGCACGTCGTTCACCTGTTTTAGCGTGTGGAAAAACAGATTGATGAAAAATTATGAATCTTGATTTTTATTTCGTTGATTTGTTGTTCACTCCATCCATTTTAGTTTGATCTGACTAAATAAATGGTAAACGATCTCATGATAAGCGAGATCCACTGATTGATTGATAATAATTACTCTCATGATAGCCGAGGAATAATTAAAAATTTTGAGGGAATGAACCTGATTGATAGATGAGAGTTCATTCTTGATAGATTGATTGTTTGATAGGTAAAGCACAATTTTAGAAATTGATGACCTCATGATAGGTGATGGTTAAAATAAATGATATTTGATATTCTGATGATAACATATTGATCTGTAAAATGTTTCTATGATAACAGGAGCATTTAGATGTTATCCAGGTGTGAGAGCAGTTCCCCTAGCCTTTTGATATGATACCACGACTTTCATCGGATGAGAGGCAGCATATTACTGATTGCAGTTTAGCATCATTATTGGACATGCCCCATATTAGACTTAATAGGGGTCTACTGCCAACTTTAGCAGAGCGATGGCATAGTGACCACAACACCTTCCATTTACCCACTGGCGAGATGATCGTGATGCCAAAGGATGTATGGCATATCCTTCACATTCCTTTTGTTGGTGAGATTGTTGTGCATGATTCAGAGGAGTAGAGTGGGATAGATTCCATTCGAAGAGTTTTTCAGGATCCTCATATTGCGGGAGTTTGGATCCCCTAGGTAGAGATGTATAATTTATATGCTCCACTTCCTTTAGTTTTGGCAGGCTTTATTGGTGGATTCCTTTGTTCTAATAAGAGGTCAAAGGGTCTATCTCTTAGATGGGGTCGGGTACTAGAGGGTATGGTGGTACACAGGATGAGATATGCTTGGGGCATGTGTATGCTTGCTCAGTTATATCATGATTTACACTGGATCATGTACCTAGGAGGTAGCAGTTTATCAGCAGGAGCTACACTTCTTCAAGTATGGGCATGGGAGCATATTGCTATCATGCATCCTGAGCCGGTGTTATCGAGACCAGTGACGAGACCCTATGTGTTCCATTACAGAGGCAGGCCTACCCAGCATATGATGGGTAAGCTAGATTATTGGAGACGGGTTCTTGATGATGTGGAGATAGTGACCTGGTGTCCCTATTTAGATTGTGATGATTGGGATGAGGATGATATCGAGTTGGGATATTTGGCTGACTCGATGTATTTGATCGGGAAGAGCTCCAAGGTTTTGGGAGCTTATCTCCACCACAAGGCCTACATGAAGTATGGGATTTTAGTGTATGCCATGTGAGTAGCACATTATGGACCCACAAATGCATAGATGCCAGTGATTGGGGTCCATGCTTGCCTTATGAGGCACTTATTGAGGGTTATCTTGCTCTTCAACCATTGGCATGGGATATGCGGTGAGATATTGTAGAGGCACCCATTACTCCCGATTATGGACAGTATTTAGCTCTACACCCACCTCCTCGTATTACCGTTCCAGATGAGCCAGCACCAGCAGCCACAGGGGGTGGTCACAGAGGTCACAGATGGAGGAGAGAGGAGGATGTAGATGTTGATGTGGAGGGTACTGATGAGAGTGATAGTGATGACAGTGATGATGATAGTGATGATGACAGTGGAGATGATGGTAGAGATGAGGGGAGACCGAGCATAGCAGGTACCTCAGAGCCTTCGACAAGTGCACCTCGTAAGAGGTAGGCAATTGCTCCCTCTCTAGCAGAGCGATCAGAGATTGTTGGTTTGCATGTTGAGGTTCTGACCTTATAGGGACAGCTAGCACAGGTGCAAGGAGTATTAGCACAAACTCAGACCCAGATGCAGGCAGAGCTAGCTACTGCACAGACGCAGATTACCTCTCTGATTGGTGAGAGAGATGAGGCTAGATAGGCAGCAGAGCGAGCATAGGCTCAGCTAGTAGGTGTACGAGCACAGTTGACCATTGTGTAGGCATAGATTACAGCCTTGACTACAAAGTGAGATATTGCCAAACAGGCAGCAGGGACAACATAGGCTACTGCAAAGAGATTGCAGAGAGTGGCTGATGGGACCTCTGTGGCAGATTACATGCGAGAGGCTATGCAGGCAGGTGCAGAGATTGAGTTCTACAGGAGCTGATATCATGAGCTTTTCCTCCCATAGCAGAGAGTCAGTTATACCCAATCCCGCTCAGAGAGGACTCGTTCAAGGATAGTGAGCAGAGGTGTGACACAACCTCTCTCGAGAGATTCGAGAGATCTAAGAGATCTTGGGGCAGTCAGTGGTGGTGGTGATACTGGTGCGAGCACTACTTGAGGTCATATGTGTATCTTTTGATGTATTTCGTGAGATGTATATAGCCATATTTTTTTGATATGATGTTATCTTCATCCTTTTCAGACTTCATTGTATACTTGACATTTGATGAGATATATATGTGCAGCGGGTTTGATTGATCTATGATGTGTTCTACATGATTTATGTGATGGATGCATTTTAATCTTTATGTTTTATGATGATTTATTAGACTAGATGGGATAGATGCATTGATGATGATATGATAATGATGATGTATGCCTTTTTCTAATGAAATGCAATGTATAATATTTCCAATGAGATGTAAATTAATGATGTATGTATGATCTAATGAAATACGATGTATGATATTCAAATGAGATGTAAATGATTGATGTATGCAATGTATGATAAAATAATATAATATAATATGAAATGAGATGTATGTGTGTTTTATTTGGGATGAAGTATGATAAGAATACTATAATGTATGATGAGATGTAGTAAGAAATGTAATGTATATGTGATATGTATGATGAGATTCTAAAATGCCTTCTATATGTATGCAATGAATGATGATTTTGCAACTACATGATAATAATGATGTGATGAGATTAAATATGATAAATATAATGTATATGTGATATCACAAAATGAGATGTTTATTGTGAAATTAATGATGAGATGAAGAAATGATTTTTATATGCATGTCATTATGAAAATTGTATGTGTCAAGTATACTCAATCTTTAATAAGAAAAGATAACATTATTTGCAAATGATTCTATGTAACTAGTGTAACCAATACTCTACAAATGTATTATTATGAATGCAATCTATTTTTACCATGCAAACCTATTTTATCAATGCAAACCTAAGTGTCATTTCAACAATCTTTTTATTTTGCTTTGTATCATCACTGAGCTTTTAAAAAATGTTGAAAGTGAATACAAGCATCAATGATATGAGATAGACCAATGATGACCTGAGTATTTCTTTCATGATTTTTGATATTGCAAGCGAACATAAGCATCAAGGTATGAGATAGACCAATGATGACCTGAGCATTTCTTGTGTAAACAGAAAAGAATTAATCATTATCTTAAATGAATCGGAATGTCATCCATGATACTTGGTAGAGCACTTCCCGTGACAATTCACAAAATAATAATGACTAACTCACAAATAGAAAACAAAGAAAAGGTATAATTCTCCTTCCTTGCTTCTCTAGTTTAATACATCATTGAGTAGCTCCAAATAAATGATAAGCAAATGATAAGATAAAAAGTACAACAATTCAAATTCTACTTAATGTATTTTCAAATCATTATTCAGATTAGATCATCGATGTTGAAATGTGTGTGCTAATGTTTGCATGATACTCTCAGACATTTTGACCAAAGAACGTAACCTAAAGACCTATCCTAGGGGCCTCGAGGCCTGATCAAAGATTAGTCTTGCCTACGTTATACACGCAGAGACCACGTAGTTCGACTGACACAGACTCTATTTTTGTGTTTTGCGATTTTTGAGTGTTTTTGTTTTGATTTTCATAGATTTTCTAATGTTTTTGGATTTTGACAAATTTTCTGATGTTTTTGGATTTTGACAAATTTTCTGATGTTTTTTAGATTTTGACAAATTTTCTAGTGTTTTTGGATTTTGACAAATTTTCTGATGTTTTTTGGATTTTGACAAATTTTCTAATGTTTTTTGGATTTTGACAAATTTTCTGATGTTTTTGGTTGCTTTTCAATTATTGCCACTCGGTGTTGTCATGTTTGATTGTCTCCCCATTTAAGCTTAAATTCCATTGTACTAAATAACACTAGGATGTTGCCCCAAGCTAGGGTAAAACATGATATCCTTGCTATGATATGGATAGTGATGATAATTATCTCAAATGATAGATGGAAATGATATGAAAGGAAACAATCGTAACAAAACTGTACCCAATAGATAGAAGAGCTGGTGAAAATCACAAGTAGCGCCTGTTTACCAGGTTTTCATCACTTGTTTTTATTGTGTCCTTTTTTTATTTTTACTTTTTTTGTCATCATGATGCCTGTTTGCCAGGTTTTCATCAAGACAACCTTACCAACCATGCACTAGGTATCCTCAAGTATAGAATTGCCTGAGATGGATGCTATTCATGGGCTCCTCCAACATATCTCCTTCTGGTGTAGATAGCCGGTATGCTCCTTATCCATAGACTGATATAATGACATAAGGCCCTATCCAGCTAGGTTCAAATTTTCCCTTCTTTTCTCTGTCTACTTGATTTCTAGGGTTTTCCCGTAAGACCAAGTCTCCAATCTGGAAGACTCTAGGCTTAACCCTGTGATTATAGTTCCTAGACATTCTTTGTTGATAGGTTGTCAAATAATTGACAGCTTGTTGTCGACGTTCATCAAGTAGCTCTAATTCTTGAAGTCTAGAGATCATGTAATCCTCATCTGAAATGAGTCCCTTTAGTGAAACTCGAAGGGATGGAATTTCTACCTCGATAGGTAATATTGCCTCTAATCCATAGACAAGAGCATATGGTGTAGCTCATGTTGGTGTTCTGATGCTAGTCTTGTAAGCTCAAAGAGCAGGGTTAAGCTGAACATGCCAATCACGCCCTACCTCATTTACAGTCTTCTTGAGAATCTTTACGATTGTTTTGTTTGAAGCTTCTGCCTGTCCATTACCTTGGCGGTAATAAGGGGTTGAAAAGCGATGTTGGATGTGGAACTTTTCACACAGCTCTTGGACATCTTGATTCTTGAAAGGCCTGCCATTATCTGTAATGGTCGACTGGGGTATCCCATATCTACAAATGAGATAATTAAGTATGAAGGATGATATTTGCTTCCCAGTGATTGTTGTCAAGGGAACTGCCTCTGCCCATTTTGTGAAATATTTTGTTGTTGTGATAATGAACTTATGTCCATTAGATGAAGATGGGTTGATTTTCCCTACCAAGTCCAATCCCCACTGACAAAATAGCCATGTAGATGCAAATGGATGGAGCTCCTATGCTGGTGCATGTATAAGATTGCCATGAATCTGACATTTTTGACATCTCTTAACAAACTGGTAAGATTCTTGCTCCATGTGCGGCCAGTAATATCCCAAACGAAGGAGTTTCTTGGCTAAAGATAATCTACTTGAATGTGTGCCACAAATTCTTGGACTCAACACCAAGAAAAGGAAGGAACCATTATGTTAAACAACAAAAAGGAAATTACCATCAGGCCCGGCGGTAAAGGTTATTGTAATAATGGTATGTTAGGCAGATTGGCGTGTAAGGGGATTGCACTTTTGAAGTTTGCTTGGCGAGAAAGTCTAGCGAGTAAGATAATATCTTTTAAGGTGCATCATCTCTCAAACAAACTGGAAGATTGAGTTGCTATCAAAAGGCTTATGGTTTTGGGATTTGGGGTTTTAGCGGTATGTGGGGATTTGATGCCGTTTCCCGCAATAAGTGGGCTTAGATCTTGCATTTCAGGCATTTGTAAAAGAGATGCTATTGTGGCCATGGCATCTACTGCTTTATTCTATGATCTTGGTATCTGCTCAAATTTGATATCTATGAAGTATTTCCTTAGATCATCTACCAGTCTCTTGTATAAAATTAGTGTGTCATCCTTAGTTTGGTAATCATTGTTGACTTGATAGATAATTAGCGAGAATCGCTTTACACAGTAGCTCTATGATTCTCTGATAAACTAGCTTTACTTTAATTGTGTTCAAAGCTTTCTGCCTTCTACCACATTGTTGAATTACTGCAATGGAAGGGTAAGCACAATATCAGGTGTGTGCCCAGAGATTGGCAGTAAAAAGAATTCTTGCCCACCCCGATCCCATGTCCTGAGTGTGGGATCCATCGAAGTAGAGTTGCCATGGTTGTGTTGTAACGAGGATATACGCATCGAGGAAATTCCATGGTCATGGGACTTGTGGGCTGGCGGAAGCTTACGCTGAATTGTTCGGCAATGACTTTTCCTTTGATAGCTTGCCTTTCAACATACTGAATTTCAAACTCACTGAGGAGCATGACCCATTTTTCCAACCTTCCTGTTAAAGCTGCTTTGCTCAGTAAATACTTGAGGGGATCGATTTTTGCAATGAGCTTGACAGTGTGAGTGAGCATATAGTGTCACAATTGTTGTGTTGCAAATACTACTACTAAGCATGATTTTTCGATGGGAGTTAATAACAATTTGCGCCTTCCATCACCCGAGTGTCCCTACCAATACCAGTATAATGACTCCTTTCCTTCTCTATGCTGGCGGCGAGAGGCACCAGAATCATTTTGTTGTGAACCGCAGAAGCGGCAGTGGGCTAATCTTTTTTTTTAACGAGATTTTGTGCCGGACCGGTGACAACAGGCAGCGTTTTGCGTTGAACACTCTCACCCATTGGTGGTTCCGTTTAAAGTGCGAAGATGTGGTTGAATGGATGAAAACATAGATCCAGCTAGTTGAGATGAATCTTCGTTGGACTCATAACCGACCTTGTATAGTCTAAATAGATATTCTTGGGAGGTTGGCATTTCTCCATAAATCTGAAACTTTCGCTTTCTTTGGATCTCCACTTCGAATTCCCTTTGGCCAGAGCCTTCTCAAGGGGTTTTGATGTTACTCCAAAAGACACATTTCTTGGGATTGGCTGACTTCATTTCTCCAACACACGATGTCGGCTATTTTTACCCGGCTCTCCCTTCCTACGTGCAGTTTGGCTTTAAGTAATAAAAGCCATAGTCCTCCATGAAGGTGTGCATCATGTCATGGAAGATTGTTGTCATAGCTCGCTGGTATGTAGCTCCTGCATTCTTTAACCCAAAAGGCATGACGTTCTAGCAAAAGGTGCCCCATGGACATGTAAATGTTGTCTTTTCTTGGTCCTCAGGAGCTATTTTGATCTGATTGTATCCTGAAAATCCATCCATGAGTGATAGCATTTGGTGGCCAGCTGTTAAATCTACAATCATGTCTATGTTTGGCAAAGGAAAATCATCCTTTGGACATGCTCTATTTAAATCCCTGAAATCCGTACATATTCTGATGGTTTGATCTGGTTTTGAAATAGGTACAATGTTGGATATCCATTCAGCATAATCAATAGATCTGATAAATCCAGCATCTAGTATTTTCTTCAAATCATTTTTGACCAATAATGCAACAAGTGGATGCATCTTTCTTAGTTTTTGTTTTACTGGTTTAGTGCCAGCTGGTAAAGATAAGTGATGCATAATAAGATCTGTGTCTAAGCCTGGCATGTCAAAGTATGACCAAGCAAAATTGATGCATCATTCTTCAAAGAATTTGATAAAATTTGGCTTTTCTGTATCTATCATGGATGCTACCAGGTGTAGTATTCTTACTTTCTCTATTGTGCCAATATCAATAGACTGTGTGGGTTCTACCAACACTGATGATATTTCATGGTAATGTTGTGGGAGGATGTCAAGCCTTCCATCCTTTGGCACCTCAATGAGGTTTTCACCATTGGATGCGTTCTTTGTTTTTACTATTTTAGGATCTAATACTGCCACATAATGGTTTTCACCATTAGATCCATTATTTATTTCCATACTTTTGCAACTGGAAGGATTGGCACCCTCCTGCCTAAAATCATCTTTAAAAGAAGCATTGGTAGAACAAGTGTTGAATTCTGCACAACAAAGGTAGTTAATAACAGCAGAGTCATTTTCAAAAATAGGGAGATTGATGGGGTGTTGGGGTTCCCACTCGATAAGCTCGGGATGCAGTAAAGGTAATGAATCATTAGATGGGTTGAGGTCAGTGATTGTGAAAGCTCAAACGGAAATGTTGTCAAAGTTGTTAGTGATTATGTTGAGGCCTACAAAGGTATTTTCTTCTACATCATTTATCTCATTCGATGTCTGTTCATCTTCACTTGAGTCATCGAAATTCTGTGATTCAAAGACAATAGGATTAAAACTTGAGCTTTGACCATCCTCACGTTTGGGTGTATACTTTTTGATAACATAAATCTGAATATCTTCATAAGAAACATCTAATAAGTTGTCCCACTCATATTCATTTTGAATTTGTTTGAGGAGTTATCTCTCAATTTTGAAGAATCTGTCCATGGTTCTATTGGTGGAAGGTTGAATTTCTTGCTTCTTACATTAGTATCCTAGTCCGGTTCTACCATTTTTGTGTTGGGGTTGGGCCGTGTTGGTACTTGTTCCCTTGATTCAAGAGAGCCTTGTCCCTCTGTATATCCTAGTCTTGTTTTGTTATTATGCTAAACTGTGAGAACTTGGATTGGTTCTATTACACTTTGTTTCCCTTGTTCAAGAGGTTTGTGTCCTGTTGTATATCCTAGTCTAGTTTTATCCTTATGTTGGAGTGTGAGTGGTTGGATTGGTTCTATTATTCCTTGTTTCTTTAACCCAAGAGGTTCCTGTCCTGAATACCCCATCTTCTCCAGAATAGTTTTTCCCTTTCCATATTGATTTGTCTCTATGATATCACTCGTGGAAGTGGAAGCTTCCTCATCTTTATAAAGCCAATTGAGTATAGCCTTATCTTCTGATTCTTCATCCAAGTTTTCGGCCTTCACAAATCTGCCATCTAATGTCGTTGTAGATTGTGCTAATTCTTGTGTGTTTGTAAATGGTTGTCCATATGTTTTTAAGGAAGGTAACATCTGTGATAGATGGAAAGATTGTCTCACACCATATTCACCCATTCCTTTGTCACTTAACTATACTTTGTTGGTGAATTGGTGTGAGAGTGAAGCCATTTGTTCTTCAACATTTGAAGGATTAGATTGTACTACCTTGATCTCTTGTGATTTTTTTTGTTTTGGAAGCCACTTTGATATAAAGCCTTGTTGTTTCTCACCATTAGATAAATCTGATGTGCTAACTTCTCTGTTGTGAGGTATTAATGTATCCTAAGATGTTTCAATGTATGGCAAGCTTGGGTGTCATTATAGTCTACTGTGATTGTTACTTCCTGTCCATTGACGGGAAATTTTAGACATTGATGATAGGTGGAAGGTACTACTTGCATATCATGAATCCAAGGACGTCCCAATAGTATGTTGTATGTCAGTTCCCTATCTAAGACTTAACAAACTACATTTTGGACAATAGGTCCTACAGGAATGGGTAATATGATCAATCCTTTAGAGGATCTTTCTTCCTCATCATATGCTTTGATTGTGATTTTTCTTCTTGTATCAATGGCTTCATCTGAGTATCCTAGTGCATGAATCAGCTTTAAGGTACAAATATTTAAACCAGCCCCTCCATCTATCAAGACACGCTTTACATGGTTTTTATGGATGAGGACTTCAATGTGAAGGGCAGAATTATGTGGATGGGTGAGTGATACATCATCATGTTCAGAAAATGAAAGGCAATAGAGTTGGTGAACCATACACGCAGCTTTAAGTGACATACATGGTGTTAGATGCAATTAAGTTTGACCACAGAGCTTTTCGGAGCTCCCTCATCGCGTTTTAGTGCTTAAAATTCCATGGCTCCCACAGCCCTTTGTCATAAAGGCCTGTGAGCCAAAGAAAGGCTCCTCTCAGGAATATGCCGTACTACTGTACGTTGTGTACTGCCCACTGGCCTTGGGCACTAGCAGGGGCTGAGCACTGTTTCCCAGTGTGATTACATTAATTTGGTTTTCAGATTTGTCCATATGTTGTACCAAATTAGTAGGTGTAATGTCATTGTTTCGATTGATTTGATTGCATAACTCCTCATCCTCCTTGACAGCAGAAAGACAAAGGATCGTTGTGTCATAAACATAACCGACATTCTTACCTTTGCTATTTGTGGAAGAGGATTCTCCCTTCTGATAATTGGGTAGAGGATTTTTGAATGTTGTATGATCTTTGTTTGTTTGGTGCCCCTCTACAAATACTTTCTTTTGTTCTATAAGGTCTTGCACTGCATGTTTTAACTGCCAACAATTTTTAGTCATGTGGCCTTTATTTTGATGGTAGTTACAGTAATGTGAGTCATTCCACCAAGATGGTTTGACTTGAGGGTCCCAATTCCTAGCCTCTTGTACTTGAATAAGTTTTTCATCTAAAATTTCTTTGAGGAATGATTCCAATGATTGTCCTAATGGCGTGAATTTTTGTTTATTGGATGGTCATTGGAATGATTGGGTTTTTGTTTCTCCATTGTTTTGATTATTTCCTTGATCACTACTTTGTTTGACATTAGAATCATTGTTTTGTTTGTTTGTAATGGTTGGCATCAAGGTGAATACTGGTTTGGATGTGTGTGTATCGATTATGGTATCCGTATTCTTATTCTTTTGCCAAAATCTTGGCTTTTCATTGTTGTTGTTAAAGGAATTGCTATTGTTTGAACCTTCAATGAAGTGTTTGATTGTTCCTCTTTTGATTAGAGCCTCTTCGATTTTGAGCCCCTTTTTGATAACTTGTTCAAATGTAGATGGACATTGTAAGTCCAATCTGTAATTCATATCATCCACTAGGTTATCAATGAACATCTCTATCTTCTCCTCTTCAGGAATAGATCTAGGGTATTTAGCAAATAGCCTTCTCCATCGTTGGAGAAAGGAAAGAAACTTTTCACCCTTTGCTTGTTTGGTGTTGTAGAGTTCTTTTAGGGTCACCCCATGTTGGATGTTGAATGAGAAGTGCGTTATGAACCTATTGATCAGTTCTTCAAAAGTTCCATTGAGAACACCATTCCATGCTTCTTGACAATTTGGTAGTAGTAAGAGTCCTGTGTTACCAACTCTGCTCGCGGTTTACAGGTCTCAAATGCATTGATCTATTGGATCGGTTCTTCCATTGTATTTGTTGTACGTCGGGTATTCACAATACCATGGAAATGGTACCATGTTAATGCTTTGGTCAAATGGATAAGGGCAAATATCTTGTAAGGAATATCTTTTTGTTGGCCCTTGTTGGATGTTTTGGAACTACATTTGTAATTGTTGGATTTGTCTTGTCAAAGCATCTACTTGATTTGTATTTTCTATACTAGTTGCCTTAGGTGTGGTCATTTCCTTGAGTTGGTTGACATCAAAGTCCTTATGAAGCTTAGCACCTTTGTCAGCTAATAACAAAAGATACTTTTCCATATCTTGCTCTAACATCTTTTCCATAAATTTATGGAAATGAGGGTCTTGTTGAACTTTCTCAATTTCTTCTGCAGTTATTTCTTTCTCTTGTGAATTATTGAGAGGATCAATGTTGTTGTATCATCCCCAAGGGTTTTCTTCAGCCATGGCTGCTATTCTTTTGTTTTCTTCTTGTTGTTGTTTTTGATATGTTGATCGTGTGAAAATAGGCATACAAACTTTTTACTCTAGACTTTGATCTTGGATTTTTGATTTGATAAGTGTCATTTTTAACGAAGTTTTTGATAGAACTACGTTAAAAATATGATTTAGTTGTGTCTAGTTTCATGATGGAAGGATGATAAAATCCCTGATAGGGAAATTTTGACACAAAAATCTCAGATTTAGTGATGATTGATAAGGAAACTTTGCAAGATGTTTCAAGACCTAGGTGTAATAGTAAAGTTTTCTTTTTTCTGTATGATTCAAGTGTTTTGGACTATGGAAAAAAAATGTTTTGGACCGATAAAACCTTGTTTTCGATGTCGACAAACTGAAAAACTCTTACTAACTCTCTATTTTTCTTTCGGGAGCGCTAAAGCAGATCTCTAATGCATAAAAATAGAGCTACGATGCACTAAAACAAAGCCATGATGTGCTAAAATAGAGCCACAATGCGCTAAAACAGAGCCAAAATGTGCTAAAACAGAGCCATGACATGCTAAAACAGAGCTACGATGCGATAAAACAGAGCCACGACGTGCTAAAATAGAGCCACGACGCACTAAAATAGAGCTACGACGCGCTAAAAAAGAGCTCTGGCGCGCTATAGAATGTTTTTGGGGCACTACAGGAAACTATCTTACTCTATGAAATTCACTTGGTCTTGTATCATATTGTATGGCCGGTTGTGGGATGTATTCTGGATGAATTTGTTGACTGTGATTGTGGTGTTGTCTAAGAGCCCTCCTTTGATAAAATGCTTGTGAATCTAAGGGAGCTATAGCATAGTCGTCTGTATAACCTCTAGAGAAATCATGATATCTATGAATAAAGGTCCTATGTTGGAGTAGAACTTTTCTGCTTTGATATAAAAATCATTGCTTTCTCAAGAGTTGTTTGTATGTAAGTGTTTTCTTTGGATTTCTGATTCGTTTGACAAGAGACTTCTTGACAAATTTGGTGGATACCCAATCTCGAATCATGAGAATTTCAAAAGTGTTTGATTTGAAGATTTTTGTGATGATCTTATCTAAATTTAATGAAGGAAAACACAACAAGCAAGAATAGAATAGTTGATTTAAAATCCTAGAATCTAAACAGATAGTCTATGTTCAAGAACCAAACATGATTCTTCTTGATTTTCACCAGTTTGATAACAAGATAAGACAAATCAAATAGACTCACTCCTAGAGACAAAAGGTCATCGTTATATACTCGAACAACCCACAGCTTGGAATTGCGTCGACTCACACAGCCATGTCACCCCCTAGAGGGCACCCATGTTTTTGTCTTTTCCAGGTGCGTACTCAGAGTGACGGAAGTGGATATCGAATCCTCTGAGCAAACAATCCTTGGAAATTATATGGTGAGTGCTTGAGGGTAGATTCTTCCCCGCCCCTACACCGCCGAGTATTACAATGTTCGGGAACTGACAAGCGTGCTTCTATTTCTAGGTTCTTAGATAGGGTTTCCGTTCAAAGTGGCAAATGGATAAACTCCCTCGAGAGACCTCCCAATCTTTAGAACAAAGATTTTGGGGATGGTTATCCTGCACACTTCCGTTGAAAAAGGGTTTCCCCAGATTCACATAAATTTTAAAGTGGGTTGGAATACCATGGCTTTTGGTTGTCCCCACTCAGGTCGTTCTTGTAAGGTGAGTACTTTTTCCCACTACAGCAGGCTTGTCTAAAGGTTTTAATGAAAGCTTGAAAATGCACAAAGTAAAAGTGAGTTTGGTATTTTGATGCACCCAGTCAAGGGGAGAGCATAAACCTATCACCCAATCACAGCAAAGAAGTTGTTCACTTTTAAAAACCCAAAAGACAAATTATCTAATCTATATGGAGATATTGCTCCATAAAA